>OW052221.1:238629778-239829778 GCA_932526605.1 Nephrotoma flavescens
AAAAACTAAAATCTAAAATGGATTTGAATTGGAAATATATAAAATGATTTGTAATTGTAATTAATTTAATTAAGCTCTGACGGGGTTTCAGTTCTTTCGTGTAGCTACTAGCTAGCTAATTGAATAAAATTTGTTGAAATAATCTTGTGTGACAGTATATGGTTTGAGAACGAGCGTAAATATATTTTTCGATTGAAAATTTATAAACAAATTGGTGATAATCTTTATCACTATATTGCTTGGATTAGTACAGAGTTGAGAAGGAAAAGATTGTACAGTAGTAAAGTAAAGAAAGAAATAAAGAGCAACCCAGTTATATATTAATCCAGAATCAATGTATTGCAGAATCGGAGTGTAGGATTTTACCTCCCTGTGTATTCAACCCTGGACAATATCATCTAGTTCTGCACTCCTCTCACCCTTGTTTCGCCGGTCATTATCCCCCTTGCCCCCTGCACATTATCCCCTCCCCGTCATCAGCCTATCGGTTTTTACCTTGTGGTCACTACCAGCCGACCATTACCGGCTTGCCATTACGTCCCTTAAGCTAGCAGAACCCTTAAAGCAGAATACTACAAGATAGAATGGATAATTATAGGCTAATTAAATGCTCTATCAAAAAATTTTGGGCCCCATCCTTTCCAACTAAAACGAGGGTTCTGCTAGTTTAAGAAAAAGTTAGCAGAACCCATATCAGAAAACGATTTAAAAACAATTGGAAAATTAAAGGTTAATTTTAGGCTAATTAAATGTAAATATGGCATTTTTATTATGCTCGCTCTAGGAGAAAAGTAAGGCTTTATCAATTAAAAGCTAACAGAACTCAAATCGAAAATCGGGCCATGATGAGCCTAAAATTATTTGAATGTCAATTGTTCTTGTTTTTCGTTCTAATTTCGGTTTTGGTCAGATTTTCGATTTGAGTTCTGCTAGCTTTAGATTAAATGATCTGAAATTTGGTGGAAAACAAGTGGAGCCCAAAATTTTTTAATGTGGCTTTTGATTACGCTATAATGAACCTAAAATTATTGAATGTCAATTGTTCTTGTTTTTCGTTCTAATTTCGGTTTTGGTCAGATTTTCGATTTGAGTTCTGCTAGCTTTAGATTAAATGACCTGAAACTTGGTCAAGAACGAGTGGAGCCCAAAATTTTTTAACATGGCTTTTGATTAGGCCATAATGACCCTAAAATTATTTGATTGTCAATTGTTCTTGTTTTTCGTTCTAATTTGGGGTTTGGTCCGATTTTCGATTTGAGTTCCGCTAGCTTTAAATTAAATTTTCTGAAATTTGGTGAAAAACAAGTGGAGTCCAAAATTTTTTAAGGTGGCTTTTGATTACGCCATAAAGAGCCTAAAATTATTTGTATGTCAATTGTTATTGTTTTTCGCTCTAATTTCGGGTTTGGTCTGATTTTCGATTTGGTTTCTGCTAGCTTTAGATTAAATGATCTGCGAAACTTGGTGAAAAACAAATGGAGCCCAAAATTTTTTAATGTTGCTTTTGATTACGCCATAATTAGCCTAAAATTATTTTCCGTTCTAATTTCGGTTTTGGTTCGATTTTCGATTTGGGTTCTGCTGGCTTTAGATTAAATGGCCTGATCTTGGTCAAAAACGAGTGGAGCCCAAAATTTTTTAATGTGGCTCTGATTATGCCATAATGAGCCTAAAATTATTTGAATGTCAATTGTTCTTGTTTTCCGTTCTAATTTCGGTTTTGGTCCGTTTTTCGATTTGGGTTCTGCCAGCTTTAGATTAATGGGCCTAAAACTTGAACAAAAATGAGTGGATCCAAAAATTTTTTAACATGGGTTTTGAGTAGGCCATAATGAGCCTAAAATTATTTGTATGTCAATTGTTCTTGTTTTCCGTTCAAATTTCGGTTTTGGTCTGTTTTTCGATTTGGGTTCTGCTAGCTTTAGATTAAATGATCTGAAATTTAGTGAAAAACAAGTGGAGCCCAAAATTTTTTAATGTGGCTTTTGATTAGGCCATAATAAGCCTAAAATTATTTGTATGTCAATTGTTCTTGCTTTGGTTCTAGTTTCGGTTTTGGTCCGATTTTCTATTTGGGTTCTGCTAGCTTTAGATAAAATGATCTGAAATTTGGTCTAAAACGAGTGGAGCCCAAAATTTTTTAATGAAGCATTAGATTAGGCCATGATGAGTCTAAAATTATTTGATTGTCAATTGATCTTGTTTTGCGTTCGATTTTGATTTTTGGTCCGATTTTAGGTTTGCTTTCCGTTAGCTTTTAAGTGATAAATCCTTACTTTTCTCCTAGAGCGAGCATAATAAAAAAAATTAAATAGGGCATTTAATTACCCTAAAATTAACCTTTTATTTTCCAATTGTTTTTAAATCGTTATTTGATATGGGTTCTGCTAACTTTTTCTAAAGCTAGCAGAACGCGGATTTTAGTTGGAAGGGATGGAGCCAAAACTTTTTAATAGAGCATTTAATTAGCCCATAATTAGCGTATAACTATCCATACTATGTTGTAATGTTCTGCCATATGAGTTCTGCTAGCTTTAGGGACGTTCGCCATTAGCTCCTGGTCATTAAGAATTTTTTCAATGAATAATATCTTCGCACAATTCGTTTTAGCACATTTTTCGGGTCTTAAACGGTTTCTCTTTTTCAGATATAACAATTCGCTGAAATAAAATTATATCGATACTAAGTAGATTTTATAGAGGATTACTGTCATGAGGGGCATCATTTATTTATTTAGAAATGGACTAAAACCTGACGAGGATACCCAGAAAAATATGCTGAACCTCTGTTACGACACCTTGAGGGTCCCCACGACTCATACCGTAAGAGAGTCCCTTTTGTGCTTAGTTGGAAACTGCGGGTTGGTTGCCAGCCACCCATTACACATTAGGTAATCTGGGTATGTCCCTCTTTCGCTCTTTCCGGCTAATTATTCCCGGTTCTTTGCCTCCCAGCCATCATGTTCCCGATCATAAACCCCTGTCATTAACCCACAGTTATTACCACACCGGCCATTACCAACAATCATTACCCTTCGGACATTACCCCTGGCTTTTACCCTCGGTCATTACTCTCGAACACTATCTCCCGGTCATTATCGTTCCGCTCTTACCCTCGGTCACTATGAATAATTTCGATTAATTGTATCTTTGTACAATTCGTTTTTCCGCATTTTTAGGGGTCTTAAATGTATTTCTTATATAAGATTTTACGAGTTGCGGATTATTGTCGTAAGGAGCATAATTTATTTGAAATATTTTTCATTGCTACAATAATTCGAAAATTCCGGGAGCTTATGTTATTGGAAAAATTTAAATTATTAAAAATGGTGTCCGGCGCCTTTTTTGTTGTTGTATTAAGTTTATTGCTGAGGTAATTGTTTCTTTGTCTGATACCATTAATAATGGACAAAAAAATCGAAAAAAACAAAATATGAAAAACTTTGCAAAAAATTAGCTGATTTTGGGACAATATATGTAGCATTTCGTCAAGAGTAAAATTTGTTTTCCAAATTTTTGATGTGACCGATTCCAGCTCAGCTTGCAAAGCTTGAATTTATGCTCCAATCATTCTGAAAATTCGTTGGGGTATGGTCGTTGAAAAATGATGTTCTATGTAAATGCCCGCAGTATAGCATGGAGAATATATGCCATTTGTATGGGGAAATGTATTTTTCAAGAGTAGTTTTCGAGCATCAATTGACGAGAAACCCCATATCCCCAGCTCCTCTTTTTTTATGAGAGAGACTCGTTAGCTTAGGTTCATTTTCGATGAAGAAGATATCCAACCAAATCCATAAATACCAAAATTCGTGAAACAAGTGCGACGCTTCCTTTGGTTGGCGGGTTGGTATCGGTAATTTATTCAAAACTGTGCCGAAATCCCAGCTCAAAGATAGACACCAGAAGCACATGGAGCTTTCTTGACAACTGCTCATATTCTATCGAACCCTGACTATTCCAAATACTTCTATAATCGCTGCGATGCGAGAACCAAAGGTTTAAGAGGAGTTTTGTCTGAACAGCTGAACTATTTGGCTGCTGTTCTCTCTATAAAAAGTTTTTCTCGTATTTTGAGGCTACAGGATCACAGTAAAGACCATGGCAGTCTTAACTGGTAGATAGCTTCTTGGGACTTGACATTATATCTTCAGACTTTGAACTCCGAAATTATTCATCAAAAATTTAAAGATGATATAGTGCCTGATACATTTTCTGGAATAGGGTATGACTGTATTAACGAACTTACCTTATATTTACCATGATAACACAGAACTTTCATTTGTCCAGGATTTAAGGATTCCAACTATCACCAGCTTATTGTAATATTTAGTTCTACTGAGTACTCCAGCTTACTAGTTCTGAATAACAGGTTGTATATTAGGATAAAACTTAAATCTTTAGTTCAGAATGTGACCAACTCAGAACCTCATCTTCCAACAGCTGTACATGGTGGCAACAAAAAAACAAAACGCATTACGCTATTCGCCGCCAGGTTACAAACGAAAAATCTCCTCGCGATGTAACTTTTCAATTTAGTTTTCAAGTGTCATGGGTTATATTTGTTTATATTTTCAATGCAACAATTTTCGCGTGACACTTTTTTTATTTTTAAACATTTGCAAATAATGCAACTTCCATTATTTAAATTTAATTTACTATTTCGTTTATCCACTTAACGTCGACAATTTAGTATTTTGAATAGTCAGGCACAGCTTGTTTTGTTACTGTTACTGTCACCTAAGAGTTTTTTACTGTGAATTACTGAGCAATTTAGTTTAGTTCACAATTTATTTGAAAAAATCGACCTGAGGTACACTGCATTAGAGTTTAAAAGGTCCGCAAATTTGTTTATTTAAATAAATTCTGGACTCCTATGGTTAGCTATGAGCTGTGCAAGAATGACGACCCATTGATCGTGGGAATTCCCGCTATTTAAATTTCAGTGAGCGATCTTCAATACGCTACGACTTTGTGCAACTAAAATTAGTCTGGGATTGGTACTTCAATTAAAAAGTCCACCGATTTGCTATTGCAAATAGTTTCTGTATCCTGTTGGCCATTTTTTTTCATTCAAATTTTATATATTTATTTATATTACGACCCCTTTAGTAATTTACATTGAATAATAAAGTATTTTGATTAGTCGGCATAATAAGGTGACGTCTACTGACCTCTTGGTCGCGATAATAGTCCATTGGTTGGATTCTTTGCAGTCTTCTTGTTGGTGTAGTAGTCAGCATACAGCGTATGTCCAGATTTTCAGGCTGGTGCAGACGTTGTACGTGCTTTGTTGCATGATGCTTAATTTCATCCGCGACAAGCTCGATCTTTAGATCTCGATGGAGGTTGTCGTTTCGAATGTAATGCACCGTGGTACAATACACCGCAGGATTTTATTTTGAACTGTTTGTATAATTTCGATATTTGTCTTCTTGGCACAACCCCAGAGTTGGCTACATGCTATATGTTCATACAGGTTTCAGGATTTGTTTATAGAGCAGCAGTTTGTTATGGATCGCTAGTTCAGATTGTCTCCTAAAGATGCATTTTTCTAAATTTTATGTTTAGTTCTTCTCTCTTCTTTTTTATGTGTACCTTCTATCTAAGTTTAGCATCTAAAATCGTGCCGGTCAACAAATTTGTTAACTTTTAAACCCTAAGGCTGGCAAATTTTGTTAATTTTGAACGGAACCGATTTCCCGTGCCACGTACATTCGAATAGCGGGAAATCAACTTTCTGTCATAAATTGGCTAACAGGGTACAGAAATTATTGGCAATGATAAATCGGTGGACCTTTTTATTTTTAAGTATCCATCCCAGACTAATTTTTGTTACTCAAATTTGAAAAATATCGTAAAACGAACACTCAAATTTACATACCGGGAATTCAAACCGGATCCTCATACCGATTTCACAAATAAAAATTCAACTTTCAAGTAAAATATTATTTTGAATAAAAACAAAAGTTTGGGATGAGAAAATCAGAAAAATGTGGGATGAAACAAATTGTGGTGTGGGAAATAAGTGTAAAAAGTCTGCGATGAGTTTTTAACACTTGTGCTGCTAGTGGTATTTAAAAAAAAAATCGTTGAACGAAAGTATGGGATAGCTTCAAGGTGGTGCAAGTATTCATTAAGTCTCACCCAGTAATTGGCCTCAAAGCGTGTTAATTAAGCGGTGGGGTTCGAACTTAGTACCTCCCGGTCCAATTGTCGAAGCTTTTTTATGGGGCTTTTTTCATCGGGCAGATCGGAATTCGAACTTTTTTCGAAGGTTTTACCAATGTGCCGTTTCGTCGGTGTGCCAAAGCTTTAACCACTTTACAACTTTTCCGGGAAATTAAAAAATACAAAACTATAGATCAACTGTAAACTATAAATATCACAAATCAAGTACATTTCACTTTGTAAATGTTATTTATAAACCAGGATAAAATAGGGCAGTACTGAAAGTTCAGGAATTGTAAAAATACATCAACCATGTACACGAAAAATAAAATTGTATAAACGCAAGTAGAAAATCGAAATACACGAGATTGTTATGCACATATAAAAATAAGTTTGCTTTTATTACTGTACACCACTTAATATTTCCAATCCAAAAATTTTTTTAGATGCAGATTCGTTAAAGTTATACGGGGCGAGAAGAACACAGATCAAGTATATGTATAACGAATCCTTTTTTATTTAACTAACTAACGAAGAACCATTAGATTTTCATCTATGTACTTGCAAACTTTGTGTATTTTTTGTATTGTTAGTTTGGCATCTTGTCTTTTCGGTATCCGTCTGTACGATCCTTGTTCTTACCTATAATATAACAAGAGTAGTTTAATAATGTAAATATTTTTTTTTGTGTTCATGCTTCCAACTTCTTAGAATGGTTAAAGTAGTGGAATTTTCCATTTTATTATGTTTTGTAAAATGGTCATTCAAAAAATACTAATAAAATGGAAAATGCTTGAACCAAACCTTTTTTTTTATTTTATTTTATTTTATCAAAAGTACAAAAAACTCATTTTTCATGTTAACACCTTATTCACATTCGGTTTATTTTATTTTCGTTTTCCTAAAAATATATATATTACCGTTATTATTATTTTTGGTTATCCACAACCGCACATTCGTATTATGGATATCGCACTCCTTGATTTTGATTTTGTTACGCGAGTAGCACACAGGTACTTTGATTTTCGTTATTTATGGTAATTTGCCATAGTTTTATTATGCTTCGTATATAAATAACATAAGACCAAAACGTGAAAGGATCATAATTTGTTTACAAATCACTGTTTTGTTAAAAATAATTAATTTTCGTCTATTTTTAATAATAAGAAACTATTTTTGGTAGTGATAATCGTCTTTAACCATCCCCTAAAAGTGATTGTAGGTGCTACTCCTTATAAGAAATAAAATATATTTATAAATATGTCTGGTTTTTTAAATTTCATTATTTCAAAATACTTTCAAACTTTTTTTTTAATATATTTACTCCAAAACCCATATAGGCCTAATTAACATTTAGGCGTAAATCTTTTGTAGTGAACCACATATCATGAACCGAGTGTGTGTATCTGCAGCAGGGGAACATTAACCCCAATTTGTGCTAATTAGTGCTTTCGGGATAAAATTAGTGGTAATCCAGTAGCCGAGAAAACGGGGGAAAATTTCATATTTCGCCTTAAAGACGATAAAAATGAAAATGTATTTCTAGAAAAATTAAATTATTTAAGTCTAATTTCAACAGTTTCCAAAGGCGACTAAACTGACAAAATTTGTTTTTATCATAGAAATATAACTTTCCTCATATATTGAAGAAACACAAAATAGCCCCTAAAAGATACTATATTAAACAAAGATGCATGTGTACATTACACCGTTCAATAACATTTGTGTTGAACAATAAACTAAACTTAACAATTCAGATTGCATATTCCATACAGATATGTTCATTGCCATCCAATAATGATAGTAGCTGAATTTGAGTTTATCAAGAATTGGTCTAATTCCATTGAATAACAAAAATCCTATCGGGTATATCAATTGCCATCCGAAAAAATATAGTGGCCGAATTTATGCTAAAACGATATTTTTTGGATAGCAAAAAATGTGCCTGATACGAATTTACAATCAGAAATACCAAGTCTAATGGAATTGGGCCAACTCTAGAAAATTCAGCAACTATTTTTTTTCGGAAAGCAATGAACATAACGTGCAGGCAGGTTGATTCTGGCTTACCTATAGGAAAAAAAATTAGAAATACTATAAAAATAGTATTTTTGTATCAAAATTTTTTATTCTGGCATACTATGGTAAACAGTTGGTGTAAATTTTTTCAAAAACAAAATTAAATTGGGAATATTTTTCCTATCCAAATTCGATACGAAAAAACTATTTTTTAAATTATAAAAATGTAGATCAAACATGATTTCTTAGTAGGCCAGAAAATGATATTTTTGACAAAAACGCTATGTAAATATTTAGAATTCCTTTTTCCTACGGGAAAGCTAGAATCGTTGGAGAACAGTATAGTATCTTTTAGGGGCCAGTTTGTTTCCCACAATTTATGAATAGATATCGGGTTTAATTTTTATCGTTTTTAAGGGGGAATATCAAATTTTCTCCTGAACTAACATTAATTTTTCATCAAAATATGACGAAGTGATTATTATCAACATCATGATTGTTATTCTGTAGTCATAGTTCATGGAATTTTTTACGTTTTTGGCCGAGCCCGAAATGTTGAAATATTTTGGAGTAAATTGGGAATATTAATATTAATATTATCAGGTTTGAGAACGTATATCGGTTGGTCTCCATTTAGTTAAAACAATGAGCATTCTTGGTGTGGGTAATTTTATTGTGAAATATGTCACACATCTGTCACAGTTTTGTCTCATATGGTGAGATTTTATACCGACGCTTGATCTTTCCGCATAAGTGGGTGTTGAGTTCAGAAATGCAGATGATTTCATACATCGCTCGAACCACATTTCAAAATGTATCTGAAGCTCGCCCAGAAGCAATATGATTAATTCGTTTCGTATTCTTTGAAACCGTGTTGTTCGAGGCTACAAAAAACAAAATAAAAGAGAATAACGAATACCGTGTTGTTTGATCCATGTTCTTCAAAACCGTGTTCTTCAATTCTATGTTCTTGGAGGGTTACCTGTATTGGGTTTCATAGCACATGTGAGTCTGTATCTCGGGAGCATAATGACGAGTCGTTTCTACCAGGTTGGCTTCCGGTACTTTTTTTTTCTACGAGTTATTAAAGTTCGATGTCGAATGTTTTGCACATACTGGTAGGGTATATCGTAGGAGACTGTTTATTAAAAATTAAACTTTTTGAACTTTCATATCTATATTGATGCGGAAGCACTAAAAACTCTACAGTACCTGATTCGAGGACGTCTCAGCCCTTGACGTGGCAGCTACTGCCAATCTTCGCGCGCATTACTAGCATTAGGTAACCATGAACAGCTTGCAAACTCATTATTGCTACATATCGTATTTGGAAAACTGGATAATGCTACTCAAATCAAATGGAAGGAAGATGCACCCACTACTTCTGTACCGACCTGGAAGGGATTGGATCTAGTCAAAAGATGTTTGATGCTAGAAAATTCAAATAAAAATCGATCGCAATTGGATTCGACACCATATATTCGTCCGCAATCAAGTCAAAGGTCGTGTAAATCGTCGAATTTTCGAAGTGCTTCGTTAACCACAATCGTCAATAAGCAAGATAATATGCACTGTGTTTTTTGTGATCAATCTGGTATCTATCTTTTATCTCGTTTTAGTGCTGTGAAACAACATCAATTGTGCATTATTTGTTTCAGTAAGAACTATCGAGTTCGTGATTGTCGTGGGATTAGGTGTCTCATGTGTCATCAGTGACATCATTATTTGTTGCATATAGGAAGAAATCTTCAACCATCGCCAACCATCGTTACCGTTGTCACCAAATCCAGAGGCTGTCTCTAAGATCAACTCAATCGAACGGAATCAAGAGGCAGCTGGTTCAAGTTCGACCGTACTACATTGTTATAATAAAGAAGTTCAAGCTGAAAATAGTAAAGGTTCTATTATGTTAGCTACGGGTGCCGTTCATAGTTTAGGATTATGCTGAGCAATTCATTAAATGTCGTGTATTTTTGGATTCGGCATCTCAACTAAATTTCATCACCGAGTGTTTGGCTGGGCTGTTGCGTGCAGCAAGATGGAAAGTGATCGATCAGCGGAATAATCGATATCGATTAAACATGTTAATGTTCTTATTAAGTTCGTGTAGATTGTGTCCGGTAATACTGGTGGCATTAAAAATAAATATAACTTTTACACTGCAGTTGCTGAGCCTAACCACGATGAAAATACCGCGTTACATGAACCTGAAATTACATGAACTGGTTGAAAGGTCAAAACTGTTGAAAATAATGGTGAGAATAAATCAAAATTTACAATGGAAGTGGCTCATTTACTAGGCTATTAGTATTGTACCGCTAAAAATCGTTTTTTGAATCTCGAACGCAAATTGTCGAAATATCCAGATCTCAAATGCCAGAACAAAATTTTCATTCATGAGTACATTTCGTTAAACCACATGGAATCCGTTCCAGCAGCGAAGCTATCAATTTAAATATTTTATGCCCCCCCACTGCGTTATTAAGCCGCAAAGTTTCGACCACGAAATTACGGGTTGTGTACGACGCATCTTGTAAGACGTCTTTTGGAAAGTCACTGAATTCAAAAGGTCGGACCGACAATACAGAATGATCTGTTTTCGATATTAAACGAAAAAATATAAGTCTTTCGCCTTAAGACCGTTACATACGGTACGGCCGAGCCGTTTCTTGCAGTTCGCTGTCTGCATTAATTGCGGGACACGACAAGACTTTAAGTCACTCTATCGGATCGATCGCTATTCTAAACGACTTCTACGTTGATGATATGCTTAGTGGAGGTGATACATTCGAAGAAGCCTTGAAACCAAAGAAAGATGTGTCTGAGATTTTAAAGTGTGGCTGTTTCGAATCACGTAAATTGGCATCAAATGATGAACGATTTCGAGACATTCAAAAATATCGACGAAGACAACAGTATTAAAACTGTGGGTGTTTCGTGGAAACCTGGCGTAGATGAATTCGAGTTTGTATACAAGCAGAAACATATCGAAGTAAACATAACCAAACACCAAGTTTTATCCGACATCGCCAGTGTATTTGATCCACTGGGATTAATTAATCCGATTATCGTCTAGTCGAACATATTGTTGCAACACATGTGGAGATTGAAAATTGAGTGGGATACGACTTTACCGGAACAATACATCACATAATGGGTTAAATTTCGAAATCAGTTACGATTGATCAACAACGTCAAAGCTCCTCGCTTCATTTTCAGAGATTCGCGAATTTTCAGACGCATCAATCACAGCATATGGATGTTGCATCTACATTCGTTCAATTGTACAATCAGAAATTTCAATCAGATTGTTGTGTGCCTAGTCTTGTGTTGCTCCAATCAATACTATCTCGTTGCCGCGATTAAAACTCTGCTGTGCAGTTCTGTTAGAAAATTTGATGGATCGTATTAAGTCCAGCATTACAATCAACAAAATAACATCGTATTGTTGGACCGATTCTGAAATCTTGCTTAATTGCTTAGTAGCACATCCATCAACGTGGACTACTTTCGTCGCAAATCGCGTCGCCGAATCATACAAGACCAGGGGGCCTATTATGAAATTTATTCGATACCGTAAAATACGAAACCGTAAAATCCGATCCTCGGCGGATATTCATATTATGAAACACGTATTTAAACTGTCAAAAGTGGACCAATGAAATTAGTTCTAATAACCAAATATAGAGGAGTGAAGTCATTTTTTTTTTGTTTCTGTAATTTTGTTGTTGATGTCAAAGTGAATACTCGGGTTTTATATCTAATTTCGTGTGATTTGTTTATCGTAGAACTAAAAATAAATTAACACCACATATTTAATAAAATTTAATGGATAGTAGATATGATTTACATATAATTACATTTTAAAAAAATTTAATTTTTCTTCTTTCGTAATTTACGATATCCGCCACCTAAATACAAATCGAATATGACATTTGTATTTTCGTAAAATCCGCTAACGTTCGGATTTTTTATTTTCATAATAGCAATATCCGCGGTGGATCGGATTATACGATATCGGATAAATTTCATAATAGGCCCCCTGATATCATCTTCGGTCTGGAATCATGTTGTTTCAAAGGACAACCCTGCTGATCTCGTTTCGCACGGGGTATTGCCAGAAAACACAACCGCTTAACAATAAACTATGGTTTTCAGGGCCGGAATTTTTATGGAGCTCGTCATCCAGTTGGCCAAAATTTAACTAGTAATTTGATTCGAACTTGATTGAGGATAAAAGGAAGAATAGTGATGTCGTCATTATCGCAGTGCCTAATGATGCCGATTGTGTTCAAAAGTCAAATATGTCAACAAATTTTGCACCACTCGCCGAGTATTAAGATTTGTGTCTCAATTTGTAAACAATAGTCGGTCCAAGTTCATATGCAAACCAAAAACAGTCAAACTACCAGACTGTCGCACGCCAGAGTTTTGAAGAAGAATTTTCAATGCTGTTTTCCAACGATTCCCTCGAAGAGTTCGACCAAAAATTTCAATCCGTTTCTCGATGACGATGAAATCATTCAAGTGCGGGAGGCTGATTGCAGAATTCGGATTTATCATTCGAATCTTAACGCCCGATAATTTTGTCGAATTCTCATGTATGCATGTTTTCTTTGTGTAGGCATTTTCACGTAAAGAATTGTCATGCTGGCCCTTAAGCACTGCTCGCTACTCTGGGGCAACAATTTTGGATTATTTGCGGCCGTGATGTAGTCAAGAAAGTGGTATACAAATGCAATTCCTGCTTTAGAGCTCGACTGAAGTTATTCAATCAAATTATGGGAAGCTTGCCAAGACATCGTTCAGAATCTGCAAGACCGTTTTTGCATGCAAGTGTTGATTTTTTCGGACCAATTATAGTTTCAATAATTTAAGAAAGCTAATGCTTTATTATTCTAAGGGTTGTAAATAATAACTTTTGGCAACCCAATCTTTGTTTAAAACACTTATTCGATTCTACAATTTTACAATTTTATTTTTTTAAGTATCAAGTTAAAGTATTATGCAATAATGCGCTTTCAAAAATTTTAATTCGGTTTATTTGAGGAAATATTACGAAAAGCTCTCGATCAATTTCAAAATTAAATGTTTTGCCTTAATTTTTTACCAAATTTTTGGTATTGCAATTTTGTAGAGCTTTACAAAACATCCACTTTATACAGTTTTAATTTGTAACTGTTTATTTGAATATACTTTTAAACTACTAAGTACAAAATTTTCACATAATTATATTTTATCAATTTTTAAATATTGCATTGTAGAAAAGCTCGCCACATTTACAAATTGAAAAGATAAAAGCTTGACGCCTAAAGTTTCTGTAATGTTTTGTTTTTGAAGAACTTGAAGTAGATACTCATTAAAATGTTGTATGAAAAAAATATTTTAGCTTGTCCGAGCATTTTAAAAACTCAAATATTACGTTAATAAAACTAAAAGTTCCGTACATTCTGTAAGTATAAAAGTTTCATAATAAAATTTTTAAAATTTTTAGAAAGCTTAACATTATTAAACTATTCTGTTTCCAGTTTCGTAGAATTTTAACTCCACCTCCTACAACATTTTACCCATAAATCTAGAAGTTTTTTAAATAATAATTTAATTACGAAGAATAGTTGCTTTTAAAGTAGAAACTTTTTAATTAAATATAAGCTTTTTTCACTAAAAATGAAATTTTAATAGATCTTAATTAGGTCAATGTTAAGAAGCCGGACAAATTTACAAAAATTTTAAAGATAAGGAACTACTTTGACAAACGTGTAGAGCTTTTTGAGGGCAAAAAAAAGTGTTTGCTTAAAAGCAATCCTTAAATTAGATTAATAGAAAGGATTAACTCGTTTTCTTCCATTTTTACAATTACTTTTATGTTATTCCCATGCGATCAACCAAATTTTTTATAACCCAAGCAACGGTTGATTGACGTTTTTTCTTAAATTTCATTAATCAGTAGCCTATAAGAGTTGTAAAGAGAGCTTATATTTGGAAAAGCTTTTGGTTTTTCCCCATCGAGTTTGTAACTTATTAGTGTTATTGCTGGTGAATAAAATGATTCTCAATCACATTTCAATAAATTGTGTAAAACACCGTTCAAGGGAACTTTAAGAACAAATAAAGTCTATTCCAATTTTGGATGGTTGAGAAAGCACAGAATTAATTTTTTTTAATAGTTTGATATTTCAACCATACCCACATTTGAGAGAAAAGCTTCGAAATAGAGCTTTGTTCAATATTTGATTTCGTAATTTTTAATTTTATCATCCGGTGGCATAATTTTACATCGATAACAGGCGGCCGATGTACAATTGTACATTTATACATTTTGTATGACAATCATTGTTGCAGGCAAAATTTGTTACAATAGCTGAGTGGAATATAATAATATTGAGTATTTTTAGACTGCAGCTAAATTTTGTTTGAATTGTTGTTATACGTCATCAAATACATGAAATAAAAGTGTTCAAACCAGTGTTTCAATTTTTACGGAAAACTATGTACAAGCTCGTACACAGAAATCAATTAGTTATGCGTTTGAAAGTTTTTGTGAGAAATTAAGAGGGGTGGTCTGTTATGTGTTAATCTTGTAACAAGAAGGTTTATTGCCAAATGTAGTGCTATTTCATAATATTTTTTTCCTTTTTAGTCGACTCACTTTTTTCCACGCTGTTTCAAACTTTCCATCCGCCAAGTAGCATTTTCCCCTTTGATCTGCTCGTTTGATGAAAAAATAGTCGCCGAGAACCAGAACTTTTGGATAAATTGGGTGGGTTTGTTAATTAAATGAAATTGCAATTCGAGAATTTTTTCTTACTTAGAATTTTTTCGAAGTAAGACAGACATTTTTCGTGTGTTGATTAAGCACTGAATTTTGATGGGGAATCGTGACAAACACCGAAGATGCTGGACCCGAATTTGGTATTCCATAAAAGATACTGAAAATCGTTTCGGAAGACCATAATGTGGAGATGCCTGATAGTCGGCAACTTAGGGACATCAGAAGACATTGTATACACTATTTTGCATGAATAATATTGCACCCACTGGTCCAAAATCAGCTACCCATCGATGAGTATGACTGCTGATTGGGCTATTTAACCGTATTACATTGAATTTATTGCATCGGTGTATGACAAATGATAAAACATGAACCCTCGCTATACTGGAATCGAAACGTTAGCTGTGTTGACAGCAGCCGATGAAATCCGTCCGAGGCGAACAAAACACAAATTTATTTTGAGAAAAACCGTCAACGAATGAAGAAATTGTGAAAAACGGCCCCAAATTCAAAAGAAAAAATGGCATTTCACCAATACAATGCACCATGTCACAATTCATTGGCTACGATGCCAAAATTGCAAAAAAATGCTGCAGCGAAAGAGATTTGCGTCAAAATGGACATCGATATCTAAGAGAGGCGATGGCATGAATGTATCACTCTTGGAGGAAACTGTGTTGATGAATAAAGTCGAATTTTGAAAAACCAAAAATATGTTTTAGTAGTTAGCCTCGAAGTTATACTCAAGCCACGAGAACCACCCAAAAAAGTAAAGTCTCTCAGGCCTATGAGGCTTCTATATTACAAAATACACAACAAAATGATTTGAAACCACTGCTATTTGAAAGAAATATAGTGGACATTCGAGGAAACACTTAAATGAATGAAGATTTACTCAACAGCTTTGCCTGACGTGGGTCAGGCTTTAGCCAAAGTGTGGCTCTACGGTGTATTGCTGAAACTTAGGAATATTTTACCACCAAAATTCTGTCATTGAGTAATACGTAACAGATGGATATTTTCGTGTTAGACACTAACAAGCATACTCGCAAATTATAAAGATCAATACTGGAGTTCCATAATGGGTTTGGGACCAGTTGGGAAGGAACTCCAAACATCTTAACATATATATTAAACTGTGAGGTTGTACTAAACCGAGTAGTTTGAGCATCATCCAAAGATTCCAAAATAAAGTACTGAGCGATATTGTTGTTGCTCCTTGACGCGAATGTAATAACAACCACAATGGGGACCATACAGGGGAAACGTCCGCCAGCGAGGTAAACAGGACAGCACGGTAGCATGAATAAAGGCTCCACAGTCAACCTAACCTCGAAGCTGCTCAACTGCCTAACCACCGATATTTAATAAGAAGGCTCAACAGGACAGATCTGTTTTAGTTAGTTAGCCTAGCTAGCCAGCAAAAGATGGATCCAACAGTAACTACGATTTAGGTGAAACCAAAGTAACAAATTTGGGTTAGGAAATAGAAATAAATAAATTTAGTCTACAAATAAATATGTATATCAAAGCAAAATTGTACCTTTGCCGCCTGGAGATCGTGGAAAAAATGACTAGACCATTTATCTCCGGAACCCTATCTCTCTAACTGAGCTCTTATGATACCGAACAAACTTGTAGAGATGTTGACCACATTAAAGCGTTTATACGGCTTCTTCAAGGATAGTCATTGCATTTGAAAAGCTACAAATGTACCTATGTCGCCTTACAAGGTTTAACTAATTACTACAAAAATGACTTTGATTCGTTCAATTCTATGAAGCTTGATAAAGCTAAAAAGCTGGAAAAATAGCATTGAATTTGTTGAATTCGTATTTTTTACTTTGACTGGCAGAAAATAGCTTTGTCCTGTAAGAAAATGTGTGTTTGGATTGCAAAAAGCTTAAAAGTTCATAACTCATATTTTTGATGTTCAGGTAAAACCCTTTCTAACATATTCTGAATAAGCTGGTGACATAAATCTGAAAACGTTACTTTCCAACATGCACAAAATTCTGGTTTATGGAATTGTTGAATATTTTGAAAAATCATATCGGTTATTTATTTCAAGACAGTTTACGAAAAGCTCTGGATCAGTTTCAAAATTTAAAGTTTCATAAATGTGTTTTGTCAAATTTAGCCGTGTAAATTTAGGTAAGCTTGAAAAAATATTTATATCTGAGCTTTTAAATATGTAATTTTGATATGTGTTTCTTAATTACTACATAAAGCTCAAGCAAGTTTTTGAAATTCATATTTTCTATAAAGCTTGAAAAAACTTAAACTTTTGAATTCAGTTTTAAACAATTAGGGTTCTTACATTTATTATTAAAGCTTTTGATATTATTAAAGCTTTTGAATATTATTAAAGCTTTTTCATCAACTCGATATCAAAAAGCCACCAAATATAAAAGCTTTAAAGTCATTTTGATTCAAATTTTAAAAGAATAAATTTTTGACTAAAGTTATATTAAGCTTGAAGCTTTATAAAACTTTTTTCACGTTGTTGAAATCTCCATAAATATTAAAGCTATTATTAAGTCCAAAATAGGATAATTTACGAAGTTTGTAAACTCAGAAATTTCTCAGGTGGAGCTGTGTTTATTATTTAATAAACTTGACCAAGTTACTAAATTTTTAAAGCAAATAAACTATTGACTCTGAAACTCTTTTACCAAAAGTATTTAATTGTGTAAGAGCTTTTTGGAAACTCTTAGTAGACCGTTATGATTTAAAGTTGTTATCATGTAATGGTACTAGAACTGTGAACTTTGAAAAAATAAAACACGGTTCACTTCGGAGAATATTAGAAAAATCTCACAAAAGCTTTACTTAGTATTCATCTTTTGGAAATATTATAAAAGGTTAACATTTCTAGGAAGCTATTTAAGTATTTACAATTCTCCAAAAATTCATTGGGCCGTAAAAACTACGGTATTAGTAAAACAGCTTCGAAGTTTTAAATTATTTCATGATTTATTTAACAAACACTATATTTCAAGAACACAGCATATATGTTTCATATTTCGACTAATTTGATCCCCCCAAAAATTTAGCATTTTGCCGATTTTATATCTTCCTTCTCAGATTATTAACAGCTCACTGAACACTTGAAAAAGTTATACTATTGGAAATTTCAAATTAACATTTATGATCTGAAATTGAAACGGCACTAAATCTGTCAACTTTGAAAAAATATCGCCCACTTCAGAGAATATTAGAAAAAGCTCCCGAGGAATATTTTAGAAATATTTGAAAAGATTATACTTTATGACTGTAACATTTTAAGAGAGCTTTTTAAAGTATTTACACTTCTCCAATATTACATTGGGTTATAAGAACTACGGTATACAGTAATAAAGCTTCGAACTTTGAAATTAGCTTGATTATATATTTTAAATTTGATTAATTGTTGCGTATACCACTAAAACCTTTCAACAAGAGCTATCATTTTAAAAAGCTTTTCATGTTCCATAAATACAGCATAAATGTCTCATATTTTGCCCAATTTAAATCCTACAAAATTACTACGAAAATACTGGCTTAAAAACTCCCGAATCCTAAAAAGAAAAATTTCACAAAAATACAGCGGATCGTATTTGATACGGTATAATATAAAAGCTCCGAACTAAAATTAAAAATAAATAATATAAAAAGATGCTTGCCAAGAAATTTTTAAATTCGAGAGCTTTGTTTAACATTTTTTGATTCTATAAATTTGACAAAGTCACAAAATTTTTAGTGAAAAAAAACAGTTTTGTATGAAAAACCATTACCAAAACTATTTGATTATTTTAAAGCTTGTTGCAAATTCTAAGTTTAAATCTATAATTTTAGGTTGTTATCATTTAAACACTACATCTATGAACTTTGACAAAAAAATGCGGTGCATTTCATAGAATAATAGTAAAACTTCCCGAGAAGATTAGTGTTGTGTGTCATGTTTTATATATTTATTTATTTATTTTAAGGAAGCTTTTAAAAGTATTTCCATTTTTAAGATCGGGTCATAAGAATTACGAATATAGTAAAAAAGCTTCCCGGAAAAATATACCAAATCGATATAAAGTAAGAAAGCTCAAAAACAAAATAAATGATACACAAAAAAATGTTTGCCTGCACAAACAAGACATTTTTGTTAGTACTTGGTAATTAATTCTATATCTTCCGTGTCAAATTTGGAGGAGGAGCTTTTTGGAAACTTCAATTTGACATTTATGATTTATATTTCAACTAATTTGATCCCCCAAAATTACTACAAATTTATTGGTTTAAAATACAAATTATTTTATAATTGAATTTCAAAAATCCAAATTCCACAAAATATATAGCGGACCGTATTTGCTATAGGATATAGTAAACAAGTTCCAAACTAAAAATAAATCAAGTACAAAAAAAAGCTTGCACACACCTACAAGTTATTTTTCAAATGCAGCTTTTATTAATATTTAAAATTTGAATAGTGGTTATTGTAGCTTTGGAATTGGATGCTAGCTAATTTTTCCAAAAAACCTTTTATTTTATAGATTTTTTTCGCTTTTTTGGAAGAGTTTTTTGAAAACTCTAGCCTGACTTTTATGATTTTAATTTGTTATCATGTAAAGGTACTACTTCTGTGAACTTTAAAAAATTAAAATACGGTTCACTTCAGAGAATATTAGAAAAAGCTCCCGAGGAGTATTCATGTTTTAGATATAAAAGGTTATATTTTAAGATTTTTACATTGTAAAGAAGCTTTTTAAAGTACTCACATTTCTCCTAAAATCGGATCGTAATAACCACCGATTATAGTAAAAACTTTAAACTTTTAAATTTGTTGGATTCAAAGTTTTAAATATGATTAATTGTCGTGTGTATGTGAGTTTTTCATATTATATATAAACACTATATTCAATGAATATAGCATATCAAGGCCTCATTGTACACTAATACAAATTCAGCGAGCTTTCAATATGGGTACCAAAACGTTAATATACGATAAAAAAATATTGAACTGTAACTGGTTTGAAATATATTTCATACATTTTCCGATAAATTAAGAAAACTCATTTAAATGAAAAGAAATTTTATTATACTGTTGCTGACATTTTGAACTTTCGACGACGTTCCAGTTCCATATTTACATCGTCATAGTACAAGCAGTACAGGACTTTCCTGTAATAACTTTAATGTCAGCTTTTTATATTTTTTTGTTTTTATATGTATCTAAAATCATAACTGAGCAGTGTTTATAAGGAATAAGTGATATCGAATGTGTATTTCAAGATTTGGACTGTGCTGATCACATTACGAGTTTTAATGGAAGTTTTTCATTTGCTAATGATGATGCGAATGAAATGGAAAGCGTGTCGGGATATCAACCAAATTATCAATAAAGTTATGCTTAATGGAAAATTCACGAAACAAGATGGTCAACCCAGCAGATCCCTGCTGCAGCAATTGTACAAATGACTTCTGCAATATCTGTTGCAAAAAGGAACGTTCTATCATTTTATGTAAATATAGATCTGACAATAAAATGAAAGTTCAAAAATGTCATGAAAAGCTTTTACAAAGGTACGGTTAATTTTATTATTAACATAATTTCTCGTGTATTTTGCGGAGTGAAATTAAATCTAGATACTCCCGGATGTGTTTATTAAATTTATAAATAACGCCCAAAAACATATCGAAAGCTTTCTTTTAGTTTTGTCTCCCCAAAATTACTGTGGACCTGCTGGTTTAAAAACAAAATTATTTTTTCCAAATTTTACAAAACAAAATTCCACAAAAATGTAAAGGATCGTATTTGTCCAGTATACAGTGAAAAAGTTCTTGATAAAAAATAAAATAATTAGTTTTTCAAGTAGAGCTTTATTTAATATTTAAATTTTAGAAAGTATGTAAAATTGAAATTGTCGTTAGTACAGAAGATTATTAGTGTTTAAAGTTTTACTGGTTATATATCTTTCTTGTCAGACTTTAAGCAGTACAATCTCGGAAAACTTGGCAAAGTAACAAAATTTGTGTAAGAGGTTTTTGGAAACTCTAAATTGACATTTATGATTTGGATAAAAAACGGTCCACTTCCGAGGATATTATAAAAAGCTCCCAAGAAGCTTTTCATGTAACTCATTTGTCATAAATATTATAATGAAGCTTTTTAAAGTATTTATATTTCGGATTATAAAAAGCTTCGAACTTTTAAATTAGCTTGATTTAATATTTTAAATTTGAATATAAATTGTGCCAAGCAGTAGAACCTGTAACAAGAGCTACCATTTTAAAAAACTTTTCTTGTTTTATTTTACAAACACTATATTCCATGAATAGTAAATAACTCATATTTCGGCTAATTTGATTCCCCCAAAATTACTACGAATTTACCTGCTTAAAAATAAAAAAAATTTATACTCAAATTTTAAAAAACTAAAATCTACAGAAATATATCCAAGCTAAAAAAATCATGTAAAAAATGATCGCCTGCACCTGTAATAAATTTTCCAACTTAGGGTTTGATTAATATTTAAATTTTGAATTTAAATTCATGAGCTTTGTTTAAAATTTTTTGATTCCATAAATTCCTTGTCAGATACTACGAAGGAAAGAACAGTTTTATCTGAAACTCATTTACGAACATTATTTAATTATTTGAGAGCTTTTTCGAAACACTAACTTGAGATTTATGATTTTAAGTTGTTATCATGTAAAGGCACACTACATCTATGAACTTTGACAAATAAATACGGTGCATTTCAGAGAATAATATAAAAAACTTCCGAGAAGCTTTACGTATTTTTCGTAAACAACATTTTTCAGTAACATGTTAGGGAAGCTTTTCAAAGTATTTAAATTTTTTTAAGAATTACGAATATAGTAAAAAAGCGTCGAACTTTTATATTGGAGTGATTTAATAATTTAAATTTGATTAATTGTTGTGTGACAAATCTGTAACAAGAGCTACCCTTTTATAAAGATTTTTTTATGGTATTTTGCAAACAATATATTCTATAAACAGTTTATGTTTCATATTTCGAATAATTTGATATGCGAAAAATAACTACGAATCTACTGGTTTAAAAACAAAATTACAATAGTTTTGTTCCTAAATTTAAAAAATTAAATTCCCTAAAAATATACTGAAAATTAAAAATAAATCATATACAAAGAAATGCTTGCTAGTTAATATTTAAATGTTGAAATTAAATTAAAGAGCTTTGTTTAAATTTTTTTGATTCTACTATATATTCCTTGTCAGATTTTAAACAGTATGATATCGGAAAACTTGACAAAGTAACAAAATTTTTAATAAAAAGGAAATATTTCGTCTGAAACTCATTTGCTAAAAGTATTCATTTGTGTAAGAGCTTTTTGGAAACTCTAAGTTGGAATTTTCAATTTGTTATCTTGTAAAGGTGCTACATCTGTGAACTTTGAAAAATTGTAATACGGTTTACTTTAGAGAATATTAGAAAAGCTCTTGAGTAGCTTTTTATAGTATTCGTTTTTTAAAAAAATTATAAAAGATTTTATGTTAAGATTGACACATTTTAAGAAATTTTTTAAAGTTTTCATATTTCTCCAAAACTAAATGGGGTCGTTAGAACTACTGTGTTACTTTTAAATTAAGTTGATTCAATATTTTAAATATGATTAATTGTGGTGAGTTTAGTGGTACTAAAGCTACCATTTTAAAAAGATTTTTATGTTATATTTTACAAACACTATAGTCTATGAATACAGCATATACATATGTTTCATATTTCGCCTAATTTACTGGTTTTAAAACAAAATTATTTTTGTTCCAAAATTTAAAATACAAAATTCCCCTAAAATATACCTGATCAAGTTTGCTACGGTATACACAGTAAAAAAGCTCCGAACTAAAATTAAAAATAAATCTTATACAAAAAAATGCATGCCGACACCAACAATAATTTTTTTAAATTGGGCTTTATTTAATGTTCAAACTTTGAATTTAAGTTCAAGAGCTTTTTTTAAAATTTTTTTGATTCTATATATTCCTTGCCAGATTTTAAACAGTGAAAGTAACTAATTTATATGAAACTCGTAAGAGCTTTCTGGAAACTCTCTTTATGATTTTATGTTGTTATCACCTAAAAGCAATACATCTGTGAACTTTGAAAAATTAAAGTACGGTTCAGTTCAGAAAATATTAGTAAAAGCTCCCGAGAAACTTTTCGTAGTATTAATTTTTAGAAATATTATAAAACGTTTCATTTTAGGACTGTAACACTGAAAGGAAGCTTTTCTAATTATTTACATTTTTCCAAAAAGCTTTCCATATTTTGTTCTTGCAAACACTAGTTTCCATGAATACAGCATATATGTTAATTAATTAATTATTTTTGCTCCTAAATTTAAAAAACAAAATTCCACAAAAATATACCGGATCGAGTTTTCTACGGGTTACAGTAAAAAGGCTCCGAATCAAAATTAAAAATAAATCATAACAAAAAAAAATGCTTGCTGGCATTATACAATAAATTTTTCAATTACAGCTTTGGTTAATATTTAAATTTTGAATTTAAATTCAAGAGCTTTGTTCAAAATTTTTTGATTCTATATATTTCCTGTCAGAGTTTAAAAAGTATCTAAAGTAACTATTTTGTATGAAACTCGTTTAGTAAAAGTATTCAAATGTGTAAGAGCTTTTTGGAAACTTTAAGTTGACATTTATGATTTTAAGTTGTTATCATGTAAAAACGCTACATCGGCGAACTTTGAAAAATTAATACACGGTCCACTTCAGAGAATGTTAGGAAAAGCTCCAGAGCAGCTTTTCGTTGTATTCATCTTTTAGAAATATTATAAAACGTTTTATTTTTAGAGTGCTACATGTTTCCTTAGCTTTTCAAATTATTTAAATTTTTTTCAAAAAGCTTTTCATGTTTTATTTTGCGAATTTAATTGTTTAAAAACAACATTATTTTTATTCCTGAATTTTAAAAACTAAAATTCCAGAAAAAATATACTGGATCGTATTTGCCACGGTGTACAGTAAAAAAGCCCTGGGATATTTTATATGCACCCCCTGACATACCCAACTCGATTTTTTTATGTATAGTTCGGTATTTTTCGATATAAAATTCTAAATTTTATTGATAATCATATTCTGGTGTTTTTTTAACATTTAGTTTTCTTCACTGTCACTTATTTACCTAAGGAAGTAGTATGAGAAGTACAGTGTTCATTTTATCATACACCAAATATCAATTTTTTTGTATATTGCGCATTTTTATACCTTGTCGACAGCGTTTTTTATATATATATATTTTTTTTTTTTAATTTTCCAAATATGAAAATTATTTTTTTTTATGTATATATGTTGGTATGTATATGTATATATAAAATGGCGTCAACAATCAACAAGTATGTATATAATTTATATAAATAGCACTTACCTATTTGTGGTACATCGTATGCCCGAGGTGCACGAGCATTTCGTAACATAATTGGACTGGCAATACCGTGCGGTATTGTTGGTATATCTGATTGTCCGTTATTTGTGTTTTGGATTAGATCATGACGATCCAGGTCATCATGATCGACGAGCATATCATGCGTTGATGAACGTTTATGTTGTTGTAGTGTGGTTTGTAGCGAATGTTGATGCTGTGGCTGTTGTTGATGGTGATGCTGCTGCTGTTGCTGCTGCTGTTCTAGCTGTTTCTGTTGTTGATTTAAATTTAGTTTTTGTTGTTTTTGCTGTTGTTGTTGTAATCTTATGTCTAATGTACCACCATTATTATTATTATTATTAATATTATTTAAATTATTATTATTATTATTAAATAAAATATTTTTATTATTTAAATTATTTGTATTAACATTTAATTTCTGTTTATTATCCAAATTATCGAATAATTCTTGTAGTCCATGTGACTGCATTTGATTTGTTGCGGTATGCTGCTGCGACAATGACGACAACGATGGTATTAACGGTAACATTGATTTTTGTTTTATATGCTGCTGATCGATTATACTTTCGTACATTGTGTCATCGTCATTCAAATCACTGTCATCGTCTAATATAAATTTATTATTATTATATTCATAATTATATTTCTGTGGTTTTACTGTATTTTTATTGTTATTATTATTATTATTAATGTTATGATTTATATTGTTTATTGTTAATTCGTTTAGAACATCTAGATCATTTAAATCTGGTGGTGGTTGATGTCGATATGCATCTCGTGCTATATGTAATGAGTACGTGCTAACCAGCACACTCAAACATGCTAGGGTTTGAAGTGTTTCACGAAACATTATATAATTTTATATTTATTAAATTGTATTATTATTATTAATATTAGTAAACCGAAAAATAAAAAATTATATTCAACAAAAAAATAATAAACTAAAATAAAATAAAAAAATTCTATCTAATCCACTCCGTCTATGTGGTCGCCGTCTATTATTAGATTTTGTATATAGGATTACACTTTATTTTTATATATTTAATTTAGTGTTTTTCGCAATTTTCCAAACACACATTTACACACGCACACGGACACACAGAACAAAAAAATATATATATAATTTTACCGAAAAAGAAAATAACCAAAAAAATTAACTGTCGTGTATATAAAACCGAAGAAACACTTGTTGAAAGTTTTCCACTTGAATTTTTTTTTAATTTTTCTGTATAAATTTTAGATTTGCTCAATTTTCCACAAAAATTTTTATAATATTTTATAACTCAAAATAATTTTCCACAGAACCAAAAATTAAAACACTTTGAGCTTTTTTTTTATTATATTTTATATATTTTGAAACACTTTGCAATAAAATTTTCACGCCTTGTAAAAATTATTATATATTTATATATAAAAGCTTTTCCTGGGCTTTAATATTTTATTGCTGTCACTTCACACACAGTATTAGAAATAAATTAAATAACTTAAAAGCCACTGAGTACTAAATAAAATATTTTTTTCACTAGAGTTATTCGCGATTTTCGGTATATAAAATAAAATTTTTTAGAGCTTTTTTTTATAAGTTTTGTTAAAGGTTTTGTTTCAAAGAAATATAAATATTAAAAAAATTATTTGGTTGCGTTTTTATATTTTAAATTTTTTTTCGTTTTGTTTTTATTATTAATTATTCTAAATAAAATAATTTAGGGGGTAAATATGACCACCCTTGGAGGCCGTTTTGGCCATAACGTGGCTGTTAACCGATAACTTATACGTTTCTCGTTAAGGATGAAAAACGCGAATGAAATAGATTTTCCGTTTCGAAAATATAAAAATATAATTTTTTTTTTGTTATGTGTGAAAATGGATAACAAAATAAAAAAGCACAAAACAAAACTGGGAAAAAGGAAAAATACGAAAAGATCTCGAACTTAGAAAATTTTTGTACAAAATAATTTTTTTATTTTTTTTTATAAAATACGAACGAACCGAGCGAGGAGAGCTTTTTTCTTTCACTTTTCGCTATATTGTGGTGTACATAAAAAAGTATCAATGAAAATTCGGTATACGATGTGAAAAGAGAAGTAGATATTTGATTCTTCGTTGCTTTTATATTTTACATTTTTTTGTTACATATTTTTTCAAAAGGAAATGTGTAGTATGAATTAAGGCGCATGATTTGAGTATCGTATAAGGCGGTCTCCATTGAATAAAAAAAAATATAAGTAAATAAGGCAGTGCCGAATTCGTATAATTTGTAATTTTGCGTTGGCATATTAAGTAAAACGAACGATAAAAATTCGATACTGACATTGAAAATTATTTATCCCTGTGGGTGCGCCAGCAGACACCTACGCATTCTATAAAATAGTGACGTAAGCAACGAAATGAGAGAGTCAAAAAACGAAAAAAACAATAAAAATTATAATATTTAATAGAAACTAAATAAGCCCGAGCATATCGAGATTCCCGGCATGTATGTATACAACGTCGACTGAATGGAATGAATACAAAATTTGAAATAATCAGTTTTTCCTTGTTATAGGTTTTTCCGTTTCGCCATGTTGCCGATACACATTCAAAAAAATATAAATTTGTCGCGGGGAAAATTTATACCGCATAGTGTGTAGGTAGATTTTGTATATATGTGTTAATAATACACAGTATCGAATGCATCATCAAGATGTAGCCTTGAACGCTGTATTTACATTTTAAATTAAAATATTATATGTACAATAAAAAAAATTTATTTGGTACTTCATTGACGACGATCCTAAATGTCTAGTTGTATAGCATTGCGATTTAGAGGTCGAGGGCGCCAACACAAACTTTTTGGTTGACAATTATTAATGAGTTGGATACAAAAAAAATTATAGTAAAAAATGTCACGTCAAGTCTAAATCAGATACCCGATTTAGTTATTGAATATTTGACGGCATCACGACTAGAAAGGTGTATTTATAAAAGTCTGGATTTGTTAATTTACGATTTAGTCGTAATCTCAAAAAGACTGGATAAGAGCTTTTGAGGAAATAAGATCGGAGTGAAGTTCAGGCCAAAAAACAAAATATACATTGTGTCCTAAAACTACTTGAATTGAAAAAAAAACACACGAACATTTAACTTTTAATAAACACAAATATTTCTACACTATAGTGATCGAAGTAATTCTGAACTAGTATTTTATGTAAGAAACAAATCTTACCTAACCACAGTGCCGGAAATCTCGTTGACATTTTTGTTATTCAAGAGAGAATATCAATGAGTGTAATTAGAAAATTAATCAACATTTGAAATTAATAAACTTGCCCCAAGAAATCATATTTAACTAAATGCTCTCCGACACCTCTGAGTTTTTTATTATTTGAAAGAAAACATCATTGAGTGAAATACCAAAATTTACACTTGAAATTATTTAACTCGGTTCCTACGGACCGGGCGGAGGTGATCGAATTAACTTTGAATTAGTATTTGATATGAGAAACCAATTTTACAGAACCACATGTGCGGAAATTTTTGAGATTTTTGTTCCTCGAGAGAGAGCATTTTTGAGTGTAACACGAAAATTCGTAAACATTTGAAATTTTGTTTCTTGGCCACTACGAATCGCACAAAGGTGATTGAAGTAAATTTGAATTAGTATTTTGTCAAACTGGCAAAGTTGGGGAATTAAATAAAAAAAACAAATAAGATAAATAAAAAACCTTAAATTATTTAATATTTAAGCAAAACAATTTATCTATGTTGCAAATACGTTAATGCTATGGCGATACTAATCCAATTAAAGGTAACTAACAAATTCTCCTCGATTTTTCTCTTTTATTTTTAGTCGTCCGCGGTTGCTAGACAGTTCGGCCGCACCTGATACTGGTTTGTCCTTGATCCACTCGGCGTCGCTAGAACAATTATCTTCTTCCATACCATCCATTTCATGAACTGCCCCACGATTTCATTTTGTCGGATGACTAAATCGAACTAAATTTGCGAGATTTAATTTGCATTCCTTTGATGTCCTTTACAGTATACCGGACGTTTTCAAGAACTTTTGACCAAATGTCACAGTGGAAAAAGCTTTCGCGTTTGGATCGGGAGGTACCGGGTTCGAATCACGATAGGGGTAAGATGCAAAGGCAATTTTCATCTACAGATTACGATCTGTAATGAAATGGAACACATCTATGACCCAGAGTGCGAAACTCTTGGGCCGACCCATCTTTCATGCCAGAATAGCCTGGCATAGAGCTTTGCAATGTGCAGATGGTGACAAAAATTGGACGTATAGCCGTACGTTCTCGAACTGGCTGGCAACGGCGTAAAAGTCTGGACGTTAAAAGCAAACTGCGAAAGAGTTGGAAGGGCCTTGGCCTCAGAACAGATTGCAGTGATAATAATAAAAAAAAAGATTTGTGTACTTCTTTGTTTCGGAATGCTGTCGGTCGAATTTTTTTTACCACTTTTCTCTTTCTTTCATAATATTCTGTAGAGCTTGTTCTCTCTTTTCATATATGTTGCATTCTGGGTTAAATTCACGATCTTCGTTCGAAGCGGCAACCAGGCTGTTGTGTATGATATCGTTTAAACTAAAATCAAACACGAGTTCATTTAGACTGAATCCAGTCGTTGAGTTCTTTTGAGAATTGACGGTCCATTGTAAATCTCGAAGTGTTTTATCCCAATCTTTGACATTCTCAACGAAAGTACAAATAAAAGACAAAATCGCCTGACTTGCTCTTTTCACTTGTCTGTTCGCGCGAGGAGTCGAACTGCCGTTTTGATTTGCTAATATTACATTCGACGCATGCAGCAATGTAAGATTTCAAATATCGGCGAATTTTCGGAAATCACAGATTTTCTTTAATTCGTTCGATGGACTTTTCGATACCAAAGTGCCTCATGTTATCGAGAAAATATTTTACCACTCGAAATCGAACTGTTTTTGGCACAACGAGTTTTAGTCCGTCAGCATCTTTTTTTTGGGACAAACGATTATCTTTCAGTCGTAATTCTACTCTCAAATGCTTTTTATCGCCCGACTTCTGATATCCGTTGAGTACAGTGATGATTCTCTTCAAATTTTTGCCTTGGAGTTGCATGGTAAGAAGCTAGTTGTTTAGATCAATCCCAATTTTCATTGTGGAACCAGCGGTTCTGTGAAATATCTCAAAACCATATTCGAGTAGTCGCATCCACCATCTTGCGAAACTCGGTACCATCTCCGTTTTCTTTTTTATTTGTGCGATAGCAGAACAGACGGAGACTAAATAATTTTCCAAGAAAATATGCCCAGAATCGATCAGGGCATTCGTATCTTTGGCACTTTTACTTAGCGGCCGTGCAATGATGACTATAATATATAACTGGTTATTGTTAACCAGAAAGACATGGGTTCTGTCCACCGATTGTAATATGACTCCAGCGAGACCAATACTAGAGGTTTCGTTGTGTAGTTCGTATGGAGTGGCGTGATCGTAAAGTGTGAAACACGGTTTGCCACAAAGAAGCTCGATTAACTTCCAAAAAGGCCTGTTGCTATGGTTTTCCCTAATTAAAGTTTTATCTTCGGACTTTATAGTAGCAAATTGGAGAGCGGCTTTTAAACTACTGAATAATTCTTAATAAACTCTTGGAAAAATCAGGTGAGACTAAAAATCGTCTGACTTCGGTGACTGTCAACGGCTGCAAAAAATTCTTGAAGACAAAATTTTACATTCTGGTGATTTCGGTTGCAAAAAATTTACACTTATCCAGACGAAGACTCTATCCGGCAGGTGAATAAAATAATTTTAGCTTAAAATAAGTGTTCAAAATGATGACCTGCGAATTCAATGCACTTATTAATACGCATTTCCAATGATTGTACACAACTGAGAAGTGTGTTAGGTTGAATTTCAGCACACGCATTTCTGATTCGCTCAATCATGTTCTCACGTGTTGTTGGTTCTTGTTTGTAAACTTTGTCTTTGAGATAGCCCCACAAAAAGAAATCTGGCGAAGTAAGATCTGGTGATCTGGCGGGCCAATTTAACGGACCAGCTCTACCGGTCCAGCGACCATTGAAATCACGATCAAGAAATACACGTGCCATCACCGAATAGTGTGCAGGATAACCATCATGTTGAAACCACATGTTCCGTCTCACTTCTAAGTTCAAATTTTCAAGTAATATTGGCAGTTCATTTTCCAAACAGTTTCGGTACAATTGACCATTCAAGTTGCCTTCAATAATAAAATGGGGGCCTATGAGTTTGTTGCCAATTATTCCACACCACACGTTGACAGTCCAAGGACGTTGATGTTCAACTTGACGAAGCCAGTGCGGATTTGTAACACTCCAAAAATGCATGTTGTGTCTGTCGATTAACCGTTCCATGGTTTGTAAAATACGATTCGTCAGAGAACATTACGTAACGAAAAAAATTGGAGTTTTGTTGTATTTGTTTCAGCGCCATGAAGATCTTGGTGTAAAGACACATGATATGGATGATACTTGTGCCGTTTTAAAATTCTCCAAACACTGGTGAGGGGCAATCCGGAATCGCGAACTATTTCTCGTGTGCTAACATGATGATTATACTGCTGTCAATACAGCAATTTCATTATTGATACTGCTACCAATACAGCAATTTCATTATTTTTTCCATTGACTCTACGGGTCCTCTTTTTCGGTTGAACATTTCCATCAGTAATAAATTGTTTTATAGTACGACCAAATGAAGCACGTGAACGAATCCTATCCGGAAAACGTTGAGTGTAAATAGCAACAGCATTTTCAAGATTTCTACCGGCTTCTCCATAAACCATAACCTCTGGCATAGTTAAACGATCCATTCTAAAGTATTTTATCGTTTATTTTGCAATTACGAAAAACATGAAGATAAGAAATAACACAAACGTTAAATGTGATTTACAAAACTGAATAAATTGTTTTGATGATGAATTTCGAGTATTTCCAATGAAATAACGTGATGTTTTTTATTTAAAACGTATTGCAGAATCGAATGCGTGTGTTCTAAGAAGAAGAAATTGAAAAAATTGAATTTCGTCGATTACAACGCCATCTATCATGAACCGAACAAAATATTTCATTCAAATCATACGTACTTTTAGTCGTAGAATCCGTATCTGCAATAAAAAATATGGCTTCCTATCTTAGTTTAAAAGTTACCCCCGCCCCACCTACAAAGCGGAGGGTGGGGGACTATTTTTTGCATTAATGTTTTTCCCCCGCGGTATGATTAAATTTTGATTATGGACATTTTTTCCGTAGAGTGGCTATTTTTCGAGATATTTGATCGTCTCAGTTTAAAAGAAACACCCGGTATAGTAAATCCATTTTTCATCGCCAGTCACAATTTGAGACAAAAAATGTCAACTTCGGTGTCTTGTGTTGTAAGTAAAAAATTGGTCAGTTCTTGTGGGTTGACGAGCAAGGAGCAAGGGCAAATGTTGCCCTACTGTGCATCTGGAATGACAACCCAAGAAATAGTTGCTCGAAATGGTAGAAGCAATACAGTGGATACAAATTTACTGGAATTGATAGAACAATATGGTTAAAAGAAACCCCCAGGACGAAAATCCCGGGGGGCAAACGAATGGCGGAAGTTGACAAATCGAATAGCTCTGCTATTCAACAAGATAACGCCCATATTCATTTGAGTTCAACAGATTTCAAAGTCTAATAATATCACATTATCTGAAGGTCGCCTGTAGTCCAGATTTAAGCCTGATCAAGAACCTCTGAATAAAAAATTTCGTTTCGACTCTGTTCGACATCTAAATGGAGCTGGGAAGACCGAATGAGCCAAAATTGACCAGGACAGAATTAAAAAAATTATAAATTATATGCCACGCAATTTATAACAAGTCATTATCAACTAAGGTGGTAATACGAAATATTCAATTAGCAATTATGGTATTTAAATAAATATTTGATTGTGATAAAAATGGTTGTGGTCTTATCATTATTTCGTAAAGATGGCAAATTCAAAGTTACTTATCTATGTATTTCAGTATAAGCTAACTCTCATAATTTAATAATTTTGTGAAATAAGTGCAGTAAGCATAATTTAGTGAAGGTATTAGAAATGGTATGAAGAATCTCAATGGTATGCCCGATTGCTTAATTAATTTCAGTATTTCATTGATTGCAATTTTTTTTAAATAGCTCGCAAGCTCTGGTTGAGAAGACCACTTCTCTCTAGTAATTTTAAGGTTTTGCACGCCAAAACCCTTTTTGAAGCGTTTTAGCCAGACTTGCATGGAAAGTGTTTTGATTTTATTTTATTTGACTATGTAAAAGTTTAGGCTTTTCTTTAAGCAAACCGCTACTTTGTAACGTGCGTTCCATGTACGCATCGCGTATACTAATTTTTACTTTGATGCCACAGTGTACATCATGGCGAGGTCGGCAGTTTTGATGATAGTATGCTCTAGGCGGGTTATTACCTGCAGTATTGGTACATGCACCATACACAGTTCACAAAAATCATACGATAACATTTTTCTTGCAAATTGATTAGCAGATTTTCTGTTTTTTTTACGTTTATACCGAAGAATTTTTTTTTATTACATTTCTTGTAGAGAAGACAAAATTTTTTTTTGGTAGGGCATTCGATATTAATCTTTCGGGGCATGCACTTGTTAGCATGCAAACAAAGTGAAGGTTCTATAATATTTTTTTATTGAGAACTACTTGATGGTTCGAAAAGTGAAAAGTTGATTGTGAAAATAAGAAAAAAAAGGACCCAACATATAATTCGTTAAGTGGTGACTGGTGATCGACAAAAAGTGTTTTTTTGTATTTCCCTGTCACGCACAAATCCAAGTTTGGTTTGCGTTAACTGTTTATAGACTTAAGTGCAAGTATAATAATAATATAAAAGTTCGTGTTTGTCAACTGAACATCGCAATGTTATGGTGTTCTTCATTATGAATCTGGTGGAAATAAAGCTCCGGTAACGAAGCACAGTGTGTAAGAAAATGTGATCTAGTTGACTTAAGACAATTCTAAATTGCCAGACAGTTAAGTGCCGCAGTTTAAGTGCATTGCACCTTTATAATTTTTTTTATTACGTTGTGAAAACTTATCAAATGATACTAGTGCTGTTAAGGAGGAACAATTTATCGGTTACATTGTTATAAGAATATGTTGATAAAACCTGTGCAGTGGAAAAAAACTGTTTTTTTGTCATAACATTTGTTATTCAAATGATCGAAAGAGTTCTGCGCAGTGTGGGATATACGTGTAACTACTCATAAAATAACTAGTAATTTTTGGTAGCCAGTTTCGTTATCTTCGGTATTTGGAATAATTTGGTGTCAATAAGCGATTGTCAAGGTCGGGGACGCGTAGCAGCAGGCGGCGAGGTCGAGTGGATGGTGGGCGTGTTCCGGACAGGGTTTTTTTTAACGAGGCTGAGTTTTTTTATTACTTTCTATTATATATAGAGTTATATAGATGTTTATTTAATTCTTTTTTTCTTTAATTGAAATTTTTTTTTGTTGTAATATTACTTTAATCCAAATTTACTGTATTGCCTAGTGACATATTCTTTTTTAAATTGATAAATCATTGTTGTCTTTTTTTCTTTTTATATAGCTAAAATACAGTTTGATTACAGGTGCCGTGCCCCGGATGCAGAGAAAGCGCTTTTTCTTCACTCGGAGGAGCCAGGTAACCTTTCGTATACCTATATATCTATGAGCGTCTATTTTGGTGTACCGTTTGAGTACCGCGCTACTATTTTTTTTCTATAGTTAAACAATTTAATAGTTAGTAATCTTACTTTGCGAATACTTTTATTGTTCATTATATTTGTGCTTCACACAATTAAAATTACCCCTTTGGTGATTTTAAATGAATTTTCAATAATTTTTATTTCTTATTTTTATTAATTGATATTTTGACAATAAATATAAATATGTTTTTGGTTATAAATATAAAAGTTGATATGGGTCTAATTTTGCAAAACGTTATGAGCGAGTGAGTGGCGAGGAACTACAGCGAGATGACAGAATGAGGTAGGTGGATCAGAGTCAGAGTGTTTCCTGTCATTTTTTTTTTTATTTTATTGCTGCACGGGTTTTCATGTGGCCCGTACCATCACAGCCAGAGCACAACACCTACGACCACACCAATACCTCCACCATTGAGCTAACGGCTGGAGTGATGGTGTGCTCTGGATAAAAAATACTTTATTATTTTTTTTCTTGCTAACGCTAGCCGACGTTAAGGGCTGGCGTTACAAGTTATACTAATCTTTTTGTAGCGTTGCCGATTTAAATTAAATTTTCCAAATAAATTTAGAACCCTTTACGAAATTGTTCGATAATTTCAAATTTTTCGTTTCGTGTTAAAACTATTAATTTTCTACACACTTGTTAATAAGAAACTATTAATAACAGAGTAAATACAATTTTTTATATTAACCACAATAGTTTACCGGACAAAGTAGTTTTTCTTACTGTTGCATGTTTACCTTTACTTGACTCAAACAAATTTGAAAAAAAGAACAAAATAAGAATACCCGAATTGCATTTTTAACTTTACACGATTCAAATGATCAAAAAAGTCAAATTGAGAATCCGCGTGTCATACGAGAGTACAAATTTTTATGTCTTGTACTTGACACATGTCGTTTTTTGCTGGATCCACACTTAATTTTAAATAACACTATTTGCACACAACTGTTTCCTCATTGTTTCAAGATTTTAAAATCTGTATGCCTATTTTGGTCCAGAAATAATGACAGGAGGCAAGAATTACCGGAACGCAATTATAGTGTAGAATATATGTGTTTTTGTATTAGTAACAAACAAATTTGTTCGGACGTCGTGCCACACCATTCGCAATGTTTCTATTTTAGGTTAATAATTTTATATTTTGTAAATTAACAAATTTTATATTTTATAAAAAAAACAATTGTATGTAAAACATTTCGTGTTCAATAAAATGACACGTATTTAACTCGAATAAGTAAGAATACCATAATAAATAGCCTGGACAACCTGCGGATTAGTTAATATGGGGTGGGATTTTGTAACATCACTTTTTTCGATACTATCGAAATTTACGTCTCTTTCATCACGAATAAAATTGAAAGTTTTTTCACTTTTCAATTACGTATTGTTTTTATTGCGATCTCAGCAAGCTCGAATAGAACATTATACCTCTCTACTCTCATTCTATCATCTATTTGTTTTGTACTTGATATTTTATCGAAAAAAGAAATTGAGAAAATCAACAAAATTGTTCTAGTAGACTGCGATCGCAATAGAAAAGGATGCGGAAAACGTCAGACAGCGCCTGATTGTATACTTCAGTAAACATACTAGGGTCTATATAATCGGGGTCAAGCCCTCACCAGCGGACAGCGCCCGATTGTACACCGCGGTAAATCATCCAGAAGCAATCCAGAGGGAAGTTGTCATTACTGCATTTTAAAAATGTACAGGTAAGCGGAGTTTTTCATTCACCATTTCGGTTATCTTAAATTACCTTATTTTATTTTCACTTCGTTATTCATTCGGCGTTATATCTCTGGAAACACGTTTTTTTTAGATTATCCTGATATAAAATGTTACTTTGTCAAATTTATTAGACGAATTTGTGACATTGTTGAAACACCTTTATGTCTGACTCAGAAAACGATCACGAAAACAATCACAATGTTGGTGTTACAACAAATGTATGTAAAGTTTCAATTAAATATGCACCATTCAATTGAAAATTCCCTGAAATATGGTTTACTCAACTTCAGGCGCAATTTATAATAAGGAGTATCACTTATGATCCCACTAAATACGGTCATTTGATTGCGGTACTTGACCCTCAAATGGTCAAGTGCATTCGTGATCAAATTCTTAGACCACCGAATAATAATAAATACGAAGCGTTAAAGGCTACAATTATCGAAAGATTAAGCGAATCTGCAAAAATAAAGCTTGATCGCCTTCTTTCGGGGTTGCAGTTAGGTGACAAAAAACCCGTGGCGAGCTGCAGCTATCGAGGGGGGGGAGGGGAGTCACAGGTGGTGGATAGTGAACGGCCTATCGATAGGTAGGTTAGCGGTGAAATAAATAAGCCGTCCCCAAACGCAGCACTGCTGGGAGGAGAGTCTCAGAGAACGGAGGAGTGGTTAACCTCTGTTAACCAAATTCTGAGTGCCTAGGATACCCAGTAGGGAAAGGCGAACTGATGGCGCCATAAAACCATCGACCACAACCACGTAGAACTAAGCGTCACGTCTCACTGCGCTCCCGGACCTCCAAGTAGTGAGTGGGGACCCTATAAACGGTAATCCCATGAATAAAATGGGACCCATTTGTTTGGGATATCCATATGAATGGGTGAATGAATGAGTGAATGTGGGAGGAGGACGAGGACGTGGAGGGCGATGTGCTCCGTGAGCCAATGGGCTGGATTAAGGTGTTATGCGACCCGTGATGATGTTCGGCTAGACTGGGGGCCCATTTAACAAAGCCCAATCATGAGCGGAGCCCTCTGTATACCTGGCGACCTCAAGTTGAATTTAGCCTTGCCTAAGTACACGGATCTCTTCGCAGGTTGACCTTTATTTCTCAAAAACAAAACAAAAATAAAGGGGCCGGCACCCTTCAAAAATCGGAGGATGGGAACAACTCTAACCATCAAGGCGGGGCTCCATCATTAGGAGCAAAGGTAAGCGACACCTTGGCATCGAAGCCAGGTGGAAGCGGAACCGCCAAAGAGAAGAGCGGGGGATTGAGAGAGATCACCCTAACGAAGCGTCGATACAACGAGAAACGGTTGGCATATAGAATTCTGGAGAAACTAGCTGTGACCCCTGAAGAGCAGCTTACAGTAGAGCACAAGGAATCTGTAGCATGGGCTAGGAAAACTGTCGGCTGCGATAGCTCGGAGAGGGTCCTTAAGTCTAAAAGATAAAAGTCCCAGGAGGAGCTTGAAACGGGCGACAGTAAGCGGGCCAAAGTGCAAGCAGACACGACGTCCGGTGCTCCTAAATATCAAAAACTGAAGCTATTCAGTGCGATCCTAAAGGAGCACGTGTTGATGCTTGCCGTCATTGACAGAGGTCAGGAAGATGGGAGCATTACGCCAGAGAAATGGAGGATAGTGTATAATGCACTAAACTCCATTTTTCTGTGGATCCTGAGAGAAAATCCGGGATCCCCCATCCTGCAGAGATGCGGGATGGTACCAGGGGCGCGTGAAGATAACTGCGTGCTCGGACGAGAGATCGGTTGACCTTTATAAAAGGGCAGTGGCTGAAGTAGGAAGTGTGCATGGCGCGAGGCTTGAAACAGTCTGCAGGGAGGAAATCCCGAGCAGGCCGAGGGCATGTGTATGGTTGCCAACCGAGCCGGATAAGCCAGAAGAGATCCTCGAGATCATTCGGGCCAGCAATCCCGATCTTCCAACGGAAGACTGGAGGTTTGTCAAGCGAGAGGAGGCTAAGGGAGGCTTTAGATTGGCAATCATGCTGATCAACAAAGAATCCCTAGCTTCCCTTGCAAAATTAAAGGGAGTGATCAACTTCGGGTTCGGGTCGATCACCCTTAAAATATATATAAATGACGAGGCCGATGCGACTGCAAAAGACTAGCCTGGGGATGACGGTGAACGGACCCATCAGGAGACGGTCAAGCTGGCTGAGGACGTCCAGGACAGTGATGCTTCAGATGTGCGGAGCATTGTAAGGGGACACAGCCTTCTCTCTCTGGAGTCTGATGGGGACATCCTGTCGGGCTCTCGACGAGAGGTAGATAGCGGCTGGAACAACGAGCCAGATGGCACTATCCCGATGCAGGGGGTGCAGGAAGAGGTGAGTAAGGTTGACTACAATGGTTAGCATTGTACAAACAAACCTACATCACACGAAGGCTGCCTCGGCAGGTCTCATGCTCCACGGTAGCCGAAGTATCAGGCAATCTCTGTGGCAATCGCCACAGAAGAAAATTTCTTAGTAATTTTTTTGTGGATAATCGTTACATACTGAGACTGATATGGACCTTCTTTCCACCTCGTACAGATCTTGCGCTACATTATTTGGATTTCAGATAGCCTACACTGATTCTCGACAGTAGCCGAAGTCTCAGGCAATCCCTCTGGCACCCGCCAAAGAAGAAAATTTCTTAGGAAATTTTTTGTTGAAAATCGTTACAGATCTGGGGCTGCATTATTTAGATTTCAGATAGCCTACACTATTTCTCGACCGTAGCCGAAGTCTCAGGCAATCCCTCTGGCACCCGCCACAGAAGAAAATTTCTTAGGAAATTTTTTTTTTAATATCTTTACATACTGAGACTGACACGAACCTACTTTCCGCCTGGTACAATAATGGGGCTACATTATTTGAATTCCAGATGGCCTACACTAATTCTCGACAGTAGCCGAAGTTGCCGGCAATCACTGTGACAACGGCCATAGAAGAAAATTTCTTAATAATTTTTTTCTTGAATATCATTACATAGTGAGACTGGCACGAACCTCCTTTCCGCCTGTTACAGTAATGTGGCTACATTATTTGAATTCCAAATGGCCTACACTAATTCTCAGTAGCCGAAGTTGAGGGCAATCCCTGTGACAACGGTCATAGAAGAAAACCTCTTAGTAAATGTTTTGTTGAAAATCGATACACACTGAGACTGCCACGAACCTTCTTTCCACCTGGTACAGTAATGGGGCTACATTATTTGAATTCCAGATGGCCAAATCTAACTCTTGACAGTAGCCGAAGCCTCAAGCAGTCACACTGGAAACCGCTTCGTAGCAAAATGTTTTGGTATTTTTTTTTCAGAATCTTACCTTATTTCATTATAATCGTATTTTTAATACCAGCTAGTTTTGCTTTTTATTTACAGCTAGTTTTGCTTTTTATTTTTTATTAAATTTGTTTGCTTTTATTACTGATTTAGCAAAGACACAATTTGTTCGGGCTGGTTTTCGGGCCAGTTTCACATCGGTCCAGTCCTCTACATATATGACTCTAAAAAAAATGGTGGTTGACGCACATGTATTACTACACCCTTTAGATTGTTTGAACTTCCGCGGAGGGATATTTGGTTTACGAAACGCTGCACAAACTTCAAAAGATTGGTTCATTCACTGTTCAGAGATTTAAGGTTCATTTTTAATAGCATGAAAAAATATGAAAGAACATCTTAAACATGTAGATATTGTGTTTCAAAGATTAAACGAAGCTGGTCTTCTGACTAATTTGAACAAATGGGAATTCGCCAAAAATGATATATCATTTTAAGGTTCCGAAATTTCTAATCAAAGTTTATGTTGATAAACCCAGCATTCCCCCCCCCCCCCCAGACAAGCAGAGAGTGAAAATAATTCAAGGTTTTCCTCAACTGCAAACCATCGACGGTTTACTTAGATTTATGGGGAATTTTACTGCCTAACGCAGCATCTGATCAAGCTCCATTATACGAATTTTTAAAAGGACGAAAAAAAGGACAAATCAGAAATTCCGTGGACTGAAGTTACATATAAAGCATTCGAATTGAGCAAATCTGAATTCACAAAATGTACACAATTAGCATAATATCCGGTTCAAAATGTGAAGTTTGCAATATTCGTGGACACGTTTGGTTTAGCTGTAGTACTGCTCTTACACCAGCTTGCAGAAAAATTTCTTTTTCTTTTCACGTAAGTTACAAGCGGCTGAAATTCGAGAGGGTAGAGAGTTCTTTTTATTTTCGGATCATAAACCTCTTACATATGCGTTGCATCAAAATTTGAACAAAGCTTCACCTAGACAACGACGCCATTTAGATTTAATTGCACAATTCACACCTGATATTAGAAACATTTCAGGAAGTTCTAATGTTGTTGCTGACCATGTTACACTATGTCACGTATTCAACAAGTGGACGTTGAAACTACAATTGATTACGTTTGGCAAATTTTATAAAATTGGATCGTACAATTAAATTTTTTGTGACATGTCAAATGGCAATCAACGTTCATTTGTGTCAGAACCATTCCGACGACAAATTTTCCATTCTTACCATAATTTATCACATCCCGGAATTAGGACAACTACAAAACTAATTAAGAAAAAGTTCATATGGCCTTCAATGACAAAAGAAATACGCACGTAGGCAAGGAACTATATTGTTTGTCAAAAATGTAAAGTTACCAAACATGTTAAGAGTAAAAGTGGTACATACCAACCAACCAGAAATAGATTCGAAGAAAATCAGATCGATATTATTGGACGTCTCCCTCCGTCCGAGGACGGGTATTAATTAAACATTAAATATAAAATATATATAAATCGAACATAATTCATCAAATGTAAATCCAATCGAAAGTTGTTAAATAAATTATATTATATTATAAATTATATTAATAAAACATTATAAAATATAAGTTGGATTAAATTAAATTTATGTGGTATCAATATAACAACCATAGATTTTTGAATTTTTCGTATTGTGCCGAACTGTATTGAATTTTATTTCCAAGTACACTTGACCGAATTTTTCTAAACCAATTTAACTAATCCTCAGTCTGTCCAGTCTATGGGGTAGATACTCGATCGGCTAGCAAGCAAGCAATTTGATAGCCAAAATCCTAGCTACTCAATTAACAACGCATCCTCCATAGAATTCCTTACAGAAAAATATGAAAAAAAACTTGAGAAATTTTTTTTTCTCTAAATTTTTTTTCATACTTTTCTGTAAGGAAAAAGTCATAAGAAATTCTATTGGGGATGCGCGTAAATTTTACCAAGTAAATTTTTGTGTTGTTTTGCTGTGCAAAAATAAACAAACATTTTATAAAAAATATAATTTGAAATTATAATTTCGGTTAGCAAAGTACTTGGTTGCTAGCCGACCGAGTATCTACCCCTATAAGAATAAGTTAGTTGCAAATTTTCTAGTAATAAGTACGTAGTTGTCAACTTTTTCCACAAGAAGTCGAAGTTCTCTACAAGTATTGTCCATGAGTTATCAACGTTTTCTACGAGTAGTCGACGTTGCCAAGTGGTTATCAACACGATCAAGTAAAAATTATTTGATGACACATAAACGCCCAACTCTGGTAAATACCCCAGTTTGAACTACATGTGACTCAAATTTTAATATTTTTTTTGTTTTACCTTTCGATTAATGTGGACGAAATGGAAAACTTAAATCGAAAAATATAATCGCTTTTACATGTTGGACTTTCCTAACAATTTATTATCGAGTCTTGTTGTTTCAAAACCAATAATCTATGGCTATTTCCGGTTAGTTTTATTTTTCAAGAACATAGTTTTAAATTACAAAATCACCATTCTAAACGTGTTCTTCATTTTTTTTCTGGTATCAACCACATTTTCAAGCTCTATTACCCATTTTCCAAGCTCCACCAGAGTGCTGTGGTAATCTAGTAATTGTTGTTTTATGTGGCTTAATGCGGTCAGGTCTTATCACCCTTCATCTTATACATTGAAAATCGCTTAGTGTATAAAAAATCAGCTGGTAAAATAATAAAAATAAATTGCAATTACTATTTCGAAACAATATAAGGAAAACGACAACACTGCAATTGCCCCTCAATAGAACGAGCGGCGAAAGAAAAGGAAAGACTTTATAATATACTTTGTTGTTGGGATTTCCAATTTATTTTATGTTGACTTTTCCGCTCTTGATTTTTAGTCATCAACCGATGTGTATTCGATGAGAATGCTGATTCCTGGAATTTTTATTTGCTTAATTTTATGCACTATAATCAGAAAAATATGAAAATTTTTCAGGAGAACCAACTTTTCAGAGGAAAAACTAAAGTATGAAAAAATTCTATTCGATAACTGGTACGTACCGTCATATAAAAAATTACGAAAATTTTGAAATAAAATATAATTTTCACCCGACGAGGAACAAACAGTATATAGCACAGAATACGCATGTCCTGTGTTTGCCATCTCACGTATATAGATATTTTAGGTAGCTGTCGTCATCGTTATAATATTTGAAAGTATATACAATAAAACAAATTCCACTTTTCCATTTTTTATAGAAAATTTTTGTACCGAAAAGAAAAACTCACCGAATTCAAAACGGAATAGGAATAATGAAAAAGTGGAAAACGAAAAAAAACAGTTTTTTTGATTCATAAAAATTACAGCAGTTGAAAAGCAACATGTATGTAGAGCTCTACATATACGTATGTTTGTTTGTTTGTTTGATTGCCTAAATTTTTCACTGTGACGTAACACTCTTTTATTATTGTCTCTCTTTATGTGTTCATTCTAAATTGCTGTATGTATATTTGTGTTATGTGTGTTAACCCGTTAATTTTAATATTTTGCGGCTTTTTCATGAAAATCATGTTATTTTTTATGGTGTTGTTGTTGTTGTTGTTGTTGCGTTTGAAACTCAATTAAATTTTAACTGATTTATCTCGCAGTTGCTTTGTTGGTTGGCAGGCACACATTTTTATTAATGTTGTTGTTATTTAAACGAGATTTGATATTTTATTTTGGGTGCCATATGTGATGATGGTTGCTGGGTTATGTGGTCATGGTGGAAATTTAAATAAAATTGGTGCGTGATTTCTATTACTTGAGTAATTAACTTGTTTATTTGGGTGTGTTTTGTGGGATGGCTACGTGCGGTGATGACTACGAGTTTATCTCACACTATACGATTTACGCGAGTTAATCAACAAATTTTTGCTTATATTTTAGAGAGGACTAATATTTTATTTATTTACATTTTTTTTTTTCATTAGTGTTTAAGTAGAAAGGACTTATTTTGGCATTTAAATGAAAATTTGATATTTTAATTTGAAAAATAGAAAAAACATTCTGTTTCGCCTCCAAAGGTTAAAGGTTATGCCTAGGTATATAGATATGTACTACGATTTAAAAGCGACGAGAAAGTTGTGTTTAATATTACCTGCGCGTATGTTATTCGATATTTTGATTACTTTTCTTTTTAAACTGGGGAGCAAAACAAACAAATCTACGTTAACGCTTATTTTTCCCAATCGCAGGGATACAATATTTGTAGCAAAATAAATTTTCCCAATTATTAATCTCAGCCTAGAAAATTTCGAAAACAGACTTGGTCTTTTCGAATCCTTTCTGACAATAATTAAGTTTGAAGAAATCTTGCAACCCATAACCTTGTAACTCTTGTATTAAAATCTGAAGAAATGTCTGTGGGAATAGAATCCCAAAACCAGAATATTCATGAATTCAGCGGATTGCTCTATCGGCTAACTTGAAGGAGCATGTATCTTTTTTAGTCCCAAAAGCAAAATTGATAGTTACCCAGCCTGGATGAGTTTGTAAAGCAGTTTTTAAAGCTGAAGATATTTATTATTAAAAAGATCAAGTAATTAAGGCATATATTACATTCATATTTACTCCACTTATCGAGCAGCCAGAAATGTCCGAGAAAATTTTACTAATTTCTTTACGAATTGTTCATCAAAATTTTTAGTAAAATTTTCTCGCTCAGCCAAATTTTCGTTCATATGTATTAGTTGGTTACAAAACTACAAGGTTTTCATTATTAATTTTATTTATAATTTCAAAAGAGCGTTAAATATGATTTTAAAAATTCTATAAAATTATATCAAATATTCAAAATGTAAAAACAAATTTTAAAGATTTTAAGTGTCGTCGTTATTAAATAAATTAAATTTTCAAACCCACAGTATACTAAAACCCGTCCAAAATACCATGTAACTATTCTTAAAATATATGACAGCAAACCACCCAACAGTGGAATTATTTACACTATTGAATAAAACAAACCCACAACTAAGAACCTTATTTTAACTTACGTGGAAATTTTCATATTGCTTTTTTATTTCGACAAGAGACCTAAATATCTATAAGGATCAACAGGATACTTTATCATTCTCCGCTCGATTAATTTTAATTTTAACGAAATTTTCAATTATATACAGAAAAACCTCAATTAACGGGACCTCGATTTAACGGACGATTGATTTAACGGACCATTTATAATTATTTTTTTTCGAAAGAAATTCTGGAATATGGCCACTTGAAATGGAACTTCGACCAATTCTTAACCCCTTAGGATGGTATTGGGTATGCTGGATGGAAACGGGATTCTTAAATAATTTTTGGGAGTATGGCCGTTTTGAATTATGGCCGCCTGAAACGGAACTCGATAACTTCTTAACCAATCATGCTGAAATTTATAATTTTGGATGGAAATAAGATTCGTCAATAATTTTCGGAAGGAGTTGTAGAATATTGCCACCTGCGACGGAACTAGATAATAAGCGGGCGAAAAAACTTTCTGTAGAAATTATTAATGAATCTCATTTCCATTAAAAAAACTCCAAGCCCATCATAATCGGTTAAGAATTTTTTCCAAAAATCATTTAAGAATCCTATTTCCATCCAACATACACAATCCCAACACAATCGGCTAAGAAATGCCTGAGTTCCGTTCCAGATTAAATTCGATCGAATCGTACTTTTTACACTATTTGCCGTAGGCACTTGGCGAAACACACTTATACTTAATAAACACATTTTTATTAATCACTTGTTTTTGTTTCGCAGAATATTTTTCAAAAAGTTTAAAAAATCACTCGATCGATTTCGACTTGTTAGGTCATCATCAGGAGTATCTACAGAGTAGATAGAGAGTAGATACTCCTGATGATGACCTAACAAGTCGAAATCGATCGAGTGATTTTTTAAACTTTTTGAAAAATATTCTGCGAAACAAAAACAAGTGATTAATAAAAATGTGTTTATTAAGTCGATCGAATCGATTAAATTTTAAAACATTCGGATTTAACGGACATTCGGATTTAACGGACTCCCCAATTAGTCTGTTAAATCGATGTTTTACTGTATTCATATCCACATACGTGATACAATCGGTCAAAGCTGTTAAACTTAGTGAAAATGTGCCCCTTTTATTCGGATCGTCAGGCGTCGCTACATATTGGCCCGTTCATTTTATCATAATTAGAATGAAAAAGTCCGCTAATGGAAATTCTGTGGACTGAATCCGAGAGGTTTTGACATATAGCCACTTACGTAGTTCAATAAATAAAATCTATCCCATTTCGTAAAAATACGCCACATGTTTATCGTGATCGTCAGGGTGCTCCATTTTGGCCCGAATATTCTTTGAAAATTATAATGAAATGGTCCGAAACCAACATATTATTGATTAAAGCCCGTTTTATTGTTTTTTTGCAGAGACTGAACCCATTGTAATTTTAATTAAAAACAGGTAAGCTTGATCACATTACTTGATATCTCTAGACTTAGGTTCCCATTCCAAAATTGTTATGGAGCTCCGTCAAGCTACTTAAAGATATCATCAAGATACTTTGCCACGGCGAAGCTGTGATCGTGAAGGGTTTTTGTTTTTTGTTTTTTTTTTGCTTCTCTATTTCGTTATAATTTTTTGTTTTAATTTTTTTTTAATATTTTAAAACTCAAAGTTGAATCCAAAATAAAACTACATGCTTAATTCTTAATAAAAGTAAATGTGTATAAAAATTATGTTGAACAAAACATACAAAATTCGCCGTAAACTTGACGGTTATAGGTCGTGAAGACGCACCTATGAGCTTTTCGATGACAGGTGGCGAATTCAAAACCAAATTATTAATTTTCAAAATTTTCGTAACATAACATATGAGTAAATCCTTTGTTTGTTTATAGGGATCGTTAATGTTGCGTATATTATTAATACGCCACAATTAACCTTCTCTCTATGTATGGTACAGTGGAACATTGTCTGTGTATGGGGTAGAAAAATAACACCAATCGCTGATGGCTCACGTAAAAAAAAGATACAGGATTTTTCCTCGCTTGTTTCCCCGTTTACCAATGATACAAGTTTTAATTACGATTTAAACAAATTTTCTGTGCAGTCATACAACTCAAACATAAACTAAATAAAAAATATTTCAAGGACATTTTTGACTCATTTTAGTTTAAATTTTATTTAAGAGAGGGCAGAACAAAACAAAATAAAACTAGTTTGCCTTGAAAAAAATACTAAAATACAAAAAACCCTCTGTGAAATGGTAGAATGTATTTTGCACTGAAAAATTATTTTCCACAATAAAATTTTTTATTTTCACTTGCTTGTAATTTATTTAAAATACAAAAATTCAATGTACAAGGTAACAAAAGGTTCCAATAATTAATTAATTAAATTTTGAATATTAAACTTATTAAAAAGAAGTGTCATCAACTTCTTCATGTAGTTCAATTTCATCATTAACTATTTCTAAATTAATGCCATCATCACACACGGTTTGATGTTGCCGTTTGCATGCTGCTTTATCGCAGAAGTAGCAAGTTACATTTATTTTCACGTCAGCACTCCGAAATCTCCTGTGTGGAGATGCCGAACTCCCATCGTGGCGCGACCATAGGTGGCGGATAGGGGAATGCTCTTTAACCGGCGTGCCGGAGGGTAGGTGGGAAACAAAATACCATCCGCGGACCAAATTTGGAGAGGGGAAGGAACCCCAAACAATAAACCAACCATTAAAGCAATGAGTTTACAACCAACGGAATATATACCCCAGGTGGTACGTCAACTTTACAGCTGGCTAATCCACCCTCACACAAGGCAGGCTCAACGGATTCTGGGGTGAGCCAACCATTGCCAAACCCGTTTATAACAAGCACAAGTATTTTTAGATCGCTAACTATACAAATGCATCCCGCTATTCAGCAGGAGAACGATAATGCCTGAATGCAGTCAGAACGGAAACCACGATGTCACTAGAGAAAACGATGAGTTAAAAAAATCGTTAGAAAATTTAATGAAAATCAATGAACAGCTATTCAAAGAAGTCCAACAGCTTAAAGAAGAAATTGCTGTAATCAAAAATGATAATCAAGCCAAAGAAAATACTATAGCTATCTATGAAACAGATGAAGACGAATTGGCGTATGAAACGAGTTTTATACGAAGGCAAATTAAAACTAAACGTCAAAACAACAAAAGAAAAGCAGAATCTTCGCCTGAAGTGGAACAATCAATACAGAGTGTCAGAAAACCACAACCCCAACGACCTGAACAGAAAACTACGGACCTAGTAAAGGTGCATAAGAACGTATCACTGATACCGAAAGAGAGACCACTGCAGCCAATTAAAACATCAAACGTAATCATGCAAGTGGAAATGCAGGAAAAACAACCAACACATAAATAGATACCACCTCCACCCATTAACATACTTTATGTTAGTGAATACGAAACAATTAAAAAGATAGTAAAGTTAGTTCCAAACGATAAATATAAAGTCACTGCACTGAATAATAACGTTTGGAAAGTGAATGCACATGACCCAGAAACCTACAGAATGTTATCAAATACAATCACCGCTCAAAACATCGAATGGTTCACCTATGAAAACAATGCTGAGCAACCAATTAAAGTCATGGCCAGAGGGCTACATCATACACGCCCAAACGAAGAAATTATTGAGGAACTTAGCCAGAAAGAATTCAAAATTCTAAACGCTGTGAACATATTAAAGAGAAAGGTCACTTTAAAAGCAAACGGTGAACGAGAAACAACCAAAGTTGGTCTGCCCCTTTTCATGCTAACATTTGACAACGCTGAGAGCATTGATAAGGTATATGGAATCAAAGCAATCCTTAATATGAAAGTTAAAATTGAGGCATTAAAAAAGAACCCTAGTAGAATACCACAGTGCTACAACTGCCAGGCATATAACCACACACGCAAATACTGCAATAGGGAACCGAGATGCGTAAAGTGCGCTGGGAAACATTTAACAAAAGAATGCAACAAAAGTAAGAACGAACCAGTGAAATGCATACACTAAGGTTATCATCACCCAGCAAATTACAGAGGCTGCGAGGTAGCGAAAGAGCTGCAAAGAATGAGAGACAACAAGAGAAATCAAACAAGTCAGAGTTCTCAACCTAGGATGCAATCCTACTGAAAATGAATCCCCCTAAATAGCGGCAAGGTAAAAGAAGGCATAACATATGCACAAATGGCTAAGCAGAATGAAAATATCAGGAACGCTTCGAGTCAGGAAACCCACGTCCTGCAAGAAATACTTCAGAAGCTAAACGCTATCAATTCACATCTGGCTGGCCAGGACCAAAAACTAGCATCTATGGGCGAGTTACTGAAAAAACAAGAATAGAGACTATAGTAACACTAGAAAATACATCGATGAGCCAAGATAAAAGAATAACGGATCCGTCAAGTAAAACTAGAGAAGTTATTGAGTACCTTCATTCTAGTCCATACAAACTTAACAAGAAAAAATAATGACACAATATTTAAGAATTGCTACCTAAAATGCAAATGGCCTAGCGCAATACATTTCAGAATTAGAAGTATTTTTAAACACAAAAAAAATTGATATATTCCTAATTTCAGAAAGTCATTTTACCAGAACGTCGTATGTCAAAATACGTGGATATCAGTGCTATCAAGCTCTACACCCAGCAGAACGAGCTAAAGGCGGGACAGCACTCTTCGTTAATGACAATATAAAACACCACGAAGAATTAAAAATAGAGGAGGAAGCTATGCAAGTAGCTACTGTATCTATTGAAACCAAAAATAGCAAGAGCTATAGTATATCAGCAATCTACTGTCCACCCAGATATAACACAAAAAAAGAAGACTACATCAAACTTCTTAAATCGCTTGGTAATAATTTCATTATTGGAGGCGACTTTAACGCGAAATACATATTCTGGGGATCAAATAGAATTAGTCCCAAAGGAAGGGAGCTATTTGAAGCAGGCAGGATATTAAAATGTGAGTTCCACTCCAGTAGAAAGCCAACCTACTGGCCTACGGACCCAAATAAAATTCCAGACTTTCTGGATTTCTATATATCAAGAGGTATCTCCGAAAACTACTTAGCAGTTGAAAATGAAGAAGGGCTATCGTCAGACCATTCTCCAGTTCTAATGACAATAAGTGACACGGCAATAAGGAAAGCAAGCCCTCCACGATTAGCAAATAACAAAACCAACTGGGAATACTTTCGACAGCTAGTCGAAGAAAGCATCAACCTACACGTGCCGATATCGAACGCTTACACGATAGAAGAAGAACTAGAAAACCTAATTGAAAGTGTGCAAAAAGCAGCCTGGAAAAGTACTACTGACCAGTAAGAAATATGACAAAAAAGTATAACCTATCCAGTTGAAGTGTGAGAGTTGGTTAACGAAAAAAAAAAGCTCGTAAGACTTGACAGAGAACCAGAGCCCCTGAAGACAAAACAGTCCTAAACAACTTGTGCAACAAACTTAAACTAATTATAAAGGAGATTAAAAATGAGTCAGTTGCAAGCTTCCTAAGTCACCTGACAGGTAAACCTGACACAGACTATTCCCTGTGGAAAGCGACCGAAGGTTTAAAAAGGCCTAAAATGCAAGTGCCACCCATTAGAATGGTTGATGGAACCTCGGCTCGCAGCGAAAAGCAAAAAGCTGTTTGCCGAACACCTAGAAAATACCTTCAAACCACCAACTGGACAAGCGGATAATGAATATCTAACACCTATAAGCAAAGTAGACGAGGCATCTGTGCTACCAGTTACTCTGAAAGAAATCCAACAAGAAGTAAAAAACCTCAAAGATAAAAAAGCCCCTGGATACGACTTGATTACGGGGCGAATAATCAAAGATTTACCAGAAAAAGCACTAAGGAAACTACAGCACATAATCAATGCTATCTTTAGACTATGTTATGTTCCAAGGCAGTGGAAAGTAGCGGAAATCATAATGATTCCAAAGCCCAATAAATCACTAAACGACAAAACGTCGTATAGGCCTATTTCTTTGTTAACAACAACATCAAAAATTTTCGAGAGACTGTTTCTCAAGAGATTAAAGACAATTATAGAGAGCAGAAATCTTATACCAGAACATCAATTTGGGTTTCGAGAAAGGCACTCAACGATAGAACAGGTACATAGGATTACTGATACAATTGAGGAGGCGCTGGGAAAAAAGGAAGTATGCTCAGCAATATTCTTAGACGTAGCCCAAGCATTTGATAAGGTTTGGCACCGCGGTCTAGAATTTAAGTTCCAACGAGATTTGGCAAAACAACATTTTGAATTGCTAAAGTCTCACATCAACGACCGTTACTTCCGGGTGAGACAGGACGAAGAATACACTAAACTGAAGAAAATATTGGCAGGGGTTTCACAAGGCAGTGTTCTAGGCCCCGTATTATACCACCTGTATACGAATGATCTACCAGACATAGAAGAAGCTAGAATATGAACGTTTGCTGATGACACAGCTGTTATGACCACTGATGCTAGTATCGTTGAGTCCACCAGGAAACTACAAAATGCTATTAATACAGTGGATAGCTGGACAAAACGATGGAGGATAACACTCAACGAATCGAAATCAACACATATCAACTTTACAAATAGGAAATTAGAATATATTCCGATTAGTCTGAATTCACAACCAATTCCATATTCAGATAATGCTAAGTATCTCGGCATGACGCTAGGCTCTAAACTCAAGTGGAAAACGCATGTTAAAAAGAAAAGGCAAGAACTGAATTTAAAATTCAGAAAAATGCACTGACTTATTGGAAGAAACTCCGAACTTACAACGCACAACAAACTGCTGTTATATAAACAAATCTTAAAACCTATCTGGACGTATAGTATTTAGCTATGGGGCTGCGCAAGAAAAACTACAGTGAAGATCATTCAAACATTTCAAAACAAAGTACTACGTAGCATTGTGAATGCTCCTTGGTACATTAGAAATGACAATCTCCATCGAGACCTAAACATGGAATACGTCAGTTATGAAATAAAAAAATTTGCAAGGAGTCATGTACTGCGACTGCAGCAGCATGACAACGAGGAGCTGCGGGACCTTCTGGATCGCGCCAATGGACCAATTCGCCTAAAAAGAACAAAGCCTTTAGAATTAGTGGTTCCGTGAGCCGCTTAAACTAAAGGACTAGCAGAGCTGGGATGAAACAATAGGTCTCATTCCATAAGAATAGACTACTAAAAAAATAAAACAGTTACTAGATAATCTATATGATTAGTTGTAATATTATACAGAAATAAAGATTTCTTAAAAAAAAAAAAAAAAAAAAAAAAAAAACTCCGAAAACATAAATTGCATCTTGGTGTTTTACGATTTTTGGTTTGTTGGTTTTGAGCGATTATTTGACTCATTGCGATTCTTGCGCATTTTCCAAGGCACTGGGAGTGGCAAGTCGCTTCTTGGTTTTATTGCCCACCAGCTGCAATGTCAATTTCAGAAATTCTTTTCGTTCTGAAGAAACCGATGAGTCATAGATATGCTGGTTTGCTAATTTATGCAAATTATTCGATACAACACCGCCGCATCTAACATGTTGAAAAAGAGTACCATTGACCATCTTCTAATTTTCCGCTTGCAAGTATCAGGTGCGCTACTAAATTTCCGGGTTTCACACATAGATGATACTAGCGACATATCTAGTTGTCATTTATATCAGAAGTTACGATAATCAGTTGTTATACTAGTACATATCGCAACGCAAAATATTTTTTCTAAGAACGAAAATGTAGAGTTTTGTGCCAAACAAACAGCATTTCCGGGAAGCTTTGCTTTTCTGCTCCAACTAAAAAAAAAATGCAGCTTAAGCACCATCGAAAATTACCTGTGAAGGTTGGTTTAAACGCTTCAAAAGTGCTGATTTCGACATTGAGGGCAAGAAGCGCTCCGGAAGGCCAATAACATTCGAAGACACCGACCCGCAAGCGTAATTGATGAAGATAATACGAAAGGTATTTCTAAACGTTTACATTCAATGGGAAAAATTCAAAAGGAGGGAAAATGGGTGCCGCATGAGTTGACAGAGAGACAGATGGAAAATCGAAGAGAGCAATTTTGAATAATATGATCACGACATTAATGAAAGAGCGTCCTGCTTCGAATTGTTACGGGAGATGAAAAGTAGAGATTTTTAATAGTCCCAAATTCAAGAAATCGTGGCTTTCATCTGGCAAAGCATCAACATCGACGGCACGGCCGAATCGCTTCGGAAAAAGACAATGAACTGTGTTTGGTGAGATCAGAAAGGAATCGTATACTATCAGCTGCTGAAACAAGGCGAAACTGTCAATGGCCAACGCTACCGACAACAACTCACCAATCTGCTGAACCATGTATTGCTCGAAAAACACGAACGGGTGATATTGCAGCACCCACAACACGCTCCATGCCATCGCACTCAAATCGTCCAGGACACCATCAAAGCGCTGAGATGGGATCTGCTACCGCACCTGCCTTATTTGCCAGAGCTGGCCCTCTCGGATTATCACTTGTTCCGGTCGATCGTACATGCCTTGGTAGGCTACACTTGGCCAGTTTCAAAGAAGTGCAAAATTGGTTATATGATAATGGTTTCGGTCCAAAGACGCGTCTTTTTATCATTGTGGTATTCATGTATTGCCATGAGAAATAACGAAAAAATTAGCACAAGATAACGAACGGCAATACTTTGAATAAACCATTTTTTATATTTCTATTGAAATTTTCCATTTTTCAAGAAAACCCAGAAATTTAGTTGCCCACTTAGTAACATAAAATTTCGATAGGCGACGAACGGTATCAGTATGTATATAGAAATGAATGGGATAATTTTCTATCCCTTCTGTGCAAATGCGTTTAGTTTAATTCTAATGATAATAAATGATATAAAATCAATCGATTACAACTTTTTTTTTATCTGCTAATAAAAAAAAGCATATCTAATTGGATTTTCAATAATTTTTAGTAATAAGGTTTTTATTTACATTTTTGTAGGTCTGGGGTAGTTTTCTACCCCGGTACACAGAGTGAAGGTTAACTCCGTCTTTTTGTTGTAGTAGAAAACCACAATGTGCCGATTGAAAATTTGGTTTTTGGCGTTGATAAAATTTATCTAGTTTGAAAGCAAATTGTTGTCCAATATCCAATAAATTTTTTGGACTCGCTGTAAATTTAATGGGTCGTAGGTTAATATAGATTTTTTATCAAAATCAATGATACAAACTTTCCAATGGCTATTCTTACAGCTCGGCAAAATTAATATACGTTTGTCGTGGCAAATTTCTAATGCGGGCTGTTTGCGTTCGTCGTAGGCTAAATACTTCAATTTACACAGTCTCCTATTTTATTCATTTGGTAAGAAGCCAAACATACAAGCATTATTTGTTAATTTTAAGCTTATTCAAGCATAAACTACTTCTGAAGTCAATAACTCCCTGTTCTTAAGACAGCATTTAGCAACTTAATTCGCTCCACAAAATTTGCATTTTCGTACTTTTTCGTTCTAATTAAGGTAAAATGAAAGGGCCAGAATGGGGCACCCTGACGATCTGCATGGACATGTGGCGTATTTTTGTGAAATTTAGCAACTTTGATTTATTGCACTATGTATGCTATGTGCCAAAATCTCCAGGATTCGCTCCACAGAATTTTCAGTTCCAAGGTTGGGTACGATGACGATCCACAAAGACTTTTTGCGTAAAATTCGAAATTGGATAGCTCATATCTATTGCACTGTGTAGATGACTTTTGGGCCAGATTCCTATTATTTCATAAAAATTTTTTATTTATCTGGCACTATCTTACTTAGAGTATTTTTGGTCATATTAATTAAACACTAATTATTATATTAAATACATAATATGACTAATTAAATCAATTGGGTTTTGAAATATGTATCTGATTTTACGGTGGTTATGTTTTTGTATGTTTAATTCTGTACTTTGTACCAATTTTTTTTTTAAATTTGTCGAGTATAACTCAAGTTTCGTCTTGTACAGGTCAGCCAGAAGGCATCCAGTGAGCACTGGCAGAATTGGGAGAAGGATGTGAAATATTATTCTTGATTCTGTAATTTTGTCAATTATTCTAAGCATTTTGTTTACCATTCATCCAAATTGGCAAGTTTTGCACACAAGTGAAGTAGTTTTTCTTCGGTAGGTCTTTGGTGCGAGTTTAATTCTCTGAGCCTCAAAAATAGTCGCGAATCCTAATTCCAATTTTGAAGTTAGGTGTAAGCATAAATTCTGTCCTGATATGTAAGGGCAGTACAGTACAGACCAATAAATCGTTCAGCATATTTTGAGAATCTATAAAAGTCTTGAAAACTTTTTGTGCATATGGCTCTTACCAATAAACTGGTCGATATTATTTTATTATTTCGAATTAAAATTTTGTGCCGTTAATAAATTCTTCGACTTATTAGCCTACGGGGGATGTAAATAAAATTTCAAGCAATTTATACTGCAACATAATCCCAAATTGATTATGGTTTAGATGTGTGGTTGTGTTTTTTATGTGTACATGTACATAGATAAATAAACCAACGGTCATAATAATAATAATTACAGTAAATCCTGCAAAGTATTTAGAATTTATGGGTGACAATAAAATTTCGGTGCCATAAAATACCTCACATTAAAAATGATTAAGCGTCAATGTGTACAATATAAATTATAATATGGTGGCATTTACCGAAACAAATAAAAATCGCGTACGTCAATAATACTGTTAAGATATTATGAAAAAAAGTGTAAGGTGTTTCTATACCTGAATACACCGAAGGATATAATATTCCATAAATTACGATGAATAACCAGGCCAAACCATATATGTGAAAAGTTCAAGCTCATGTATTCTATGTTTATGGAAGGCATCAAAAGTCTGTTCTATTTTCAAAAAAACCAAACATGATTGACTGCACCGAGATACAATAGGAAAATTCGGGCTAACTATTCCAAAAATATAAAATTGATTGGATTGTAAGATACGTGTAATTTGACTTTCAATATATAAACTGGAAATCGATTATCAATTGAAAGTTAATTTAGTGAATTTTCGAAATTTCTTAGAAATTATGAACATTTTTCTGACATATTGAATATTCTTCTCAAAGTGTTCCTTGAATTTTAATTTTAAAAAACTTGTGTACGAATCATTATATTCATGACTTGTGTAACACGCACCGCATGCAGCGATGTTACTAATGATTGTAGAGCGACTGTATGTTTTATTAAATTGCGTTCATTCATAAATTGTTGATTTTACAACTTACCGATGTCCCTCTGGTTGAATGGCGAGAATTCTATATATATACTTACGATAGACAATACCATCAAAACAGTACATTCTAAAATCAACCCTGTTTAATAAGGTAAACATTTATGATGTTGTTTTGAAGTTTTATAGAATATAACAGGTTTGATTTTGTAGGGGTTTTTTTGCATCATTGGTTTTGCTCGACAATGCGATTTTTTTTTTTTTTTTTGAGACAAAAGGACAGGGAGTTGAGTTGAGGCAACTGGTGAAATACTTGGGTATGCTTGATTAAGCCTAACCCTTGTAAAATAATAAAATTAATTAGAAATTACCGAATTGCAAAAACACTATGGTAAAAGCAAGACAAAGTTTGCCAATTTTTTTTTGTGCTAGCCAACTTAGCAAGTCGTGCTGTTTTGAAACTTATAAAAATAAGGCTAAGTTATAAAGCAAAACAAAAAAGTATAGTGTGCGATAACCACTTTAAAGTGGCGTATGAACTTGTGTGAAGTGGTACAAATGTGGCGATAATACGTGCGACTAGATGCACGAGTTAAGTGGCATATAATTGTTGTTGGGCCACAGAGAATACTCGTGTGGGAATCAAATCTACAGATATCTGAGAATTGTGAATACATAGTGGCATACCCAGTTCAACGTACTTACGTTCGGATAGTTACGCGATTGTGGTGGGAATCGTGCTGTTAGGAGCAACCGTACAAAAAAAAAATCAGAAAACTATTGAAAATACGACAATTGGGAGGTTGCGATTGGCTGAAGGTCGACATACGAGTGCAGTTTGAAGTTTGGGTGTGGTTAGAACACCGTTGTTTGGGAGAAACGCGGCTTGGCGTTACATCGCGGTTTGGTTCAACTTACAATTTTTTATATATAAATGTTTTATACTTAATAAACACATTTTTATTAATCACTTGTTTTTGTTTCGCAGAATATTTTTCAAAAAGTTTAAAAAATCACTCGATCGATTTCGACTTGTTAGGTCATCATCAGGAGTATCTACTGAATTGTATTAGTAAAAATTTTTTTGTTATATAGTAGAAAAAAGCAAAATATAAATAAAAATAAAAGAAGGAGGGGAAAAAAAATAAGCAATAAAAATTAATCTACGGATCGCGCAGGTAGGCGATGAGTCATAGGTTGAGTAACAAAATTCAAGGTATATTATTGCGTACGTGAGAATAGAAAAGGGCGGGGTCTGTAATTGGTGAGAACCGGATTTCTCTCTGTTCGTTAAGGATATATTTTGGTTAAGAAATATTGATTTTCGAATTTCGTAAGATTCTAAGGTATATAAACGTCTGCCTTTGGGTTGCATATGTAATATGTCTAAATTGTTCAAGCTAGCTGTATGATTTTCTGAAGTTAAATGGTTATGGAAAGTTGATTGATTGCAACCAGATAAATGTTCTTTAGCTCTAACTCCAAAATTGCGCCCAGTCTGACCAATATAGGAAAAACTACAATCATTGCAATTAATCCTATAAACGCCAGATTTGGAAAGGCGATCAACTCTAGGTTTATTGTTAAAAATCATTTTCTTTATTGTGTTATTATTATAAAAAGCAAAACTAATATTGGTATAATTGGACACGATGTTGCTAATACGTTGGCTCGTTTTTCCTATATACTCTAAGCGACGCCAATTTTCCCGCGTTGGACTGTCCGGTGGTTAAATACCCGTTAGAGTTTTACGCTTTAGCTTTTTATTTAATAACTTTAATATAATCCTAGTTGCATATCCGTTATTTGTTGCTATTTGAAGAATTATGTTAAGCTCAGTGTTATAATTTGAATTTGACAGAGGGATGTTTATTAGTCTATCTATGAGTGAGTGGAAAGCTGACATTTTAATATTATGGGGATGGTTTGAAGAACTAGGGATAACAGCGTCTGTATACGTGGGTTTCCGATAAATTTTGAAAGAATTTTAATATACCTTGAATTTTGTTACTCAACCTATGACTCATCGCCTACCTGCGCGATCCGTAGATTAATTTTTATTGCTTATTTTTTTTTTCCTCCTTCTTTTATTTTTATTTATATTTTGCTTTTTTCTACTATATAACAAAAAATTTTTACTAATACAATTCAGTAGATACTCCTGATGATGACCTAACAAGTCGAAATCGATCGAGTGATTTTTTAAACTTTTTGAAAAATATTCTGCGAAACAAAAACAAGTGATTAATAAAAATGTGTTTATTAAGTATAAGTGTGTTTCGCCAGGTGCCTACGGCAAATAGCGTAAAAAGTATAAATGTTTTACTTGTAATCAATTTGTTTGTTTTGAATTAACATTAATTTTTTTTCTTTGATTTTTTTTATTTTGAATTCGTAGATAAAAATTGCGTTACTAATTAAGAAAAATGGTAGGAAACCAATGTTAAGTTTCTTGCTATTTGGTTCATAAATTATATTATTACTATTTTATCCGAATGTTCATTTAATCAATAAGTTTATTAATATTATCCATTTTATTTATCTGTAGATTCAGTTATTAATTACAAGACTGCGTATTTGCCGTACATCGTAGCCGGTCAAGGAAGCGCTTTCTTCGCCACTTCGTGTATTGGTCAGGTATGAATTTAAGCTAATGATATTTTTTTTGCTGGGCTAAAATTTTCACCCATAATAATAATAATAATAAACATTCAATTTAGTCTCTAATTCGTTCCTTTTTTTTATTTTTTTTTGCTCTTCAATGAATAATTATTGTTTTAATTCTAAAGAAAAATTTTCATAATTAAAAATTGTATTTGTTTCTTTAAACATTTAATAATAAATAATACTATGAGAATTCTCTATAAAGCTAAATTAATTGTTCTGGTTTTTACTGCTTAAATGTGCTGTTAATTTTTCTTTTCTGTCGGGGAACCATGGAATGATGTGAAGTGAGTAAAATGTTGCTAAATGAGAATGTCTTTTAAGTTTCGTTGCGTGACTATGCTAGAGTCAACCCCACGACCAAATTTACACTGAAAAAATAATCGGTGATGTTCACAAAAAAGCGGAGTAATATTTAATGAAGTACTGATGAAAAATTCAGCCACACAAGCGCTTTGTATTTACTGCGATTTTAGCAAATTAATTATTACAACTTGCTGAGCAAATTTTATTTCACGGTGGGTAAGCAATAGTTGCTATTGCTTTGATATATTTACTCTGCAGTTTGTAAAATAATTTAGAAATGCTTTACATAGCGCATGGTAAATATTGACAGTAAGGTGGATAATGGTTTCAAATGCATTTTAAAATTTGCGGATCGAGAAAATTAAACACAGAATCAAACACTCGAAAGTTCTAGATTGGAGGAGACAGAATTTAATATTTCACATATTAAAAACCAATTTTAATAAAACACATTTTTATAATTAATTTTTTTTATTAACTTTTCACAAAAGGCAATCGATTTTTCTTAAAATAAAGACTATAATTAATTACATCTCGAGATTGACACTAAATTTACGTATTAATTTTGATCAAACAAATTTTTCCTTTACAGCCTTGAAAGATATTGAATTGTTGTAATGTTGCTAATAATTTAATTCTCCTCCTATAAGAAACCATTTAGTGTTCAGGGAACTGAGTTGGTCCTTTCCTCTTAAATTGCTTTATAAAATTCTGAAATTAAAACAAGAAAGCAACAAATAGAAAGAAGTTAATGCACATAAAGTTTTGTAAATTTAATTTGTGTTTACCGTACATCGTTTCAGCACTTTCATGGTTTAATCCTCAAGGCTATAGCTGCCATTTGTTGCGACGCGAAGAAAGGTTGCAAAAAAACTGCAAATGAATGATAAAAATAAATATAATTTATATTTTAATTTATTTTGAAATAATTACCATTTTTCCCACCAATTCCGGAAACTAGACGAACTGGCATTTTTGTGGCAATTTGTGTGCTGCTTATAAAATTCACTTTAAGACTAATTTTTGTTTGAAATTTTAAATAAAATTTGGAGAACAAAATGCAAAGTGGAATAGAATAAGTGATTTGATTGGTTATAATCTCCCCGCAAAAATTATTTTACAAAGTGCAAAGTAAATTTTGAAAAGTATTTTAACATTTTAAAAACACTTTGTAATTTATTCTTAACGAAAAAAACATTTTTTTTTTTCATTTTTAGTATGTTTGCATTGAAAATGATGTATTCAAATTGTGTGGCTCAAATTTACCTAGCAGTATTGCAATATGATTAATCTAATTTGTCATCAGACGCTGCTCAGCAATAATTTTAATATTTAAAAATGCACTGTAAATATTGCACTGCAAACTTTACAAGGCTCGTACTTTATAAAAACATTATTGGTAATAATTGCAAATTTGGGTTTACACAGCAAAATGTGTAAATATCTCCGCGCGATTTTTTTCAGTGTACCTCCACCATACCTGAGCTGGCAAAACAGTGGCAGGCTCTAGTCGTAGAAGCAATAGTTTCCATTTTATCTCAATTTTTTTTAATTTTTTGAAGACAGTTTTATTTTTTTTTCATTTTTTTTGTTAACGGTAGCTCTCGGACATATGGGCGACCCGTTACAGTTGTTTAGAAAGATCTAGAACATTTTTGCTTCACTGTAGATTTTTCGGTTAGTAGTAGTCAATATTTAATAAACTGTATTTTCTATACAGGCCACACTAACTGTTTAATTTCAGATGATAGCAACCTTACCGCTGGTGAAGGCTCAATATTTCTGAATTAAAATTATTTTTTGAAAACAAAACTAAAACGTCACTGATATAATTTCGTTCTGTTCTATTATTGAGAATTTAGTTCTTTATATACAAAAATAAGTGCTCATCATTAAAATTTATTTTAGTGCAGAAAATGTTGTATTATATGTCACTAGCCAATTTATACGATAATTGCTTATACATTTTACTATTGCTACAAGCATGCTTACTTATATACATACTACAATACAATTATAATATTTGTGCAGATCGATGCCCTATTGATGTTGAACTCGACATGTTCCGGGCCGCCTACTTGGGATGATTAGACTTCTGCACGTTGAAGTGGCGAAGGTGGTGGGCAAGGATTTGTCCGCCTTTGTCTTATACATTTGATGCCTCAAATGACACCTAAGACTAAAAGGATTCCAGAAATGATATGAGTCAGTCATGGTAAAATGGTGGATATGATGATTCTTCCCTTCGTGTAGTTGGATCTTCATTTTTTCGAGCGTCTTTATCTCTTGTTCCATTTTGTTGGTATCTTGAAGCGTTACGTACTGTATAGATGATTATGTCGGACTGGGCTATATTTGATCCGGTTGATGAACTTGTTTAAGTGAATAGATCCACCTAACGTATTAACCGATCTATTGAATCCTTTTTCCAAATGGTTAGAATAGGATCCGATTGCAACGATATAAAAATTTTAATCTCGTAGCACGCTACCAGCTTTGATTTTTACTATGCCATGATGTTATACACAAAAATCGTCTTCCTTGAAATGATTGACAATTTTTTACTTGCACTCTAGTCCTTAATGTGAGCTGTTCCCGGTGAGCATCAATTGCTAAATATCCTGCCTTGGTGTCGAAGTAAGACTGCGAATTCCAGTGTTTGATATTAGGCACTGGAAAAACGGCTATCAGTGTGTTCTCCCGCGTAAATGATAATGGAATGGTAAGTTCTACTATAATGTTTCTATTTGAAGAAGATCCGGATCACCATACCCAGGTAAGGTGATCGTTGATGGTATATGTCTCTGAATAATTTCGAGCTCTTGATCCAATTGAGCCGGGGAGAGTAATGAAGGATGCAAAATGTTCTTGTGTCCATTTTAAATTACGTCAAGTAGGGCTTGCTTTTCCCGTATGAAGCAATTGTTCAATTGTTCTAGTTAAGCTTTTAGCATTCCATGATCATTTATCTGTTTGTTAAATGATTTCAAGGTAAGAATTGAGTTGTGCTTTATTAGCTTAACTGTGTTGTCTATTATTGTGGTATGATTCCTTATCAGTGCCTCTAATTGATGCTTATCATTGTTTATGGCTTCAAATTGCTTTTCAGCAAGAAGCTAGAGCACTTCACGCTCTGTAAGAATCCGAAACATGTCGCTTAACACAACGCCTATTGTGTCGCCTATTGTGTCGCCGTTTTGGTCTGCACACTTCCTTGTTGCTCGCTAATAATATTTCATTATCTGCCTCCAAATTGTTGAACTGCCATTGAATTTGTTGAAGATATAATTCGGAATTTATTTCAACAACGTCTATGCATGACTTCTTCAGTTGACTTTGCGCGGTCTTAAATGCTTCAATTTCCTCCCACTCATATTATAATAATAGATTATTTATTAGTGACCATTTCATGGCTACCACCACGAGTCTGAATATTGATTCGCGGATAGGTATTGATCTCGAACTTGAGCTTGAAGGTATTGTTCTCGAACTTCACTGTAGCTACTCAAACTAAATCATCGCTTCTGGCATGTGTCTCGATAATTCGCCCCAGTTTCCAACGTGTGGTTGGTTGTTGGTCATCCTTTAGTAACACCAAGTTTTTGATCTTTAGGTTCGCTTGGCTACATTTCCATTTAGTTCGTTGTTGTAGTTGGTGGAGATATTCCAAGGACCATCTTTTCCAAAAGCCTTAGAGAGAGGCGACGCATAGAACTTCACGGTTTCGCTGATGCTTCGGAATACGCATATGCCGCTGCTATATACTGTCGAACAGTAAACGAAGATGGAACAATTACAACACAACTGTTAACATCGAAGACAAGAGTCGCTCCAACTAAAGTAACGTTGTCAATTCCTCGACTAGAGCTAAATGCAGCGTTATTATTATACAAATTGCTTTAAGACGTTCAAGAAGCCTTAAATCTAAACAACTGCAGGATGTATGCGTGGTTAGACTCAACCATTTCACTATGTTGGATCACAGCGCGAGCCAAGCAAATTTAAGGCATCCGTGGCAAACAGAATTTCTGCTGTAAAATCCTTGATACCGATCACAACATGGCATCACGTAAAATCAGGCGACAACTCAGCTGATATAGCTTCACGAGGTGCACCACCATCCGCACTAACAAATAACAAATTATGATGGAAAGATCAGACTTTCTGGATAGGAAATCAACCGTTCCTCACTTACTTATACACATCATAGTGAAGAATTAGAAGAGAAAAATTCAGAACTAATGACAATAAGCAGAGAAGAGCACAAACAACAATTCTCAAGGCACCACAAAAACAAGATTTTTCTAATGGAATAATTAGCTGTCTTAACCGCAGGCTTAACAAATTAGCAAAAGAAGCAAGCTACTATCATTGAATCCAACTGTAGATGAAAATGGCTTGCTACGATTAAATGCACGACTTCAGCATTATATCAAGGTCCAGCAAAAACCCCATCATCCTGGATAAACACAACCTTGTAACACAAAGAATTATAGAAAATTCACATATAAATAAATTCACAGTACCTTACATGGGGGTGCTCAACTAACATTGTCGCATTTGAGAAATAAATATTGGATTATTGACGTTAAACGTGCCGTACGTCGAGTAATTCAAAAATGCATTATTTGCTTTCGTAACAAACAGCATCTTACACAGCAACAAATGGGAAATTTACCATCTGCTAGAGTACGCCCGGGAAACCCGTTCGCAAAAACGGGTATCGATTATGCTGGCCCCATTCAAGTAAGATCACAAAACTCACAAAGGTTACATTGAACTATTCATCTGCATGGTAACAAAAGCTAACATATTGAAATTGTAAGTGATTTAACAGCTGAATCATTTATTGCTGCTTACAAACGATTTACATCCAGGAGAGGATTATGCACGGATATCTATTCTGACAATGCGACATACTTCGTTGGAGCGAACAAGGTAATGTTAAAAGAACACAATCGCGCAATAACCACATTACCGGACGAGATCGCCACTATGATAGCATTAAATTTAAAGCTTGATAGCTCCATTTAAAACGAATCATAGGAGAAGCCAACCACACGTTGGAAACTGGGGCGAATTATCGAGATACATGACGGAAACGATGATTTAGTTCGAGTAGCTACAGTGAAGTTCGAGAACAATACCTTCAAGCGGCCAATTGTGAAATTATGTAAACTACAAATTGAGTAAAATTTATAAAATCTAATGTCCATGAAAGCCAACCAGAGTAAAGAAAAGAAGTAGTCGCAAATATCCGAGAGGTTTCTGCGGCAGCAACCTCATCGACAAGTGAAGAACCAAAGCAAATTGAAACATATGATGCTTGCGACGTTGTCCATGTGTTGCATTTTGGGACTTGCTCAGGCCAACATAGGCATCACTCCATTCAACCATTCTACAGGCATACACTTTGAATCAATATTCAGACTCGACGTGGTAGCCATGAAATGGTCACTAATAAATAATCTATTATGATATGAGTAATTAGTGGGAAGAAATTGAAGCATTTAAGACCGCGCAAAGTCATCTGAAGAAGTCATGCATAGACGCTGTTAAAATAAATTCTGAATTAATTCTTCAATAAATTCAATGGCAGTTCAACAATTTGGAGACAGATAATGAATTATTATTAGCGAGCAACAAGGAAGTGCGCAGACCAAAACAAGGTTTAGGCGACACAATAGACGTTGTGTTAGGCGACATGTTTCGTATTGATCCACGTTTGAATTTTTATGTTTTTGATATCACTTAATTCAGCCTTATATTTTATCTATTTTGTGTTGATAGCTGCGTTTTTTTGAAAACAGTCGAGTAGAGTTCGCGATAGCTATTTTCAAATTTGTCCAATTTAAAATTAAATTTTTTTTTTTAAATTAAATAGTTTAGATCTTATAGAAATCTATGTATAACCAAAAAAATCCATCATAAAAGTTGTATGGTTTTCTTATAATATCGTTGTTCTGTATAGTTCTGAACTACTTATTGAACCGTTATTATACAGAACAACGATATTACAAGAAAACTATACAACTTTTATGATGGATGTTTTGGTTATACGAGTACATAGATTTATATTAAATTTAAATTATTTAATTAAAAAAAAAGTTTGAAAATAGCTATCGCAAACTCTACTCGATTGTTTTAAAAAAACCGCAGCTGATATGTTCTGGTATATGTTCATCCCATGTTATTCCGCTTAACCATAATTGTTGCATCATAATTTTTGCTGTATATGTTAATGGAAAGAGCCATCCAACTGGATCAAATAGCTTCGATGATTCGGATAATAATGAACGCTTTGTAGCTTGGTTGCTGGAAAACTGAAGTCTTGCAACATAAAATTTAAAGTTGTATTCTTAATTTAAAGTTGTCTTGATACAAAATGCCTAGGGTCTTGATGCAATCGTTTTACTTGATTTCCATATTATCCTTACCGTGCAGCTCTCTTGGTATTTGTTTTAATAACTCACTTGAGACAGAGAACCATTTTCGTAAATTAAATCCACTTCGATCTGTTAGCAATTTCAATTCGCGAACTGATTGACATGCCTCCCTTATATTGTGGCATCCGGTCAGGAAATCATTAACATAGAAATCTTTCATTATGATGTGTGCTACTACTGGATACTCAATGGCTCCATCAAGAGCTAACTGTCTCAAAGCTCTTAACGCCAAGAAACTGGCTGCTGGTTTTCCCATATGTGATCGGCGAGTTGTATTTGTTTGAGATGGGTCCAGTATCTTGCATCAAAGTCCACCTCCGGTAACTGTTGGTTGAGTTTATCAAAGGCTTCGATATTTAGTTGAAAATCAGTTTCAAATCTTGGCAAGATTTCTATATTGATTGTATGTTGAAAACCATCTGCCTTACCCCCTCCTATACCGGAGATAGAAACGTTGACCTTCTTCTTCTTAAGGTTGAGTAGGTTAGCGGCTTTTGATTAGATTAATGTCACCTGTGATCCAGGATCGACTAATATGCTGTATAAGATAGCGGAATTTTGACAGCGGGAAATAAGAGATTACGCTACTCGCCGTAAGTGGCAGCACTATCACTCAAGAAAAGTTCTTTTGTAATATAATCACCAGCGGAAATTTTTTATTTTGATTATGTATATATTTTTTCACTAAATAAAACAGCTCAGCGGAATAAAATATTAGAAGTGATCCTTAAAATGGCAAATTAATTGATCTCCGAAGTAAAGAAACTTGGTATATGAAATGTTGAAATTTAACAATATTCCGTCTTTCCCGCATTTCTTCAATTAGTAACCAATAATTTCGGTTGTTTTTCTAATAGCCTAGGCTATACTAAGACTATATGGAAAATTTGGGGAAACTTCATGGACTAGAATTTTTTGATTTTCTGCGGCCATATAAGTTAGTTTCAGCTTCTGGCCAATATCTCAAAAACTTCCACGAGTAACCAATACTTTCGGTTGTTTCTCTAATAGCTAAGGTCATACTGAGACTAAATGTAAAATTTGGGGAAAATTCATGGACTAGAATTTTTTGATTTTCTGCTACCATATAAGTTATTTTCAGCTTCTGGCCAATATCTCAAAAACTTCTACTAGTACTCAATACTTTCGATTGTTTTATAATAGCTTAGGTTATACTGAGACTATATGGAAAATTTGGGGAAAATCCATGGACTAGAATTTTCACTAGAATTTTTTTGATTTTCTGCGGCCATATAAGTTATTTTCAGTTTTTGGCCAATATCTCAAAAACTTCCACTAGTAACCAATACTTTCGGTTGTTTTCTAATAGCTTAAATCGTACTGAGACTATATGAAAATTTGGGGAGAAATCATGGACTAGAATTTTAGAATTTTCACAAGAATTTTTTGATTTTCTGCGGCCATATAAGTTATTTTAAGTTTTTGGCCAATATCTCAAAATCTTGCACTAGTAACTAATACTTTCGGTTGTTTTTCTAATAGGTTAGGTCATACTGAGACTATATGGAAAATTTGGGGAAAATTCATGCACTAGAATTTTCACTAGAATTTTTTTGATTTTCTTCGGCCATATAAGTTATTTTCAGTTTTTGGCCAATATCTCAAAAACTTTCACTAGTAACCAATACTTCCGATTGTTTTCTAACAGCTTAGGTCATACTGAGACTACATAGAAAATTTGGAGAAAATTCATGGACTAGAATTTTCACTAAAATTTTTTTGATTTTCTTCGGCCATATAAGTTATTTTCAGTTTTTGACCAATATCTCAAAAACTTCCACCAGTAATCAATACTTTCGGTTAATTTTCTAATAGCCTAGGTTGTACTGAGACTATATGGAAAATCTGGGGAAAATTCATGCACCAGAATTTTTTGATTTGCTGCGGCTATATAAGTTATTTTCAGTTTTTGGCCAATATCTCAAAAACTTTCACTAGTAATAAATAGTTTCGGTTGTTTTTCTAATAGCTTAGGTCATTATTAGACTATATGGAGAATTTAGGAAAAATTCATGTACTAGAATTTTCACTAGAATTTTTTGATTTTCTGCGGCAATATAAGTTATTTTCAGTTTTTGGTCAATATCTCATTGCACTAGTAACCAATACTTTCGGTGGTTTCTCTAATAGCTTAGATCATAATGAGACTATATGGAAAATCTGGGGAAAATTCATGGACTAAAATGTTCACTAAAATTTTTTGATTTCTGCGGCTATACAAGTTATTTTCAGTTTTTGGCCAATATCTCATAAGATTGCACTAGTAACCAATACTTTCGGTTGTTTTTCTAATAGGTTAGGTCATACTGAGACTATATGGAAAATTTGAGGAAAATTCATGGATTAGAATATTCACTAGAATTTTTTGATTTTCTGCGGCCATATAAGTTATATTCAGTTTTTGGCCAATATCTCAAAAACTTCTACTAGAAACCAATAGTTTCGGTCAATCTTCTAATAGGTCAGGTCATACTGAAACTATATGTAAAATTTGGGAAAAATTCATGGACTAGAATTTTCACTAGAATTTTTTGATTTTCTGCGGCCATACAAGTTATTTTCGGTTTTTGGCCAATATCTCAAAAACATCTACAACAAACCAATGCTTTGGGTTAGTTTTCTAATATTTTAGGTTATACTAAGGCTATATGGAAAATTTGGAAAAAATTTGTGGTCTAGAATTTTCACAAGAATTTTTTGATTTGCTGCGGCCATATAAGTTATTTTCAGTTTTTGGCCAATTTTCTAAACTTTTGTCTATGAATTTTTCCCAAATTTCCCATATAGTCTCAGTATGACCTAAGCTATTAGAAAACAATCGAAAGTATTGGGTACTAGTGGAAGTTTTTGAAATATTGGTCAAAAACTGAAAATAACTTATATGGTAGCAGAAAATCAAAAAATTCTAGTCCATAAATTTTCCTCAAATTTTCCATATAGTCTTAGTATAGCCTAGGCTATTAGAAAAACAACCAACATTATTGGTTACTAATTGAAGAAATGCCGGAAAGACGGAATATTGTTAAATTTCAACATTTCATATACCGAGTTCCTTATTCCTTTACTTCGGAGATCAATTAATTTGCCATTTTAAGGATCACTTCTAATATTTTATTCCGCTGAGCTGTTTTATTTAGTGAAAAAATATATACATAATAAATAAAAAAATTTCCGCTGGTAATTACATTACAAAATAAATTCTCTTTAGTGATAGTGCTGCTACTTGCGGTGAGTAGCGTAATCTCTTATTTTCCGCTGTCAAAATTCCGCTTTCTTATACAGCATTCGACTAATACTCTTAGCAACATCTGATTTCCCGTGCAAGTTATGGCTTTAACTACTGCGGTTGGTAACAAAACTTGTCCTTGTTGATTTACTATGAGAATTTTCGCGTTTCTAACTCCGGTTCCGCCTTTTGATAATGTGTTATTGCAGTGTAGTAGGGTGTTATGTGACCCTTTACATACGACGCATGGACAATATTTACTTTTGTGATTGTTTAGGCAACGCACAAACGTTTGCTGCATTTATTAGCTTTGATCTTTCTTATGTTGACATACTTTTGAACTGTTGACATTGATCCAAGTTGTGTCGTTCCTTGAAACTATTTACCGGCTATGTGATCGGCTTGTCGTTTGTTTGTTGCTGCTCATGGCTTCCAGTGGTCCAAATTTTTTTTCAAGGAATTTGAAAACTTCTTCTAGTTGCGGAATATCTCTGGGTTTTTCTATGGATGATTCATAGAGCCTGATTGATTCTGGGTCCAGTTTTTTCATTAATATGAAGCTTATACGAATGCTTCAACGAACTTATGTTGAGCCGATTTATGTTATGCAGAATTTCTTTTGCTGTGTCGTGCAACTTCCTTAAAGATTGGGCGGGCGCCATTTGAATTGTTGTTAGTGATAATAACGCACTGAATTGATGGTTGGCGAGTAACGGCGCACTGAATTGATGGTTGGCGAGGCTGTTTGGTAATTGTCACCTGTTGTTGTTAGATGACTTATGAGTTAAGCTGCTCCTTTTTGTAGCTGTGATTTTAAATATGTCATCTTCACTGTCTCAGATATTTTTTTGGTTTAATGAATCATTGCGGTGAATATATCGTTAAATCTTTCTCATCGGTCATATTCACCGTAAAAGTTTGGTAGTTCTGTTTTTGGTAGTTTCATCTGATGCGCTGCATCGATAACGCCCGAAGGGCACAAGGAACCAGTGATTTGTTTTCGGGCGATTAAAACAGTATGATTTTACGATAAATGATGCTAAATGAAAATTATAAAGGTCCGGATTTAGGATTTCCTTGGTCGTCGCGTTTCATCCGAAGGATAATGGTAAATCAGTTAAAAAGTTGTTTGGCGACAATCAACTATTTTCGCAAGTTTTTACCAAAAGCCATGAAAACTCAAGTGAAATTACTAGAAATGATTCCTGGAAATAAGAAGAACATTCGAACGCTATTAACATGGGCGAACGAAGCAAGAAATGCATTTGATAAGTACTAACTCAATTTATTCAACGTCATTTTACTCGCTCATCCCTGCTCTTGTAGTACTTCATCAAGTCGTTGACAACAGACTTCAACGGTAAGGTTTATTCTCAACACAAATTTGATACAGCCCAACTTCGATACAGTTAAACATTTCAAATTCATGCTGCAAGGTAGACGTTGTCACATCTACACCGATCATAAGCCGCCTACATTTGCCGTTGCTCAGAAACCCGAAAAGCTAACGATTGTCAAGCGAGACAACATACCAGAAAAGTGGTAGAAGCTTAGGCCGGAAAGGTACTGGCTTCAAATCCCAGTAGAGCCAGGATGCAAAAGCAAATTTTCGTCATCGATTATGATCGGTGAAGTTAATAAACACAACAAAGACCCTCTGTTGGAGTGCAGAACTCAGCGCCGACCCACCGTCCATGTCAGTGTACAGGTTGACATAGAGCTGCACATTGCAGCAGGTGGTATACTCGTTGGTTCTTCTTCATTCTCTTCTTCGTTTGCTGTCAAATCTTCATCGGAATTAGTTGGATTCAATATCACCGTCGTTGACCCCAGTGCTTTTTTCAAATCAATCCTATTACCTTAACTAACGTCAAATTTAAAAAGCTTTCAATTGGATTCTATGTAAAAGCGTTTGGTTGAGGCTATTTAAATTATTTGCGCTGTTTATATTACAAAAAATATGATTTCTAAGGTTTTAAAAACGGTTAGGGTCAATATGAATTTGGCTCAGCAACTGACAAGAACTTATCAAGAAAATCCGTAGAAAATCAAAAAATTGTAGTCAAAATTCTAATCCATAAATTTTCCGCAAAAATTCGACATATTCTCAACATGACCTAAGCTATGAGAAAAACAACCGAAAGTATAGGTTACCAGGATAAAATTTTGAGATATTGGCCAAAAGCTGAAAATAGAAGATAAAAGAAAAAACAGATAAAAAAATAAAAAAATAACTTATATGGCCACAGAGAATCAAAAAATTCTAGTGAAAATTCTAATCCACAAATTTTCCCCAAATTTTCCACATAGTCTCAACATGACATAAGCTATGAGAAAAACAACCGAAGTTTTTAGTTACGAGTGGACGATTTTGAGATATTGGCCAAAAACTGAAAATAACGTATTTGGCCACAGAAAATCAAAAAATTGTAGTGAAAATTCTAATCCATACATTTTTTCCGAATTGTCCCTGTATGCAAGGCAAATGTTACAAAATTTAATTAAGAAATAGCGAAGTTTCCTCCAATTTAAAATTTATTTATATCGTGTAAAATGTTCAGGTGTCATTTTTGATAAGGACTGGTTATGGAATGGCTAGTAATTCCAGCACGAACAGATTCAAGAATTTTGTCCAAAACTTACTTTAAAATCTGATCTCATCGTTATTTGTTAAGAAATGGCAGAAAGACGGAATATTGTTAAATTTCATGATTTTATATATCGAGATCCTTTACTTAGGAGATCAATCAATTTGTCATTTTAAGGATCACTTTTAATATTTTATTCCGCTGAGATACATAATGAATAAAAAATTTCCGCTGGTAGTTACATAACAAAATAAATTATCTTTAGTGATAGTGCAGCCACTTGCGGCGAGTAGCGCAATTTCTTATTTTTCGCTCTCAAATTTCAGCTACCTTATTCAGCATTCAATATAGTCTAATTCAGCTATCAACAGTTAATTGCTTATATTTATAAAAGCATGTCCGATAGTAGCTTACGCTTATGACATCTGCAGTTTGGCTTATGACATCGATAAATGAAAAAGTCATCTAGTGTCAATAAAATCATCAGTTTTTCATCAACGAAACGAAACGAAATCAAATATTTAATATTTGATGTAGATGGTAACGGAGTGAACAGGTCGTCATAAATGGTTGAGAGAAGTGGGCGCTAAAAGTGTTGGAATCCAATTGATCGGAATTCGGCAACTTGTGTCGAACAAATTTTTCCATTTCCGATTTCCAATGCAAAGCAGTATTCCATCAGACAGATATTTATATATTAAAACCCTTTATTAAAATAGCATACAAAAAATTAAAAACGACATCAATGTTAAATTTAAAATTTCATTTTTACTGCAATCGGCCTGTTGATGGTAAACGTTTTATGATTGGTGGGAGAGCGTTTCGACACGTTTGATTAGGCGGAGTCTCATTCAATGAAACAATTACTCTCTCTTGGTTTCCCGACGTATAAAATTTATTGGTTTGAATATATATTTCATTTTCGTTGCTTTGAATTACGCCCTGTGTGACCTGGAATTTCGGAAAAATATTTTAAAGTTCTAAATAGCACAGTTTGCATATATCATTACATTAGCATTGAGGAATATCTCCATCATACGATGTCGTTCCCGTTCTATTTCTAAATATTTCGTAATCGTTTCTCGTGTTCCAAATATTTTGTCTCCGATTTTTTTATGGCCTTTAGCGACATGTAAAATCTTTCTTTTTATTTTAGATAAACCTGCTAAAATAAAAGTTCTTTGATTTATAGTAAACTGCAATTGTGAATTATCTCGAATCTGTTTATGTTTACGCGTTAAACGAAACAGTTTTTCATTCAAACAATAAAATTTAATTATATCTTTTAGTTCTGGCTCTTGTGCCAGTCTCACAAAATTGATTTTACTTTGTTCGGAATACAAACTGTCATTCCAACAAATCATAATTCCATCGCGTACAGCACTAACAATTTCGGCGAGTTTTGATTGCCACCACTGTTGCCGATGATCAAAGCCAGCGGCAGACGATGAAAATGTTCCGCGTGAGTATGTTACATATGCGTACGGTTCAGGGATGCAATAACTTTTCAATGCGAAATAATTCCATGTATCTTTTAAATATGTAGCCATTTCCACAATCCCTTTGCGCAAAGTGTCTAATTGATTTTGTCGCCCTCTTTCGAAATAAGTAAGCTTTGGAACCTTTTTTTTGTTTAACAGAGTTGAAACACAAGATTTATTTAGCTTGTTTGAGTGGGCCAACTCCTCTGGATTTATATCATGCGTCTCGGTTCGATTCTTTTTCAATTCACTGGGTGTTATAGTTGTCTCCAGGCAAAGTTTAGATTTCAAATACTGCGAATCGGCATACCATGAATCTGAAAACAGTTTTTAATTGCAGCATTATAATTTACCATATGTATTTCCGCCGACATAAGTTGTGGTTGACCTGTATGTTTTGTATTCACTAAACATAATAACCGTATACCAAAATATAAAATTCCAAAATACAAATTTGACAAATCACGGTATTCCCGCTACATTTTGTTTACGTACAATTAAAATGGGTCCCTTTTTGACGAACTCTAGTCTCAGCGATCACATCATTGTAAAATAATTTATTATCAAAGTATTCATACACAGGAATATTGCACGTTTTACTTCTTCTGAACCTTTTGGTCCTTCTTTTTCTAACATCATTATTTGTGGGTGATCTAAATAGAATTCCAAAACGAATAAACATTAAATTAGAATATTTGATTGCTTACGTATATGTACCAACATCCATAATTTGTTGCATAAAAGTCTGCCTTTGTAATTTTTGGTGTAGCTCTGCACTTGATTGCGGTTTGTTATATAATGGCGAATACTTTCAGATTTGAAATAATTTGATGTACAGTTTTGTCGTAAAAACTTTATAATTGTTGATTTTACGTAAGTCGCATACTGTATTGAACAGATTGCATACGCTTCGTGTAAGTAACGCGATGTACCAATGATCGTCAGGCATGACCAAAGCGGTATATGTCATAAAATAATAAAACCGAATTATCATTTTTGTTTAAATTGTATTTTACTGGCGTACAACTCATGAAGTTACTTTGGTGGTAAAAATTTGGGTACAAAGTTAAATGGGAAACTATTGAGACTAGGGAATGTATAGAAAACTCTACCAGTGGCACTATTCTGGTTTTCGCTGGGAATAGGGAATTGGGAAAAATATTTTCATAGCAATTTTGCTCACATTATATTTTTATAGCCAACTGTTGGAATTAGTTTGGTGTAAATATTTCCGAAACTAAGTTGATTGGGAAACTTTTGTTCCTCAAAATTTTTATAGGGAAAAATAATTCCCAATATATATTTGTTTCAAAAATATTTACACGCAACTAATTCCTACAGTAGGCCAGAAAAATATAATTTAGCCAAAATGCTATTAAAATATTTTCCCAGTTCACTATTCTCAGTGAAAACCAGAATAGTGCCACAGTGGCAGCTTCGACAAAATTTAATTTTTTTTTAAAGCAAAATTAAATTGGGAATAATTTTCCCTGCTAATTTATATATTTGAAAATTATTCCCAATTTTTGAATATTACATCAAACTTTTCTCCTCGGTAGGCTGAAAAAAAATATTTGAGCAGAAATTACATATAAATTCTTTCCTTAATTCTCTATTCTACGGCAAATACCAGAATGGTGTCACAGCAGGTCGATTCTCACTTCTCCTAGAAAAAATATTTAAATTAGGAAAAATATTTATATAGCACTAGCTGACCCGGCGAACCTCGTTCTGCCTTAAATTACGTTGTTCCGAGCAAATAATTTTGTCCGTCACGAAAATTGATTTTGATGAGACAAAAAAAATCAAACAACTCAACTCGATTCTCGACGATTAAGTTGAGTGAACATTCCATCCACTTTTTCATCGAATTCTAATGTGTTGAAAAATTTCGATGCAAACTCAGGCATCTATCGAAAATTGAGTTGTTTTTTGGATATTTTTCTCTCAGTGTGGAAATGGATTGGAGACAGTTGGAATTCAAAAGGAATCAATGTATTTTATTCGAGTGGAATTAAATCGAATACAGACGCAAATCAATACCATGAGAAAACTCGGAAATTTCACATTTATTCCGAACATTTCCAATGACTGGCCATGCGATTTGTTAATCGTCAAAGCGAACGCCAAACGAAGAGGACCTTGAATGCAATTCAAATCGACCGGAATGTCATTTGGAATCAGAGGAATTCTCGGAATTAGAACATCATCTCCTTTTAATTTGTCCTTGATGATCGTCGCTTGAATCACGTTGTTCACAGTTTTTTCACAGCCAATCACGTTCCGTTACACAATTTCGGATGGTTCAGATTGCGCATCATGATTATTTGTCACAGATCCGTTCTTGAGCATCAAGTTATGTTGTGGTATTCCCGGCAAATCAAGCGCACTCAAAAACTCGTCGGATAGATTGAATTCAGACTATCTACATCCTTGTTGTTCGCTGCCGAAATTACTCGTTCGCTGAGCCAATCGTGGTTCATGTAATTTTTGCGGATGTACGGAAACACTTTCGTAATAAGCTCTTCCTTTTACGTTGTGAAAATGCAAAAATTCCAGGGAAACAAAATCAGTCCGGTCGAAACATCAACAGATCATTGCCAAGCGCCAACAGTTGTTTGGAAAATCAGCAGTTGATGAGTCGTTCTGAAATGCGATTCTCATGCTCGTGGTCAAAAGCAACTTCTTCACATAGCGCCAAAAACTCGACGATTTCAGACATGCATTGAGTTCATCTGCAGCTGTCGATCTCGGAATGACGGGCGTTTGACGAAAATTGTTGGCCATAAGGATCGTCACTCCACCAAAACGTCTTGAGTCACTTCGTAAACCCTTCATCTTTCGATTGAACGCTTACAAAGATCGTTTGTGTGACATAGTACACTCGTCGCAGATGATGATTTTGCATTCTTCCAATATCTCGGCCATCGCCGAGTTCTTGGCAACTGAACACACTGGCTTGTCATTCGTGCGGATATTCATTGGCAACTTCAAGGCAACTTCAATATGCCATCCGGCCGCCGTTCAGCAACTGGCTTCAACTTCTGATGATGCAACAGCTGGCGCTATTTTGCTCTCGAGCAAATTATGGCCAAAAGTGTTGAAATCAGGAAGATTTTACCTGTTTCACCGGGTGCGTTGAGGAAGAATATTGCGCCATTTCCTTCGTCAATGCGTCGTACAGGTGCTTTTGCTGTGCATTCAAAAGCGGGACATTCGTTTGTACTATCTGCTCATTGAATCTCGATCGTACATTTGCTCTCATTGCAATCCACTACTAAATGCATTGTGTATCGAACGAATTGGTGCTGGCATGCCCAATTTCAACAAATAGCTGCACACACATGCCATCTCGTCCTTGTATATTTCTTCCACAATTCCAATCCGTTCAATGGATGACACTTTTCTATAAAAATCGCGAACAATGTACGAATTTGTTTTGCCGTCGCACAAACAGTGGTATCGGCGAGTGTTGAGTCCCAATGTGAGTCGAAATAGATACGTTGTTCATTCTCCAAATGCACCCACAAATGTTGAACAGTGAGTGGGTTGACGTTCGTGCATTGCAAATGAGAAAATACGCTAAATCATCTTATTGCAACTGACAAACGGCCTAATTGAAATGTTGCGTTTGCAGACATATTTGATGGCTTCACTTGCCACATCGATTAATTCCATTTTTTGTTTTTTTTTTTAAATTTTAATATCAAAACACGAATTTGTTTGAATTTCACAATTTTCTGAGATTTTTCAAGCTTTGTATCGACTTTTCATTTTTTACTGCGTCCAAAATCAGCAAAACATGCAAAAAATTCAAAATTTCATAGAAAAAATTTAATTTTCTTCGGGTTTTCCGGAAGTTTCCAAATTTTCCACTCAGATTTTGCAATTTTTCTCTTCTAAAAGACCATATCTGGATCGGATACGCATGAAGTCCCGTACAAAAACATCATTTTTTGATTTTCCAAATTTTTCAGTAGATTTTCCCAAAATTTTCTTTCTCATGGCAATTGCGAACCCAACCATAAACGAATGATCCAAATCGGTTCAGCCCTTCTCCATTCGTACGTACGATGTACGAATGACGTTGTACGTCGTACGTACGACACCATTTTTATATACAAATTTAGATAAGTTTTGGTGTTGTTGCTTGTTACGACTGTGCGGTCGTAACCCCAATTTTTGTATGTTTTATATTTCCTCCCGGTTGGTGTCTTTACTTTCAATTGATTGCTCAATATTTGTATTTTATATTCCCCTCGGTTAGTGTCTTCGCTTTCGGAGTTGTTTGTTGTGCGCTGAACGCACTCGCGATGTTTTGTTTTGTACCTCATCGTGTGGTGGCGCGGGGATAAAAAGAATGATAATGAGCGAGACCAATGTACACCGAGTGTGTGAAAGAACACATTATCGAGGAGTGTTTTTCCTTATATGATTCTCGTTTACATCAATGCGAATTGATATATTTTCAATTATATTTTAAATTTTTTTTTGTATTTTAATTTTGATTTTGTAATCGAGCGCCACATAGCGGGTGCATGTTGCGCGCTCGGTGAACATTGGTCTCGCTCCAAAAATATTTTTGGTCTCGCTCCAAACATTTTTTTTGGTCTCGGGGGGGTCTCTTGGTGCTCGCATCCGGGTTTGGGACCGGTGTTTATCACCGTTTGAGTTCAGACGGATGCGCGCACCAAGGCACCTCGCTTCCGTTATAATTTTTTTTAAGTTTTTCTGCTGTTCGTTTCTCAGGTTCCGGCCGACAAATTTCGGCGGAACTCGGGTATTATTATTATTTGCGTTTTTGTTTCATTTTTAACTATGTGTTTAATCACGGTGTAAGCCAGAAACCACACAAGCCTCAAACAGTGGAGGCTTCTGTGTGCGCTTAGTGATATCTGCAGGTTGGCAGTAGACAGCCTGTAACATGCTTTGATGGTTGATGCAAGAAGAATTTCTATTTTATTTTTTTACAATTATTTGACATATATGCTATAATGTAGACAATTATGATTTTAATTTTGTACAAAGATTGCAAAAATTCTACACAACTTTTATTCATAGTAGTCCGCCACCAACGCCATCTATTGAAAATAATCCGAAGTGGCTATATAAATTAATGATCATTGTCGAAATACAATTTTCATTTGTGGTGTAAGTGTATTTCCATACAAAATTCCTATAACGCAATTTTCGATTTTCCAATTTTTTTTTAATTTTTCGGTATTCCTTTGGGTTTTGGCCATTTTTTTTACGAGTTTCCGGATTTTCCTTTGGGTTTTTCCCAATTTTCTTTTTTCCTAAGCCGCCGGGTTTCCTTTGGGTTTTGGCGATTTTTTTTACGAGTTTCTGGATTTTCCATTGGGTTTTCCGAATTTTCTTTTTTCCTAAGCCGCCACTGTATTGAGACGAACAAAGCAAAAAAGAATCATCCAAAACAGTCGTGTCGTTCTCGCGTCCTCGAGTTTTGCGAGACTAACACACGGCAATTGATTTTTATATAGATATATACTCGTAGATAGAGAAAATAAATAGATTAGATGAAAAACAAAATACTAATTTGCATGCAGCCTCCGGTGGGGTTCGAATTCAGTACCTCCCAGACAAAGTGCTGAAGATTTGACCACTGCACCACCTGTCTCATAAAAAAATACATACAAAATTCATATAAAAAAGGCTTCGATTTCCGACGGGTTTTCCGACTTTTCCGGTGGGCTTTTTTGAAATTTTCTTTCGTAACAACCATCGCGCCAAATCGGCTTAGCTCTTCTCAACTGATGCGCGCACATACATTTTTACAATCATTTTTCTATATATAGATTTTTGCCGGAATTTGTTTTTGTGGCTTAATATAACCAACATATTATGTGATATAACCAAATTTCAAAATACGAAATTTCCAATAACCGCGCTTTCCGATTGCAACCAAACATTCAATTTCTTACTCAATATAGGATTTTCATTACCAATCATTTTGAACGATATCATCCGTTATCCGGCATTCGGCATTTGGCATCCGGCTCCCAGCATCCGGCATCTGGTATCCTGCACCCAATATCTGGTATCCGCATCCGGCATCGAGTATCCGACATCCGGTATCCGGCATACGTCATCCATCATATGGTATCCGGCATCCGGCGTCTGCATCTGGCATCCGGCATCCGGTAAATGCATGTAGTATACTAGATCCGGAATCCGGTATCTGACATCCGGCATCCAGCATCTGATATCCGGCTATCAGCATCCGGCTATCAGCATCCGGCATCCGGTATCCGACGTCTGACGTCTACCATCCGATTCCACCATCTGGCATCCAGCATCTGTTTTCCGGCATCCACATCCGGCCTCCGGATGCCAGATTTTGGATTCGTTTGCCGGATGCGTAATGCCGGATGCAGGATGCCGTATGCCGGATTCTGGATGACGGAAGCCGGATGTCGGATGCTGGTTTTTTTATTTTAGAGGAACGTCTCGGAATGATTAGATTTAATGTTTCCAATTGAAAGAGTCGCAAGGAGTAACTGTACTTATTTTCATGCACGATCACCTCATTCTTTTATATACATACTTGATATACAATATACTTGTATGATTTTTTATTGGGAATAGTAAAAGACAGCTTATTTTTAAATCCTATCACAACAGAAAATGTGAATCAAAAAAGTAAAGAAATTTTCAGAAACAATATTTCAAAAATTGAGTTGGGGGCAGTTCACAATAATTTTGAAAGGGGTTTAAAAATGTATTTATCCAGCATGCGGCATGCGGATGCCAGATGCCAGATGCAGATACCGGTTGCCAAAGGTCGGCCAAGATGCCGGATTCCTGATACTGCATGTGTTTGCCGGATGCCGGATGACCAATGCCAGATGCTGGATGTCGAATCACGGATCTCGGATGCCGGGTGCCGGATGTAAGATGCCGGATGCCGGGTATCGAATATCGGATATAGGATATCTGATATCAACAAATTACCCAAAAGATTAGAATGAAAAGTTTAAATTCTTCAATTTATTCATAAGAATTGTGTGATCAATTTAATGCGTTAGAAAGTCGGTATAAATGTAGTTGAGCAGACTAAGTTGTCTCATAAAGATTTATGAGACAACTTAGTCTGCTCAACTACATTTATACCGACTTTCTAACGCATTAAATTGATCACACAATTCTTATGAATAAATTGAAGAATTTAAACTTTTCATTCTAATCTTTTGGGTAATTTGTTGATATCAGATATCCGATATCTGATATTCGATGCCCGGCATCCGGCATCTTACATCCGGCATCCGGGATCCAGGATTCTGCATTCATCATTCGGGATCCGTGACTCGACATCCAGCATCTGGCATTGGTCATCCGGCATCCGGCAAACACATGCAGTATCAGGAATCCGGCATCTGGTATTCAACATCCGGCATTCAGCATCCGGCATCAGGCAGCCCGCATCTTGTATCCGGCATCCGGTATCTGGCATCTGGCAGCCGTAATACGGCATCCGGTATTATTGGTAGGACTACTGGTCTTTACATTTGAGTTGCTGGGTATGTATACAACGCAACGATAAGAATAAAATGTTAGCGCATCTTTAGTTCGAACGTCAACAGGACAAGTGGTGCAGTTGTTAAAGCTTTCGGCACTTGGACCCAATCAGTTCATGGGAATGAGCTCTATTGATTTGGGCATTACTGTGTTTAGGGTGTTCGGAGATATGTAGGGTTTTGTTAACCCCTCTTCCTAAAATTGATAGATTTTCTTTTTTATTTTTTATTCTATTTTGGTTTCATAGAGCATGTGAATGTGGAATAAAAACATATTTCGTGTGGATGTGGGTTTGTGTTGGTGGTGTGTGTGTGGGCGAAGGTATGGAGGTGTTAAAGGGTGATAATATGGGTGGTGCGGTATAGGGTGGTGCGGGTTAGATGGATTTTAGGGCTTGAATTGGATAGGGTGAGGGTGGTAATAATATTTAAGTGTGGTGGTTTGCTGTTTATTGTGGTTGGTTGAGTTATGGTGGATTGTGGTCGGTTGGGCTGGGTGTAAATGGGGTTGGGTGGGTGTAGGTGTGGGTGGATGTGGGTGTGTTGTGGTATTTGAAAAACGCAAATGAGGCAACAAAATGCTTATAGAGTTTTTTTAATTCTCGTTGTTCCCAATACCATAAGGCCGCGTGATTATCGAGTAAATGAGGGAGCGAGACCATAAAAAAAAAACAATATTTGTGCAAAAATTAAATTGAATCTGTTTAATTTTGAAAGTGAGTTTAATTTTTTCTCGTTTTCTCCGAGTTGTGAAATTTTCTGGACAATTTTATGGAGTTGGAAATATTTTATTGCGTTTCACTATTCTTTTGTTTTTGATTAAACAGTAGTGATTGAGAGTAAAGATTTTATGTCGAAAAATTGGAAACGGGTTGATTAAACGGTAGTGATTAAAATTAAACACTACCAATACAACAAAGAAAACAGCTAGTGACGAATAGCGCAATCTGTTTTAGTATAACCGGCGGAAGAACGCCCAACGAGTTTTTTTTTGGGTGGCCAGATGAGGCCAGTCATTTACCGTGTGGTGAGACAACGCCCTGTTTACGAAATGCGGAAGGACGCCCAACATTGGTTGCCCAACCGGGCAAAATATACCAAAGGCAAAAATGTCGCCCCAGTGAGCATCTATATCCGGGTACAGCTTACATTTAATTTTCAATTTTCATTTTTATTAACGTAGCATCTATCCCTTTGGTGTACGCATCCAGTGTCGAAACCAGCGCTTGAGACTGTTTCAGTTCGAACGAATGCGCACACGAAAGCAATCCTTCCGGTTGGCATCATTCTCAGGGCATTTGATGGAAAAGCTCCTACCATTTCCACTATGTTGTGAATGATTGTGGTGGAGCTCGGATATTATGTGTCCTAGGTTTAGTTGTCCTGTCATTTTTATATTTCATTTTTTTTCTGCCCCAACATTTCTCGAGTGAAATTTGAGGAACCATCACTTTATTATTATTGCCCCCTGAGCCCAACCCAGGTAAATATACGCTTAGTAGCTGTGGTAGCCGGGGGAGCGTACATTCATACAGGCTTTTATTATTGAATTATTATCTTATTTACAAACACGTAGTGGGATTTCTACTCTGAGGTCTCTCCGGGTGAAGAGAGGTTTGTCTGTAGAAGAGAAGTCCCTACCCTCTAATGCTGCTTCGTTGCAGCTGGGCATCAGCTTTTCGCGGTCGATGGGTTATTCGGGGGGAAAGCAGGGATCTCTTCATCATACTGGGTACTTGTCACTCGAAGAGATCCGGTCGGATGGATACACCCGGTTATACGCGGTTCCTCAAGTTTCGTCCGACAAATTTCGACGGAACATCCGGTTTTTTTATTTTTATTTAGTTTGCGTTTTTATATATATATATAAATTGTCTGTAATCATGGTGTAGGCCAGGGGCCACGTAAGCCTCAAACCACACGACCCATAGCATTTCTCCCTGAAATCTAGCCGGCAAAATCACCGTGTGAGGCCTCTGCGTCGTTTAGTTCATATGGGTCGGCTGCTGAGCCGTCCGTAACAATGTGAATAGGTGAATGGGTTAATGACGTGGCGTGAATGCGTGGTATCACAATGGGCCAAAAATCGCCTAAGTGTCAACCACTGAAACCTAACTTAGTTCGGCGATAACATCATAAGTAAAATGATAATGGTTTATTTATATCAATACACCGCCGCTCTTAAGACTAGTATTGAAACTATAGCTGTCATTTCTATAGATAATTAAACTTATACAACAAGGAATTAAGAACTTTTGATTCTACGGTATAGGAGTAAATCAGTCCTCTTATTATTCATTCACCAGAGTAAAATATTCCCACCGCGTTTAAACATACATTTTTACACATCGTATATTATTCCAGATTATCATCATTGAATTACTGTCAAATTGAGTATTTTACATGGTTTCAAGTTAAATAAAAACCAAAACACAAACACACACCCGCATATATATGATATATACAATGAAGATGTAATGTGACACACGTGTCGTAAAAATGATGATTGCCTATGCGCAAATTTCACAGAAGTGATTTCTTGATAAATCATTTTGACAAATTATCTTTTGAATCTAATCCAACACAAATCAAAAAATAATACGAAAGTTTGCTGGTACATTATACGCATACATATGTATGTAATGTAAATAAGAAGTGAAGGAGGCAAAGACGACGAAGAATTGGAAAAACACTAATAGAAATGAAAAGCTGTGGGAAATTAAGTCTAATCACCCAAAAACAACAGAACTAATCTAACATAACCCTCCTTAACGTTTTGTGTATGAACGCACACAGCTATACCCAATGTAATGTCTAAGTAAACATTTTATTTTCCGTGTCCTGATTTTTTTTTTATTTTATTCGTTTTTAATAATCGCACGCATTTTCCGTTTGTAATTTCCGGATATGGTTGTATTTCACTTTTTATTTTATTTTATTGTTATTACTCGTTTTGTGAAGGAAAAAAAAAGAATTTCCGTTTTCCTTTTTATTTCTTGTGTTTTGTTGTGTGTCTGTGTGTGTGCTTTCAATGCTAAATTGTGTGCGTGTGGGTATGTGCGTCCGCCCGGTGTTGCTGTAATTCGTACACACAGATCTCTACTCGTATATACATAAAACAAAACAGAAAATGATGACGAGAATGAAAAGAAAGTAAATCGTAAAAATTTGAGCTTTTTTTACTGTGCTTTTCATTTCTATTTTTAGAAAACATAATTTTTTATTTTATTTCGTTTGGTTATAGTTTAGGTTCAGTATTTTTCCATACATACATATACACATACTCACTGTATTGTGTTTGGCTGTGTGTTATTTTATGGAAAATCATTAAAATCTCATGAGAAAATTGATGAATTTTTATTTATTTTTGCCTTATTTCTTGTAATATATTGTGTTTGTGTGAGCTTTCCAAGCTTCTTTCTTCTCTTTATGCTTTATCTTATATTTTCGTTTGTTTTGTTACTAACTTAATCAATAAATAAAAGAATGTAAATAATAAAAAGATAAGACGTGGAGAGATGAACATAAAACGAAATTGTAAATGTGTGCATGACTATACGAATCTACAGTGTGGAATGGATAAGGGTCTGTGATGTATGTTTTGTGCGTACATAGATAGGCTTTTTCTGTATGTTGCTGGTAAGTTGGTTAAGAATATATCCTAACATAATGGCGGGTAGATGAGAATATATGGATAAAACATTTATTTTTGGATGGAAATAATAAAAATATATGTACGACCATGACCTGTAAAATATTTTATTTCGGTGTAGTGTTATTGCTGCTGCTGTTGTTGCTTTGTTGCTGGCTATTAAATACGCTGGTGGAAATATTTATAAACGTTATTTGTGTTTATTTTACCGCTGGGGCTACATCCGTGTATATTATTGTTCTAGGATAATTTGTGGTAGCGCTGTGTTTCGAATATATAAGTAAATTCATTTTGTTCACTATTTATGGAATATTTATTCCTTCTAGGAACATACAATAATCCTAATTTACATGCTTTCACATTTATTTAATTTGTTTAATGTTCAGAATTGACATATTTAATATATATCATACAGCATTAGGGCATTGAAATGGCGAATGTAAAGGATTTAAATTTGTGTCACTGATGCAGAAAACTACCTTTAAGTTAAACCGAAAAGTCATTCTAACGGCCATATTATTCACTCGGTTTAAATTTGGTTTAGACCATGGATTGAATCATTTTAGACCAAATTTTTTCAAACCAATTGAAAAATTGCCGCAACGGCTGGTTTATGAACATTTTCGTTAGTTTAATCCAACTTTTCATATTATTTGGTCGTTTTTCAATGGAACCAGTGCAATCGTGTTTTAAATTTTGTCAAAATAAATTTATTTTGGATTGAATGTAAGTTCATCATCGTTTGATTTCATCATTTTCGTGCCTTTTTTGCTGTGCATGGACACAATTAGTGAAAAAAATCACATTACGGTCATAATTCAGAAATGGATTTATTACGTGAAATTGATGACGTTTTAATGTCCTTCTTTACGTGAAATTGATGACGTTGACTTCCGAAAATGTTTTCGGCTCTACAAAGATGTTTATGGTGACTGCACGACATGGTTCGCAACAGCATCGATGGCGACCCACATTGGTATGTCATGCTCGCATGTTTCATTATTTTTTTTCGGAATTACGAAATAATATATTATTTGAGAATATGTTGTCATTTTTTGCATATGACATTTGGATTCATACGTTTTGAGATAAAAAGCTTTAATCTAATTAAGATAATGGCGGAATTTTATCCAGATTTGTTCAATCGGTTGTCAAACAATCGCAACCCAGACTGATAATAGAGCGACCAAGTCAACTCAAAATGATTCAGGAGGATGCAGCGAGCAATACCGACGCGGAACTTCGATCCCCCTCGAATTCAACGAAGAAGTAAACCCGTCTACTAGTAATGACTCCATTTTAATGAGAAATGGCGTAATTTCCTCCAAATGATGTGATTCCCACAATGACACTCAGCCTTACGCTCAAGCCTTAATAAATAAAATACCTTTTAAAGGCCTTTAATTAATTTAATTTCCTCAAAATCTCCGCGTTAACTAATTCGGACGAATTAGGTGAAACTACCAACACACCCAAATTTCATATTTTAACATCTGATGATCGTCGTAAATTGGATCATATTCGCGAACTTTTCCCGAGCAATGATGTATTAGGTTTGGGCCAAACATCCCTTTTTTCTCATATGATCGATGTCCGTCTCGCAAAACCAGTCAAACAACGTTGTTATTCCGTATTCCCAGCTATCCAAAAACTTATGTATGCCGAGTTGGATAGGATGTTGTCTCTTCCTGCAGGTGTTCACCGGTCACGTTGTTCATTTTCAATTCATAGCTGGGATCCTATTGTTATTCATTTAGCTATACATCTTGAAAACGATCAATGTGTATGCTTAACAGAGCAAAATGTAGAACAACGAGCAGCTACACCACCAAAACCACATTGACTGCGTTCTTTCAACTATGCCAAGAAAACGCTGATTATGGATCATTTGGAAAAACTTTACTATATGCAGAAATTCCAACTTATTTCACATGGAACGTATCAAGAAAAAACTGGTAGCCAAGCAAACAAGATAGTCCTGTTGAAGCTCATTTTGACATATTTTCTACAAACGCTCTTGCCAGACTATGTACAGTTCGTCCTAGATAACGTAACTATTTTTATTTGAGGTTACCCTTCATTAATGTGCGCGGCGCAACATCATTTACCTATCTTAAAACAGTTAATTGTTATGTACATGAAACTTATCAAAGTGCATGTCGAGCCTTAGAAGTCCACATCAGATACGAAGTTTATTTAGTATTATATTAACAACCGGTTTTCCAAATAATCATAATGAACTATGGAAAAAATACATTTCAAATGAACTACTCTTAAAACTTGGATTGCCATCACCTAATCGAAGTGAAAGTGATTTATTCGATGATCGATGATCTGAATTTATATGTTGCTAGACAACAAGGTGGTTTCTTTTTCTTAAATGCTCTAACCGTAATCGGAAAACATTTTTAATTTCATTAATATTGGCTAAAAGTATGACCACAAGGCAATTTTGCTTTGGCTGTAGCTACTTCAGGAGTAGCTGCCACTACCACCCTACTGGCTGGAGGTAAAACAACACATTCTGCTTTAAAATTATCATTAAACATTTAAACAAATGAAAACGCAGTCTGTAATAATAAGCAATACTCCAGCATGTCAAAAGTGCTTAAATATTGTCACATAACTATTTGGGATGAATGTACAATGACTCACAAATACTCATTAAGTGCCCTGAACCATACACTTAAAGATTTCAAAGGAAACACAACACATGCTGGTGAATTAAATACCTGTTTAATATCATCCTTATTATGGCGCAGCGTTCACACATTTAAATTAACAACAAATATGAGAGAGCAAATACTAAATGATCCTTCCGCTGCAAGATTTACTACCCAATTATACTTGAAATTGGTAATTTAACCTTAAAGGTCAACCTCACAACCCATATTTTGAAATTTCTACAGTCATGTACAATCCAGTTGACATCAATATTAAAATACAAAATATGCTGAACACAGATCCGTCGTTATTGAAAATGAAAGTGTTAATTTTCCCAAGTTTTTAAATTCTTTATAGATCTACCAAAAATACCGTTACATATATTCAACTAAAAATTGGTTCTCCTATTATTTTGCTACGTAATCTCAACGCACCAAAGCTCAGTAACGATACTAGATTAGTAGTAATTTTGCGATTCGTTTGGCATATGCCATGTCAATAAATAAATCACAAGGGCAAACAATGAGTGTGTACGGCTTGCTTGGACTTCGAAAATCCACGTTTTTCTCGTGGATAATTATATCTCAAGTGCTCTCGCGATGGAAAACCGTAAATTTATTTATATACACAGAAGCTGGCGCAGCAAAGAACTTAGTGCACACTAATGTGTGCACTATGTCCTTTGTTTCGCCAGCTTCTGCATTACAATAATCATTCATATTACCATGTTTTACATTGTTCCATTTTTCAACAATTTTCACTTATTCTTTCAATGAAAATATTTATTCAAATTTACATTTATTTTGTTTTAATTCGTTTGAATAAAAAGTTACCAAAAATTACAGAAACATTTATTACCACGAAGTCCGCCTGTGTGGGATCTCTAAATTTGATGTTTTAAATTAAACCACTAATTACACACAACATTTTCGTTTCGTAATTTTTACTAATTATTTCACACAGAGAGTAAATACACTAGCTTACTAAATTCAGATTTATCAATTTAATGGTGAATTTTAGAAACAGATAAAAGCAAAAAGTTTAGCTAAAGACATCCATTTGGCAGATATAATAAATAAAAATGTTTGACTTACCCTAAAAACGCCGTTCAGGTCGATATACATTTACCCTATATCATAACGCACAACAAACCACTTTTAATCACTTTCCACAATCACATATTAAATACAAATGGAAAATTAATTTTACTTTTACTATTTTCATAAACACTTGACGCGATCACTATAAACCGAATTGATAATCCAATTTTCCCGTGAATCATAAATCAAACGACGCACTTGATTTATAATACGCAACTAAATTATTCAGTGCCAATACTGTTCTGTGTACCAAATTATCCCGTTATCTTGCATATATAAGAGGATTAGGTGTATATGTTATTGTATTGGGTGTTGGTACAAATCAAACCAGTTTTGTATATTTGGTGACGAGGCATTTTTATTGATTTTATTGATTTGTGCTTCGGTACCGTAAGACATTCAAATTTTTGTACCTTTCGGAAAACGTGAAAATATTTTCGAAAATGTTTATAAAATCGTATTAGAAAATGGTTAAGACTTGCTAAAATACCTACAAGGTTTTTGGTTTTTGCTAATAACGAAATTGAGTGAAAGTTTTTTGCTCCATATCGAAAATGTGTGTTAAGTAAAATCGGTTTACAACGAGCCCATAAGACTCAAATGTTTATTAAGCAGAAATTCGATTAAAACGAACAAAGTTTGGTTACCTCGCAATTTTTTACTAAAACTTCGAAATTCGTAATATCTGGAATAATTATCTGGAGCATCATCCGTCGCGCAACTAAAGTTTGGTCCATTGGATGTTTAAAGTGGAAATAAATATGAGTAAAAACACATTCGGAACTCGCTTTGGGACCCATTCTTTAACATTCAAAGAACTTAGGTTAATTTAAAAGGATAATGTTCCAGAGGCACTACCAAAATTTATGATAGCTCCACCAATTAAGAAATGACGTAGTTCTATTGTCGAACTATAGTCCCCTGTATTCGAAAAAACCACATTATTTTACAAAAATTCGGACTCATCACGGTTGATATTGGCAAGAAATCTAAAGTATTATGTTTTGTAAAACATATCGACAGAATCCAGGTTGAGTAACTTTTGCACGTTTACCAACTCCACTGAAAAATTTGTTAACGAAAATTTATATTTGTTTGGCAGTGATCAACCCTGAAATAAATTTTTGTTTTGTAGCCAAGTCGTTTAAATGTAATTAGCATAGATCCACTAGAGACATTAAGGAATGATTTAACCTCTTCGTCAAGACGTCTTATATTCAGAAGGTCTTACAAATATTTTGCTGCTCTATCCCAATAAATGGATCGACTCAATAAATTTTTGAAATCGTTTATTGGGAAATGTCTACATAATCAATGATGTAGGCATGTTGATGTTGATGTAGGCATTTCCCAGTAAACCACTCAACAAGAATCTTATCTTTCTCTAGTTTACCATTATTTATGAATGGATTTAAAACACCCACGGGAATGGTGATAGGAATGGGAATGTAACAGATATTTCGTGATTTCTATTCAATCCTTGATTTTAATTTATACTGAAGATGACATCCTATGATGTACACGTGCGATTAATAAAATATGTAATTTACTGGATGGTTGTTCCACGACGTGTGATTAACCTCCAGAACCAGCAACTGAATTCGACTTGAGTGTTGTAATACACTCGCACTTCACAAATTATGCTGGATGGATATTTATATATTTATTTCCACGACGTTTGCTTTACATCCAGCGCTATAGTAACTAACCCAACGATTCGCAATTTTAATCAATTGTACACTTTAAACGATAAACAACTTTTATTTTTTATTATCTTTAATTTTAATTGTATTAATTTTATGTGCGTGCGCTTTCGTTCACGGTATTTTTTGCCAGAGTGCGATTTTTTTTTCTTACAATTTTATTAACAAATTTTCTTAAGAATACAGTGACATCTAGGATTGAATGCTTGAACTTGTTTGCCATAATATTTAATACATAGTACAATTTTTTACTCTTTCAGGTCGACCGCATCAGTTCCTAACAAAATATAATCAACCAATATGTTGGTAATCAACCCAAACAGATATTTTGGTCTAACAGATTAGTACTCAAGCTTTTGTATAAGGATTTAAATAATCTTCAATCTTAGATTACTAAACTAATTATGACAGGTCACTTGGTTAACATGATCAATTTGTAAAATACTCATTTTGATGAGAAATCCTAACCTGTAGTTGTCGAAATCAAGAACGACCTTTTTCAAAGAAAATCATCGCAACAAAGATCCGATCTGATTTTTTGATATTAAAAATAATTAAATATTTGTCCTTGAGTAGTCTGATTACTATCTTTACCTAAAAATTATGACATGACTCTCTTAACAAGGGAATCGGAATGAAAACCCCCGCCCGACAATTTTAAAAAGATTTTAAATTTACGGTTTTCGAGAATTTTTGAACTTAACGCTAAACCTGAGATCTTTTTTTAAATCAAAAAGCCTATCAGGAATATTATTATATCTGTTTAGAGACTACTGAAAAAATAGGCCTTTTGTGATCTTTTCGACAAGTCACAATAATTAACTTATGAAACGATTTTAAGATAACTTAATTAAATTTATTTGCGGTTTAAACTACGGAACCTGCCTTCACCAGCTAATCCCAAACGCATATATTTAATTGTAAATATCTCCTCAAATTTATTTTCAGCAGCGTTTCAGTAAACGTCATCTTGTGATTTAAACGTCGTATTTCTAACCTTGTCCTGTACATAGCCCCAAAATCGTTTCACACGCATAACAAGTATTTAATGGATCCACTCGAAAAGTAAATTTTGCGTGAATGTCATTTGCCTTAGCTTTAGATGTTCATTCGATTCTCATGAATATTGAAATGATATGGATTTTTTAATTTCAGGCGGGGATGATTTCGTCTATACGATAGTCTTTTTTCGATTATGTGGCTGTATGAAAACCACTTCGATACTTTCCAGTAATTTTAGTTACTTTTGATAAATATTTAAATATTTAAACCCCCATGAATAAGGATGCATCGGAATTGACTTCGAGTATTCGAAACCGCTTTCCCCACTCGCTCAACATAAAAATATGCCCTGATTTTTGGCACAGGTGTTCACTGTTAGTGCCAGCAGTTTACGAATTGGTGTAACTTCCTCCAATTCATATTACCTTTCAATTCAAGTTATGTGAAATTAATTTTTATTGACAATTCAAATTTTTATCAGTGAAAAGTTACTGAAAACTTACATGTAGTTTTCGGCTAATATCATCAGAGTACTGCCACCTGGTACAAAATATGTCGATAATGCAGGTTTTATCGTACAAGTCCTGAAGATGATCCACGTGATTGACGTTCAAAAAGTAAATCAACGCCAGAAATCGTAGCAAAAATACAGCATATGGTTCTAACATGTTTTTGTTCCATTGTTAGCGAATGCGGCACCCATTGTACACACAGGTTTTTCAAACCCAAAACTTTAGTCAAAATATTGCTCACACTGCCTAATGAAAATACGATTTTCTCAGCAACATTTGTAGCATTTTAGAAAAAAAAATGATTGTGTGCGCCATCTCGTCACTATATGGATGAGAACCGGTTACTTCGGCACCGAAACAAGTAAGAGTCCAGAAATCGGCCAAGAAGGTGTAAGCATCAGTTGTTTGGGATGCAAAAGGAATTTTGTTGTGGATTACCTCCTCTGGTAAATCAATAATCTCAGTTTATTATTGTAATATTTGGACCAGCGGGATGTAAAAGTTCGTGAGAAAATATCTGGTTTACAGAAGAAGAAATAATTTTTCATCAAGACAACGCACTCTCTCACACAGCTCAAAAACCCATCGCGAAAATCAGTGAATTAAAGTTCGAATTGTTGCAATATCCACCCTTTTCGCCCGATTTATGTCCGTCTGACTTCTGGCTGTTTTTTCCAACTTCTTTCATGCGTGAGAAACGATTTAAGTTACAAGATCACGATGGGTGTTGATTTAGGGAAAATTGGTTTACGGTCATCCCGGGATTATTTTTTTTTATTTTTTTCGGGTCAAACGGCTGTCGTGAAACCTTTCGATCCCATATATTACTTTTTGATATTTTGGGTGTTTCAAATCTAATTTGATAGTTTCGAGTAATTTTTTACTACTTTTGAGAAACATTGAAGTTTCTTAAATGTTTCTCAAAAGTAACTAAAATTACTGAAAAGTATCAAAGTACTTTTCATACAGCCAAATAACCGAAAAAAAAACTATCGTATAGACGAAATCATCCCCGCCCGAAATTAGAAAACCCGTATCATTTTAATATTCATGAGAATCGAATAAACATCTAAAGCTAAAACAAACGCAAAATTTACTTTTCGAGTGGATCCATTACTTGTTATGGGTGTGAAACCATTTTGGGGCTATGTACATGACAAAGTTGAAACTACGACGTTTAAATTACAAGATGACGTTTACTGAAACGCTGCTGAAAACAAAATTTGAGGAGATATTTACAATTGAATATATCTCTTTGGGATTAGCTGGCGAAGGCATGTTCCCGTAGTTTAAACCGCAAATAAATTTAATTAAGTTATCTTAAAATCGTTTCATAAGTTAATTATTGTGACTTGTCGAAAAGATCACAAAAGGCCTATTTTTTCAGTAGTCTCTAAACAGATATAATAATATTCCTGATAGGCTTTTTGATTTAAAAAAAAATCTCAGGTTAAGCGTTAAGTTCAAAAATTCTCGAAAACCGTAAATTTAAAATCTTTTTAAAATTGTCGGGCGGGGGTTTTGATTCCGATTCCCTTGTTAAGAGAGTCATGTCATAATTTTTAGGTAAAGATAGTAATCAGACTCCCGTGGCGAGCTGCAGCTATCGGGGGGGTCACAGGTGGTGGATCGTGAACGGCCTATCGATAGGTAGGTTAGCGGTGAATTAAATAAGCCGTCCCCAACCGCAGCTCTGCTGGAAGGAGAGTCTCAGAGAATGGGGGAGTGGTTAACCTCTGTTCACTAAATTCTGAGTGCCTATGATACCCAGTAGGGAAAGGCGAACTGATGGCGCCACAAAACCATCGACCACAACCACGGTGAACTGAGCGTCACGCCTCCTTGCGCTTCCGGGCTTCCAGGAAGTGAATGGGGAACCCTATAAACGGGTATCCCATGAATGAAGTGGGTCCCATTTGTTTGGGATATCCATATGAATGGTGAATGAGTGAGTGAATGTGGGAGGAGGTCGGGGCGCGGCGGACGGGGTGCTCGGTAAGCCAATGGGCTGGATTAAGGTGTTACGCGACCCGTGCTGATGATCGACTAGACTGGGGGCCCATTTAACAAAGCCCAGTCGTGAACGGAGCCCTCTGGATACCTGGCGACCTCCAGTTGTATTTAGCCTTACCTGCGTATACGGATCTCTGCGCAGGTGGACGTATTTCTCCGATTCTCGTGGGAATAAATGGAAGATTTTAAAAAAAATAATAAAAACAAGGGGACCGGTACCCACCAAAAACCGGAAAGTACTATAGAGGGGAGTAACTCTAACCAGAAAGGTGCGGTTCCCTCATCTGAGGCAGCGGCAAGCAACACCATGGCATCGAAGCCAGGTGAAAGCGGAACCGCCAAACAGAAGAGTGGGGGACCGAAAGAGATCCCCCCAGCAAAGCGACGGTACAGAGAGAGACGGTCGGCGTTTAGAATTCTGGAGAAACTGGCTGCGACCCCTGAGGGGCAGCTTACAGTTGCGCAGAAGGAATCTGTAGCATGGGCTATGAAAACTGTCGGCTGCAATAGCTCGGAGAGGGTCCTTGTGTCTAAAAGACAGAGGTCCCAGGATGAGCTTGAAGCAGAAGGCAGTAAGCGGGCCAAAGTGCAAGCAGACATGACGTCGGGGGCTCCTAAGGAGCAGAAACTGAAATTATTCAGTGAAACCCTGAAGGAGCACGTGCTGGTGCTAGCCGTCATTGACAAAGGTCAGGAAGATGGGAGCATCACATCGGAAAAGTGGAGGATAGTGTATAATGCACTAAATTCCATTTTCTTGAGGATCCTGAGAGAAAATCCGGGATCCCCCCCGTCCTGCAGAGATGTGGGATGGCACCAAGGGCGCGTTAAGCTAACCGCGTGCTCGGACCAGAGATCGGTCGATCTCTATAAAAGGGCAGTGGCCGAGGTAGGCGAGGTGTGGCCGGGCGCGAGGCTTGAAGCAGTCAGCAGAGGGGAAATCCCGAGCAGGCCGAGGGCACGCGTCTGGTTACCAACTGAGCCGGATAAGCCAGAGGAGATCATTGAGATTATCCGGGCCAGTAATCCCGATCTTCCAACGGAAGGATGGAGGATTGTGAAGCAGGAGGAGGCCAGGGGGGGCTTTAGATTGGCAATCATGCTGATCAATAAGGAATCCTTGGCTTCCCTTGCTAGATCTAAGGGAGTGATCAACTTCGGTTTCGGATCGATCACTCTTAAAGTTTATAAGAAAGACGAGGTCGATAAGGGCGCGGAAGACCAGCCTAGGGGCGACGGCGAACGGACCCGGCAGGAAATGGTCAAGCGGACTGAGGACGACCAGGGTAGCCGTTCCGATATTTCGGACGAAGGGAAGTTTGTGATGGGAAGCAGCCTCCTCTCTCTGGAGCCCGATGGGGACATCCTGTCAGGCTCTCGACGAGAGGCAGACAGCGTCCGGAACAATGAGGTAAATTGCACTATCCTGATGCAGGGAGTGCAGGAAGAGGTGAGTAAGGTCCATTACAATGATTAGCATTGTACAAATAAACCTACATCACACGAAGGCTGCCTCGGCAGCTCTCGTGCTCAGACTGACTAAGTCAGATGAGGACTTGGTGTTAATCCAAGAACCTTGGATTAACAATAACAGGATCTGTGGCCTCAGAATGAAAGGGTATAAAGTATTATACTCAAGCAATTCTGAAAAGATCAGATCGTGTATCTTAGCGAAAAATAATTTGAATATTTTTCTTCTTCCACAATTTAGTAGCGGGGACGTTACAGCGGTGAGCGCTGAGGTAGGCTGTGAAAAACTATGGCTAGCCTCAGCCTATATGGATCGTGAAAAGGTGGTTCCACCGGATAATCTGGGGGAACTGATCCGGGAAGCAGGTCTGAAAAAGGTAGGTGTGATACTTGGATGTGATGCAAACGCGCATCACACAATCTGGGGAAGCACAGACATTAACGAAAGAGGTGAGTTATTTTTTGATTACTTATTAAATACTAACCTCGTAGTTTGCAATATTGGGTGTGAACCAACATTCATTGTTAGAAATCGACAGGAGGTTCTAGATGTAACCTGTGCGTCAGAAACAATTTTTGATATGATCAGTGGGTGGAGAGTGGCGAAGGAGCACTCATTCTCTGATCACCGATATATTACATATAACCTCAACATCAAACCTGTTGCCCGGAAAGCCTTTAGGAATCCCAGAAGGACAAACTGGAACAAATATGGGGAGGTGTTGAAGGAACTATTGCCGCTGGAGGTTCCTGGACTTCCGGCGACAGTAGAGGAATTAGATGACATGGTTGATATTGTCACAAAAGCATGCAATCTGTCATTTAACGCTGCGTGTCCCCTGATAAAACCTAGGGGCAGGCAGAAACCGACATGGTGGACCACGGAGTTGGGAACCTATCGGAGAGTGTGTAGGACAGCCTTTAATAAGGCTAAGAACACCAGGGAAAATCGGGATTTTGATTCCTATAAGGAAGACCTGAGAAAATACAAAAAAGAGTTGAGGAAGGCACAAAGGGGGTCTTGGAGACTCTTCTGTTGTAGAATGGAGGAAGTCTCTGAGACTTCTCGCCTTAGGAAAATTCTATCTACCAACCCAACCAGTCCTAGTTACTTAATTAGGCCGGACGGGTTATGGACAGCTTCAAGTGCGGAATCATTGGAGCTTCTCATTGAGACCCATTTTCCGGGAAGCATTGATGACTCGATGGAGCCTGAAGCTCATCGAGGAACACCTTTAACAGATGTGGATGGCATCGTGGACAGGAAACGAATTCTGTGGGCGCTGAACGGTTTTAAGCCTTATAAATCGGCGGGCCCGGATCGGATTATACCAGCAGAGATCCAAAGAAACTCTGCAGTTATCCTCCCCTGGCTGGAGGTTATCTTCAGAGGATGTCTGCAATTGGTCTATATTCCCAGGAAATGGACGGAGGTCAGAGTGGTTTTTATCCCGAAATCGGGAAAAAGCTCACAGGCTTATCCAAAGGACCTGAGGCCTATAACTCTATCATCCTTTCTGTTGAAAACCTTGGAAAGATTGATAGACGTACTTATTCGAACAAAAGTTGACCCAAGGAATTGGGCAATGTCGCAGCATGCGTACTGTAAGGGAAAGTCGGTGGACACAGCTCTGCACGATCTAGTACGCATGATTGAGAAGTCAATTTACTCGCAAGAGTATTGTATGGTAGCATTTCTCGACATTGAGGGTGCCTTTAATAATGTAAAAACGGAGGCGATCATGGAAGGATTGTCATTTCTGAAGGTGGATTATCCTATAAGTAGGTTGATAAATCAGATGCTGGTAAGCAGGATTATTATCTCGGAACTGGGAGAGTCCACCATTAGAAGGCGGGTGGTTAGAGGAACTCCGCAGGGAGGAGTAATGTCCCCCTTTCTTTGGAGTGCAGTGGTGAATGGATTGCTGTTGGAACTGGAGAAAGAGGGTATAGGGGTTGTAGCGTATGCAGATGATGTAGCAATAGCTGTCTCAGGCAAATATCTGGATACGATTAGGGATGTTATGCAGAATGCACTCCTGATCGTTACGACATGGGCCAGCAAATGTGGATTAGGGATCAACCCCTCCAAGACAGAGCTGGTACTATTTACTAAGAAATATAAAATTCCGGTAGTTAGCCCTCCTACCGTGAACGGCATTAGACTGGCTTTTGCTGACAGAGCGAGATTTTTGGGCATAATCTTGGACAGTAAGCTCAGCTGGAAGCCTAACATTGTAGAAAGGGTGAATAAGGCTAATGTAGCCATTTACTCGTGTAGAAACGCCATAGGGAAGAAATGGGGTTTGAAACCAGAGCTGGTACACTGGCTCTATACCGCAGTGGTAAGGCCTGTGCTGATGTACGGGGTGGGCGTGTGGTGGCCAGCTCTGGAAAAGGTAACCTATATAAGGATGTTGGAGAAGGTGCAAAGAACGGCCTGTATGCTTATAAGCGGGGCGCTTAGGACAACACCTACACGCGCTTTAGAGGTTATGTTCCATCTTATTCCAATCGAATTTTTTGGTAAGCAGATGGCAGCCAATGTGGCTACAAGGCTCTCGGCTGTCTCTCAGTGGAAGTGTCTTCAGGCGGGACACTCGACGATAGTTAGATCACTAGGGGAAGAACTGGTGAATCTAGATTATATTAAACCAACGTTGTGCTTCGATATAGGTTTCCGGATCATCTGTCCTTCTAGGGAATCCTGGAGGAACGGATCAATACTGGAAAACGAGGCACTGCAATTTTTCACGGACGGCTCTAAGCTAGACGGCAAAGTAGGAGCCGGAGTCTTCTGTGAGAAGCTTAATGTGAATATTTCTGTTCGTCTCCCTGACTACTGCAGCGTGTACCAGGCTGAAGTGGTGGCGATAGGGGAAGTCGTGACATGGTTGAAGCATAACGTGGTATCTGTTAGGGATATCGCGATATATGTGGACAGTCAAGCGGCACTCAGGTCACTAGAGGCGGTTTCTCTGAAGTCACGGGTGGCGCTGGATTGCCGATCATCTCTTAATGAGATGAGCGAGTATTTCAGTATCCAGATAATCTGGGTCCCTGGTCACTCGGACGTCACGGGAAACTGCAGGGCAGACGAACTAGCTAGGTACGGTACGACTCTCCAGATGCAACCGGAAAGGGCAGGTCTGGGGAGGCCTATAGCAGCGCTTAAATTGACGCTCAGTAAAAAGGCAATCGCCTTGACAGATGAGAGGTGGACCAACACTCTCACGTGCAGGGTAGCAAAACAGGTTTGGCCAAAACTGGACCTGCGGCGCTCCAAGGCACTTATATCCCTGGGAAAACGAGATTTAGGATTGGTCGTAGGGATACTGACAGGACACTGCCTTTTTGGGGAACATGCGAGAAGGCTGGGTCTAGAGACGAATGACTTTTGTAGAAGTTGTATGGACGAAGAGGAGGAAGAGACGTTAGTTCACTTCCTATGCTCGTGTCCAGCACTATCCTACAAAAGACATAGGTACTTGGGTGTGTACAACATGGACAGCCTTTCTGAACTCGCGGACTTTGGGGTGCGAGATATTTTACGCTACATCAGTAGCTCTGGTTGGTTTCAGCGGGAGTAAGGAGAGATTGCATCCTGTGGTATCACAATGGGCCATTATTGGCCTAAGTGTGCGATAGCAGCCACTCTAACCTAACCTAACCTAACCTAGTAATCAGACTACTCAAGGACAAATGTTTAATTATATTTAATATCAAACAATCAGATCGGATCTTTGTTGCGATGATTTTCTTTGAAAAAGGTCGTGTCGCTACAGGTTAGGATTTCTTATCAAAATGAGTATTTTAGAAATTGATCATGTTAACCAAGTGACTTGTCATAATTAGTTTAGTAATGTAAGATTGAAGATTATTTAAATCCCTATACAAAAGCTTGAGTACCAATCTGTTAGATCAAAATATCTGTTTGGGTTGATTGCCAACATGTTGGTTGATTATAATTTATTAATCGCACGTGTACATCATAGGATGTTATCTTCAGTATCAATTAAAATCATGGATTGAATAGAAATCACAAAATATCTGTTACATTCCCATTTCCATCACCGTTCCCGTGGGTGATTTAAATCCATTCATAAATAATGGTAAACTAGAGAAAGATAAGATTCTTGTTGAGTTTTTTACTGGGAAATGTCTACATCAACGAACTAAAGGAGTTTGATTATGTAGACATTTCCCAATAACGGTTTCAAAAATTTATTGAGTCGATCCATTTATTGGGATAGAGCAGTAAAATATAAATTATTCACAATTGCAAAATATTTGTAAGACCTTCCGAATATAAGACGTCTTGACGAAAAGGTTAAATAATTGCATAATTTCTCTAGTGGATCTATAAACGACTTGGTTACAACAAAAATCTATTTCAGGTTTGAACACTGCCAAACAAATATAAATTTTCGTTAAAAAATTTTTCAGTGTAGTTGGTAGACGTGCAAAAGTTACTCAACCTGGATTCAGTCGATATGTTTTACAAAAATTAAATACTTAAGATTTCTTGCCAATATCAACCCTGATGAGTCCGGATTTTTGTAAAATAATGTGGTTTTTTCGAATACAGGGGGCTATAGTTTTACAATAAAACTACGCTATTTTTCAATCGGTGGAAATACAGTAAACGCTCGATTCAACGGACCCCGATTTAACGGACGCTCGATTTAACGGACCTCGATTTAACGGACGATCCATTTAACGGACAATTTTTTTTATTTTCAACTTCCCGATTTCCGAAGAATCCAGGATTTCCATCCAACATACTCAATCCCATTATAATCGGCTAAGAATTGAATGAGTTCCACCCCAGGTGGCCATATTCCAGAACTCCTTCAAAAAATCATTTTTAGAATCATATTTCTATCCAACGTACTGTAAAGCCTCTTTATAGAACAATTACAAAGGCATACAACATGTTAACAAATCTATTACTGGAAATTAGTACAATAATTTTCGCACAGGTTAATATTGTAATAGATCGAGATCGAAGGGCTGTATGTTGTACCATCACTTCGAATCGAAATTCGAAAAAAGTCGAATGACGGTATGTTGTATCATTTTTGAAAAGCAAAAATGATACAACTTTCACTTTTTCGAATCGACTTTTTTCGAATTCGACTTTTTTCGATTCGAAGTGATGGTACAACATACCGCCCTAAGAAAAATGGATGAGATATTGGTGTTAGTGAGCGATGGTAAAAAGTTTGGTATATAAACGATCGTGGGATATCGATTTTTTTTCCTAAAGTATTTGGTAATTTTTGCTTGATGGTTGTTCGTGTTGATCGAGAAGTAAAAGATCAAAAATGTTAAAGGTGATAAAAAAAACTGTGATTGTGCATTAAAATCAAAAAATATTTCAATTTTTGGTCATTACAAGTTATAATGAAATGACGGTTCTGCTTGTACTAGTGGTATAACCCAAAGTATTAAATAGATAACACTTAAATCGTTAATTTTTAATTGAAGCTAAGTGCTGTCAATTCTTTAGTATTTATCTTAAATGGGGGCATGACTAAGACATGCTTTTTCTAGTGTCTAATAAAAAAAAAACAAATGCAAAGTGTTATTTAAGTTGTTGCCGTAAGTGAAGATTTGTTAAACTTACAAATTGTGAACATAATTCGGGCTACATAAAATTATATTTTTTTCGATTTTAAAAATTAAGTTCTGGAAGACTAACTGTGCACAAGGCCGGAATATTTTTATATTGTGATAGATTAATCGTACTTTTGTGGTAATCGAGTATGGGTATACGAGTGAAAAATAAGCAAAAACAACCTGTAATTAATGTTCATCTTAATTAAATCCAGTAACATAATAAATCGTATAACATTAATTAAAACTATAATAAGGTTAATTTAATAACATGTCCAATCCCAAAAATATATAATAAATATAAAAATAATAAAATATCGTTAAAATTCAAACGCAATAAAAAAAAACAACAATATAAAAGAAAAACCATTTATGTTCGAGCAAAATACACGGAAGATAATTTACATCAACATGATGGCCGCCAGAAAGTTACAAACTAACCAAGCTGTGTGAGTCAACCAATACGTATAAACAATTTTTTTCACATATAATTTTAGCTATTTTGCTAAAATAAAAATTATTTATAAAATCATTATTATCCTTTCTAAATTATTTATTTATTTAGATATTACTTATAACTTATTTATTTCAATTTCGCTAGTTTAATTTAACCACCACAGTACTTTTTACGCTATTTGCCGTAGGCACTTGGCGAAACACACTTATACTTAATAAACACATTTTTATTAAACACTTGTTTTTTGTTTCGCAGAATATTTTTCAAAAAGTTTAAAAAATCACTCGATCGATTTCGACTTGTTAGGTCATCATCAGGAGTATCTGATTTGTATCTGACTGATTTGTATTAGTAAAAATTTTGTTATATAGTAGAAAAAAGCAAAATATAAATAAAACTAAAAGAAGGAGGAGAAAAAAAAAAAAATAAGCAATAAAAATTAATCTACGGATCGCGCAGGTAGGCGATGATCGAGTGATTTTTTAAACTTTTTGAAAAATATTCTGCGAAACAAAAAACAAGTGATTAATAAAAATGTGTTTATTAAGTATAACCACCACAGCCTGAGCGGCTGGCAAAATACCGCGATTGGTTGATTATGTGAATCTGTGAAGTTCTATAGCGGCTTAGGTACTCTAACGGAGTGCTTGTGTTGTTACAATACCCAATCCCATTATAATTGGTTAAGAATTGAACGAATTTCGCCCTAGGTGGCCATATTCCAGAACATCTTCTAAAAATCATTTAAGATTCCCATGATCGAGTTCCGTCCCAGGTAGCCATTTTCCAGAAATTCATTCAGTAATAATTTAAGAATTCCATTTCCATCCAACTCACCCAATCCCAACATGATCAGCTCAGAAATGTCTAAGCTCATTCCCAGATGGCGATATTCCAGAATTTCTTCTAAAAACTGTTTATGAATCTCATCCAACAAACAAAATTCCTTAATAATCGGTTAAGAGATAAACGAGTTCTGTCCTCGGTGGCCATATTCCAGAACAAGTGCAAAATCTGTAGTCGATTAAATTTAAAAACTTTCCATTCGGATTGAACGGACTCCCCCAATTAGTCGATTAAATTGAGGTTTTCTGTATCATAAATGTTGGTAGTGCCTCTGGAACATTCTCATTTTAAATTAACCTAAGTTCTTTGAATGTTAAACAATCGGTCCCAAAACGAGTTCCGAATGTGATTTCACTCATATTTATTAACACTTTAAACATCCAATGGACAAAACTTTAGTTGTGCGACGCATGGTGCTCCAGATAATTATTCCAGATATTACGAATTTCGGAGTTTTAGTAAAAAATTGCGAGGTAACCAAACTTTGTTCGTTTTAATCGAATTTCTGCTTAATAAACATTTGAGTCTTGTGGGCTCGTTGTAAACCGATTCTACTAAACACACATTTTCGACATGTAGCAAAAAACTTTCACTTAATTTCGTTATTAGCAAAAACCAAAAACCTTGTAGGTATTTTAGCAAGTCTTAACCATTTTCTAATACGATTTTATAAACATTTTTGAAAATATTTTCACGCTTTCCGAAAGGTACAAAAATTTGAATGTCTTACGGTACCGAAGCACAAATCAATAAAATCAATAAAAATGCCTCGTCACCAAATATACAAAACTGGTTTGATTTGTACCAACACCCAATACAATGACATATACACCTAATCCTCTTATATATGCAAGATAACCGGATAATTTGGTACACAGAACAGTATTGGCACTGAATAATTTAGTTGCGTATTATAAATCAAGTGTGCCGTTTGATTTATGATTCACGGGAAAATTGGGTTATCAATTCGGTTTATAGTGATCGCTTCTAGTGTGTATGAAAATAGTAAAAGTAAAATTAATTTTCCATTTGTATTTAATATGTGATTGTGAAAAGTGATTAAAAGTGGTTTGTTGTGCACTGTGTTGCAGGGAATGTATATCTTGAGGTGAACGGCGTTTTTAGGGTAAGTGAAGCATTTTTATTTATTATATCTTGTGACAGAACTGCCAATTGGTGTTTTTAGCTAAACTTTACGCTTTTACCTCTTTCTAAAACGCTCCATTAAATTGATAAATCTGAACTTAGTATGCTAGTGTGTTACCCTCTGTGTGAAATAATTAGTAAAAATTACAATACAAAATGAAAATGTTGTGTGTATAAAATTAGTGGTTTAATTTAAAACATCAAATTTAGAGGAAATTTAATATGTACATATATTATTAGCAGAAACCGGCCCGCGTCCCTGATCCTATCGTTAGTTTCTACTATCTTTGGTTTCTTAATAATTTAGGTGTAAGTGAGTGAATGAGGTATGTCTTTGACGAAATCTGTAATGCTTTCTGAAAAACAAATATTTTTTATTTTGCCCTCTTTTGCGAAAATTTATGATGATCTTGGTTTTCCAACACGCGAGCAACCGATGTTGAGTTGACCGTGTGCAAAATATGGCGTTTCCAGATTTAAACCACATACTTCCAGCGACCGACTTAAAGATTCATTAATCGACATAGCAAATGCCGTTTTACCTTTATATTTGATTTAAAATGCACCAATTTTTAATTGTAAAATGTGAGATGGAGTTCCAGGCAAGTTGAGTGAATTCAAAAATTCAGTGGCGTGATTAACAACTTCTTCTGGATTCATAACACTATCAATATTTTTGTATATTTTTATTTCGACTGTAATTGTGTTTTGAATTCCAATGTTAATTTCACTGACATCGTTAATTTTGGCGGCTTATTACCCGCAATATTTTGCGTAACCGCTTAACCATTGATGGTTTGTAAAATTGTTTGCAATATCGAGATATACCCTGGAAATTAAATGATCTTTGGACTCAACGATTGTACAAAATATCTGAGGGAAATGTGTCACAAATTCCTTTCCATCTTTCAATTAAAAACCGAGACATGCAAATGAATTTGCTTCAGACTCACCATTTTTCAGCCGATTAGTCTTCAGTGGCTGGGGTGTTATTTGTGTACTGAAGGAAGAGCTTGATTTTGCTGCTGATCTTCAGATATCATTGGGTTATTGTAGGGTACCAGGAAACACACTACCAGTGGAATACCAAAAGGGAATTTATGCTAACATAATTTTAAATAATAATAAATAACAAAATAATTAACAAATTGGTTTTATGACAAACATTTTATAAATTAATTTATTCATAAAAATATGTGAGAAAAAGAAAAATATGTTTTATAAATTTAATTATGAAATTCATACACATGAGTGTATTACAAAAAAATTATGGTACTAATTTTAAGATTATTGCCAATGCTCAAAAGAGATTAATGAATTTAGCTGAACAGTTAAAATACTTAAACTAAATTTTGGCCAAAAAAAAATTAATAATAAATGAAAATTTTTATAGTAAATAAATATGCACTTAATCTTAATAAACACATTTTATTAAACACTTGTTTTTTATTTCTAAAAAATACGATTTTTGAATATTTTAGTTAAAAAATTTGTTCAAAAAGTTTAAAAAAGCATGCGATCGATTTCGACTTGTTAGGTCATCATCAGGAGTATATTTGAATGTATAAGTAAATATAAATGATAGGTTTTTAAAAGGAACTCGGTAAATTAAATATTCGCCTGTTCATCAAAAACATGTCTTTTTGGGTTTATTTAAAGTCTAACCTGCCCAGATACTCCTGATGATGACCTAACAAGTCGAAATCGATCGAGTGATTTTTTAAACTTTTTGAACAAATTTTTAACTAAAATATTCAAAAATCTAACTTTTGCGAAATAAAAAACAAGTGTTTAATAAAATGTACGTTTGTTAAGTTATAAGTGTGTTTCGTCAAGTGCCTACATCAAATAGCGTAAAAAGTAGTGCATATACAGTAAATGTGTATGCGAAGGGCGTTGCGGATCCGATTACAGCAATCTTGTTTTTTTTTTAAACTTTTAATCTCAACATGGCGATTCGAAAGATAGCGAAAAATCACTTTTCATCGGTGATGTACTCGTATATAAACATACAGGTACTCGTATGCGATATATTGTTTCGTTGTAATATTTAATTTTTGTTATCATTGAAAACTTTCAATTATTAGTTGCGCACTTATAAACATAATGGGTTAACTTGGTACATTATCAAATACAAAAAACGGTTAATTTTTATTGTTACCATCTTGCACAGCGTTTATATATATGACGAAAAATACGTCAACTCGCAAATTTGGTATATGGGACCGGAAGTCGTGTTTAAATTTTTTACTTTTTATGTTTTAAATGTGTAGTAATTGTTTAAAAAAAAAACTGTAGAACAAAAAAATTGTTGGTAGTTGTTGTTGTTAAAGTTCAAAGTTTGATAAAAATGATGAACATGATGTTGTATAGAATTTTCTCAAAAACCTATTTTTTTTTTTTTAAATTTTCCTCATTTAATTCTATTGAACACACCAAAAAATTGTACTTGTGTTATTTTTTGTTTTCTTGCAAAAGACGTTTGAGTATGAAGATCTACCCATTTTTTGTATATAAAATCAATGTCAATGTGGTATTTTTTATTTTCAACTATTTTTACGACCAACTTGATAAAGTAACTGTATAAAATTATTCAGTTCACAAATCGTTCATAAATTACATCACCCTAGGTTTGATCATTTTTAACTTCCTTTCAGCGTTTTGCGTCTACGCGTGTTTATTTAGCAAAATTATTCCATTTGATTAAAATTTTTTGCGATTTTCAACGCTATCTTGTTCAAAAGATGGAACAATAGCTTCTGATTGCAAATTGTTATATTGAATATATATCCTATCAAAGTGACTGCTGTAATTATAATTAGACACGTTGTCACGTGACGTCACGTCACAATCTGTCATTTTATAAAACTGTTCCTCCTCCAGCGACCCACGTCACAACAATCGATACTCCTTCCCTCGTAAAAATGTGAGATAGTTTATGGATAGCCCCTAAAGCAATTAGTAGAACAATAAAATTTTGCCATGAGTCATTTATTTTGTTAGGATTAAGCGTATTTTCTGTGGGAGTAGGCCTGTAAAATAACATAACCAGTGCCATTTGTTAACATTTTTGTATAAATTAGAGTTTAAAATAATATTTCAGTTAGTTTAACTTGTGACGTTCTATTTGAAGCATTTGCTTGTTTAAATAACAAAAAATTAATTTAAAGTAGTTCAATTAATAAGTGCAATAATGTCTGGGCTCAGAAAGTGTTGTAAGCAGTTTCCTGAGACGAAATGTCATTTGCCGCGCTCAACTGAACTGACTGTCAAGTCATTTGCCGGGGCTCAACTGAAGTAAATGAAGATTCATCGACTTGTACAACGTGTTACCTGGTATCTTCTAAACGTCAGAAAATTGAAAGCGAGTGTTACCCGTTACTGATTCATCAAATTCACCTGTTACCCCAGAGACATTATCAACACGCAGTGACGAGAATATTTCGAGTAGGAGTACCAAATAAAAAGTGCTATCGCTCGTGCAAAACTTAATAAAATCATAACAGATATTGGCATGTCTCCTATATATCCGAGTAAGTTGGAATCCAGGCAATATCATGAGCAGCAAAAATTACTAAATTTAACTACCTCAGTGACGCCATCATCAACATTTTCGGTATCTGGTATCAAGCCTCTTTTGACTCACTCAGCGGAAAATCATCATAAGGCACGCCTTTATGATGAATTCATGGATCAACTAAAAGCCAAATTTCAACAGTTGGAGAAAAATTGTGATAAAATAGAGTTGCTGTCTACATTGCCGAAATCACTAACAATACAAGAAATCCAGGAAGAATTTAACACAATGCAGTATATGGTACGAACAGCGAAAAATATTCAAAACAAGAATGGGTCAATGAGCCTTCCAGCTGGCAAACGAATAAATGATGGACTCAAAGACTCAGTGATAGAATATAATAATGATGATGATGTTAGTCGTATAATGCCTGGTAAAAACGATTGTATAACTATTGAAAAAGTTAAACTTCAGAAAAGGATGGAAACTGTCACCAATGGAATAATTTTACTAAATAAACACGCGTAGACGCAAACCGCTGAAAGGAAGTTAAAAATGATCAAACCTAGGGTGATGTAATTTATGAACGATTTGTGAACTGAATAATTTTATACAGTTACTTTATCAAGTTGGTCGTAAAAATAGTTAAAAATAAAAAATACCTCAATTACTTTGATTTTATATACAAAAAATGGGTAGATCTTCATACTCAAACGTCTTTTGCAAGAAAACAAAAAATAACACAAGTACAATTTTTTTGGTGTGTTCAATAGAATTAAATGAGGAAAAATTTGAAAAAAAAAAAAATAGGATTTTGAGAAAATTTTAAAATAGTATTTTGGCGGCCATTTTGAATAGGAAGAGTTGAAACATGGTACCAATTTAATTGTTTTAGAATCCCTATTCATTTATCTTTAAAATGAGCTCTAATTTATAAGTATCGGATAGTTAGTTTTTGTTTTATAGCTATATATACAACATCATGTTCATCAATTTTATCAAAATTTGACATCCTGTATCTTTAACAACAACAACAACATCAAAAAAAAATTTCCACAAACTTTTTTTTTTAATCAAGACTATACATAGAAAATATAAAAAACATGAAATTCAAACATGACTTCCAAAAATTTGTGATTTCAGGAATTTTTCACCATATACGTATTGTCTTTAGTCACGTTTTATTTGCACTTTGGTTTTAATTTGTCTTTATTTATTAAGTTTTATGGTTAGTTTTAACAAAATTTATTATTTATTTTTAACTAGAATAATATTAAATTTTTATTTTATTTATTTTTAATATTAATTTAAGTAGCACCTATTTCGCTACGACGAGTATTTACTCATCAACGTTTAATTGTTGTATCCACTTTGAAAAATTTGCCAAGACTCTCGCGATTCGATTTTTTTCCTCTCGCCCAAACAAATTTTATGTTATATATTTTTGTAACTCTATTTGGTATTTTATGAATTTATTACCCTATGTACTACAATAATTAATTTACAAACAAAATTATCTAAGTATGTATCCATGTATTGATAATTTTATAAATTACTTTGTTTCGAGCAAATACTTTTGGTTTTTACGAAAATTGATTTTGATGAGAGAAAAAAATCAAACATTCTCAACAGACGATTGAGTTGAGTGGGCATTCTATTCAATTTTTCATCGAATTCAACACTAATGTGTTGAAAAGCGAATGAAATTTCGATTCTCAAATGTCCTCTATGTCCTCGCCTTTTATATTTCGGGATTAGAGAACAAAAACAAATATTAACCATCGAAAATCGCTTTATTGTTTTTCAAAATATTCCCCATGAAGATCTATACACTTTTGCATGCGTTTGAACCAATTGTCGAAGCACTTTTTCCACTTTGATTGAGGTATCTCCAAAACATACATTCTGAACGCAGCAATCGCTTCTTCAGGTGTCGAAAAACGTTGACCTCTCTGTTTGTTTTTTACGTACGGGAATAAAAAGAAGTCATTTGGTGACAAGTCAGGACTATACGGCGGATGACTCATCAAATCGATGTTTTGAGTGCTCAAAAATGCAGTTGTTTGAGCCGATGTGTGAGAGCTCGCATAGTCGTGGTGAAGAGTGATCCGTCTTCGGCAGTTGGTTTTCCTGATTTCTTGGAAGACAACTGGCAAACAAATGGTTGTGTACCACACTCAGAATTGACTTCTGCGTTGTTCTAGTGGTACGGTTGCGACATGTCCATTTTTCCCGAAAAAACTGGCGATCATTTGCTTGCAGGTGCTTCATGCGCGAACAACTTTGTTGGATTCGGCTCATCTTGAAACACCCATACAGTCGACTGCTGTTTACTTTTGGGCTCATACGCGTAAATCCACGATTCAACACCTGTCACTATGTCATAGACGTGTTTTAAAGCACCGCGATCGTATTTTTTGAGCTTTTCTTTCGACCAATCGATACAAGCCTTTTTTTGAGCGATTGACAAATTGTGTGGTCCAACGCGAACAAATTTTTTTGACATTCAAATGTTTATGCAATATTGAATGTATATGCTGGTCCCACTAATGCCTAAGGTTGTCTCAATCTCACCATAGGTCACATGACGATCTTCCAATATCAGTTCGCGCACAGCATCAATGGTTTCCGGAACAGCAACTGGTTCTGGACGACCTTCACGAAATTCTTCTTGGAGTGAACTACGACCTCGATTGAATTCACCATACCATCGATAAACACTAGTCCTTGATGGAGTTTCATCGCCAAAAATTGAATTAAGTTCATCTATGCACTTTTGCTGCCTTAATCCACATCGAAAGTTGTAAAAAATAATCGCACGAAAATGTTCACGATTTAATTCCATTTTTTCGCCGAGATGTTGAGTTAATGAGTACTGTAAACAACACAAATAGCGCTCGAATGTCAAAACGTTCTGAGTACGTATAATCTCAGAAATGTCAAACTTTACGATAGAGCTGTCAGTTGCCAGATTGCAACACTAGGGTTGTCCAATCACGAAATATAAAAGGCAACCCTCGTACATGGAGTTGGTTTCATGGTTATACATGGATTTGTCTTTGTGTTGCGACCTTGCCGTAATATGTCTTCTGTCATCACATCTTTTTACTTTGTCCACGAAATGCTAAGGGATTTGAAGGAAAGCATGTCGAAAGTATTATTGAGAATGACATTCGAATTTAATTGGCGGAAGCAGTAAGTGTTGCATCTGCTAAAGAATTATTCCTGACTAATAATAATGCAGAGGTTGGCGAAACAAAGAACATAGTGCACTATGTTCTTTGCTTCGCCAGATTCTGTGTATATAAATAAATTTCAGGTTCTCTCATATTTGTTGTTAATTTGCATGTGTGGACGCTGCGCCATAAAAAAGATGATTTTATTTAAACAAGCATTTAATTCACCAGCATGTGTTGGTCGTGGAATAACTGACAATGTTTGACTAAATTCACCTGACAACAAAATCAATAGACTGCCGAAAAGTCTGGTGTTTCCTTTGAGATCTTTAAGTGTACGGTTCAGGGCTCCTAATGAGTATTTGCTAGCCATTGTGCATTCATCCCAAATAATTGTATGACACTGTTTAAGAACTTTTGGCATGCTGGAGTATTGCGTAATATTACAGGCTGCGATTTCATTTGTTTGAATGCCAAAGCAAAATTGCCGTGTGATCATATTTTAGCCAATATTAATGAAATTAAAAATGTTTTCCGATTCCGGCTAGAGCATCTAAGAAGAAGAAACCACCTTGTTGTCCAGCAACATATAAATCCAGATCATCGATCATCGAATAAATAACTTTCACTTCGATTAGGTGATCGCAATCCCAATTTTAAGAGTGGTTCATTTGAAATCTATTTTGTCCATAGTTCATTATGATTATTTGGAAAGCAGGTTGTTAATATAATACCAAATAAACTACGTATCTGATGTGGACTTGAAATTAATGTTGCATCTGTCATAGTTAAATCCTAATGCCCATCGTTCTTTAATAAATCTTAGGCTCACGTTGTCTAGGATGAACTGTACAGCTGGACTACTTCGTTTGCTTGGCTACCATTTTTTTCTCGATATACATTCCATGTGAAATAAGTTGGGATTTCTGCATATATGTAGTAAAGTTTTTGCAAATGGCCATTAATCAGTGTTTTCTTGGAATAATTTAAAGAACTCATTCAATGTGGTTTTTGGTGGTGTAGCTGCTCATTTTTCTACATTTTGCTCTGTGAAGTATACACATTGATCTTTTTCAAGATGTATAGCAAAATAAAAAAACAGAAGGATCTCTGCTATGAGCAGAAAATTAAAGAATACGCAATATAGCATCATTGCTATTGATATATCGGCCCATTTGTTAACGTGTTATCTTGCCATTTTTGTTTACACCTTGAACTTCAAAAACAGCCATAACAGCTATATACCTTTGTTGACATATTGACATATGTATATTTGATGGATTTCACAGAGCTGCAATATTCGACATTAATATGCGCTTTATATGTCTTTGAAAGCAACGGTGAATATGGTACAACCCATCTGTTATCTATTTCAATTTCATCTGCGTGATTGATGGCGGCCCATCTTTCTGATGATTCATGGCCCATGTGGTGCCTGCAACATCAATTTGCAGGGCTAACAATGTGACTTAATTCAGGATCAACATTTTCATCAGATATTTCTTCAAAAATGATATTGTCAATTTCATCTGTCAAATTAAAATGTGTTATAACAACATCAAACCCGCATCGAACATCGAATATATTTTTTTTGTTTGATTTTCGGCATCGAACAGCATCGGAAGCGTCGAACATTAAACATTTTTTGTGTTTCTTTATTTTCTTTTGTTTACGATGAACCGCGTGTGCTTATTATTGTTGTGACCGCGCTATACGTATGCTCCAAAAAAACCCATTTATTTTTATAATAAGTCGATAACAGCGTCATCTATCGGCTCCAACTGTGGTAACTTGTATTACGGCTAGACTAACATATGATCAAAATTTGCTGTCAATTAGTTTTTTGGTTCCAGAGAAATAACGGTTTTTCACATCTCGACTACAGGGTCCCCTACTGGGTCCAAAATTCTCAAAAGCCCGTTTACAGCCAGGACAAACATATATCCAAAATCGGGAGTCAATTAGGCATCCCAGTAGTTTCGGAAATTAGCTTATATTAAGATATCATGTCGTATTCTATAACAGGAGGTTCAATCTTAAAGTTTACTCTTAACCCTGCCCATACTCTAATGTCATAGCTTGAAATCGCCAACCCTTAACCATTTGAAACCTGACTTGGTGTTGTACTGCTTTGTATCTTTAATCAGATAAAATTTGAACAACTAAACTTGTTATATGACTTGCATAACTTTGAAAAAATTTTCCCGATTGAACTAGACTATATTTATAAATATGTTCAGCTTCTGCACTCTCAATCGAAAGTTCCTCTTCAATGGGGCTATGATTTCTACAGCCTCTTTCTCAGAATAACGTATCATCCATATATAATTATTAGGCCTGTTACATATTCAAACAATGTATGTACAATATCGTCATCTGGCGACATATCTGACTCCACTCTTTCAGGATGTTTGGCAGAGTCACATGGAGCGTGATCCTTCTAAGGCTGCTTTACCGATATAAAAGGCTTCACTCCATTGCCAGTAGTTATTTAGAGATTAGTGTATATTTATTTTGAGAGCGAATCGTTGTGCAGACGTCAGAAGTTGGTGCTTGCGGGGCTTCGCTTGTTCAAACGTTATTTGCAATTAGTCTGTTTAAGGTTATGACACCCTTCGCTACTTTCTAGTTCCTTACGTAAAAAACATCATAGAAGTCGGCTCTTAAAACAGCGAGTCTGGTTCTGAAATCATATAATGTGTGGGTAAGGAGCTAAAAGTTGCTTTGGGTAATTTGTAATACAAACAAAAACATTTAATTAAAATAAAATTGACGAAAACTAAGGAAAGAGAAAATAAAATAATTATGAGGGGTATGCCCATCCAAGAACACACGAACAACGCATCGACCCTTTACGGAAGCAGGTCTAGCTAAGAGACCGATGCCCAGCCACAACGGAGTGGTTTGCTATGCAAGAGACGTCTCAATAACATACAAAAGTAAAGCCTCCTTCCATCTGGAGAGACCACTATAAAGACTCCACAAATAATCTGTGTTTTTTTTTGATTTTTTATGGGGCGATATGGAACTTTGTCATTTACGCCAATACTACCATAAGGCTGTGGGTACTGCCCTCTTTGTCATTGTAAGCCCTAACTATTGCCAACTCAAACCTGTATCAATCATTTCCGGCAAATCATGTTGCTAGAAGAATGGCAATTATTAATTTTCATATATTGAACTATATGGAAGCTGGCCGATTGCGCGAATCTTATCATACAGTTGGTACTGTCCGACTAACTATAGTTAGTCCGTACGATAGGTTATTCAAAACATAAAGAATCATTTCCGGCAAATCATAGTTCTAGGAGAATGGCTCGATTTTCTGATATTCTTATATGGGGCCGTTTCCGCCAATACTACCATACGACTGGTATTGCCCTCCTTGTCATTGTAAGCCCTTACTATTACCAACTTGAAACAATTTAGTGACTAATATTTATGTGACTAATTGTTTGTTTTGAGATGAGAACAATAATTGTTCTCATCTCAAAACAAACAATTATTACCTATAAATCATTTTACTTAGAAAAACTATTTTGAATCATTTACTCATACGCAGAGTACAAAAACAACAATTAAATGAAAAAATCTGGGATGGATATTTAATTGTTGAAGAAAAAGAATTAAAAACAAATTCCGTCTTATACAAGCTTAAATAGAAAAAACTGGAATGAGATGAAATAGTATTGTTTCAAGAAATTTTGTTTTCTATTATGAAAAACTGGGTTAACTTCACATGCTTATATGAATTAATATCTTGAACATAAAAACAGATAATATGTGATAATATGTGTGAGGCCTACTATTTTTTACAGAGGCCTACATGGGCTGGATAAACACAATAATTGCAGTGTTTCATTACATACGCATTGCTCCGGACCAGCTCAAATTTTATATGGAAAATCTGATTCAATTTTTTTTGTATGATCATGCAAAAACCTTCCAAGCCATTATTACTTTTCTGTTTGAAACATAAAGAAAAAATGGCCTTTTTAAATTTTAAGTTGCTAGGCTTAGTTTGATTTTTTTACTTCGTCGTAATACTTAAAAAAATTCTTCAAATTTTTCAAAATATTTATTGTATGGGTTTGCTACTACTTTCTTAGTCTGTTTGTTTAAATTTATGGGATCAAAATAGAAAAAAAATCTAAATCAATATTCACTACTTTTAAAAAAGTGTCTGTTTTGCTTGTTTGTAAAGATGAACGTGTGGATAAAGTCGGTGGATGAAAATTATAGATGAAACTAAAGATGGTTACGGATGGAAAACTTAAATGTTATAGATGGCCAGTTAATGGATTGCAGAAACAAAAACACTGCGAGCACGGATTGAATTTTGTATTTATTTTAATTTATTAAATTTTGATGAACACTAGAATGTATTTTTACATGAACTTTTACACTTATAGATTTATTATTTTATTATTAGCCAGTCTTTACTGTTCGCCAGATTTGAAGAGAATAGAATGTTTAACAATTTTACAAATTATACGTTAAGCTGCTGTCAGGTTTGAAATTTTCTAATTAACGTAGGTTGTAGCAAAGTTAAATGTATAAAGGTACCATCAATACTATAAGATAAAGTACTAATACGATATGAAGCTAATTACAATATTAAACGCACTCATCGTATTACTACACTAGTACAATAATAAATATAATGAAAATAATGACAGCTTGAATAATAAGTTTTTTTGTTTACAAAGTGCATCTCACAGTTATACAAAAAGATAAGTATAGAAATTAATATTAACAATATAAATTATTAATTAAACTCTTAATTTCAGCTAATTGTTATTTGGATTAATTTTACAATGGTTGGTAAGTATAACTAAGATATTTTCTTGATTAAATTAATTTTGTTTACTTTTAGGTAATTTAAAAATGTAAGTCAGTTTTATGATGAAAAGCTTGTAAATAAATAGTGAACTAACATAAAAACTAGTGTTGTTATTTAGTGTTGTTATTTCTCCAAACATTGCTCATCAAATAAAGGCAAAACTTTCAGAGGCCTCTTGTTATTTCATTGTTTTGGGCTATCATCATTAAATCTGTGTCATTAAGACCCGAAAATTAAAACAAAACCCATCTCGGTATTTCAACCACATGTTCAACAACCCCATGTCAACCCAATTGTTATCGGTGAGGCTGTTATATTGCTCAAAGTATAATTTCTGAATTTTTATAATTGCTACAAAGTAATAAATTGCCTCGTAACCAACTTAAAACTATACGCCTAAACAACATAGGATCAGTTAATATTGAACCATCCTTGTTGTAGAATTTAAGAAAAATGATTATTGTTATTTTTCTTTGTTTTGTGTTTTCACTTTTCTACAGGATCAACTTCTTTTTATCTATGAGTGTGAAGTTTTTAACAAAAAAATAACAACAATACGTATACGAATCCAATAAGATCTCTTGTAAACTAAGTATGTGTTTATTTTTACACTGTTATGTATAAAGTTGAGCGAGACAAATAGTCAATGTTAGAAAGAGTCAAACAGGATACCATGTTTTATTCTAGTTATATTTATGTATGCGTATATGGCAATATTGTTCAACCTTATATTTTATTAATCTCACAATAACAAGACATCGTGGAGAATGCACCATAATGAAACCATATAGGTGTAACTTCTACGGGTTTAATCTATCCTTCTGTTTCACTTAAAAATAAAAAAATTGTGATGTCTGTTTTACTTGAAAAAAAAAAATTGCAGGTCCATTATGATATTATTCACCACCATTTAATAAGTCAGGCCCTAACAACACCTTAAAAATGATTGATTTTTGGTGCAGTCTGCATGATGTCTTTTCGCCAGAATTGGATAAACTGAAAATCAAAAGGAGCCTATAATAGTTTTACTTAAAAAATATTTCTGAGCAATATAAGAGTTTTCCACCAAAAACATCTTTATACATTCGCACCATAGTATTAAAATAATTAATTTATTATTTCATTATTTTATTTATTACAGGTAAAATTTGTTTTCAGAAATCCACTCCAACCAACCTATTCAATTTTGAGCAATGCTTGCTCATTTACAATAGAGTAAGTGGTTTGTAGTGGACTGTATAATTTACAAAATAAATTTAATTTTAATATCTTAAAAATCCTAATATCTTAATAAAATATTATTCTATTTTTAAATTTCGTGAAATTTAAGTTTTCACTCAAAATTCCTATAAGAAATATTTTAACAGTGTGATTTCCAATACTTGCGTATTTTTGGTAATTGGTATAAACTTCAAACTCATTTTTATTTGCCTTTTTCTCAAAATCATTCAAAACTGAATAAATTTTACTATTAATACCGGCTCTTAAAAATTCAAGAAACAGACCAGCTTCTACGGGGTTTTGTCTGTTTTGGCTTTTGTTATTCCGAAATTACGTTCGACCCGAGCGTTTGTGATATTCCTTACGGATGGCTCCTCTTCTATTATTGCTGGCCATAAAGGAAAAGAAGCTCTTTAGAAGTTCGATAAAAAATTTTGGTTGGTAAAATTATTTTTATTGCTTTGAACTACCGCTTGTCTGACCGTCTGAAGATCAGGAGCAATAATATAGATTTAATGTTTATATAAAATTTAAAACCTTCGAACAAAGGAATATTTACCGAAGGATAAGATTCAATGTCAAGTACATGGTTTTCGTAGGAGTTGCAAATATTTCTGGCCGATATTGTGACACAGTCCTCTGAATGAGTATAACAAGAAGCTATTTACGAATTGGTCTAACTTCACCCAGTCCAACTTACCACTAAACATGCATCCAGCTATTAATATATTTCACTATGATGCTAATTAAAAGATGCCCGGATTTTTGGCACAATTGTTCACTGTTAGTGCCACAACCACAACTCAAGTTCATTGCCCGCTAACAATAGAAAAGTCCGGTTAACTTCAGTAGTATCGTAAAAATGCCTTCTGATATAAATGTAGTCACACTATACGCAGCCAAGTCCATAAATCGCGATGCAAAGAGCGCACGAACAAATATGTCTTCATTCAAATTTTTCCGTTTTTCATTTCATTATGCATAACAACAACAGCATAAAATAAAACGCCAACAACAATAAAATCGTAAAGGGAAATTTAAATTTTTTTTTGTATTTTGCGCAATGAAAATGTAATCAAAGACATGAATGGCAGTGAAAGTTTTTCATTTTCTTATTACTTGTATATTATTATAGTCTGTTATACTTTATTATTCAAAAGCAATGAAAGTAAAGAAAATCTGTAGCGTATAACATATAGCTATATAAGAAAACGTTGAAGAAGAAAACGAACCAGCAACAAAAATTAGATAATCCACCGCACACAGGAAGAAGACAACCAACAACAACAATGTCGGCTACAAAATGTTTTAAAATAAATTGATCTACGTGATTCCGTTTCATCTACAAGCAAAGTTTTCTTTTATTTTTTATTCCTCAGCGGAAAATCAGTCTTTGTTGTATACACATATAAGAACAGCCAGTCGTCGTGGTATGTATATATACAATTGAGCTGTGTTGCTAGTTACACCGGGTGGTAAATAAATATTTTTTATTTTTATTTTTTATAAGATTATTATGACTTCATACCATCTTACAGCATATTTGCGTTTTATGTGTGGTTTATCCTTTTGATTAACTTAGGTGGGATACGAATATACAGAGTGTCCCACAAGTGGACGATCAAACGAAACAGGGTGATAGGGGAGCTCATTTCCAACAAAAACAGCCAAGTAAAGTATTTTCGAATTGTTGATGGCGTAAAAGTTATTCCCCTTTTAGACTGGGTGCCTGAGAGCGATTGAAATTAAATTGCCGACTAAACTAAATTAATGACTTCATTCAAAGGTGGCACTAGTACTTTTTAAATATGCTGTGCCTCCGATTGGAAACTAAATTGTAAACTAAACTAAATTATGACTTTTCATACGTCATATTGTTTTCAACAACATCGGTTTGTTATTATTTAAAATCATGGAAAAAGAAAACAAATATCGTATGCATACGATAAAAATATAATAAAAACAAAAAATGAAAATGACAACTAAATAGTCAAGAAACTTCAGCAGGAGTCTAAATGATAAAACCTGGTGGCTAAGAGAAAAACTACTCATTAATTTTATTTAGTCAGCAATTTTGTCGAAAAAATCCGTCTCAGGCACACAGCCTTACACCCTGATTCTGAAGGACAGTCAATGACTGAAAAATGTTCTTAGGTAAGACTTTTTGTGTTTGTTTTCAGTTTATTCATAAATATGAGACTTTTTATGTTCTTCACGTAGTTAGTGACCAATAAAACCACTGAATTTGTATGTCTTACGTACGACTTTGACTTTGTTTTAAGTTTTATCTTAATTACGACACTTTTGCGCAAAACATACAAATTTTGTGGTCTGATTAGAGACTACGCACAGAATACGAAAAGTTTCATAATTGAGAGTAAACTGAAAACAAAGACAAAAAGTCTTTCCTAAGACCATTTTTCTGTCAATGAATGTGCTTCAGAAATGCTGTATAAGATAGCGAAATTTTGACAGCGGAAAATAAGAGATTACGCTACTCGCCGCAAGTGGCAGCACTATCACTAAAGAGAATTTATTTTGTAATGTAATTACCAACCGACCAAATGGCAGAGTGGTTAAAGCTTTGGCATTTGGATCGGGAGGTACCGGGTTCGAATCCCGATAGGGGGAGGATGCAAAAGTGAAATTTCATCACAGATTACGATCTGTGATGAAATGTAACACATCTATGACCACCTGTCGGAGTGCAAAACTCATGGACCGACCCATCTTCCATGTCAGTGTAGGCTGGCATGGAGCTTGCAATGTGCAGATGGTCTTAATTCGGTCCTATAGCCGTACGTCCTCGGATTGGCTGACTGGCGTAAAAGTAAGGACGGAATAAGCAAACCGCGAAAGAGCAGGGAGAGTCTTGAACAGGCCCCAGAACAGATTGCCGGGATAAATACAAAAAAAAAATGTAATTACCAGTGGAAACTTTGTATTCATTATATGTATATTTTTTCACTAAATAAAACATCTCAGCGGAATAAAAGATTAGAAGTGATCCTTAAAATGGCAAATAAATTGATCTCCGAAGTAAAGGAACTCGGTATATAAAATGTTGAAATTTAACAATATTCCGTCTTTCCGACATTTCTTTCACAGTAACCAACACTTTCGGTTGTTTTTCTAATAGCTTAGGCTATACTTAGACTATATGGAAAATTTGGGGAAAATTCATGATCTAGAATTTTCACTAGAATTTTTTCATTTTCTTCGGCCTAATAAGTTATTTTGAGTTTCTGGACAATATCTCAAAAACTTCCACTAGTAACCAATACTTTGTTTGTTTTTGTAATAGCTTAGATCATACTGAGACTATGTGGAAAATTTGTGGAAAATTCATGAACTGGAATTTTCACTAGAATTTTTTGATTTTCTGCGGCCATATAAGTTATTTTCAGTTTTTGGCCAATATCTCAAAAACTTTTACTAGTAACCAATACTTTCGGTTGTTTTTCTAATAGCCTAGATTGTAGAGAGACTATATGGAAAATTTGGAGAAGATTCGTGGACCAGAATTTTCACAAGAATTTTTTGATTTTCTGCGGCCATATAAGTTATTTTCAGTTTCTGGCCAATATCTCAAAAACTTTCACTAGTAACTAATAGTTTCGGTTGTTTCTGTAATAGCTTAAGTCATACTGAGACTATATGGATAGTTTGGAGAAAATTCATGTACTAGAATTTTCACTAGAAATTTTTGATTTTCTGCGGCTTATAAGTTATTTTCAGTTTCTGGCCAATATCTCAAAAACTTCCACTAGTAACCAATACTTTCGGTTAATTTTCTAATAGCTTAAGACATACTGAGACTATATCAAAAATTTGGGGAAAATTCATGAACTAGAATTTTCACAAGAATTATTTGATTTTCTGCGGCTAATTATCATAGTCCATAGAAATTATCATAGTCCATGGCTCTTAAATGTTACAAGAGAGATATAGAGCTATGATATTCAATTTACAGAAATCAAAAAATTTTCTCCATATTTTCCTTATAGTCTCAGTATGATCTAAGCTATTAGAAAATTACCCGAAAGTATTGGTTACTATTGAAAGTTTTTGAGATATTGGCGAAAAACTGAAAATAACTTATATGGAAGTAGGAAATCAGAAAATTCTAGTGAAAATTCTAGTACATGAATTTTCCGCAAATTTCCTATATAGTCTCAGTATGACCTAAGCTATTAGAAAATTAACCGAAAGTATTGGTTACTAGTTAGAGTTTTCGAGATATTGTCCAGAAACTCAAAATAACTTATTAGGCCGAAGAAAATGAAAAAATTCTAGTTCATGAATTTTCCCCAAATTTTCCATATAGTCTTAGTATAGCCTAAGCTATTAGAAAAACAACCGGAAGTATTGGTTACTAGTGAAAGATATGTCGGAAAGACGGAATATTGTTAAATTTCAACATTTCATATACCGAGTTCCTTTACTTCGGAGATCAATTAATTTGCCATTTTAAGGATCACTTCTAATATTTTATTCCGCTGAGATGTTTTATTTAGTGAAAAAATATATACATAATGAATAAAAAATTTCCACTGGTAATTACATTACAAAATAAATTCTCTTTAGTGATAGTGCTGCCACTTGCGGCGAGTAGCGTAATCTCTTATTTTCCGCTGTCAAAATTCCGCTATCTTATAAGCATCTTCAGAATCGGGGTGAAATCGCATGCACATTCATCAAAAAAATAATTTTTAAAAAAACCAAGAGTTCCTTTGTATAACGTTGTTTTTTAATACGATTTAGAAGAGTGTGCCTTGCCAATAAAATCGTTTTTATAAGCTGCATAATATCTTCTGTCAAATAAAATTTTCTGTAAAAGTGTAACTTTCTGTAAAAGTCTAAGTTAAATTTGATAATTAAATAAAATAAAATAAATCTACTATGTGTGTATGTATTTTAATTTAAAGTGATTGTAATTTTGGAATAATTTTATGTTTGCTGCATGATATATTTTTGCAACATTCTCCCCGGTTGAGCGTTTCTCTAAACTATTCCATATAGGTAACTTATTAGCTGTTTTTAGAAGTCAACAGTGCCATCTTTACCAGGATAAAATTTAGTGTTTCTTCCTCTTGCCTATGCGAACGGTGATAAATTATCTTCTTTGATAAAAAACTAGGTTACGAGTGTATGGCCATAACATTGTTTTCCTGTTTTATTCTAGATTTTATTTTCATCTTTAATCGGTTGATTAATATTGTTACGGTGCCACCTGGATTAGAATAGAATAACTTAATTTCATTAATTGTTCAATTGCATTTATGATTTATACTCAACATTTAGGCGTCATTTCTATACTAACATATTTGCTCGATTCGCATTTAGGATTATTCTAGAAACAAATATTTTGGTATATAAAGGCGCGCGTTGACGTGGAATGCTGAGTTTTATTTTAAACGTGATACAGTGAAGGTTAAATAGAAAGTTTATTAAAATGATTATTAAAGCGATTATTAAAGTGATAATTAAAAGTGTGTTATAATTATAATAATTAATTGGGAATTTTGTGTTGTATAATAAATTGTGTTGTATAATAAATTGTGTTGTGTAAATAAATTGTGTGAGTTCAAATTTGAAGCAGTTGTATTTATTCACAATCCAGTGATTCGAACCTTGAGTGACAAGGCAAAATCGTAACAATATATTTTTACGGTGACACCTAGATTAGAATAGAACAATTTATTTCAATGGTTAATTAATTTTATATGTGATTTGGTTCAACATTTGGGAGTTATTTGTTTACTAAAGTATTTGGTCGAATGTTCTCTCAAACAAATATTTTGGTATAAAAGCGTAAATTGATGTTGAATGATGAGTCTTATTTCAACTCGATATAGTGAAGTTTAAATAGACTGAAACAGCAGAACGCGTATTTTGATCCAAAAATAATAACAGGAGAGAAGAATTACAGGAGCGCAATAGTGTAGAATATATGTGTTTTTGTATTAGTAACAAACAAATTTGTTCGGACGTAACGCCACACCATTCGAAATGTTTTTATTTTAGGTTAATAATTTTATATTTTGTAAATTAACAAATTTTATATCCCTTTTGTGTTTTACTAACACAGCTGTGTGGGTACGGCAAAAATACCATGTCAAAAATTTATTTTTGTTTGTGTTTTGAACCAAATTACATATTTTTGTATTCCTTTCAGACTTGTTTTCGTTCGGAAAAAGCACTATAACGATATACACAATTGTGTAGGTTGTACTTCAAATCAAGTGCAATTTTTTTTATCAAAAACGCCATTACATACTATGATTTTTTACTCACACATTTGTGTGGTTTGGACTTTAATAGAGCCATTTTTTTATTTTTGGTTGAAAAAGGAATATTTTATAAAAAAAACAATTGTAAAACATTTTACGTTCAATAAAACGACATGTAAAAATAAATTCACTTTCCTCAAAATTTAGCATAATTTTGCTTTTGTCAAATTCCCCATCTAGATACCATGGGAGAATGTCACAAAACAGGAGTGGAAGCACCAAAAATTTGAACCGATTCCACCCGGTTCGATAAATTTTGATGACGATTGTCACAAAAACAACACACATACATGCGTAACAAATGACAGCACACTTATTCAAAATTGTGTATTATACGTCGTATACATACATATACAGAAATTTATGGTTTCGTCTCCTCAATTCTGGATCAAAATACAAGTTCAGATGGAGCAACATGGGGCGGACACTAAAAATCAAATAGAAGATGGCCAAAAGAAAATGGACGAGAGGTTTCTGGAGTTATCTAGTACACTACACGGCGAAGTGGAAAAACTGCAAACAGAATTACACACGGAAATTCAAAATGCTAATGGGGAGGTTCAACAAAAATTTGAAATGGTTTAATAAAATTTACAAACGGAAGTTCAACGTCTCGAGAAGGAGCTTCAATATGTCAAGGCGAATGGAACAACACATCAAGTGATCCACACAGTAAACTCAGTTAAGTTAACACCACTAACATTTGATGGAACAACATCCTTCAGTATTTTTAAGTTCAAATTCGAAATGGCGATTAAGCAAAATCACTGGAATTGATTGCATTAATTGTGGCTCCTAATGGCGAAGCGGCGGAAACACTACAAATGATTCCCGAGCCATAACGCAGCGGTACCTCGGAATTATGAAGGCGTTTGATCGAAAATATGGAAGTGGCCACAAGAGAGAAATCTATCGCGTGGAATTGAAGCGTTGATATCAAACAGGAGGAGAATCGCTACAGGAATATTCATCGGCAATCGAGCGAATTAAAATAAATGCATTCATTGACGGGATTCGAGATAGTGGTACACGCAGGGTGATATGGGTCATATCTCACGGGACTGCTGGGAGATTAAGAAGAAACGAGGAAGATCACCATCTCCTATGAAGCTTAGACCAAACGAAGAGCAGACAGAGGCCAGAAGGGAGAGTCAGACGACAGCGGAGTAAACTAAAAACAATCAACTTGAAGGGGCAGAAGCTGACTCTCACAACCGATTGCCCGATAACCTTTATCTACGCTTCGACAGTAGCAAGAGGCGGTGACAGCTTGACAATTGAAGCCGATATTGATGGAAAGAACTGCATGATTACGCTGGATACGGGAGCAACTCATACGATTGTTCGTGAATATATTATTATCGATGAAAATATAGAACCAGCTAATGGAATGAAATTACGAACGGTGACTGGAGAAAATTCATCAATAAAAGGTCGTAAAAATAAGGATTGGGCGAAATCATTTTCAACACGAGGTGCTGGTTGCAGATATTGTAGACGAATTGGGGATGGAGTTCATGAGAACGAATGGCTTCATGGTTGATGTTGGACGGGGTATATTAACCTCCGATAATATCGAGTTGCCACTTCACGTTAGCGCTATAGGAGAAACGACCAGGCAAATTATAAGGGATCATCGGGAGAAGCTGCCACCGCACTCGGAAACAATAGTATGGGCAAGATTGGAGGGAGGTTCTTGGTCACCCAGGTTGTGAGTTATGGAAACCAATGAAGCAGAGAGCGGAGCCAGGGAAATTATGACCGGGAAAGTTCTAGTGAAACCAGACAGCGATTATAGAGTACTTTCGGATAAGACGAAAACCATCAAGAAAGGGACAATAATCGGAAAATGTGAAGAGATATCTATGATAGTGAAGTGTGAGCAGAAAAATCCGATTAAGACGACTAACTCGCAAGGTCAGAAAGGAATTATTGAACAACTCATAGAGAAACGGACCGACGATCTTACCATGGAACAGAAAGGTTTGTCAAAACAATTGCACGAGTGGTATATGCCCATTTTTTGCAGTACATCAGACAATATTGGGAGAACCACAAACATCGAATCGGTAAAACATCGGTAAAACATCGAATAGATATAGGAGCAGAAACGCCGATTCGCCAAGCACCCAGGAGATTGCCATCGGTAAATCAAAGAGAAGTTGATCGAATGGTAAGAGATATGCAAGCATCAAGGGTAATCGAAACATCAAGCAGTCCATGGAGTTCACCAGTGGTGTTGGTCGAGAAAAAAGATGGTAGCATGAGATTCTGCATGGATTACCGAAAATTAAATGCTGTGACGAGAAAGGATAGTTACCCATTGCCAAGGATCGATGACACATTAGACACATTATCGGGTGCTCGAATATTTTTGACATTAGATCTGAAAAGAGGCTGTTGGCAAGTGGAAGTCCAGCAGGAAGATCGCAAGAAAACAGCATTCAGTATGGGTAACGGATTGTGGCAATTTAACTTTATGCAATTCGGATTATGTAACGCCCCTGCGACTTTTGAACGGCTAATAGAACGCGTACTAAAGGGATTACATTGGAGGACGTGCCTTGCATATTTGGATGACATCATCGTCATGGGCAAGGGTTTCGACGAGCATTTAAGGAATTTGGCAGAGGTTTTGGATTGGATACTAGCCGCCGGATTAAAGCTAAACCCAAAGAAATGTAAACTATTTAGGACGGAAGTAAAATATTAGGGTCATAATCTAACAACCAATGAAATTCACACCGATGAAGACAAGATCGCGGCGGTAAAGGAAGGGCCACAACCTAAAATTTTACATGAATTACGGAGATTCCTTGAATTGTGCACCTATTATAGACGATTCGAACCTTGAGTGGCAAGGCAAAAACTTCATAATATCATAGTGTCAGCATTGCCATCTGTAGGAAAATAACGATACTGAAGTCATTTTTTCTGTCGTAACATTTTGTAGGTATTTCGCTCCTATTGTAAAGTGTCCGTCAAATAAATGATAGAGCGAGACCAATGTGTACCTTGTGCGTGCGTACGACCGAGAGGTTGTAAAGGAATATTATTTTGTATGTTTTCATTTTTTTTATATATACGTCCGTTTGATGCGCACGGGTAGAAGAAGGGAAACAAAACGAAATATGTTTCTAAAACTTTTTTTGATGTGGTGCGAGAATTTTGTTTTGTTTGATCAGTCTCGTTTTGGTTTTTGGTAAATTAAATCGAGTTGTGGAATATTGTTATTACAAGTGGAGTGGTTGAAAATTGAAACAGCCATTTTGTTTTGGACGCCACCACATTTTACGGGTGACATATTATATTTCGGTAATTGGGTGCAGCAATAGTTACCGTTGTTCAACGAGGCGGTATTCCACGGATGCCACCACATTTTACGGGTGACCCACGCGTGGCTAATAAATTATATTTTGGTAATTTGGTGCAACAATATTTACTATGTGGCCAATTAGTTATTATTATCGGGGAGAAGCCCCGCAACGTCTGGGTGGCCAGTTGAGACCACTTGATTATTCAAAGGTATCCAATTATATAACGGCGGACGTACCTTGCGGTTGGAATTTGGAATTTTATGGGTGGCCAGACGATATTTACACATATCCAGTTCACGGCGGGAAGACGCTCAACGGCCCGGGTATAACAACACCCGTGGCATGATGGCTACCTAATAAGGCCACATCAGTCAAGGTACCATTTTTTTTAATTTTTTTTATTTGGTTAATTTTTTATTTTTTTTATCTTCTGTGGCACTATTCTGGTAATTCCCCGGGATTAGGTAATTGGGGAAAGATTTTAAATGTAATTTCTGTTTTAATGTATTTTTTTCGGCCTACTGATGAAAAAAGTTCCATGTAAATATTTATAAATTGGGAATAATTTTTCTATACCTAAATTGGTAGGGAGAATTATTCCCGATTTAATTTTGTTTTGAAAAAAATTAACACTAGCTTTTTACCTCAGTAAGCCAGAAAAAAAACATTTGAACTGAAAATACATATAAAATCTTTCCCCAATTCTCTATTCCCGGGGAATTGCCAAAATAGTGCCACTGGTAAATATTTTTATTTTTAAATTTTCAAACTTCTTCCTCGATTTGGATAAGAAATGTGTGTCGTTCCTCAGACGTCGGAGTCGGAGTGTAGTTTCACAGACGGCTGGTCTGCTGTTCTAATTTGTTGACCAACAAATGCAACACACCGCCGACAGGACCTAATGCTTTCAAACCCTCTCAGTAAATTATCGGAAGTTTCAGTTAATGTCCTTAGTTGACTGGACGAAATATGTTAAATAGTTGGTCGATCAATCAACTTGTCGTATCGTTTCTGTCGTTGTAGTTGGCGTCGGCGAATAAAAAATGTTGAATTACTCATGCTGCACTTCCTTCCAGTACCTTTCTTAATAATTGAATCTTCTGTATTCGTGATATACTATATCGTGTTTATAATCAGCAGCTCCGTATGAACACTTGTATGACGGCCATTGTGTGTATTCTCCGTATTTTTCTGATAGTGGGTCAACTTTCTGTAGTATAATGTTTTCCCGCTGCCTTCACTTAAAAATCAACAAAAAAAAATTGAGACCAGACTTTTCAAAACCATTGCTTATAAAATTGATTTGATTGCAAAGACACACTCTTCTAGATCGTATTAAAAACAATTCTTGGTTTTATTAAATTAAGTTTTTGGTGGGTGCGCATGCGATTTCGCTAAAAAATACTAAAAGTGAAATAATTTTCGCACCACCAACCATTCGAAAAAAATTAACTTAGCTGTTTTTGTTCGAAATTAACTCCCCTATCACTCTGCTTCGTTTTATCTTCCAATTCTGGGACACCCTGTATGTGTACCTGGAATGGAATGAATATTCTTTTTAATTTTCCAACTGTTGTTAGCTATTTAGTTGTTGGTGCATTTTCCTAGAGTTCATTTATTTTTTCGTTAGGATTACACATCAAAATATTGTTTTATAAGTTCGAGAATTCAAATAACATCACAGTCTAACACTTTATTAGAAACCCAGTGAATCCGATGTCTGGGGACAAAGAAGGAAATTATATCGCATAATATCATTAAAAACCTAAAAGTATTATGAGTTCATTGGCAATCGATTAATTTAGTATTCATGTCACTCGCAACAATTGTAATTCTATATAGCTTTTGGTGAAGATGCATATAATCTACCCTGTAGAATGTAAATTTCTTGTTACAGTTTATTATCATTACTTTGGTGCAAATAAATAATTTTTATTTCCGAAATAAAATAAATTTCATGATTGGAATTTAAAATTTTTTGCCTGCGTATACTACCCCACAAAAAAGCGATTTAGTACGGTATATTGTGTTAGTGTAACAATAAAAATCATTTCTGTAATTTTTATTACAGCTTAGAGCGCATATAATACAATCATAATAATCATAATAGCATAATCATCATCATAATCAAATAGGCTATGTATAAAGAGGTTATAAATCACCTGCGCGCGTATATCGGAGGGTGTTATGAGCGATATAAAATAAAATCGATTTGTTGTGTGCACACACATTGTGTATGTCAAATTATTACACGTATATGTTATTTTGTATTGCGTTTTGATGTTCGAAATCGTAAATAAAAACGTTAAAAAAAGTTAAACCTCAACATTTGGATAAATCTGTAAATAAATTATGTATACATATAATTAAGAAAAGTTTGAAAGTATAAAACGTGAAAAAAGTGCAAAAAGCGTGAAAAGTGTAAAAAGTGCAAAAAGTGTAGAAAGTTTTAAAAACGCAAAAAGTGTAATAAGTATAAAAAGTGTAAATAGTGTAAGAAGTCTAAAAAGTTTAAAAACGGTAAAATGTGTTTAAAGTGTAAAAGTGTACAAATTCAAAAAATTATTAAAAACGTTAATAGTGTAAAACATGTAAAAAGTTCCAGAATCGTTAAAAAGGGCATTGAAAAAAAAATGTAAAACGTGTAGAAAGTGTAGCATGTGTAGAAAGTGATAAAAGTGTAGAAAGGTTAAAAAGTGTAGAAAGTTAAAAAAAAAATAAAAAAAATAAACAGTGTAAAAAGTATAAAAAGTGTTGAAAGTAAACACGTTTAAATAATATAATAGTAAAAAGTGTAAAAAGAACCAAAAATTCAAAAGTTTAAAAATTAAGTGATTACAAAAATTGTGTAATAAGTGTAAAAAGTGTCAAAGTGTAAAAATTATACAAATCGTTAATAGTGTAAAACATGTAAAAAGTTAAAAGAAGCGTTAAAATTGAAAAAAAGTGTAAAAAGTGTAGAAAGTGTAGCATGTGTAGAAAGTGTAGAAAGTGTAGAAAGTGATGAAAGTGTAGAAAGTGTAGATAGGTTAAACAGTGTAGAAAGTGTAGAATGTTTAAAAAAATTAAAAGATTTTAAACAGTGTTAAAAGTATAAAAGTTTAAAAAATATAATAGTAAAAAGTGTAAAAAGAACCAAAAATTCAAAAGTTTAAAAATTAAGTGATTACAAAAATTGTGTAATAAGTGTAAAAAGTGTCAAAGTGTAAAAATTATACAAATCGTTAATAGTGTAAAACATGTAAAAAGTTAAAAGAAGCGTTAAAATTGAAAAAAAGTGTAAAAAGTGTAGAAAGTGTAGCATGTGTAGAAAGTGTAGAAAGTGTTGAAAGTGATGAAAGTGTAGAAAGTGTAGATAGGTTAAACAGTGTAGAAAGTGTAGAATGTTTAAAAAAATTAAAAGATTTTAAACAGTGTTAAAAGTATAAAAGTTTAAAAAATATAATAGTAAAAAGTGTAAAAAGAACCAAAAATGTAAAACGTATTTAAAGTTTAAAAAATTAGAAAAATTGTAAAAAGTGTAAAATATGTAAAAGCCAGAAAATAGTAGGGGGTACGTACTTCTCAGTCCATTTGGAGATAACTTTTATACAGTTCGGTCCGGCCTCAATTCGTGGATTAGGAAAGAAAGCGTATCGGAAAAAATAACAGTGACTAATGGTACGATCAATCAATCGCAAAATGGTGGATCAGATTATTCACTGGTGAATACCAAGAGTGGCAGACGTTTTTGGATTTATACTCATCCGTTGTTAGATTCTTCATCACAAGAATTATCATCACAGCAGAATTACTTAGTAGTATTTTCTGTTCGGCCAATCAATAATCAGTAACTGCAGTTCGAAAAAGAAGCATAGGTCGCACCGAAAATCGCATCATTAATTCCATATAACGACTCCGATCCCTTTAACTGCGAGCAACTCAATGGCTTGGTGCTAGGGCGAATCTAAAATTTAATAAAAGAAGTTCAGTCGATGTTTTACTTGGCACCAAAATATATTACAGCATAACTGGATGTAAGAGACTACAAATAAATAACCATTTACAGGAAATAATGTTAGACTTGAAACAATGTTAGACTGGGTTTTGGCAGGCAAATTTGTTGAGCAAAAGACTAATTTCCTCCCCGATGTCGATGCGTAATATATTATCGATAAATAATTATTACGCGTAGGACTGGTAGTACCATGAGTACCAGTATCATGGTTTTTGATGTGATATAGTTTTGCGTTTTCGCCAACATCAGTTTGCTTTAACCGGTGACATAGAGAAAATGTACCGACAAGTGTTGGTCGATTCAGAAAACACTAAGTTACAAAATATTATCTGGTGAAGTAACAAAGGAAAACCGATACGACACTGTCGACTGAAGACAGTAACATATGGCACCTCTTCAGCATCATTTCTGGCGAGGACATCATGTAGCAGCAGCACTAACAAAAAACGAGACATCTACGTAGAAGATTTGATGACAGGAGGGAGATTCTAAATCAGTGTGGATTATGATTCAATCGTAGACTGTCGTAATGGTTCCGGAGACGATTCTAGCAGGAAACACTAAAGTAAAACCAATATAATCAGCCTAGCGTACGTCGACTGAAGCTTAATGGTGTATTTTTTCTCACTAAATTAATGTTGCTGGGGCAACATGGCTTGAAATACGACGGTAAAACGACGTTATGAACAGATTGGAAAATCGTTTTTGACTGGTTGCCATGCCATCCCCGAAAAAGGTCAAAATTATTGCAAATCAGACATTCGAAATGTTGACATCTTTTAAGCGAGACCGATGGTAAGATATAAGCTCAGGGGGGTTATTATGTAAGCATTACGAGTACGACTTACGAATTACGACTGAAACTAATTTTGACAAATTGTCAATGAAAACAAGAAAAAAAAGTATAGTACGACTTTTGTGTCGTATTTATAAATGTGTACGACTAAAACAACAACAAAAAGTCGTCTCAAAATGCTTTAAATGAAAAGGCCTTTTGACGTCATTTGTCGTAACTCGTAACTCGTAATGCTTACATAATTCACCTCCAGGTGACAACCGTGCCGATTTTGCCTTTTGTTAATAAAAAGTGGCGGAATGGTCCCTATTGGTTAACGACGATGATGATGTATTGGATGTACTTATCCTCCAATACATCATCTAGAAATACCAAAGTCATAGAAAAGCATCAACAGTTTACTACCCATGATCATCGAAGAAGCAGCTGGGATCATAGTTCGATTTCAACAGTCGATATCATTTTAAGAAGATATTAGAAATTTAAAGAGATGCGTGCCACTTAGGCAGTGGCGGTAGACTTAATAATTCAAAAGCACCATACACAATAAGACATCCAATGATTTTAGTAAGAAATTTCATCATAGCTAAGGCAATTTTACAAGTCACATCAAATATTAACATGCTGACATCGTTTTAACTAGCAACCTCTTGCGTGATAAATATTGGATTTTACATGCCAAAAGTATCCTACGGTAAATTGGCCACAAATGCTTGCAATTATGCTAAGCACAAAAACCAACCTTAGAGTCTCAGTTGATGGGTGACGTACCAGCAGAAAAAATCACATACGCACATTCATTTGTTAATGTTGTAGTCGATTACGCTTGGCCATTTAAAAATAATCCCATTAAACGAAAAGGACAGCAGTCAGTCAAGGCATACATTTGCATATTCGTGTGTCTCAGTACAAAACCTGTGCATATAGAGGTTGTCGGAGAACTAACAACATCAAGTCTTCTGGCTGCTTTAAATCGTATTACTGCAAGGCAGGGTCTTTGTAGAGCTAGGATTAGCGATATAGGCTCGAATTTTGTTTACGCTAAACTCCAGGTGCTCCTCACATGAATCGGCTATGGGGAGCATCTATGAAGTCACCCAAAATTCATCTTAAACGGTTCATCGGTGATTCCTTTTTCCACTCGAAATATTTAGTACACTGATGAGAGGCAAAGAAAGTATTTTGAATTCACGTTTGTTATGTGCAGTAGATTCAGCATCCGATGATATTGATGAGATGATATTGAAACCATCACACTTTATTATTGGGCTAATTATGAAAATCAAACGACATATTTTTGGGCATTGGCATCGTGAGTATCTAACCAGCCTGCAAAGAAGATGTAAATGGATCAGCAAATGTGTAAATGTCAAGGTCAAGGTCATTGTCATAGTGTAGGATGAAAGCCTCCCGTGTATGAGTTGGACAATCGGTCGTGTTATAAAATTGCATTCCGGAAATGATGGTATCGTGTGGGTAGGATACAGTAAACCATATGCTGTCTAACCATAGACTGTCGTTAAAAATAATCATTTTATTTTCAAAAATTTAGCAAATGGTGTCCCTTTATAAATTTAAATGAATGTTGAAATCATTGAAACATTAACGATAACATCGACTGTATGATCTAAAAGATTCCAACTTAAATTTTTAACAATATTGGTTCAAATCAGTTTGCCAAAAATAATGCGAAAATGAAAATTGTTTACAAAACCTTTTTTTTTCGTGCAGACTAAATGTTGTTGATTCTTTACGCCCCAAAACCCCGTGAAACTTCATACTAAAGATTTTTTCACAAATTGGCCGCGATCGGTTCACCGGCAGTGGCTGCTTGCAAAGGAATTTTTTCGTTTTTTACGGGCATAATTTGATGACTTGGCTCTATGTTGTTCTTAACTATTCCCCTTTAAAGAAAATCGGCTCGTGGATTAGAAACTTAGCTGGATTAGTTGTATCCCCAGTAGTATTGTTGTTTGATTTGTAGTTCCTTCTTTTGGAAGCTAAACCTTGTGCCTCCGATTCTTGTAACCCATTCGTGCAATGAAGATGATAATAGCCATTGTGATTGTTGTTAATCCCTATATCTACAGCGTTACTGCTCTACGGCGAGTTTGTCATATACCTATGTCCTTGTGCTGTATATATTGTCTAGATACAACAGGTTGAGCTTCACTCCTCGTTCTGTGATATTTGTTTGCAATGTAGGTAGGACAATTTGTGATGTTCTTATCTCCTTGTTAGTGGAAGTCCAGCCTTGTATTTCCAATGTTTCATTTTGATACTAAATGAGGAAGTTCCTTGTCTACAATATTCTACGTTACCTTACCGATAAAATTGCTTAGAAATGTGGTGTTTTCGTTTAGATTCAATTATTTCTTAGAATAACAATTTGCGCCATGCATTGATCCTTTAAAATTAAAATTTATTTTAGTAAAGGTGCCTAACCTAAAGGTGCCTAGCACCATACTTGTTACACCATACTTGTTACACAAATTCCCTAAAAGTTTCGAGTCAAACTGACGCCCATTGTCAGTTACAATTTCCTCTGGGACCCCGAACATTAGAAACACTTGGGTTTCAAGAAACCTTACCACCTCTTCCGCTGTAGCTTGGCGGACGGCTTTAGTTAGGACAAATTTGTGAAAAATGGTCCAGGACAATCAAAATGTACGTATTTCCATTTCGGGTTCGTGGGTAAGGACCCAAAAAATCCAAATATAGCCTTTGCCAGGGCCTAGAGGTAACGGGAAGGGTAGCTAATGGAGGTCGAGTACATTGATTTGAAGATTTATTCGTCTTACACACCTCACACGATGATAGAAATGATTTGACGTCATTAGACAAGGTGGGCCAATAAAAGTATCGCTTTAGGATTTCAGTTGTTTTTCTAATACCTAAATGAGCTAACGAAGGTGGGTTGTGAGATGATTCAATTATATGTGCTCGAAGTTCTTCGGGAACTACAAGTTTCCAACAAGGAATGCCACTTCCGGAATCGTCAAGGAGATGAGGTTTTAAATTGATGTAAACTTTTCCATTCACAGTTTTTGTATTGTTTTGATGAGCGTTGTTCTCCACGGCCAGAATAAGAGCAGTGTATTTGTCAGATTTAAAGGCAACGGAATCGAGATCAATATTTAGCGGTTGGTCTGATAACGAAAACTTGTCCATATAGATTCTGGATAATGCGTCGGGTACGCAATTCTGTGAACCTTTCCGATATTCGATTGCAAAATTATACCCTTGGAGTTTCAAGCTCCAGCGAGCTAGTCGTCCCGTAAGGTCTTTCGTAGACATTAGCCATGTAAGGCTCGAGTGATCAGTAATAACCGTAAAGGGCAATCCTTCGATATAGGCGCGAAATTTATGAATTGCCATTAAAGCTGCCAAACACTCCAGCTCGGTTACACTATAGTTCCTTTGAGGTGCGGTTAATTTATGGGACATATATGCTATTGGCCTATCATCACCTTCCGAAGTTTTTTAGAATAGCACCGCCCCCACTCCCGTGGAACTAGCATCGCATTGTAGATAAAAACGTTTTGTAAAATCAGGGGTTGCCAAAACCGGAGTACTAATCAATGCGGATTTTAACGCATCGAACGCCGTCTGTGAATCTCGCGTCCATCGAAACTTCGACCCTTTTTTTAAAAGATCAGTCAAAGGGCCAGAAATGGATGAGTAATCTCGAATAAAGCGACGGTACCACCTCGTGACACCCAAATATCTCCTCAATTGTCTAATTGTTTTAGGAACTGGGAACTCTGCAATGGCTCTCACTTTATCGGGATTAGGTCTTAATCCTCCCTCACCAACCACATGACCAAGGTACTCGATCTTTCTCAGTAGAAATTTGCTCTTCTCAACATTAATGGTAAGTCCAGCTTGCGCTAGTCTGTTCGCATCTTCTGTGAGAAGAACAAAGTGCTCATCAATAGTAGATGTAGTGATTAGAAGATCATCGAGGTATACGAATACTTTATCATGTAATTGGAGGGGGATCACTTTATTCATTAATCTCGATAAAGTTTGAGGTGCATTGCAGAGCCCAAACTGCATTACCTTGAATTGATATAATGGGCGCCCCAGGATGGAAAATGCCGTCTTATCTCTCGAACTTGGATCCAACGGAATTTGCCAAAAGGCGTCCTTGAGATCCAAGCTCGAGATGTATTTTGTCTGATTCAGCCTGCTCAATAGGCCATCGATCAGCGGCAACGGGTACGCATCTTTTTTTGTTACGGCGTTTAAACGCCTGGCATCCAAACATAATCGAATGCGCCCATTTGCCTTTTTCACCACTGCCATCGGGGAACTCCATGCACTATGGCTTTCTTCAATCACATCAAGTGAAATCTAAATCAGTTTTTGTATGGACGGTGAAACGGCGTAAAAACGTTGTTTGATTGGCAGAGCTTCTCCGACGTCAATGGTGTGGTTCAGCAGATGCGTCCTCCCTAACCCTAATTTTTCGAAACTTGGAAGACATTCGACTATACTCTGGAGTATATTACAGTTTCAAATCTGTATCGTTTCCTGGATCGACAGTTAATTCCGCGATTACTCGAGGCGCTAGGCCGAATGTTTCCCAAAAATCGCAGCCTAAATACAACTCTTGTTGGAGGGACGGCACTATAAAAATTTTCCTCATTGACGTTTTCCCTTGAAAAGTAATGGCGCACTTGATATACCCAAAAACTTGCTGCGCAGAGCCACAAGCAGTTTTGATAAAGGAGGTGATTGGATATAAGATAAGATGATGACGATTTATAAACTCCATTGATCCATTGAGTGTGATTCGGCGTTTTGGATGTCGGAAAAATGGTAGCAGGTGGAATCACGTTGACCTCCGAGTGTGCATAGTTCACTCCCGTTGGAGCACCAAGAGGTAATTGTGGAAATTGAGCGTATGGTACAAATTGATTTAAATTTGTCGGCACATAGGTTTGATTGATTGGAAAGTGGTTCATGCTATAATGAGGAAGAATATGATCAGTATTTGGATGAATTTATAACATTGACATTTCAGGCGGCGCAAGTATATTCGTTCTTCTAGGTGTGGAAGATCTTTCGGGATCTCGTTCTTTTTGCGCACCAGTGTTAGCTGGTTCGATTGAAATTTGTTCCTTTTCCTTATGCACCAGGACAGCCTTGTCTTTTTGTTCGATAAGAAATTCCTGAATATTAATGGCACGTATTCCTGTGATAGATGAATTTACATCTTCGGAATTTTGTTTATGTTGAACACACGTATCAAGGAAACCTTGACAATTCCTTGCATATGGAAGACTGGAGGCACCCACATCAGGAACATTTTGCAAGCGACTTAAACGATCCCAGATATGCGTCAATCGTGAAGCATATACGTCCAGTTCATCTGCGTCGTCCGGGCGCTTATCCAAAAAGTCTAAAGGATCAGGTTTCAAACGTTGTAGTTTAGACGCACATACTGCAAGTTCTTTGTGAGGGTATTTTTTTGCTTCATTATGAGGTTCGCGAGGGCTTTGGATAGTGTTATCTTGCTCTTCCCTGATTCGATCATCTAATGTTTTAAATTGATTTTTGATTAAACCATTTATTTGCCGCAATTCGCACTCAATGAGAAATTCGTCGCTTTCCAAATTTAGGGATTTGAAATTGAATGACATTTTGATAATATTGATAATAATTACTATCACGCTAAAACAAGTTTTGCTTTTAACTTGATATAATTTGCTATTTTTATATAATTTTAATATAGGTATTAACTTTATATTTTAAGAAAAGTATCACCAACAAATAATAATAATACTAATAAATCAAAATCGTTGGACGATGAAACCAGTATTTTTCCCGATAAAAATAATTGTTATTTTACCAATTTATACTAACGGAAAATAAAAGAAAATGATTTTAGTTCGATAATCAATTGTGCGCTGATTTTCGCTTAATTAAGTGCTGTATGTGTAGATATACGCTCTGGAGGATGTGATGAAAAGTTTATTGCAGGGAAAGTAGGAATCGTGGGGGGATATATCATTGCCTGAGCCGGATTGGAAATTAAAGAAAGAGAATTCAGAATTGGAAGGGATTGGTCTTGTCTAAACAGACAAATACAGTCAACATCATTATTAATAGAAAATTTGTTTGGAAGGGACAAAACCAATATAAAACTGGTGTTTTGTGATATTTTTTTTTTTGCTAAATAGTCAAACATTGAAATCGACAATGAAAATTTAGCGTTGACATTTTTGTTGGAAAATGGAACTTAGTGCATCAAAGCAATTTTTAGGATTTGCGACATTTAATGGAGGGAAATAAGAAGAAGAAAAAAATTCAATGAAGGCAAACAAAAAAATTAAAAAACATCAAAAAAAATGAAACTAACATCTTAGTCAACATAAAAAAATGGAATCAGATGCGAGTGTACATAAATACAAACTGGGAGGAGAAAAAAAAAATATTTGAAAATGATTTCGAAATGGAAGAAATTACATATAAATTTTAGCCACAGAAGAACTAAGTGCTGGGGGTTTGGGCGCCACTGTAACGATCTTCTGGTAGTATGAGTGGGTCTGGCTTACAGAGAACCTTCCAAAATAATACTCGATCGTTGACAGAATTGAATGGTTAGTTCTTTACTCAGAGGCTTAAACGGCGGTGGCATCTTGCCAGCTAATGCTCAGTGGAAATGGGGTGGGTTTTGTTGAAGCGTAAGTAATCGTGCTTTACCGCCAAAGGAAGGGGGAAAAATTGGGGAATAAAACGGAATGGATGACTAACTTAGGCAATGATATAAATATACTCACGCGACATCAACTTACCCTCGTCGTATCAGATTTTCGTTTTTATACCAATGCAAAACCCCGTTAGAACATCATTTCTCTCTCATTTGTGACAAGTGCTTGAGATAAAACAAAAACACATTTACATAAACCTACGAAACGATCAATGTGAAATTAAAAGTCTGTGCTGGGCAACCTATGAACAAATTGTAGCGAAAAATTCGTTACACTGTTTGAAAATTTATTGAATATTCTGGGAAATGGCTGAATTTATTTTGTATTCAGTTGTATACAAACAATTGCGTCCGGTTTACCAGCTTAGTTAAATGTTGGTGGTTCTAAGGTTTCCTCAGTAGTTTATTGATGTCGCTGCTCTGATACACTAGCTGTGGTTTATAGATGCTCGCTGTTCTAATGTCTTTTATTTCTAATTATAATTTAGACAGGCCTTAGCACCATTTGGTAGACTATCTTCAAGTTTCCACTGATAATGTTTCCATTCCCTTCCCTTTCTAAAATGTTGGCGTGTCATAGTGATAGATGTTTAAGGACTTTACCGTTGTCCAAAGGTACAAGTGGTAAAGAAATGAGCTTTACCTAGTTATGTTTTTGATGTGTGATTTGTGTATTCGCCTTCCGCTGCTGGTAGTTACTGTAACTTTATTATCTTTCGCTACAGTTTCCTTTCTGAATTTAGGTTTTTTTTTTGTCTTGGATTTGTTTTATGGCGGTGAAAATTGTTTCTCCAACTTTGAATGATATCGGCCCACTCTTTTTTACGTTCTGCCGTTGTACCTTAAAATTTTCGCTATTTTTTATTCGTTCGATAAGGTTTTCATATATTTTTTCTTTGTAGTCCAACAAGTTCTCAGGATATATCTCAGTATTTCATTGACGGTTTAGTGAACACTTTCAACTGTGCCATTTACTTCATTTTTATTTGTTGGCGTTAAAGTCCTCAGTGTTTTTATATTGTTATGATTGGTCTTAGAAAACTCGATTTGTTATCCATCACTAACGTGTTTGGTGCCGTAAACTAGTGTACTTTTAGAATCATTCTGTCCTGCAAGTGTAGAACGGATCGATCCTTAATATGAAAACATTTCGTAAATTGGGAAAATGTATCCACACACGTGATACATTTCATCTTTTATGCCCATAATATCATTGTGTAATATTTCCCAAGGATACGTGGATATTGGTGTTTCTTGTAGTTTGTAGCTTGTTTAGATGCCGATCGTATTTGTTTTCGTTACAGGGTTCGTATCCCTTTTGAGAATTTTTTTTTAATTAAACGAGCCATATTTGGAAAATATTTGATGTTCATGCCATAGAAGCGTTGGGTGGTAATTTCTGTTTTAAGAATTTTCCTTAATATTTCTTTGTATATCGTACAAATCATCGCCGCTTGTGAATATTATCTGGGCTTTGAAAGGTTTATTGGTGATTCGCAGTGTGGATTGAGCTATGTTCCATCTTTTTCCGCACTGTGTGCTGTTCCGCTACTTATGGATGAGAGGTTGTTCACTTCCAATTTAAGCCTTAATAAGGCATCTGCCAAGTTGTAAATAATGCCCGGAGCCTTCCACCACGGCAAATGTCAGTAGATGATGGTCGGTTACTATCTGGATCTTATTTGCCCCATAAAGATAGTTTCAAAGGCTGTTTAAGACATGGACGATTGTCAATATTTCGTTTTTGTTTGTGGCGCAGTTTTCTTCCGTAGTCTTCAACAACCTTGACACGTAAGTGACTGAACGATATTTGCCAATCGCGCCTTGTGGCAGGACGGTTTCCATGCTGGTATTTGATGTTGTTAAGATGATCGGTCGGTTAAAATCCGGAAATACTTGTAAGTCTGATGATGACAACAATTCCTTCAGTTGTTCGAAAGCTTTAAATTTTTCGTTCCCTAATTCGGTTCGCTTTTACTTGAACGTTCTCCCCTATTGTAAGAAAAATTGCGATTTTCACAAAATCATTAATGAATCGCCTACACCCTTGAAAAAAAATTTGTTATGCGATGCGACGTAACTACGTAAATGAATCCAGCGCAAAACTATATAACGTTTTTAGAAGTACGCTTTGCATCATAACAGAAGTTTGCATTAAAATATGTAATAAATTACATTTAAAACAAATTGATGCAACGTATGACTAATTGTAAAGCTGGTGTACATTGAAACTGTATCGATGCAGTTGCATCATAATTTGGGTGGATTTCCATGCAGGCAAAATGTGTCGTAAATTATGTTGATACTAATTACATTGAAAAAAGAAATGCGAAGCAGATGTTTTTGAATTAGATTTTGTCTGCTTCTCCTTCTACTGTAAAAAAGATTTTACAGAAATTTTCTAAAAGAAATTAACGAATTTTGTAATAAATTAAACCCGTTGATATTTTGTGCTTCATGAGATTTTAAAATCTCTATATCAAAAATTCAGATGTCACGCCAAGGTCAGCAGACTGCAAATATATGAAAATTATTTTAAGCTTATATTGAAAGAATATACACAATGCTTTAGCGAATTATTATAAATTCGCTAAACAATTGTTAACCCCAGGTTATATAGAAATTTTACTTCCGACACAAGTACTACATTAGTTTTAGACGCAACTACATCGTACATATTTTCAATGCATGCTTTGGGTCTAAATGTATTACACGATTCCTTCGTATAAGCCTCGATGCAAGGGTTACATCGTTAAACGCTGCAAAATTTTCAAGTGTGTGTATTGAAGTTCTCAGGTGGTTTGAGATTCTTAAATACTGACACGTCCCTTGGGTCTGCTTTTATGATAGCACTGGTTAAAACATACCCCAGGAATTCCGTCGCTTCCTTGAGGAATTCCGTTTTGTTTAGGTTAACTCGAAGATTTGCTTTAGCCAATTTATTAAACACCATTACCACATTGTGTAGATGTTCGTCAATATACACGTAACACATTTTCCGTTTGTGTATGATTTTAGGACGTCGTCAATCATCCTTTGGAAAATTTCCGGTGCATTTTTTAGGCCAAATAGTATTTTGGAGATCTCGAATTTTTCATTCATGGTATATAAAGCCGTTTTTAGAATCAGATTCTAGCATAAATATTACTTACATTGAAGTCGTAATCAAAAGGTGGATAAAAATCTCGGATTTTGTTATCCCAATTTTTTTTTTAACTTTGTACTTTTGTGTGAAACGAGGAGTGCCTGTTGTTAAATTTACGTCATGTAATTGGTTAAAGCGATGGGATAGAAAAATCCGAGATTTTTCTCCGTCTAATTGAATGTTGTGGAAACCAACGTCAAATCTATGATGGTAAAGTATTTGCGGAGTCACCTGACTTGCGATCATATTTGTAATGTCCGGAATCGGACAACCGAGGCGTCAAAATATTCCCCACGACCCAAATTGGAGGATTGTAGGTACTTTTAGACAGCCTTATGGTGCCAACGCTTATAAGTTTCTTTATTTGTGTTTCCACTTCTTCTCTCATTTTGATGGAATACGGGTAGGTTTTGTTGTTTTGACCTCAGCCCTCACATCTGTTTCGATAATTTGAGCGTTGTTAACTGCGGTCCAAACAATGGTAAAATGGATGTCAATGCCTGGAACAATGGATGTCAATGCCTGGAGACATGGTCAAGAGGTTCTGTCTCCTGTCTATCATTGCTTCTATTTTTTTTTTAAATTAAAGTCCCGGAAGTATGAAAAAGTCCACTTGAATATCATTTGGTTCCTTTTTTATGAGGTTGTTATTTACACCCGAGCCCGTGTCTATTAGGATTTTTAATAACTTGTTATTGTTGTATTGGTACTCTAAGTAAGGTGGGCTAGGGAGGCCTCTTCTATAAAATTTACTTTATCAATTACACTATTATCTTCGTAATTTCTGATGTATTCCTCGTATGGATCTTTATCGTTCTTTTGTTCGATCGAGTTGACATACTCTTTGTTGCTTCCAAACTTTCGTATTTATGTCAGTTATGTTCCCTCTTGAAGTTTAGGTTTTGCTGTTATTCGGTCCGTTGATGTATTTGACCTTCCTAGTTTGTGTTGTTTCTGTCTCCATCGGTATTGGTGGCTTTGTTTGTTGCGTGCTTTGTGCTATTGTAATGTCTTGCTGTTGGTGATTTATGTCCTATCCCATATTTCTTTGTAGAAGGGATATTCTTGGAAGCGGCTTTGGTGCCTCTTGATGGAACTTATTATGTGAAGAGATCTGGTTTGCAGGAATTGTGACTACGCTGTTGAAATTCAGGTATGAAGAATATGCCTTCGGCAGAGTTGTTGGTCTTTTAATCATGAGCATCCTGGAAACCTTGGCAGATAGTCCTTTCATGAATATGTCTAGAGCACGCTTGCAGTACATTTTTGTTAGTACTATCATCGTATCCTGGTTATAATTCTCTATCTTCACTTTGAATCCGCTTATGCTTCTGTATCCTTGCGGTAAGTTGGCGTGTGCCTCGCTGGGTCTGCGAGCCCCCTAATCTTTTGACGTTATCAGTTCTAACTTATCAAATTTTCATTTTAAATTAAATTCGAACTCTTAAAATATGATTGGATGAAACGAAATTTGAATAAAACATGAAGATCAAAAATGAGACACAGAAGAATGCTAACTTTTACATGAATCGACCAGAGTAAACTGTTGCATTATAAATCATTTTTTACCACGATGCACAAAGTGGTATTAAGAGGTCACAGTGTTTAAGGAAAACATATATATGCACAGATATAATTTTGAATTTACCTTAAGCTACGAAAGCTTTGATTTTAAATTAACAATATAAACTTACTTACTCAATACGATTTTCCAACAATATTATTACGGTAACAACAAGAGAAATCGTTCCCCACCCTTTATTTAACCACCATGCAATAAATAAATTATTCAACGAAACACCTTAACATTTTGCTTCTCGAGTGCGCAAATTACCTTTTCCATTCGATTACGTTATGAGTGGCTAAAGTATCATATAATCTGGATATCTATAACCGAAGCATTGTTAAATAATCTTTTGTTTATCGTTTTTCAGTTTTCCATTTTTCAGGTTCATTAAATTTGATACCAATTATTTTTTAGTTCAATGTTCTTAAACGTATATTTTTACGAAGAAGCATGTACAATGTACATAACACATAAGGCACACAGGAAAATGGATTTTAATGGTTGATCCAAAATCCCAAAATTTGTTGTGTAGAAATTTCTATGCAAGCAAAAAAAAATAATGAAAATTGTTAAACCTTTTTTACGGTTTCACTGAAAGTTTTTTATTTACTTGAAGCGATTTATACACGACAATCTGGCATACTCATGTACGGAGTACCAGGAAGAGAATTCAACGTTTACGATACAAAATATATTAGGAATGGTAAAGGTAGCAAACTGCGTATTCATAACATTACATGGAAATTTTTTGTTTTGATTTTTTCGGAAAACAAAAATTTTCTTGAAATTTCCATGTGTCGCTAGATGCGGGTGTTACTAAGGCACAGATTATATTTTTTCGAAAAAGAATTTTTAAATATTTATTAAGCTATTGACCTTTAAAATGTTTAAAATGTTGACGGTTCACTTAAATGTTAACGACTGTTCAGAACCCTTATTGTCCCGTCTATGTAATTTTGACAACCAAAAGTTCAAATTCTGATAGAAAATAATAAATTTTAACCATAAATATATCTAAAAAGTTATTTGAGTAGCCTTACTACATAAACCAAATGAATCGTGAGACTTTTGTTAAAAAATTTGAAACTTGCAAGGAGTGGTCTATAAACCGAACACTTTTGTTATTAGCACAGAACTCCGGATACCTGACGCCCTTATAGCCCTAAGTATTTTCTTATCTCGGACTTTCTTATCTCATTTAACTTACTGAATCGATCATACGAATAATGAAATCCATGACGGCGGCACTCCATGACGGCTGCAAACGCATTAATCATATGTCAAAGGCGGGGACTACGTAACTACTGTCGCCTGTTTACATCAAAGTACAGAGACATGATACTTACACAAGAAACTTGGGACCAAAAATGTAAGAATTATTGGAGTTCCAAACAAGATTATTTAATAAGCGAGGCTCAGCCCTGAACAGCACTTCCTTGACAAATTTCTCTCAATATCTCCTCCTTTTTTTTCAGAGATTTTTTTTTCATAAGCATCTACTATAGGGCGGCAGGAACACCGTAAATTTTGACGAATCATACCCGGAGACGAGAACAAACCACTATCCGTAAACGTACTAAGCTTTAATAGTTATTGTAAAGGTAATTATCATTTTGGTAATTATTATCTTGGGTAGAGCACCGCCACTAATTTAAGAGGTGGACCACTTTATGAATAATGAAGACCATAAAAATGTTTGTACCCTGGCCTGGATACGATAAACAACATGCTCAACTCGTATGGGCTGAAGAAGGTATCGTTCTCTGGAGTTTTTCACTTTAGTCGCATCAGGAGCGCCAAGGATATTCCCTGGTAGAATCATGACCTTGTAGTTAAGAATAGAAGTTTGTTTGTGTGAAGATTTTCGGCTGATGATTCAATAAACAACTCTGAATAATTTTGAGCACAATATATGCTCGTTACACAAGATTCGTTCATTTTCGATTATTAATCGCTAAACTCAACAAAAACGCTCATTATCTTAGAGTTTAAATAACTTGACCGGTAATCCTTTCTGGCATATTATCGGTCAAACAAATTCATATTTTTACTTTTGATCAGTGTAAAAGTGGATTCACTGTGACTTTTATGTTACCTTGCAGATCCCATGTCCTTATAATTGAAAAGCAATGACAGTGTTCTAGTAATTTTTCCCTGACATAAGGTAAATAAACAAATTGAACCAGTTGATGAGAAAGAATTTTAGCTGTATTGATTTGGTGGTTCGAGTTCACTACATTTCGAGTGGTTTCTTCGATTTCTGAGTCTGACAAATTTCTACTTACGCGTACCTAGTTTGACGGGGCACGCATGTATCTTTTGAAATTTTAAATCGAAAAATAAGGGCCTGTGGCTAGCGGACTAAACTTGCGAACTTTAAAATATTGTACATTTACTAATTTTTAAAGGTTTGGACTTTTATCATCATATGGAGGTGACTAAATGAAAAACCAAATGTAATAGCCTTAAGCTAGAAAACTCCCATGTTTGGTGTGGTGATCTTCACAAAGAAGTAACTCTTAGAAATTGAAAACCATCACCTTAGTAAATTGCCTTTTAAGCTTCAGGTCCATTGAGTGAGACATTTTTGAAAAATTTATAAACTTACTATAAAGAAATTGCGACTTCCCGATCAATTAAATCGTGGTATAAAATTATAAAATTTAAAAGTTACATTTTTCGGAAAAAACTGAAACCAATCAGCAATCATGATTAATCCATTGGGCCTAACGTACATGTGATTTAATAAGACTGCAGATTTTTTTTTGTTGTAATGATTGTCTGAAAAACCATATCTGCCAAGTTTATATCACCATACTGGTAACACTTCAATGTTCTTGACATTTGCCCTAATTAATACGTAGACCCAGAAAAATAAGACAAATGCGGTTAAATCGAGATATCAAGAGGTAATGAGCTCAAGGAGTTTCGTTCGCAATAGCACCCTTATCTCCTGTATCCTATTGAATCTAATGTCCGCCATTTTGGACAATTTGACAGATTTTCTGTAACGACTTGCTTAACATCTTGCTGGACAACTAAATCTTCTACATTTCCAGCTGCGCCAACCACTTCCAGAGGTTTTACCTTCCGAGGTATTTACTGGCATAACCTCATCAAAATACATATTAAAGGGGTTTGAACGTCTCCTCATTAAAAAATGATAAAGAGATATCTCGATTTGTGATTTGCTCATTTTTTGCTGGTGGCACCTACGAAGATATAAAACATGAGAAAAATGCACCGTTAATAACCCACATTCAATTCCCGTATTTTCTCGTATTGCTTTTCAACATCATTGATAAATTTAAAAAACTAAAAATTTCGTAAGGGTCTCTCAATTTAGTAAAAACCTTAACCACGAAGTTTCATAATTTTGACAAACCTTCCTACTCCCTGATCCATTCAGTTTGTGCTCACTCCGGAAAATTTAGCGCTAGTTCATTGTGAAGAAAAAGTCTTTGACAAAACACCATTCACTTTATTATGTTTGTCTATGGCGAGTACATCAAACTAGATACAACGCTACGAGTGAGGAATAGTGGAAAAGCATATGGAAAATATGATCGAAGACAAAGTTAAAACAAGAACCAATCATTTTTTGCTTTTCAATTGGGAAAAAGCGATGAAGTGGCAGAGAGAAACGAATCAGTTACACAACACTGGAGCTTCGACAGCTTAGAGCTACAACAAGTAAAATAAATTGTTTTTCTAGATACACCCGACTTTCTTTTACCATGAATGTGTACAATCATAGATCTCAATACACCACACTTGATTTCAAAACCGTAGTGTCTACCAAATCTCATAGGGATCTTCCTTTTCCTGAAAAAAAAAAACTTTATTATGAAGTTTTATTCTGAATAGTTTATCTGCTCGGATTCTAGAGACGCCAAATTTTGATGAAATATGGTTAAAAAATGTGTAAACATCTTTTCTAGCGGCTTCTTGAGTAAATTTGTGTTAGAGTAAGTTTGTAAACGAGACGAACGCAAATGAAGTATTTCGTTTAAATATCTTCCTTGAAAAAAAAGAAACAAAAACAAAATTTTGTACTATATAGGATTTCAATTTCAAATTAATGGCAAATTTTTCCAAAACAAAGTGTTCAAGTTCAATGGCAAGTTTTTCCAAAACGAAGTAAACTTTTTCAAAAACAAATTAAACAATTAAAATAAAGTTCGGTTTTGCCGAATTAGTTTTAATATTCTATTAACGAGGCTGCATGTGAATCATTTCTAGAATATAGGACGAAGCAATAAAAGTTTTTCCAATTTGCATTTGAAATTGGGTTTGAATTTGTTACCTGAGTAAATTTAGCACTTTTCGTTTTAGTTTAGCACCATAAAAATTGTTTTGTCCCCAAGAGCAACTATTTCAATAGATTTAGCACCCGTTGGCTTAATATAATATTCAGTTGGTTCTTTGATTATCTTGTTAAAAAAAGTAAGATAAAAAGCAAGATAAGGATTGAAAGAATATAAAATGTGAACATCCTCTATGTTTGATTTTGTTGTGGTTCTACAATCTTGTTAAGTATTTCATTGCCGATTCTAAAGCATTCCTTTGGTTTTAGAAGCTTGAGTACAAATAAAATAAAATTACAACTAGAAAACATGTATAACTGTAACAATCGATGGATTCACTTCCTGCATGTAATTATTGCAATCTAATTTTATTTGTGTAAATATTATTATTATAATTGCTTGTGGTTATTTTAATAAATTTTACTAAATGAATATTAATATTCACTTCGTGCATGTAATAATCTGTTTTTCTAATTTGCAGTTTATGTGTGTTTGTACAGTTTATTTCGAGAGCTATTGATTTATTTAAGTTAATGCCGTGATACATGTACAGATTTTGCCTTTAAGGCATAAAAATTATGCGCGCTGATTGGTTAAAAGTCGGCCATCTTGAATCGCCTTATAGGCAAAAATTTTATATCGAAAATTTCTCAATTTTGTATAAGGCAATTTTTTTGTAAATCTTTACATGTATCACCGCCTTTAAGCTACCGAATAAATACGAATAAATAGTTATCCCCGGATTCTATCTAACTCTTGTGTGAAGTTAACCCCGCCCCGTTTTATATTATATTTTAATCCAAATACACTTTATATGTGAAGTTATCCCCGAATTTTATTATATGAAAAATAAAAATGTTTATTAAAATTATTTTAATTCGGAAAACAAACAAAATAAATGTAATAATTTAATAAAATGAAGTAAAATAATTTTTAAACTGGCTCATACATTTATCAGATTATAACAATAAGACGGAACATACATATCTCACATTTAGGAAAACACAAAAAAATCGTACCGTTGCAACCTAGTGGAATTAGACCATCTCAAAACCATATAGTCTCAAAACCATATAGTTTGATCCGACAAATTAATACTTTTTACATGTCAAATTAAAATATTACTTTTGATCCAAAATAAATTATATGAAAATATTTTGCTGGGAGCCTAATTTCGCTAGGTTGCAACTTTACGATTTTGTTCATATTTTGCGAAAAGTGACGTAAGGGTTTGACTATCTCAAAACCATACAGCTCTGATCCGACAAATTAATACTTTTTACATGTAAAATTAAAATATTACTTTTGGTCCAAAATGAAAATATTTTTCTGGGAGCCTAATTTCGCTAGGTTGCAACAGTACGATTTTGTTCATATTTGGCAAAGAGTGACGTAAGGGTTTCACCATCTCAAAACCATATAGTTCTGATCCGGCAAATTAATACTTTTTACATGTCAAATTAAAATATTACTTTAAGTCCAAAATAAATTATATGAAAATATTTTGCTGGGAGCCTAATTTCGCTAGGTTGCAACAGTACGATTTTTTTGTGTTTTCCTAAATGTGAGATATGTATGTTCCGTGTTATTGTTATAATTTGACAAATGTATGAGCCAGTTTAAAAATTATTTTAATTCATTTAATTAAATTATTACATTTATTTTGTGTATTTTCCGAATTATAAAACGGGGCGGGGCTAACTTGACACAAGAGCTAGAGGGATATAATTATGTTAGTGTTACCTGATTAATTGTTTTTAATTTCGGGGATAGAATCCGGGGATAACTTCACATACGTCGAATAAATATGCGTTTTGTGTTAAATTAAAACTAGAAAAACAATATTTATGGCGGGGATGGCAGTGACTTAGTCTTTTACATTATTTAAATTCAAACCATTATTGTTCAAATTATTTTCTACAAATAAATGAAATAAATAAATAAATAAAGACAAATAGATGGTTTGCTCTTTTATTTTTTAATGTGTGTGTTTTACATGATTTAATATGTTTTTGGGGAACCAGTTTAATTTTATTTATGGACAATTGAACTACCATTATATATGGGTACTTAATTAATTAATAAATTTTTTCAGGATGCTGATTGTTGAACTTTTATACCATAAACCCAAAAATAATTGTGCTGTCTTATTCAGTTAGAATTTACTAACTATTGACTACCTAGGTGTCTGTTACCGGGTCAAGTCTAACATATCTAACAACCTTTCCTATCCCTCCATCTAGTTATATATAAAAGAGGTGTACGGTAGGCCCGGCGTATCCGGAATCCCTGCTTAGTCTTGGTCGTACATTCTAATCAATCAATCAATCAAACTAAAACCTAAAACGTCACCGAAGAACTGAAATGTACTCGAAGTACAATTGGATCGTTTTGCGTTCATAATTTTCCTTTCCAAAACTACTTTAGATTTCAAAGGCATCAATAAGCGGATATTTGTAGATATATATTGACCAGCCATGCAAAAAGTTTCAAGAAAATTTCTTGGGAATTTTATAGTAAAATTTCATCAAAGTATATGAAGTCATCAATTTTTAGGGTTTTGATCAAATCTTACCCCCAAATCTTCAAACGATTTTCTTGAAACTCTTTGCACGGCTTAAACTGACGAATGTCTATCTACAAATATTCGGTTATTGATGCCTTCGAACTCTAAGGCAGGTTAGGAATGCAAAATTATGAATGCAAATAAAATCAAATATTTCACGAGTACACAATACAAAATGAAGCTGTGTATTTCAGTCAATATTTTGGGTATGCTTATTTTCAAGTTATCGTAGGCGGGGAATGACACATTTTGAGCAAGATAAATAATTTAACCATATTACTATATGTTATTCATTACTCGTATTCACCACCAAAGTTTTTATTGGGTTCTTTTTTTCATAAACTTAGATAATAAATTTATTTGAGGTTATTGTTTAAGTTATTTTTGAGATTTGATTAACTCTTTCGGTTCTGTTCCGCCTTTAACTTAACAATGTGACAATGTTTTCGGTTTCCATTCATTTTGACATATTCAAACGTCGGATGGAAACGAAAACTCTGTGCCTCGACCTTAAAATAATAAAAGAAGCACCAACGTATATGACAAAGGAATAAACCATTTTACATAATTATAATTTTTGAAAATTTATAAAAAAAAATTCCGACACTACAGAACATTTACCTTACGAAGGGTATTCCTGTCATTTAAGAGGTCACGCGCAGTCTAAAGAAAATTTGGATTAAACCCGTTTGGTGCAATATGTACCATTTGTGATCGACTATGATTCGAACATGATTTTAAAATCCTCCACATGGTTCGCTGTCCATTCTGTCTGCTAAATTTCCAGAAGTATGCTGTTCCGAAGTTCTGAAAGATGCTAGCCACAGATCAAGTTTGAGGCACATGTTACGTGCGGAATGGAAAATGTAGCACCAGTTTTCAATTACCATTAAAATACAACACTCTTATACATATATTTATTTCATTGTCCCTCGAATCGGAACAAAATTATCACAATCAAACAAAATTATTGAGCATCATTTATTTTAATTACAAAGGTTTTTAATAATTTATTGTTTTATTTGTCATTAAAATAAGAAGAAAAAGAATTGCTCTTGTATACAAAAAAGAATACCGAGAGTATTTTGTATGCAAAGCAAAATATTTTAATAATAATTTTATGATACAATTTTTTATTAGTTTATGGTTTAACCATTTAAAAATAAAATAAAAATAAATGTAAGAAAATGCTGACTTTACTCGTATAGATCCCGAATCCAAAAGAAAGTTAAATTTATAAACAGATATTACAAGATGTCGGGTCAGAGATTATAGCAATTAATTCTGGACTAGATTATAATGACATAGTATAAACCCAGTCTAGATGCTATAACCCCCTTCTTACGAGTGGTCACATAACACACATTAGCTACCAAATAATTCAAATATGGTACGCAGACTCAAAAGATTGAAACCTTTCGAACTATAGGAAGTCCGTGTCAACCACTTTTAATTAAATTAAAACCGTTATTTGAAAATGATTAAACATTTAATTATTCGGTGTGATAATAAACATATAAAATTTTAATTTTATGCTGAATGTCTCCCACACATAAATACAATAATGAAGCACCTACAGAAATCGTCAAGTCAAAATGTTTGAATTTTAATTAAATACGGAAGCAAAATAACTGCATCTTTTTAAATTTAACTGTCTTAACCACAAACATATAAACACGCAACTCAATCGATATCTATAAATAAAAAACTTTAGACATTCCTAAATTTCATTAAGCAAAAAGCTACAAAAGAATGTCTGAAAACTATAACTAGAGTTACGTCTTGTTTGAGTTGAGAACTAAAAATAATTTTATGTCCTTTATACAAATTAAGATGTTTCTTCGTATATGTGTATCATCATAAAACATATACGTGCATGTATAGAGCATATCATATATATACATTGATACGCGTATACATAATACACTTTATTTGGATCAAAATGTTAAACACGAGGCGCTTGAAAATGTTTGAAGGTTGTGAATCTATACGTATTATAAACGTAAGAGGAGTGGGTTTGTTATTTTCTTAGATTTTCTTTCTGCCGATAATAAAAATTCGAACGAAATATTCTATGACGTCAAATTATTTCATGTAAATTGTGGTGCTCATAAAATCAAAAGGGGCATAAGTCGAGGATAAACTAAATTTATTTGATTTAATTTTCAATTTTAGATAAATTTTGTAGGATTATTTGATAGATTGATTGGGTCCTATAACACAAGAAGCCATCAGGAGCTCTAAATAATGAAAAATCTGTTCGAAAACCGGTTTTCATATTTCGTCGCTTTAATATTATTTGGCCGTTCGTCGAAAATTTTAGGGAAATTATGTTAAAAGTTTGGAAGCGTAATGGTGTGTCAACCGTTTTGAAGGAAAGTAACTGCCTCGGAATAAGATTTTGAATGGAGAAATCAGACCATTGGAGATGTTCAGATCATCGACATCTTAGTTTTTTGGCCCACTGATCAGTGGGCAATGTGTTGAATGCAGTTCGATTTTGTTGCAAAACACACGAAGATAGTTCTGTCCAGTGAACTTTTGTGGTCCATTGTACATTCGTCCCAAACGATTGCGTTGTTTTAGTGATATTTTTAGTTATTGTCTCGCTTTGAATTTTAGTGCAGAATGTGCAGTTTGTCTGAATCGAAGATATATGTATGTTACTTTACGTCGTTGTTTGGATGCCCAGTGCAGATGCAATCCAGAGCGTTTGAAGCAAATACATTTGGATGTCTTTCCACTCAAACCTTAACGTAGCGTTCACAGAATTATAATACACTTGTCGTCCGTTCTCGATACTGACATACTTCTCCATACGCGGTGCTTTATAATGAAAACCATTTCGAGATTATACTTTTTGTTTAAAATTTCTGGCATTGATGTCATGTCGGTCCTCTAGTGTTTGGCTAACTAGCAATTCCTTCTTGATTTCGATCTCCATTGAGGGTTACAGGTGAATGTTATGAATTGGTCTGGGCGGACATATGGTCTAACATGCGATATCGCATCTTGCAAGTACTCGTGCGAGGGCTTTTGATGAAAGTAACCGGTAAATTGCTATTCTTCCCCCGTCGTCGGCATTAATCGCATCGCGGAGATGAATTTATTCTGCAAACCGGAGCTGCTTTTGGTTCAAACCAACATATGTCAGTCGTTCAGCCTTCAGCTCTGCCAAAAGGTCAATGGATATTGTAGCGCATCGTAAGCCTTGTGCATTTCGGACATGCGTTTCAATTCGTTGTTCCTACCGATAGCTCACCCACCGACGTTTTGTTTGTAATGATGAACACGGTCAAATAACATGGAACTGTTTTCACAATCACTTGTACCAACACGAACCACATCTGTCGAAATTACCTTGTTATTCTTCACTGAAAACTTTACAGTATTGAAATCCTCGTGTATCGAAAATAATCGAGCCTCACTAAAAACATTAGAATGAATTTGTGGTTATGTCTAAGCCTGCAAAGTCAATTTATACCTTAATAGAATAACTGATCAAAATGATTGGTCGCAAAATGTAATTAAATTCACTTTGACCAAGTCTGTTCTTAAAATCCACTATCTATTTTTACAACAAAAAACCATTTAAAATCTATTAAATTTAAATGCACAACCGTACGGTGTGAGTAATCGAATCAGAAATATGTAATGCACGGCGCAGCTGTCAAGCGATAGGTTCGGTACCAACGCCATCATCGCAAAATAATCCTGAATCCGGTTTTCTGAATTTTCTTTTTCCTAAACCACTATCGGTACAAGTGCTGAAGCTTTAATCACTGCACCGCTTTTCCCATACAAAATTTCCGTACAAAATTCCCAACCTGCGTTTTCTATTTTGCATTTGCGAATTTCGATTTCGATTTTCCAATTTGTCGATTTTTCGTTTTTTCCTTTAGGGTTTTCGGAATTTTCTTCGATTTTTTTGGATTTTCCGGGTTTTCTTTTGGTTTTTTGCGACCTTTCTTCGATTTGCGTTTTTCCTTTGGGTTTTTTGGAATTTTATTTTTTGAAAGTCTCTACATGTATTTTATGGCTCTAGGTAGATTTTAACTCTTTGGGGTGGATTTAACAAGGTTATAGGGGTGAACTTTTTATTTCCCCATGTTTTGTCGATAAAATAGTTCGTCATTCGATGATTTGCATCACAGGCCCATTGCACTAGGGCGATTTTTATTAGAAGTTGGGGGTGGGTTTGCCTACAGATGGTTACAGGGGAGGGGGAGTGGAATTTTGATTTTACCCATGTTGTATTGATACAATCGTTCGTCATTCGAGATTTTCCGAGATCGTCATTATAACGAATGATGAGTGTCAACTCAAATAACAAACGAACTTTACCGACCGAGCAAGAATAAATCAACATTTAGCTCTATTCAAAAAATTCCAAATTTGTTGGATGGAACAAATGTTGCACTTAAATCTCAAAAAATATAAAGGTCGGTCCCAGGTGGCCCAACCCATGCGTGGAAATAAGTGAGGTCTAGTCGTCTGTCAATAACAAATCAAAATTAATTTTTCTGTTATACAAATTCGCCTATCATTTAAAAAACCAACAAAGATTGGATTCGTTTCGAGCCGTTTTCGTACGCCGCACACGTCCACACTTCCTAATTTGCGGCGAAAATATTTACACCGAATGCGTTCGGCACAAATTTTTGTATATGTGGACCCACCTTAAAGATTGATTTGAAATAATAACAGAAAACCTACCCACATGTCAATCTTTTGAATTTTTTTTCCAAAACCTATTTATTGTGCAACGTTTATTGCATTTAGCAAAATAGGTTTTTTTGGGGGGCTTATTTCAGCAAAATAAGCAAAAATAAAGACCGTAAATATTGTAATCGCCCAAAATACGAGATATGGATGGGTAGTTGCTCCCACCAATTTTTGCGCGAACGTGGCAACTAAGACCCACTTTTATTGCAAATTAGTGTGGACAATTTCCAATTTGTTTTGGCATATAGAAGAAAATAAAGAAAGCCACCAGTATTCGAAGAAGATTAATCCTTCTTCAATTATTTTTTGCAAACGTTTGGCAGAGCTAAAGATCGTGGAGTATTTCAATTCAATAGCAGTACAACGCGGTTGAGAGTTGTGTTCGACGCCTCAGCCAAAATGCCTAATGGAGTATGATTCAATGAGAAATTAGCTGTGGGTTCAATGCTTGAACGGACGTTGTTTGTAATTTTAATAAGAGTTCGTAAACACAAAATCGTGTTTAATGGGGACACTGAGAAAATGTTACGGCAAATTTAGATTCTTCCAGAAGACACCAAGTATCAGTGAATTTTGTTGCATAATACTGAAGAGGAATTGACCAAATTTTCGTTGGTTCATATGTTTTGGAATTCTATATAAGCTGGTCTCTCCAGAGGGGGGGGGGGGGCAGTATCTGTCCTCTTTTTAATTTGGAATAGGAAAGATGACTTTAACACACAAAAAATTAACTGGTACAAAAGTTTCAATTTTATAGTCAATTTCAATTTTATTTACTGTACAATGATACGATAATAGTTTCACGGCAGATCGTTTGATTTGGCTGCAATCGTATGACAGAATATCTGAAGAAAATGTATGTAAGGATTTTATTAGATATACTTTTAATTTCAACGTTGACGGTTCCAATACTTCTTGAAATTATGCCACTGACAAATGTTGGTGTGAAATTCCAAAAAAAATGTCGTTCCAAAAAAACTTCGCACTGGGAATGAGATCTTACATAGACAACCTGACCATCCGTAAATTCAACTAGTTTCGTCTTTGAATTGTACCTTTTTGCGTTTTTCACAGGAGAAATAGAATTTAACTGATATAAATCCCAAATGTTGTGCTTGTCCTGAACGTAGGCTGATGGGCTAGATGGAGTCTAAAATTGCAAGGTTTACAGTTTTCTATTGAACATCAACTAGGCAAGGACAATGTCACCCCAGATATGCTTTCACGAATATATTGCGATGAAGTAAAGGAGCTCTTGGAAAGCGTCTCTAAAATATTTCATAACCATGAACCTTTTAAACTGGAGGAATCTAGGAAAAATGCACGAGCATGCGACAATTATCCTGCCCTTAAGGCAGACGTGACTCCTTTTTGTCTACCAAATATCCTAAATATTTCGACACCGTTACAGATGAGCTCCACGAAAATTTGCTAACCTCGATACGGGTGATTGAAGAAGTGGAACTATAAAGAAACGAATTTGTTTTGTTTTACCACCGAATGTTCTGTTTGATTACCTAATGTTCCGTCACCCTCAGCAGTTATGATTTGGGAGAAAAATCGGTAGAATTATAAAATTTCGTGATATAATGATAAAACAACAAATAAATCTAAACTTGTGGATCACAGTCCAAATAAGTGCGTAGTTATGGGGTGAAATTAGCTTAATTTAGATGTTGCCAAAATCACTTTTGGCCAGAACTTACTTTAGAACCAAGAGTGAATTAGAAAACATATTGATGTAGTAATAACAAATAATTCCAATTTTATATTATATGGGGATACAAATATGTTTTGACAGATTTACAAAAGATGGCGTAACAATATTCATGTTCAAGCGTTTCAATTTCCATCAAAAAATCAGTATGTGTCATTTCGCCGAAGTGTAGACAACGTTTTTTTTGTGCTCTAACCATGTCAACCTTTCGGCCAATGTTACACAATTTTCGGAAAGCGCTGCTTTTCTGTTTTTATTTGAGAAAAATGCAGGGGTGACTCCACAAGCGATGCAAACGCGATTTCCGTATTATAATACAGATGTCTCTATTCAACTCTAGCTGACGTGAAATGAAATTTTCGCTGGTCTCCAAAATTAAGCAGATGAATATTTCATGAAAAATAAGTTTGTAGAATTTTCGAAATTTACAAAATTTTCATTCGTCATATTTAAAACCACTTTATACACAGCACAACAACAAATACAAAAAATTATGAAACGTCAACAATTTAGCTTACTTTTAACGTACGTGTTGATAGAAATGCCGCGAAAAATGTGTAGAGTTAAACAGAGACATCTGTATTTTAATAACGAAACATACTAACTTCACCAACATACCAAACTGCGTACCGCAAAATAAAATTTAAAATATTTTTCGTTTTCGTCACTTTTGTATGTCAAACTCCATTTCATTTCATCTTGGTATATAAGGTTTCGCAACACTGGCAATATAATAGTAAGACATCATTTGAATGGCGTTGAAAATATAATCTGAGATATGCTCGTATTAGTAGTTTTTGTAGCATCGATTTTTCCAAAACTTTTTATTTGTATGTACATTCTTCCATGACATTAGTTTTTTTATTTTTTTGGTTTGCTTTTTTGTGAATGGAATCATATGAATTTGGTTTTGATAAATTTACGTCACAAAGCTCTAAAGATTTCTTTCACTTTGCGTTCTTAGTTTTTATTTTATTTTATTTTTATTTATTTTTTGCAAGGCAATGAGCGTATATCCTTGAATATATTTTTATCGTGTAGATGTGTTCGAGCAATAAGTATCCTTGGTTTTATGACGACGCAATATAACAAATATTTTTGGTATATGAATTGAATTTTTATTTTATGGTTTGGTGTGAAGATGTTCAATGACGTCAGTGTGTTCGACTTTTTTGCTCCAAGAAAGGTTAAATCTTTTGGGACAGAGCGCACCGGATTTCAAAATATTCCGGAGTTAACAAACCGTGTATCAAAATGTATATAATGAAATAATGAGTTTGTGTGCTTAAATAAAGTGAAAACATCATTTTTGTTCTTTTAAGTGTTTCAAGAAGGTATTCCCTTGTGGTGGTACATATTTAAAGTTTACCTTGTCTTTTATCAAAGAAGACGAATATTAATGGTTATATTTTAGGGCATCTAAGCTTTTTTAAAAATTTGGAATTATATTAAGGTAAGGTATTCATTGGAAAACCTTTTCTAAAACCTAGAACATAAAAATTCGTAGTAATAAACCCGAGGCCGTGCATTATTGGCAGTAGGTAGTTTTGGTTAAGTAACTAAAAACCCACATCATGTACTAGCCGACTTACCGAATATTGAAGGTACCACAGCAGCAACATTTGCAGACGATAGAGCTATTCTAGCAGTTGGAAAAGATATTTTGGAAGCAACAAGCAAACTTCAAAGGGCAGTTAACACGGTGAGCAACTGGGCTTAAAATAGGCGCATCTTATTAAATGAAGCCAAATCAGTACACGTCATCTTTTCAAATCAAAATGTAAACTGTATTCCCGTGGTTCTGAACTCAAACCAAATTCCATATGCAAATATAGCTAAATGCCTTGGCATGACCCTCGATGCTAAGCTAAGATGTGTTACAGGCTGGCTACTGCCAACCTGCAGATTTTCACTAAGCACCTGCAGAGGCCTCCACGGTGATGTTTTGCCGGCTACGTTCTCAGCGGAGAAGTGCGAAGGTCGTGGGGTTTGAGGCGTGCAGGGCTCCTGGCCTACACCGTGATTAACAGAAAGTTGGGGAAACGCAAATAATCATAAAACACCGATGTTCCGCCGAAACTCGTCGGCCGGAACCTGAGGAACGAACCGAATAATCCAAAATAAATTATAAAAATAATAATAATATCGGTAGAGGTGCCCTGGTGCGCGCATCCATCCGATTCAAACGGGGCCAAGCCCTGGTTACGGAATTGGATGCGGGCACCAAGGGACCGCAAACACTAAACCGACACAGAGGGAGTCTCCGCTCCCATCACACCCAACCGGAAAAAATTTAATAAGTCATTTTTTTATTTCTTTTTAAATCCAGCACAAAATCACAAATAATAAACACAACTTCCCACGAAAAAAAAAGCAAAGAGAAAGGAAGGGTACGAGAGAGAGAGAAGCGAGAGAGGACAGAGAGAGAGAAAACAATGCGTACCGAGCGTAAAATATAAAAATATATATAAAAATGTAAAAAAAATCAAAAAAAAATTTAAATGAAAAAAAATAAAAAAATTGTACCTTAATTTATATAAATTGTTGCGGCCTTGCGCGGCCGTCATGCCTCAGGTGGCCTTGCCCCACCCGGACCGTTGCGGTGCCTTTCACCGATACCAAAAATAAATACCAATGGCCGCCGGCTGACCACCCGTATTGTTGCGGCCAACCACCGATTACCGTTGCGGGCCTCTCCCCGACAACCAACAAAAATAAATCAACAACCGGTTGGCTATCGATAATACGGCTGACCTTGTGCGGTCTAGCGCTGCGGGGCCTTTCCCCGATATCACAACTGGAAAAACTAATAGCCGGTTGGCTTCCGTTAACGGCTGGCCTCAACTGGCCGCTGGATCCGTTGGGCGTTGGCTCGCCTTTATTACAATTACATTCACCGTTGAAAGCCGTAGCGGCACCCGTTGAAAATAGTATCAGCAACCGTAGATAATAGTAGCGGCACTAGTTACAAATCGCGTGCCCGGTAAAAGTTATCGCACCGGTAAAATTGGCACTATTCGTAAATAATTCGGTCCCAATAAATTGAATAAGACACGTTTCAGTGTATAATTCCGACCAAAAACAAATAAATGGACCCCTTTGATTACGGTATACTAACGTGACCAAACTGTAATTTTGATGACGTGGCCTCAACTGGCCACCTGTTGAAATTATATGGCACCCTTTAAATTATAAGGCACTCGTTAAAATTAATGAAGTGCCCGTTGCTGCGAAATGGCACCCGTACCAAAAAGTAAACACATCAGTTGACTAAGCAAATATTCGTAGTTGTTATCCAATTCACCGTAACACAACATAAATCAAACAAAGTCTTAATTTTCTACTAGCTTTGTGTGTGTAATTATGCACAGCTTTCACTAATCACTTAGATAGATTCAAATACCAAATACACTTTCATAATTAATTGCATTTTGAAAAAAAAATCAACCGAATACAACATCCAGAATTACTTTTTCTACTTTTTATTATTTTTTTTTTTATTATCAATTACAATTTTAACAAATTTTTCATATAAAAACCAAAAACTTGAAATTAATCTCAAAAATCACAAACTGAAATCTATGAACTTCACCACTCGAATGGCGACCAAAAAAAAATATTCGAGCGTCGCACAAACGACGCGCAAAACATTCCAGAACAATTATCTTTCTTCTCTGTTTCTCGTTTATATCAATTCGCATTGATATAAACGAGAGGCATATAAGAAAAACATTCTTATGGAATGTTTTGCTTTACGCACACACTCGATTCGCATTGTTTCCTCTCCTCTCCAACATCTTTCTCACCCTCGCGCCACCTTACAAAAGGTACGTACAACACAACATCCACAAAAGTGGGGACAACAACCAACACTGAGAAAACATAGCAAGTGGAGGCACAAACCAAATGGAATAAAATACAACACAGCGCTGGTCACGATTATGTAATCGTAACAAACGCTGTACCGTACCTTACTCCACCCGATCGATGCGATTACACTTGTTATGATTACACAATCGTAACAAACGTGGGAACGTCCCACACCCTGAGATGTCTCATAAGCCGGGCCTAAAACAAACAATGGGAACGAGATAACAAACGATTTAAACAAACGAGGTAGGCGATATGATTAGGCACGAATGTCTTTAATGTGGTAAGTACCTAAATTTTTGCCACTCAAATCTTCGATGGTGTATGCTACCTGACCTACTTTACCGGAAATTACCGCGGGTTTGAATTTGCTTGCCAATTTGGCGGAAAATTTATTCAACGCATCGCTCAAAGCAAACGATCGTATAAACACGGGTTGTCCAACTCGAAAAGAACGCTTATTACTGCGTAAGTTATAATGTTGAGCCCCCTTTTCGTGTGCTACGCGTAAGTAGTGTGTTATACGGTCTTTTAGAAGATTGACTCGATCTGGCTTAGCCCATGCCTGGACTTCGCTGGGATCATGTTCATCGAGTAATCGTCGCAGTGAGTAATCCGAACCATGCATCGACATATGTTGACCGAACACGACATAATGAGGGGAATAATGTATCGTATCATGTACAGCATTTCGTAACGCGGCTGCAATTTCTTGCAAATTCTTGTCCCACAAATTATGATCGTGATCGCTCAAATATGATCGAATGCTAGCAATCAACGTTCTATTAACACGCTCGGAGGCGTTGCTTTGGGGCGAGTACACCGGCGTACGTAAATGGGTTACACCGTATTTAACTAACAGGTCTTTAAATAAATTCGAGGTGAACTGCTTCCCATTATCGGAGGTAATAATTTCGGGTACGGAGAATAAAAGGAATACCTCATTTTCCAAAAATCGACACAATAATGAGGCAGACGCTTCGCGTAAAGGTTTTACAACTACGAATTTCGAATAATGATCCAGAACGATAACGATACAGGTATTTCCGAGTTTCGAACGTGGATACGGACCCAAAAAATCGACATATAGTTTTTGAAACGGGCGAGTTGACGTGACCTGAGCTCCCATGGCTGGTTGCGTAGAGAAATTAACAGCTTTGTTCATTTTACATTTAGTGCAGCTAGCAACGTATTGTTTGACTTGTTTTGCCATCTGAGGCCAGAAAAATTGACGCTGAAGGCGCTCGAGAGTTTTGCTGCCGCCTAAATGTGCTGAAGTGGGAGGGACGTGTGCCTGTTCGATAAGCGTTGAAGTTAAGGAATTAGGAATAACAAGTTTCCAATTCGAAAGGTCGGTATCCGTATATTTAAAACCAAACGAAGGGGATATTAATAGTTTATCATCCTGGATCTTGTAGTTGTGCGAACAATCTTTTAAGCTACGAATTTTTTCGATCTGATCGACGTAATCTGGATCTTGGAACGCAACCGAATTTTGATCAACGTGTAGAATGGGGACTGCCGAAGGTACTAACGCATTCACAGAAGGGTCGATATTTTTACTCGACAAGACTGGATCTTCAAATTGGGCACCAGGATCAGGCGTGCTCTTACTTTCAGAATCATCCTCACAAAGAGCGGATTCATCCGGAAAAGCTCGAGACAACGCATCAGGTACAACGTTAACTGAACCTTTTCGGTAACCAATCTGAAAATCCAGCGCTTGGAGTTTAAGACTCCATCTCGCCAAACGTCCGGAGAGATCTTTTTGACTCATTAGCCAGCGCAAACTGGAATGGTCAGTGTAAATGACGAACGGGTAGCCCTCCACGTAAGGACGGAATTTTCGCACGCTGAGGACGGCAGCGTAGCATTCCAGCTCGGTCACCGAGTAGTTTCGCTGCGCCGCATTGAGCTTATGGGAATAAAACTCAATGGGCCGCTCCACCCCCTCGGCGTCCACCTGAAATAAGACACTACCGACCCCAACGGCACTGGCATCACACTGAATAAAAAAGGGTTTTGTATAATCAGGATGCGTCAAAACTGGGGCAGTTGACAAGGCGGTTTTGAGAGCGTTAAAGGAAGAATCAGCAGCTGCAGACCAACATACTTTAGTGTTTTTACCAGTAAGATCGGTGAGAGCAGAAGCTAAGGAGGCGAAATTTGGAATGAAGCGACGGTACCATCCGCACATTCCCAGAAAACGTCTAATCTGTTTCGTCGTTTTCGGAATAGGGTACTCCAGAATAGCTTTACATTTGTCTGGGTTTGTACGGAGGCAACCATCACCCACAATATAACCTAAATAGTCTACTTCTTTCAACACAAACTTACTTTTGGTCAAATTAATTGTTAAACCAGCATCCGACAGATATCCAGCAACCTGTTGAAGCAAATCGAAATGTTCTGCCAGAGTGGAGGATGTGACCAGAAGGTCATCGAGGTACACAAAGACCTTATCGTGTAGCTGGTACGGGATCACGCGGTGCATTAAGCGACAAAGCGTCTGTGGGGCGTTGCATAAGCCAAACGGCATCACCTTGAACTGATACAAGGGCCGTCCAGGAACCGTAAACGCTGTCTTATCGTGGAATGCTGGGTCGAGTGGGATCTGCCAAAAGGCATCCTTCAAATCAATCGCCGAAATGAATCGGGTGTGTCCCAAACGACCCAACAATCCGTTGATTATGGGCAGCGGATACGCATCCTTGACGGTTGCCTTGTTCAGTTCTCTAGCATCCAAGCACAGACGAACTTTGCCATTGGCCTTACGCACCAACGTGACCGGTGAACACCAGGAACTTTGTGACTCCTCGATGACCCCCAAAGACAACATCCTATCCAACTCGGCATACATGAGTTTCTGGATAGCTGGGGATACGGAATAAAAACGTTGTTTGACTTGCTTTGCGGAACCGACATCGATCATATGAGTGATGAGGGATGTGCGGCCCAAACCTAAAATATCGCTGCTCGGGAAACATTCGCGGATTAGATCCAACTTACGACGATCATCAGATGTTAAAATATGAAATTTGGGTGTGTTGGTAGTTTCACCTAATTCGTCCGAACGATTTAGCGCGGAGATTTTTGGGGAAATTCCAAAACGATTCCAAAAATCGATACCCAAATAAAGCGGTTGTTCTAAGGAAGGAACAACATGAAAATTCATGGTTTGGGTAATTCCATTAAACTCGACGTTAGCTCGTATGTAACCAAATACTCGTTGGACTTGACCACTCGCGGTAGTTATCGTGGATGGAAAATTATGAAACTCTACGAATGGATTCGACAAGACTTTCTCCGCTCCATTTCCGAGAACACTGACACTCGCCCCGCTGTCGAGAAGACCCTTAAAAGGGATCTTATTTATAAAGACCTGGGCGTAAGGCCGAGTGTCACTACCCTCGGAGAACAAAACGGAGGAAATCACGTCGTTTCTCATTGTAGCGCGGTGGTTCCAATATTTCTTGGAACGTTTTAAACGATCTAACTTGGCTAACGACGGAGAATTATAGAAAAACTTTAGAGCGACTGGAAGGGAAGGGGAATTTGGTAAGGAAGAAGGATCGGGAAAGGAATCATTACTGGCAGACGAGTTTACTTCTTCATCGGATTCGACGCTGCATTCTTCTGGATCAGTTTGAGTGGCTCTATCCTCTGTCCTATCACCAGTCTGGGTGGAGGTAGATTTGATCTCGGTACACTCCGTCTGAGTGGCCGTTGTGGTGACGACATTTTTACCGTAATTCGAAGGCTGTATATAATCTGATCTCGAGTTGTCTGTTGAGATTTGTCCTCCAGGACGTCTCGCCGCTGCCGATGGAAACCTGCTCCCCGTGTGAATTGCGGATACTGAGTTATCAGGTAGAACATCAGTAAAGGGATAATACTCATGAGAGTCATATGCTCCAACATCATCATACGGACTGCCTGATGACTCATTGATCACGCGTCGTGGATGGATTGCAGGGTCCGCCGTAGCTTTGATCCGCCTGAAAGACTCCTCCCAAGCAGAGCAACTTTTGATCAGCTCATTTATGGTGCTAAACCGACGATCGGTGAGATGAAACTGTAGTTCTGGCTTCATGTTCGCCATTAAAATTTCGATGAGCTCCTCGTCCGAGTACGGGGTACGACATTGTAACGATAAACTCCACACTTGGTCGTAGAAATTCGTAAAACTTTCGTCGGGTCGTTGTTTGCGTGCCTCGACGGTTCGCCGGATTTCGTAATTGTTGCGACGGTCTTTAAAGCGCTCGATGATACCGCTTCGTAGATCTGTCCAGGTAGCGTTCGGATTATGTTTGCGGAATGTCCAATACCACTGCAAGGCGATATCTTCCAGGATGGTATGTAGCTCGAATAATAATGTTTGGTCGGACAATCCGCGAGACGAAGCGATGGTGTCTACCTGAAACAGGAACATGTCGATGGAGAGGTCCGAAGGAGATCCAGTGTAATTGAGGCCGCTCTCAGACAATAAGGGTCCATCGATAAAGTTTTGCTCCCAATCGTCTTGCTCTAGTAATGTTATGTCCATGTTGGATGATGAAAGGATATGGGGTTAAACCCGCTCGATTTAATTTGGCGAAGAAAATTAAAGCTCAGAATGCAATCTTTATTAAATTTATCAATAATATACAATAAATTAATTCAATTGCTTTTAAATGAAACTGAAGGTTTCAAATAAAATAGTTCGGAATAATTCCACAAACACAATAACAAAAAAAGAAATATAGAGAGAAAAAAAAATATAAATATTAAATATAAATGAAATAATAATAAGAAATTTGGTACTAGAGATGAAGCCGCGATCCACTAGAAACCTGAGGCCCGTAATCCCCAAATTTAACGACGGGATATTTGACGAGAAACCCTCGAAAGCGGTACCTTATCGTAACCTTCCTTTGGAGGGGCTCGTTAAAAAACATTTTCAATATCCAAAATAAAGAAAATAATAATAATACGGGAGTCAAACTACCAACACACCCAATAGTACGCCGGTAGTGAAATAATACAGCCAAATAATAAAGCAAAACGCAAAGAAAATCAAATAATGAGAAAAGAAAAGAAGGAATGGTTACCTTGTAGTGGTTTGCGGGGTCCGTATTCCCACGATTGTTTTAACACGGAGAGGACGAGATACCCCCCAAAGTGGCGCTTTTCAATGAGAACCTACTTTGGAGGGGCTCGTTGAAATTTGAAACAATACGAAAACCAAAAGTAAGAAGATATATAAAAAAAATCAAAAAGCTACCAACACACCCAATGGTATGCAAGCAGAATAATAAATTTCAACAAAAAAAGAAAACGATACGAAGAAGAAAAAAAAATGTAATATTAATTGTACCCGCGGGTTCCAATACAACCCAAAGATTAAATCAAAATCAAACAAAATATCGAAATATCAAAACTCAAATCATCAAAATATTACGCAAAACTCAAATCAAAAAAAATATTATCAAAATACCAAAAAAAATCAGATAAACATATCAAATATAAATTGGTATACAATCAACAAAACGGATGGTATGATGAGAGAGAGGGAGATCCCACTCCGTGTCGGCTAAATAATAAAATAAAAATAAAAAAATATAAAGAAAATAATAATAATATAATAATAAAGTGTTCCGTTCCTCAAATTTCGGTCGAGAAACTTCGGGGAAGGGAAGAAATGAAGCTATGCTAAACTCCAAACAAATGACATCCGAGCTCCACCACAATCGAACACAACACAGTGGAAATGGGAAGGAGCTCGGAAGTCGGATGTCCGAAGAATAGGGGTATGACACCCCCATCTACGCGCAATCAAACAGCCCGTGCTGGTTGCGATCGCAGATGGGGAATGTCAACCGGGAGACTGGCTTTGGTGTGCGCGTCCAGGCGAAGTCAAACAGTGCAGAACACTGGTTTCGGCGCTGGACACGCACGCCAAAGGGAGTGAAGCTACAAATCATAAAAAAAAATCAAAAAAAAAATCAAAATTCGCGATAAAGATTGGGCGCCACTGTTACAGGCTGGCTACTGCCAACCTGCAGATTTTCACTAAGCACCTGCAGAGGCCTCCACGGTGATGTTTTGCCGGCTACGTTCTCAGCGGAGAAGTGCGAAGGTCGTGGGGTTTGAGGCGTGCAGGGCTCCTGGCCTACACCGTGATTAACAGAAAGTTGGGGAAACGCAAATAATCATAAAACACCGATGTTCCGCCGAAACTCGTCGGCCGGAACCTGAGGAACGAACCGAATAATCCAAAATAAATTATAAAAATAATAATAATAACGGTAGAGGTGCCCTGGTGCGCGCATCCATCCGATTCAAACGGGGCCAAGCCCTGGTTACGGAATTGGATGCGGGCACCAAGGGACCGCAAACACTAAACCGACACAGAGGGAGTCTCCGCTCCCATCACACCCAACCGGAAAAAATTTAATAAGTCATTTTTTTATTTCTTTTTAAATCCAGCACAAAATCACAAATAATAAACACAACTTCCCACGAAAAAAAAAGCAAAGAGAAAGGAAGGGTACGAGAGAGAGAGAAGCGAGAGAGGACAGAGAGAGAGAAAACAATGCGTACCGAGCGCGCACCCGCTGTGCGGCGCTCGATTACAAAATTTAAAAATTTAATAAAATATAAAAATATATATAAAAATGTAAAAAAAATCAAAAAAAAATTTAAATGAAAAAAAATAAAAAAATTGTACCTTAATTTATATAAATTGTTGCGGCCTTGCGCGGCCGTCATGCCTCAGGTGGCCTTGCCCCACCCGGACCGTTGCGGTGCCTTTCACCGATACCAAAAATAAATACCAATGGCCGCCGGCTGACCACCCGTATTGTTGCGGCCAACCACCGATTACCGTTGCGGGCCTCTCCCCGACAACCAACAAAAATAAATCAACAACCGGTTGGCTATCGATAATACGGCTGACCTTGTGCGGTCTAGCGCTGCGGGGCCTTTCCCCGATATCACAACTGGAAAAACTAATAGCCGGTTGGCTTCCGTTAACGGCTGGCCTCAACTGGCCGCTGGATCCGTTGGGCGTTGGCTCGCCTTTATTACAATTACATTCACCGTTGAAAGCCGTAGCGGCACCCGTTGAAAATAGTATCAGCAACCGTAGATAATAGTAGCGGCACTAGTTACAAATCGCGTGCCCGGTAAAAGTTATCGCACCGGTAAAATTGGCACTATTCGTAAATAATTCGGTCCCAATAAATTGAATAAGACACGTTTCAGTGTATAATTCCGACCAAAAACAAATAAATGGACCCCTTTGATTACGGTATACTAACGTGACCAAACTGTAATTTTGATGACGTGGCCTCAACTGGCCACCTGTTGAAATTATATGGCACCCTTTAAATTATAAGGCACTCGTTAAAATTAATGAAGTGCCCGTTGCTGCGAAATGGCACCCGTACCAAAAAGTAAACACATCAGTTGACTAAGCAAATATTCGTAGTTGTTATCCAATTCACCGTAACACAACATAAATCAAACAAAGTCTTAATTTTCTACTAGCTTTGTGTGTGTAATTATGCACAGCTTTCACTAATCACTTAGATAGATTCAAATACCAAATACACTTTCATAATTAATTGCATTTTGAAAAAAAAATCAACCGAATACAACATCCAGAATTACTTTTTCTACTTTTTATTATTTTTTTTTTTATTATCAATTACAATTTTAACAAATTTTTCATATAAAAACCAAAAACTTGAAATTAATCTCAAAAATCACAAACTGAAATCTATGAACTTCACCACTCGAATGGCGACCAAAAAAAAATATTCGAGCGTCGCACAAACGACGCGCAAAACATTCCAGAACAATTATCTTTCTTCTCTGTTTCTCGTTTATATCAATTCGCATTGATATAAACGAGAGGCATATAAGAAAAACATTCTTATGGAATGTTTTGCTTTACGCACACACTCGATTCGCATTGTTTCCTCTCCTCTCCAACATCTTTCTCACCCTCGCGCCACCTTACAAAAGGTACGTACAACACAACATCCACAAAAGTGGGGACAACAACCAACACTGAGAAAACATAGCAAGTGGAGGCACAAACCAAATGGAATAAAATACAACACAGCGCTGGTCACGATTATGTAATCGTAACAAACGCTGTACCGTACCTTACTCCACCCGATCGATGCGATTACACTTGTTATGATTACACAATCGTAACAGATGGAAAGAACACATCAAGAAGAAAAAAGAAGAGTTAAACATCAAATATAGAAAAATGTACTGGCTCATGGGTAGAAACACTGAGCTCTCAATACACAACAAATTGCTTCTATACAGGCAAATGCTAAAACCAGTATGGACCTATGGTATCCAGCTTTGGGGTTGTGCCAAGAAAACTAATGTACAAATGATACAATGCTTCCAGAATAAAGTGCTACGAAGGATTGTGAACGCCCCATGGTACATTAGGAATGACAACATCCATAGAGACTTGAAGATGGAATACGTCACCGATGAAATAAAGAACCATGAAAGGAAACACGTACAGCGCTTATCTCTACACGAAAATGCAGATATCCGTCGTATGTTGGACACCACTAACGGCGTGAGGAGACTCCAAAGGCAGAAACCGCTGGAGCTGGGCAGTTTGTTTTAGAAGAGAGTATTATAAAATGAGTAACCAATTGGAAGAAAGATAAATTACTAGATGATCTCTGAATCAGTTGTAATATTGTGTAAATAAATTTATTAAATAAAAAAAAAAAAATGTACTAGCCAGACCTGAATCACGACCTCTGGGAATGGCCCATCATGGTAATCCAAATTTGAGTAACAGTGACATCAGTACAACTAGAACATCAAAATTCGTAGCAATAAACCTGAGGTCGCTCATTATTAGCACTAGGTGGTTTTGGTCAGGTGACCCAATGACCAACATCAGGTACTAGCCAGACCAGAAGGACGATCTTTGAAATTGGCCGATCATAGCCATCCAAATTTTGGTTATAATGATATCTGAATACCTACAACATTGAAATTCCGATCAATAAAGGTCGTGCATCATTGACAGTAGGTGGTTTTGGTTAGGTGACTCAATAACCAATTTTTTATAGTAGCCAAACCTGAGTCACGGTCTCTGTGATTGGCCGATCATGGCCATCCAAATTTGAGTAAAAATGCCATCAGTACACCGAGAATATCAAAATTCGTAGCAATAAACCCGAGCTCGTGCATTATTTGCACAATGTGGTTTTAGCTAGGTGACTTAATGATCAACATCATGTACTAGCCAGACCTGAATCACGATCTATGGGAGTGGCTGATAACATCCATCCATTTTTGAGTAAAAATGATATCGGTACACCGAGAATTTGGATGGCCATTATCGGTCATTCCCAGAGATCGTGATTCATGTCTGGCTAGTACATGAGGTTGGCCATTGAGTCACCTAACTAAAACCACATAGTGCTAATAATGCACGACTTCAGGTGTATTGCTAAAAAAATTTGATTTTAGATGTACTGATGTCATTTTTACTCAAAATTGGATGGTTATTATCGATCATTCCTAGAGATCGTCATTCAGGTCTGGCTAGTGTATAATTTCATCATATATTTTCACCTAAAAATAATAATTATTAACTTAACTTAACTTAATTTAATTAATTAATTTTCTTACCTTTGAATTATTTACAAATCTTTATTTTGACATAATGTAAAATTTAGAATCAATATTAATAATTTAATTTATATAAATTTGTAACAAATCTTAACAACCTCATTTCGCTAATGTAAGTCAGATGGCACAATTAGTTCAGTATTTGAATTCTGTAATTGGTATAATCGTGAATTGTACAATTATGGTATAATTTATATTGTATAATTGTAGTACTTTGCATTGTATAATTTTACTACTTTTTATTGTATAATTTTTTTAGAACCTTTATATAATTATTTTTCTCGTTCACTTTACCATCGTATCTCACTGAAGAAACATCAGCTTAATAAAATAAAATATTAAATATAATTTTATTATACTTGTGTTTGTATTCATCGATCTGAGGCGACAAATTTTGGTGATCCGGATTTCTTGGTGCTTTAGTTTAACAACTAAAAATTGGATCCAACAACTACAACATTCACACCATATAAACCATACCCGTCCCATGGACGATTCCTGGTAGCTCTACCATTTGACCCGGAAGCTGCACCGCTTGGAGAATCCAAATCACGCGCCATCAAAAGGCTCTAAGCCATCGAACGCCGGCTGGCCAGAAATCCAGAGCTGAAAATAACATACACGGAATTCATGAGAGAATACCAAAATTTAGGCCACATGGCACGTATTCCGAATGATGAAATAGACGTACCATGGAACGTGTCATATTACTTACCACACCATTTTGTATATAAGGAAACCAGCACCACCACCAAGCTGCGAGTAGTTTTCGATGGTTCGTCAAGAACTTCTTTCTACTGGCCGATCGTTGAATCAAAATCTGCTAGTTGGGCCACAAATACAGCAAATTTTTTGCGGTTATACGTCATGACCTCTGATCTCGAAAAAATTTTCAGAGAGGTATTAGTTGCACCACCCCGCATTCAGAATTCCAGAGAATACTATGGAGAGAAGAACCGACTCATCAAATTCAGGAATATCGATTGGTAACAGTTACATACGGAACCGCATCAGCATCCTTCTTGTTCACCCGTGTATTGAAGCAAATCGCTGAAGATAACCGATATACATTAGCAAGAGCTTCAACTGATATCGAGAGAGATTTTTATGTAGTCGATCTAATGACGGGCACAGACACCTTAAATTAACTCAGGAAGCGTCAGGATTTAACCGTCGCAAATGGCTGTCCAACTGTCTACCTAACGAGGATACTATAATTGATTCTCAGAAGCTAGTTGAAATCGACAGGTGTTTGCAATATTCAAAGGTACTGGGCATTTATTGGAACACCTTAACTGATGTTTTCACTTACAGAGTCGCTCTGAACGATGCCCCAATACTCACCAAGCGGGACCTACTATCGGAGTCGTCACGGTTATTTGACCCTCAAGGTTGGTTAGCGCCGTTAACTATATATGTTAATATATTATTTCAGCAAACATGGGCGAAGGCTTTGGACTGGGATGACCTCTTACCAGAGGATATTTTAGGAAATTGGTGCAAACTACGCAATCAGCTGAAGTTAATTACTATATACCAAGATGGTTGAATTTTAATTCCACTATATGATAAACCTATACACGGATTTTCGGATGCATCACAAATAGCTTATGCTGCGGTAGTATGCGCCGTATATTCAAATGAAATTGGTGAAGTAAAAGTAACAATCGTGTCAGCTAAAATCAAAGTAGCTCCAGTGCAGAAACAAATAACGATATAGCAACGTTAGAAATCTGCCCAGCATTTCTACTTTCAATATTGATGCAAAGTATTCAACGGACCATGGGTGAACGAAAACACAAGGTGTATTTGTGGAGCGATTCCCAAATAGTACTATCATATGGATAGCAACAATACCTCACTCACTTGACGTATTTCTAGGTAATCGAGTTTTCCCGAATCATCTCAACGCATCCTAAAAAATATTGGTACCATATAACGAACAAGGAGAACCCAGCCGACTGTGAATTTCGGGGAATACTACCCTCAGGACTTATAAATCATCATCTCTGGTGGACCCAACCAAAATGGCTCAGCTATCCAGAATCTGAATGGCCCAACTCACGCACAGCCTTCAATCATCTGCAACGTTCTGCCTTCAATCATCTGCAGATCAAAATGGAATCCTTAGAGTAGGCGGGCGTATACGTCATGCGACCATTCCCTACGACGTAAAGCATCAAATATTGCTACCACCCGAAGATGACGTCATCGAAATGTTCGTTCGTACAAGTCATGAAGAATTATTCTGCGGAAACCACACATTACTGCATACTACACTAAAGAAGAAATACGCCGAGTCATTAAAAGATGTATCAAATGCATCAGGCACACATCAAAACCTATTCTGCCATTAATGGGTGATTTACCATCAAACCGCGGCACCCTCGTCAGGCCGTTCGTATCAACAGGAGTTGATTATGCTGGGCCGATATACGTTCGATCATCAAACCGCCGAGGCCTAAAACCTGATAAGACCTACATAGCTATTCTCGTATGCCTAAGCACAAAAGCTGTTCACCTCGAGTTAGCTGGTGACCTATCAACTGATTCATGCATTCACCCAAAAAAATAAAGTGGTTAATCTGAATAAATCGTGAGTCAAATTGATCGTTCAATATAGCGTCAACGAAGGATTTACTGATATATTGTACGTATAAACTGGTTTACTTTGTAAAGTACTAGCGTTTTATATTTGAAAATAGCATCTTCTACAAGAAACATCCTTGGATTCAAATTATTGTACGTGTAAAATTGCCTTAGTTTGAAAAAACTTCTTTTGTTTTTCAAAATGTCATTTTCAACCACAGTTCGCGGTAAAACGTATCGAGGTGGACGTAGTTTTAATCGTTTTGAATAAATTAATATTAATTTTTGTTTCGGATGCCGTTGTTCTCGATTAGTTAGCTATATTGCAATAAAATAATTGTTGGTGATTATTTTCCAGGTATTAAATATTATTTCAAGTGAATATACTATTCTTATTAGATTTAAGTTTTCAGTTTATAAACGTGTTAATCTATGATTACTTTTTGATTGTAGATAACATTTGATTTTGCTTAAAAAAAATCTGTAAAGACATTTTCAAACACAGTTCGCGGTGAAACGTATCGAAGGGAACATTAAAATCGTTTTGATAAATTAATACTAATTTCTGTTTTGAATGCCCGTCATTCCTGATTAATTAGCTACACGTTTCATTTTTGCTTAAAAATGCCACCGAAAATAAGATCAATTGGGCAGGTAACTGCAAAGTCGAAGAAGATTAGAGCAGCAAGGGTGGCTGAATCAAGCGAACAGCTTGAAGCACGACTTGCAAACGTTCGAAGCAGGATGTCTTCTTCAAGAGCTGATGAAACAACTGAACAGCGTGAAACACGACTTGAAAATGTTCGAAGCAGCATGTCTTCTTCTAGAGCTACTGAAACCATTGAACATCGTGAGGCCCGGCTGGAGGTCGATCGGTTACGATATGGACGATTAATAGAAACTTTTACAGTTGAATCGCCTGGAATGTGTTGTTCAAATGGAAAAGTGAACTTGCCTCCTCTGGATGATCCACCTGAACCTCTTCTAGCTTACGTCTCCGGAACTACTGAGTTATCCAGACGTTTTCTACAAAATATTCGAAAATACAACACTTGCTTTCAAATGACATCTTTTGGAGCAACCCAAATTGTTAAGGATGGAGGTTTTATGCCCACGTTTAAAGTACAAGGACAAATTTATCATAAAATTGGATCACTTCTTCCTCTCTCTAACAACGACCCCAAGTTTTTACAAATCTACTTCATGGGCAACGAGGAGGCGGAGACTGATCAACGTTGTGCTATTTGTCCCGGAACAAAACGTGAAATAATATCAAGTTTACAGAGTTTATTCCATGAACGCAATCATCTGGTAAATTTATTCAAAACTGCATTGGAGCGAATGCCATCAGATGACCACAGAGTAGTTATTCGAGCAGACAAAACACCGTCTGGTCAACATGAAAGGCGATTCAATGCTCCAACAATCAACGAAGTTGCGATTGTTATGGTCGGAACGGATTTCAACCGACGTGATATTATTATCCATAGACAAAATGAAAGCCTACAGCGTGTTACTGAAACGCACAGATCGTATGATGCTCTTCAGTATCCAATACTGTTTTGGCAAGGAGAAGATGGGTATCATTTCAACGTGATGCAAACTAACCTAACAACAAGTGCTGTGATGACGAAAAGGGTTTCCTGCAAGGATTTTTATGTGTATCGTATTATGATTAGAGCACAACAATCAAACCACATCCTGAAGTGCCGTCAACTTTTTCACCAATTCATTGTTGATATGTATGCTAAAATCGAAAGTGAATGACTTTTTTTCATTCGCTTAAATCAGACAAAACTTCGTTCCGAGGAATATATTCACTTGCGCGATGCAATTGCAAATGATGGAAACGTTGCTGACATTGGGAAATTATGGTCATATTACCAGCTACGAATACGGGAAGTCCAAGGCACATGCACGAATACGCTCAGGATGCCATAACGTATGTCCAAAGATTTGGACGTCCTGATCTATTTATAACGTTTACGTGTAATCCAACATGGGCTGAGATTATACATTTACTTCTAATTGGGCAATCATCGACCCATCGGCATGATCTGACAGCTTTATAGTTTTCAAACAGAAACTCACAAATCTCATGAACTTCATAACTAAAAATCATATTTATGGAGAAACTCGCTGCTGGATGTATTCTATAGAATGGCAGAAAAGAGGCCTACCACATGCTCACATTTTGATTTGGTTAAAGGACAAGATTACTCCGACTCAAATTGATAGTGTTATATCAGCTGAATTACCCAATTCCCAAGAAGATCCGATACTTTTTGAAATCGTTATCAAAAATATGATACATGGGCCATGTGAAGCCATGAATCCCAATTCACCTTGCATGAAAGACGGAAAGTGTTCGAAAAAATATCCCCGAAAGATGTACCAGGAAACACAAACTGGTGACGACGGATATTCACAATACCGGAGACGAAAACCCGATGACAGAGGACACACAGCCACTATCATAGTAAACAATGTGCATCATGAGGTTGATAATAGCTAGATTGTTCCTTACACTCCGTTACTGTCGAAAATATTTAAAGTCCATATTAACGTTGAGTACTCGGTTAAGTCAATTAAATATATGTTTAAATACGTCAACAAAGGCAGTGATATGGCAATTTTTGGACTTTCGAATACAAATTCACAATTCAATGAAGTCACGCAATTTCAAATAGGACGTTACATCAGTAGTAATGAAGCTGTCTGGCGAATTCTGAGTTTTAATATTCACGAGCGTTATCCAACAGTTGTATATCTCAGTGTACACTTAGAAAATGGACAACGATTTTACTTTACGGAAGAAAATGCGCAACCAACGAATACGACATTAACAGCCTTTTTTCAATTGTGCGGAACAGATTCATTCGTTAAAATGTTGTTGTATCATGAAGTTCCAAATTATTATACGGGAGAAATTATTCGGGAGTACCCTGGAATACGTGGTTCTGAAGCCTTGGGTCAAGTTTATAATGTTCATCCTAATAATACGGAGTGTTATTTTCTGAGAATGCTGCTTTATGAAGTAAGAGGACCAACGAGAAGCATGTCTTAAACTGGGCTTACTTGAAAATGATGAACACTGGGATATAACACTGACCGAAGCATGTCTTATGTGTCGTCCAGCACAAATACGCAAGCTCTTTGCAATCATATTAAAAACATGCACACCTTCCGATTTTAAAGGTCTTTGGGAAAAGCACAAAGAAAGCCTTAGTGAAGATATACTTTGGCAAGCACGTAGAACAATTCCCGATATGCAAATACAGTTTTCAGCAGACATATTTAATGAAGCACTTATATTACTCAAGGATGCATGCTTATACATTAATAACAAAGTCATTTCCCAGCATGGGTTGCCAGCACCGACACGCCATGGAAACATTGTTCGTGATAGAGATCTATTACGAGAACAAAATTACGACGTTGGTCAGTTACGAGTTTTCGCTGAGACTCAAAAAAGTTTCTTAGTGGATGATCAAAGACAGGCATACACTAAAGTGATGCAATACATAGCAAACGGTAACGGAGGAATTATTTTTCTTGGTGCACCCGGAGGCACTGGAAAAACATTTCTTTTTAATTTGATACTTGCTGAAATAAGACAGCAGAATACAATCGGCCTCGCTGTTGCATCATCTGGAATTGCATCCACTTTACTCGATGGAGGACGCACAGCACATTCTACGTTTAAACTACCATTGAATTTGAATCATGCACATAATTTTTCTTGCAATATAACACGAAACTCGGGAATTGCCACGTTATTAAAAACATGTAAAATCATTATTTGGGATGAATGTATGGCACACAAAAAAGTATTTAAAGCGGCTGATCGTACTTTGCGCGATTTGCAACAAAATAAACGACCAATGGGAGGAGCTCTAACACTACTAGCAGGTGATTTTCGTCAAACTTTGCCAGTCATTCCACGATCAACACCCGCTGATGAACTTAATGCCTGCCTGAAGGCGTCTCATCTTTGGAAACACTTTACGAAAATAACACTATCTACAAATATGCGTGTGAATTTACATCACGATGGTACAGGTAAAACATTTGCTAGGCAGCTTTTGGACATGGGTAACGGGAAATTGCCAAATGACCTTGTAACATTTGAGATATCGTTCCCGCCTAATTTTTGTCAAATGTTGCCATCAATAAAGGACATGGTAATGAAAGTATTCTCAAATCTGCCAAATAACTTCAAAAATCATGATTGGCTGTGCGAACGTGCACTCCTAGCTCCCAAAAATGACGGCGTTAATAAATTAAATAATGAAATTCAATCGCAACTACCCGGGCCACTAATGAAATACAAATCTATCGACATGGTTACTGATGTGGATCAATCCGTCAATTATTCAATAGAGTTTCTTAATTCTTTGGAGCCACCTGGTATTCCACCACACATACTATTTTTAAAAGAGGGTTCACCAATAATACTGCTCCGAAATTTAGATTGTTAAATTTAGTGTGAAGAAATTTCTATCTCACTTTTATTTTATTTATTTCAATGATTTGAATTAAAATTACTTATAAATTTAAGAATTAATTTAAAAATGTGTTCTATGCTTTCTAAATTAATTAAACTAATGTAAAATTAAACATAATATTTCACTTTTCATTGACGATTTCGCAAATTAAAAATCATAACAGTGTACTTCACACAACTACATAGAAAGGCCTTAAAATTTCAATTGGAATTAGCAGAATTCCAATTAGATTTTTATACGTATATGATTTTAATCTATGGAAAATTTATGGTATATTTCACGGGCCAGTAGTCCTCCCTTAGCGGTAAATGTCAACGGCTGTTTCTTTGTGTCATTAATCATCAGATGATTTTTAAATTTTTCGAATTGCATTCCCTGAATTTATACAAATTTGTACAGTAAGCTTAATAATTATGGCAATGTAATATACCTTCGTTTTTTTGAAGAGTTTAATTATATATTTTTGAGTCAAATTGAACATTTATTTGAGTCGAAATAAAATGGCTCAATATTATCCAGTTAGTTTTAATTTAATACCCAGGTAACTTTTTGGAAATCAAGTTTAAGTGGCGAATTTCTCAGTTTGTTCCCCTTTACCTTTTACATAAATGCAACACTTTATAAGTCGGGTGGTTTCCCAATTTCTAGTTCTGGACAAAAATTAAATAAATCCTTGAACATTTCCGTTGAACCATACTGTACGTAAAAAAATTATTCATAAAAATTTCATCATCATTTCGTACGAATAAAATAACAAATATAATTAGGGGCCCCTCCTCCCCTCTAAAAGAAGTACTATACGGTGGGCGGATTTACTGTGCAGAATACGCAAAGTTGTAAATTTTTTGTATTTTTGAATGAAATTATTTCATAAAGCAAAATCCATTTCCTTTCGTCACAAGCAATTTAATCCTCTTCAAAATTCAATGCGATAGTAAAAATGTATGGAATACTAATCAGGCTTCCTCCCACTACACACACCCACTATCTATCTATAGTCGTTAGCTGTGTATTTTATTTCATATATATATATATATATATATATATATATATATATATATATATATATATATATATATATATATATATATATATATATATATATATATATATATATATATATATATATATATATATATATATATATATATATATATATATATATATATATATATATATATATATATATATATATATATATATATATATATATATATATATATATATATATATATATATATATATATATATATATATATATATATATATATATATATATATATATATATCGGATTGCATCATTTATTGTTTGGTACAGCATCACAACAATCAACCGAAAATTGTAAATGATTCATCTTTCGAATAGTTTCATAAACACAACAACAACTCGCTTATACAAATCTTATTCATTCATAACTTTGTATACATATAGTTGGCTTTGTTTTGTTTGTTTAGTGCCCAGATTTGACCCAGATTATTTTAAGCTAAGTTTCTACAAAACTATTATGTCAGTATCCTACACAAATTATTTTATGCTCGACCAAATTTCTTTTTTCTATGTAACATATACTGTAATATGTGACAATAACTTAATTTCCAAAGATGTGTGTGTGTGTGTGTGTGTGTGTCTGTGAATTCATCTAAAGCATAAAAAAGCTTAGTAAAACGTAGCTAGATACTACAGAATAAAGCTTTTTTGTTGTGTTTCGGCAAAATTATTTTTTATTGGTTGGCTCTTGGCAATCGTTCAAAACAAATAGATTTTAAATAAATTATTGCGATTCCAAAGCAAACATCCAACGCAATTTATTTTTTTTATTTCGTAAGCTCTTTTTGTGTGGCTGTGGTGTGGTTGGTGGAACAATGGGCTACAAGGCTAAGGAGATGAAATGTAAACCAAGAGGATATTTGAATGAAATTATTAAATGATAATTTATAAATTTCATAAGACAGATGAATTAATATTGTATTGTTTGTGCTAGAAAATATGCTTTGCCGAATGCGGGGGTGTAAATCTTGTTTGATTTTGGTTTTCTATCGGATTTGTCCCGGTTTTGGATAATGCACGTGTTTAGGGCGAAGCAATTATTGTACTATAACACTTAGATAATTATAGCTAATGGCAATTCTCAATTTGGCTTCGATAGCAGTTTTGAACATAAGCCGCAAAATGTCGTTAATGCAGATTCGGCACCAGAAGGAAATGTCGATAATGCAGATCCGGTCGTACTAACTAGAATTTATCAGCCGTAAAATGTCGATCATGCAGATTAAAACAACCTACCCTGTAAACGTCGGTAAAACAGATTCGTATAAATAGCCAGCCGAAAAATGTCAATAAAGCAGATGCATAACTTATTTGTCTAGGATTCATAACTTATTTGTCTTTATGAGAGAAGGTTGTTAGTCTGTCGCTGAACCTACTAGTTACGTAGGTAGATCACGTACAAATAATAATCTTATAGCATCCAGTCCTACCGTGAACACATTTATATAGCAAGCCACTTGCTATAAGTTAGATATGCTCTTCAGCCTCTCCTAACCTGGAGGACAGACGGTGATTTGGTATTGGTTTTATGGCGCCAATAACTCGCCGCGTCATGTAGTGTCAATGACTATAAGCAGTCGGGATTAACTTGCATCGCCCCCGCTACGCTGCCTAATTCATTTAGAGTGACCCAGAGAGCACCACGAGGAAGTATCAATCTGGGACTTCGCTCTCCAAATTTTATTTTTTTTTCACATTTTTTTAATTTTTATGATTTTTTTGTTCTTTTTAATTTTTATGTTTTTTAATTTTATATTTTTTATGTTTTTTTTGTAATTTTTATGTAAATCAAATTTTCAATATATTTTTTAATTAAATAGTAAGTGGACTGTTTAGAACCAAATGAACAATAAAACGGGTCGGTTGAAATTAAAATCGCTAACGTTCACCACACCCACTTCAATATCATGACTATAACCCTGGCACTTGGAACATTGTAATAGGATTCCCGGATTTCCGCACTCCCAACATCTAATAGAACATTTAATAGAAACTTCGAACATCTAATTGACATTTTCACCACACATGAAGTTTGTGTGGTGAATTTAATCGGATGTCATTTAATCTTTTTATTTTTAATCTGCATTATCGGCATTTATCGGCTTTTTTTTTTACCATTTTTAATGTTTTATTCAACCAAATCTTCCCGGACGAGAGTGTAAATTGACCGGAAATTTTGTCCAGGTGTGTGCGTCAATAAGACTTTTAATTTGAATCTATCTCCAGCCATGACACTTTAAACTGTAAATTTTTAAAAATTTTCAAATTTTGTGTGTGCGATACATTCAATCGAGTTTTCCTGGACTCTCCACATGACAACTGACCTAACGTTTTTAAATGATAATTATTAGTTGAAATGCCATTTAAAATTTTCTCCAAACATGTAACTATAGATGCATTTCACGCCTTCCCTCTCGAAACATCTAATAAAACACTTAGAGAAATTTGGTTTTGTATATTAGTTTTATTTTTTTTCGAATAAACATTTATTTTAAATTTTTGTGTTGGTTTTTAGGAAGAACAAAGTCAAAATTTCTAATATAAATAATTACATTCCGGCATAAAATTAGTTATTGAAATATCGACATTTTTCGAATGGGCTGCGATCTACAAAAATCGGCTGGAGTCGGCTAATTTTAGGGTCTGATCTAGACCGGTATTGTTGCAAAATTAATTTAAAATATTTTAGTGCATTGTCGTTTTCTCTCCGATTATGGGATGTAGTTCGGTTGCCGACAACAAATCTTTTACGATGCTTACATATAGCAACTGTTTTGTTATATTGAAATCAAAATTCTCGCATTATTTTTTTATTATTTTATTATACGTTAGCCGATCAGATAAATTGAGGCGAAGACAGATTTTGTATTCATCACACATGATGGTACATTGAGGAAGTACTCGAGGAGTACGTTTTACCTTTTTCCGGATTTATTAGTGAAAGTTATCTGTTTATGCAGGATAATGCGAGACCGCATATGGCTGGTGTAGTACACCAGTAACTCCAAGAGGTGGATGTGCCTGTTATGTAGTGGATAGCTCGAAGCCCTGACCTCAATCCCATTGAACATTTATGGGACGAGTTAAAAAGAAGGGTTAGAGCCAGAGATGTTGCTCCAACGAGTCTCCAGGAGCTGCAATAGGCGATCGTAGAGGAATGGGAGGCGAAACTTCAAGATTTTGAGAAAACTTTGGTGAAATCAATGCAGCATCGAATGGAAGCTGTCATTCGGGTCAGTTGTGTGTCAGTGTTTTTTTCGTTTATTTCTATGTTTTAATTCGATTTTTACCCTTAATTTTCATGGTGATAAATTCACAAAAACGTGTACCTAAGGTGCGTTTACCCCCCAAAAATCAGTTTGATGGCACGTATAAATACAAAAAAGGTACCACTGGTATTGAAATAGATTTGGAATCTGCATTAAAAAAATTAAATTAAAAATATTGGATTTTTTTTCGATATTTTTAATCTTTTGTGGAAAATTGAGCAATGTGTATGACGCATATGAAGTTCATCTTTTAAAACAAATTGTTAGACATTTGGTGGAATTATTTCTAGAGTTTTAAATAATGTGATCAAATCCTCAAAATTCGGGGTTTTCACTTTTCTAAAACCCAATTTTATTGCAACTGTACACAGATGTATATTTTTAATAACCATATTCACCATTAAATGTGACCTGTGGCACTGTGCTGGTAGTTCACTGGGAATAGGGAACTGTTTAAAGAATTTATATATAATTTCAAATGTTCAAATATTTTTTCCGGCCTACTGAGGAGAAAAGTTTGATGTAAATATTTATAAATTGGGAATAATTTTTCCATAGCTAAATTGGTAGGGAAAATTATTTTCAACTTAATTTTGTTTTCAAAAAAATTAACACTAACTTTTTACCTCAGTATACCAGAAACAAAATGTTTAAATAAAAATTACATATAGATTCTTTCCCCAGTTCCCTATTCCCGGGGAATTACCAGAATAGTGCCGCTGGTGTATAAAAACGGGGCTTATGTGCGAAAACACGTTATCGAGAAAACAGCTGTTAAAAGTAAAAAAATCGTGGCGTCAGTTTCGCTTTAGTTGTTCCCTTGTATCTGCTTTGCCTGGTACCTAACTGGAATGGGTGCAAAGGACCGAATCTCTAAGGGTCGAATGTCGAAAAGCCGAATGTGTCGAAGGGCCGAATGTGTCTGTCGAAGGGCCGAACGTCGAAGGGGCGAATGTCGAAGGGCCGAATGGGTCGAAGCGCCGAATTTTTTAGAAATGTAATTTTTTAAATTTGTTGTTTTATGGAATATTTTGTAAGTTTTTTATTATTAAACATAAATGAATTTCTTATGAATTCATGTATTTTACTATTTTTCATCTTTCAATATTCATGAAATTTCACGTATCCAGTCAGCGATACATTTTGGTGAAGGAAAATTTTGGAGTTGGGGTCTTTTGCCCGACTTTCAAAATCCCGTCACTTTAACATGCAATAATTGTAGAGGCTAACGGCTTCCATAACTCTCAGACACTCCGAGGGGCTTTAGATTTGAACTTCGGCGGACATAGGAGCCGGGATCAGAAAACATGTCGCACTGCGTGCTGCACGTAGGAGCGGATTATATAGAGCCTATTAATGACACCTACTCTAGTAGCTATGTAGGTATAAAAAATATTAAATATTAAATTTTGTTTTTTTATCTATAAAAAAACAAAACTTAATATTTAATATTTTTAAAGAAATCCCAACTTTTGTCGAGATTTTTAAAGATTCACCAAAATCGGGATTTCGAAAATCAGGATTATGAAAGTCGGGATTTTGAAAGTCGTGATTTTAAAAGTCGGGATTTTTTTGTTGGGATTTTGATAATTCGGTCTTCAGATAATAGGCTTATGGTACAAAAAAAAAAAAAAAAATTAAATTAAATAAAAAATAAAAACAATATATATTTCTAAAACAAAAAAAAATAAACAAAAAAATCGGCCCTTTGACCTATTCGGCCCTTTGACCCATTCGGCCCTTCGACATTCGGCCCTTTGATATCATACAGTCTACTATATTCACGGATGTTAAGTGTTGTTTCTGCTCGGAAAATTATCGTAGTTAATTGTGTTAAGTTGACTTTACAAATGTTAGGGATACCATCGTATTCCCGAATATTTTATTACCAAAATGATGTTTTTGACTAGATCAAAAACTTACTAGTAGGCAGTTTCTCAAATTCCAAATTGCCAAAAATAAATATCCCGAAAAATATCCCAAATCAACTTTTTCAAATTTTTGATTATTTGGGCGAAAAAATTAATGCCAATAAAAAAAAATCCAAAATTTTCATTTAATTTTATAATTGTTTAAGTCTATTAAATGAAAATATGAAAATGAAGTATAAGTCTACATAATAGTAATATATATTTTATATTTTAAAAAAATATCTTAAGAAAAATTATCTAAAGATTTAATTTTTCTGAATCTTCTGAAAATAGAACCAAATGAGTCGAAATCTGCCCGCGCATTTGGTTTTATTTTCGGTAAATTTTGGGATTTTTAATTCGATATTTTTATTTTTTTGAGATTTTGTGTTCGAGGAATTTTTCTTTTGGTAAATATATTTTTAGTATTTTGAGATTTTTGTTCTTTGGATTATTATTTTTGGGATGGCATTTTTAAATATTTTTTTTCGCTAATAAAATTTTTGGCCTTTCGATACCAACCCCAAATGTTATCATTGTTATCGCGCCGGCCGTCTTTTTCATTATCACGTTAATGTAACCGTTTCTGTTTGTACTCTGCTTTCTCGTCATTTTAAGTAAAATTTTCCACAAATTATGACTTTCTGGTTTTCATCGTGTGAAAGAGTGTCCCATACTTTATCCGAATTGGCAAAAATGTGGAAAATGATTTTTTGACACCTAAGCCTTTTCATAGACCAGGTCACATATTCAAAAGCATCGTCCGACTCGGGGTTTTCTTTGTATTTCTAGTATTGTTTTGGAAAAGTTTGTCTTTAAATTTATTAGAATATTTTAATTCTTGGACGTGATATATGTTTTAACATAATTTTAAAAGTTATAATAGCTGTCACGGAAACTTCTGCTTCCAATACTGATTTCCAATAAATTTCTCTGAGATCTTCCAATTTATGAAACCAATGTCCAGTTTGTGCAATAAAAATTTTTGTAAAACAAAACATCTCGGATCAATTTTTGGCCCAGCAAATTTTATTTACAGAAGTATTAATGGTTCCTTAATGGTTCTTTAAAATATTTAAAAACAATAAAAATGGGAATCGTTCCATATATAGATGTTGAGACTAGCGGTTCACAGATTTCATCACTCAATCCTCCTAGGCTGTGGAGATTTTTATATAGAACCACAGATCATCCCACGAAAATGTACCAGGATCATCCCACGAAAATTTCGTAACCATAATTCCGCCGGTGGAGCTCGATTCCATTTTTAGTTTTTCGTTTCGAACGATTATGATAAAAATTGGTGAAGGAAGTTTTGGAGTGTTACGTGTTAGGATTACAATTATTTCAAATTTCGGAAATTATTTTAAAATTAGGGTCCAATTTTTAAAATTTGGTTTTAGATGGAGATTGATGTGAGAGTTGAGAACCATGAATCGAATAGTTTTCCTTGGATTCCGGAATCCGTTGTGGTTGTTCGAGTGGCGAGAATAATTTTTATTTTCATTTTTTATCATATTGAATGCTGCATAATATTGCACCCTGCTGGGATATATTGCAATATGTTGCATGAGTTGCGCAATGTTGAATCAAATTATTGACTCACTAAAATTTTAATTTTAATTAATTTTGAGGAAAGTTGATGAGGAAGAAAAACAATCAAAAACAAAAATTCACTTAAATTTCAATTTAATGAAGAAGAATTTGTAGCGGCCTGTTTCTTCAATTACAAGAAACACCGCACAATATACTTAATCACAAACGGACAATTCTCCGTATAAATAAGCACATTCCATAAGAACAACAGTCTCTCAAAGAAGCAACAACAGTCTCCATACAAAATCGGTACATACAACTAATCAATTTTGTACACATTACAAAATTATCAACTTACATTATCATACCGATTTTCATATCAATCAAAATCGTTACCAATAAATCATTTATCATTGAAACGAACGATATTGCAATTGACTCATAGATGCCACCATCATTATCGTGATAACCAAGACACGAAATATACAAATTAAACGATGGCACGGTAGTTATTAAAATCTTATTATATGTAGATGCCCCCCATCATCATTAAATGATTGTGATAACCGAAGACACAATTATTTAATACCACTTAACATGATGGCGGGGCAGTTAGAACAAAAGCAAATTTAACATTGCAATACCGTTCATAGGCGTACGTACGTCTATAATACAAACAAATTGGTAACCAGCTGAAACCAGATTTGGTGGATGCATTTTAGATTTTTATTACCTTATTTACCAAAAAGCGAAAGCTCTGGATCAATCCAATTTTTATTGCATCCAGATGGTCTCAAAAATTTTGTATAAAAGTTATACAAAATTTTGAAAAAACTCTTATTCAGTTTTGGAATTTTGGAGCAGCAGCAGCCGCTGATAATTATTTTTCTCAAATAAAATTTTTTTATTAATTCTTAAAATTAAATTAAATTTTGTTTTTTATTTTTTTATTGTTATTTTAAAATTATTATTAATTTACTAAGTGCTCCGCCTGTATCTTCACTTCAGCAACAACGAAACATTCACGTTATAAATTCATCGGAAAATCACCGTAAACGACTAATCACCGAAAGAGTTGGTTTACTAAAAATATTTCAATTTGTTTTCCAGCTTGAATTTATGATTATAAATAAGTAAAATTCGGAATACACATCAGGACAGATCCGTCAAAATATTTCGCCTTTTAAAGAAACAACCAACATCTGTTATCAAAATCAATAAATTTCTTTAAGTATCTTCCCATCGCAGTATCTTTCTTGAGATTTTTTGGTAATCCGTTATTTTCGGAGAAATGTCGAAAAATGCCCTACAACAATTGAAAACAATAGTTCACCGAAAACGACAATTGGCCGAAAACGTCAGTTCCTCGAAACTGACAATTCACCGAAAACGACAATTCACCGAATATATGTAAGTCAAATGAAAAATTTACAAAAGATATAAATTTAAAATAAAATTTTAAGAATAAGCCATCCAAGTGCCAAGAGTGCTAATTTCTTGAAAAGCACCGGTTCTGTTTTTTCTTGGCACAGGATTTTTTTATTATAATTTTCATGGTCAAAGTGGGTTTATGTGACGAAAAATGAATTCGAATGTGATACGAAACTCATGTGGTTTGGAAATCGCCCAATTTGAATGAAACTACGTTATTCCTCAACCGATTATTATGAAATATGTATGAGCTTTGTGGAAATATTTCCGCTGTGTCGCCAACTTGGACTGAACTAGGCTATTTATTTCATAACCGATCTACCAGTTTCAGTAATTTTAAAAATTATCAAAACTAATTACCCTCCGATAAAAATATTGCCAACTTTTATAGAATATCTTATTCAGTTTAAATAATTTACATAGAAAGCTATCCAAAATGATAATCGGAACTAACTTTGGAGTTTTAATTTCATCATAACAAAAGAATTATATTATAAACGGTTGAGGAATTTGAGTTCCACACAATGATTTGTTCGATTCTAATCAGTCGAGAGATAAAACTCTCCTATAAATTCCTCAAAAATTTTTTATTTGTCAGAAGCACATTCGGAACTGGTTTTGGACACCTAATGCTTCAAACCGAGTTTCATTCCCCCCATGGTTTGAATGATTTCTGTAAAGGTGAAGCTGGAGTAAAATCCTGTAATATCACTAGGGACCGTCACTGGTCCAATTGTGCGTATGCAGCCAATGCATAACGATGAAAAACTATTTTATTCATATAAAAATTCTGTTGCTAAAGAAAGAATTTTCAAAATTGTTCACTTCAGTATTGGAACATGGCAATTCTACCAGTTGCATTAGGCCAACATCAATATAGTCCGTCCATTCAACCCTTTAGTCAAACATTATGTATAATTACAATTTGACTACATATATATACGTCATGCCCAGACACAGATGTGAATTTATTTACAGGTTATGTACATTCATATACACAATTTTATTATACAAAATACCATCGAACCAGAAGAAAATTGTATTCCTTTTGTCGATCCCAAGTGAATTGTAAAAATTAAATAAAATACAAATATATACGAACGATGCGAATAAAACACTGTGGGAAATGAATGAAAATGTTTATTCTATTTTCTATATGGAATTCATGTTTTACGTATACGTACGTAATGCACAGTTCAATACATTAGTTTTTATTGGGAAATTTTTAATCAATGTCAGATAAGTCAATATACAGTCAATTTCGAAATTAAATAAATTTTTATTGATGTTGCTGCTCGCTACTGCTGCTACATCGGCGTGTCAAAATAAATTATTTTTGTGTGCTTTTGAATTTCACTTCATATATAAACGCGTCTGGTGAGCAGGGACACATTCTACTTGCCTAAATGTTTTATTATGTTACCGCAAGAAAGGAAATCATGCTTTTTTAGGGTCAATAAGTTCTCAAAGTTAATAGATTCAATTGAATTTCGCAAAAAAAAATCGAATTTGTTCGTTACATTTTTTTTATTTTTGTTGCTCTTCGTAATAAATCTATATGGATATAGCCTATTGTAAACTCAACAGGATGATCAGGAGCAAGACGAGGAAAAAAAATTATTGATGACTTTGTATAAGAGCTTTTATATATACGTAAGAAAATAAAAATTTATAAATTTTCAATTTTCCAGAAATAACTTTTATTGTATATGAATTGTTGGTGCGTTTTGTTACGTAAACGTTTGTCACAAGTGGTTGGTTTAAAAGACCAGAATTTTTTTGTTTGTTTTTGATTGATTTCAATGTGGATAAGCAATCAAAAATTAACTTCAAACTTTATGACGCTTTTTAAACTTTTTTGAAGTTTCACAATGTAAAATGTATGCTTGATGGAATGATGATTTAACATATATTTTGGTATTTCTACTCGTACAGCTCAATTCAAGTTTCTTCATTTACGTTATGTATTTTGCAAAATTTCGAAGCCAAAGCTTCGCATCCATTCCAACAATTTTATATTTTTTTTTCAATAAACTTCAGAAGAATGTGCATTTTATATACTCTATACTTCCACCCGGTACTGTTTATCCCATTACCTCAGAATAAGATATCAATTTTGGACAAAAATGCTATATGAAAATATTTTCCCCAATTTCCTATTCCCGTTTTAACCACCTCCAGGATTGCGTTAGTAGTTGATCTGCCTTCTCTGAACCCGTGTCTATGGATAAAAAATCACACGCTTGCTCGATTGCTTTCAGCAAAATCGGTTTGATAAACTTCTGCAAGATTTTGCCAACTGTGCCATGCGTACATATCGAACGATAGGATGAAGCCATTTTTTGATTTCCTTTCTCTGTGCTCCCTGTTTACCAGCATATGAAGCTTCAACTGGCGCAACATTTTCATCACCTCGTTTGATATACCGTCAGGGCCTGGAGTTTTCCTATCATTTAAAGAATTAATCGCGTAGCTATGCCCAGTTCATCGCGGTGAGTTCCTTAACGTTGTTCGGTTTGTTTGCGCCTAGTAACTTAAATACAAGTTTGAAGCCAAAACTCCAGTGTTCATTTAAATGTCGTCAATGAACATTCTTCTTTGTATTCGTCAGTTAGCCGATTAACTTGCCTCGTAATCTTGTTTATTGCATTCGCCTCCTTTATTCCAACAGTGTCTGCGAAGTTCAGCAACCTTAGGTGCCTAGCAATATACTAGGTTTTTGGTATGTCGACGTCTTGTTTTTAGTATAGAGGAATCACACGCATCGATAATTTTAGCCATTGTGTTTTTAACAAAATTTTCAACTATTTGCTCTCTCATCCAGTGGCTACTAAGCTGCCCTATTATAGGTCGCTTTAGTGATAATGTTGAAGCATATGTACTACTTCTAACCCTGAATTTTCCAAACAAGCCGTTCTGTTGCGAATGGCATATTATAGATAGTCCTCGAGTGCTCTGGTCTTCGAAACGTTAGTGTATTTCCACCATTCTGTAATAAAAGTCCAGCCCTCCAGGCCATCCCGATGGTGTATTAGCCCCGTGAACTGGGACTAGCCGTTCTCCAAACCTTCCTCTCCACAATCACCTCTCCTTCAGCATTTAACACTGCCTCTTCGAAGCGGTCTAGCTTTGATCTGAGTTCTGACATTCTTTCGTTGTGAGTGAGCAGGCCTCTTCAAATTTACAGGTCTACATAAAACTTTGGTCTCGCGTGTGCTCGTTAACTTACACCTTCATTATGGATCTGGTATCCAAATTGTCGCCATTCCAAGTTCATCCGCAAACCATATTTTGAACATTCCCAATTATTGCATTGCTCACTTATTAATAAAGAATGCCGCATCTTTTACTTCAGTTTTGAGCTAGGTGTTATTTCATTACAGAAATTCAGTATTATATTCCCGATGAACGAAATAAGTCGATATACGCTTGATTAACGTTGGGAAATATTGAAAACTTATTTCCAAAGTAGTGAGTCTATTGCCGAAACTTGCCAACTACGAACAGTGTGAGAAAATTTTTGAAAAAACATCTGCCATCGGTCAGAAGAATTGAACATCAGCGATATGACTTTGCGAAGAATTTTACACAAAGACCTGGATATGAAGGCCTACCAAGTCCAATTGGTTCAAGTTGTAAAAGCAGTTGCTATCCATTTCGTTTCCGCTTCGCTGAGTAAACCAATCCTCGGTTGAAAGAAGATGATTATTTTTACCAAAAAAAATTTTATTTCCGACGAAGCTCGTTTTCAGCCCGGTGGTGATGTGAACGAGCAAAATTGTCATATTTTGGGCACAACAAATCAACACGTGAATATTGAGAAACCTGTTCGCCCCAAATGAAGAGTCTGTCTTTTGTGGAAAATGAGGAAGGAAATGTACTAAAAGTCAATGGCTGCCGTTATCGTGCTTAACGTGAGTTTTAATTCTCTACGATTGAAAAAGATCTCTTGTCGGATTTTTTCTTTCAACAGAACGGTGCCACTGCCCACACTAGAAATATATCCGCCCGACGGCGAATTCATCTATATAAAACTAGTTTTCGACTTTAATTTGAAAATGAAAATGAATCAATGAAAAATGAAGCTTTATTGCAGAAATTGAACAACTGTTAATCGAATTTTCCATACGTTGTTCAGTCTGTTAGAGATCGTTGTATATAATTAAATTAATTTAGAAATTTTAGTATTCTGTAATTTTGGCGTGAAGCCGACTAGAGAAATTAATTTGATATTTAAGCTCAATGATTTGCAACTTCCACATATCTTCATTACTCGTATACCAGAACATCGTATACCATCACCAACATCATCATGGACGCGTTACTTAAGGGGGACAGGAATTGTTAGGACTAATTGCTAACGTGCGACGGGATGACGTTAGACCGTAGACAAGGTCTTACAACGACCAAAGTCGCAACGATATAAAAGCTGTATACCATAAATATTTTGAAGATGATGAGAAATTAATCGAAGATGAAAACATCAAGCCGCCAGGACAGTATCTCGAAGAAAGGAAGAAAATGCAACGTGCGTACCAAAAAGCAATTGAGCACATCAATAATTGCATGACACAACTACCCGTCAATCCATCAAAAACTACACCATCAATCACTTCAATGAAGAATATATCGGAGCTCGGCGAACAACGAGACAGGTTAGAACAGCCAAAAGAGGATCAATTGAACATCGGATTCGGTAAGCCTCTGGAAAAGTTAGAAGAACACGATTCAAGTGATCCCGACACGCCATCATTCAAAAATTCCAGGGAGGGGCCCAGAATCGAAAGCACAGAATGAACCGATTCAAAACAAACATCAAGTAAAGGGGACCGCCAAACCAATTCATCCCGAACTGGCCTGAATTTATCGCAAAAGCTGTTCAAACAGCAAGATGTCAGCATGCGATTTATACCGAAAAATAAATGGTAAAGGCGAAACTGGCATCAAAAGAATACTCGGAAGGGTACCTTAAAATTAAAATTGATCAGATCAACCAGGACATGAAAGAAGTTGATCAACTACATAAAAAGATCCTCATGGAAGTCGAGGATGAAGACCATAAATACTTCATTGAAGATTACTATGGAACCCTAACAGTTAGCCTCATCCTAGTTCAATGCTATATTATCATTGCATATAATATACAACATGATACGGTGGTGGAGATGTTGCACAACATCAACAACTTGAAGCTAGATAATCCTTTTGAAACCCTCATCGTTATGAAAAAGTTGGACGCTGATACTTTGGAAAAATATGAAAGCTGGTCCGTCCACGCGAGATTCCTAAACTGGACTATTGTTTGAACATTTTGACGAGAAGATCCCAATCACTGGAGACAGTCGGAGGACAAAAACAGAACATCGCACGGTTGACCAATCCAGACGTCAGTGTGACACGGAAAAGTTTCCTAAACTCTAAGAGCCTCAACAAACCGGCAGCGGATAAACACAATGCGACTGATTGCAGGTATTGTGGAGGACGGCATCATTCTCTCAAGGAGTGCACTCATTATCAAAATCTGTCCATCAAACGTAGAATCGGTTTGGTGAATCGTGCCGAAATTTGCATGTACTGTCTCGCACATAGTCCAAAAATGCGAGAAACCTCGATGCACCAGCTGCAGTGATCGACATCACCACTTATTGCTCGAGCCAGAGCCAAGGCTTGCAAAAACGGTATCTGTCAGCACGTTGGATGGTAATCAAACAACACTGCTAGGAACGGCTGTTGTAAAAAAACAACTCTATCTTCGAAAAGTAGTTCAATGTACGAACGTTAATAGATCAGGGGTTCCAGGTTTCAGTAATTACGTAGCATCTCTGGAGTTGGAGCTAATACATTTAACAAGGCAAATGCGAGTGTCAGATTTTCCTTCAACCGTCTGACGATAAATGGAGTAGATTACGTTTAGCGGATCCAAATTTTGATCGCTCGGCACCAATTAACTTACTGTTAGGGACAAACGTTTACAGCGACTTCATCGGGAACACAAACTTGTACGTAGCAGCTCATACGATTAATAAGATAGAAGGAAACATGGAGAAATTCTGGGAATTAGAGCAGCTCCCGAAAGACATTAAAAGCTGGTCGGTAGAGGAATCTTCATGCAAAACACTGCTGAAGCAAACCACTAAGCATGGTAAATATGGCCGATATAGGGTACAATTGCCATTCAAAGAGAGCCAATTGGATCTGCTCGGAAGTTCTCGACAGCGAGCACCACAACGGTTTCTACATCTGGAAACAAAATTCAGTAAAAATCCAGAATTGAGATCAGTATACATAAATTTCATGCGACAGTACCTCCAGATGGCCCCTCGGGGATAAGTTAATAGTGCTGCCTATAACTTATCAAAGCGATTAAAAATTCAATAAAACGTGAAATATTAAAGGAGTGATAAAATATATATAAACATATATATATTCTTATAAAAAGTCTTTTTAAAGACTAAATATCAAACTACTAAGTCTACTAATACCCCTCTGTGGTAGGGGAGGCAACGAAGGAGTGGTTCCACCGTAAAGGTGCAATAAAAATCCACTGCACGGCTAAAATTAGTGCAGGGATTTAAGTAGATTTGAGTGTATAAAGTGGAGTGTATCAAATATTTAAAGTTAATTTAAATATCAAAACAAGCGTAGCTAAATTTATTTGGCGGATTACCCAGAGATATGGGTAAGGGGTCAAGGCGTGATCCGGGTCAATCTTCGCAAGAAGATGACTTCCAAAGAGCCTCTAAGAAGGCTAAACTAGACGAGAATCTGAATGATTCAACCTCGGAAGCCGAGCTTGTCGGCAATGATGAGACGACGACTGAAGTTGAAAACACTTCGTCAAACAGTAGTGGTCAAGTAGCAAAAAGCGAACGACCCCATGAGAACCTCATGATTGAAATCGTTTCTCTTGAAACGATGCTTGAGCAAGTCAAAAACACGAAACTTACCGAACCTAAGTTTCGTGATCTAACCATGAAAATTAAAAACATGAAAATCCATATCCTCGAGGTGGTTGCGGAAACGAATCTGGTTGTTGGCAAACTGGAGGAAGCACGCAACCATAGGTGTATTTGCAGCCGGGAACCTAAAATGGTTACGGCGGAAAAGGCACCAAAGGTGGCTGCACGGGATTCAGTTCTCAGTGCTAATTCAGAAAATCCCAGAAACGTGGAAACCGATCCGAACGGAAACGGAGGAAACTGGCAGGTGGTCGGTAAAAAGCGAAAGAAACGGAGAAACAGAAAACGCTGGCCAAAACAGACAACAAAACGGATAATTATCTCAGCTAGGGATAATGAATCCAGCCTTACGACCACCGAGATAACAAAGAAAATCAAAGAAGTTATCCGACCTAGCGAATCGAACGTAAAGATTCACTATGTAACGAACGCCGGCCCGAAAGGTGTCGCGGTTACTGTCGATGCTTCCTCCGATTTGAAAGTTTTCACGGAAAACAAAGATCTGGAAGGCGTGGGTCTAGTAGCCACCGAACCAGCGCCTATAAAGAGATTACCGAAGGTAATTATCTTTGACGTCAGCTCTGATCTTGATGGAGACATGGTAACTAACTGTCTAATTAAACAAAACTGCCTGGATCAAAAATATTTTAAGGTTCTATTTAGAACTGGTGCGAAAAACAAAGAGACCGCTCTCTGGGTGGTAGAAGTAGAACCAGCAACCAGAAACATGTTGCTAAAGTGTGGTAGACTACACGTGGACTGGGTTCGATGCTATGTGAGAGATTACGTGACTCCAACTAGGTGCTTTAGGTGCCAGCGATACGGTCATATTGCAAAGAATTGTAGGGCCCGCACAGAGACCTGCTCTCACTGTGCACATCATGGTCATGGCTTCAAGGGATGTCCTAACAAAGACAAACCTGTCAGCTGCGCAAGCTGCAAAGAAATGCAAAAACCAAATGACCACCAAGTAGGTCGCGTTTCATGTAACGCATACAAAAGCGCTGTGCAACGCCTAAAATTTAATACTAACATGATGATTAGTCACAATCAAAGGAATTGTAACAGCAACCTACTAATCGCCCACCTCAACATGCAAGGTGCCAAGATAGTCGGATCCGAAATATGTGAAAGCATTTCCACCCACGACATAGATATTCTATGTATGCAAGAGCCACACTCTGTCAATGATCAAATCAGCGGCATGCCTTCTACAGCCAGAGTAGCAACAGGATGCTCTGAGAATCCCAAGACTGCAATTAGCATTCATAGTGTCGGCATGGACATGATGAAGCTAACTCAGGCTTGTGATAGCCACTGCACATGTGTTGAAATATCATCGGAAGCTGGTTCATTCTACCTGCTTTCAATTTACGCCCAATATAGTGAACCGATCGAGTACCATCTGTGCAAAATCGAAACGATCCTAGGCTCTTTATCGGGTCAACAAAAAAAGGTAATGATCGTCGGAGACTTCAATGCCAGAAGTAAAATGTGGCATGACCGTTTAACTGATGAAAACGGAAGAAAAGTAGAGGACTTCGTGTCTAGAAATGACCTCTTCATGATGAACTTGCAGGGACACCCAACGACGTTCTCGTCTAATGGGAACTCCAATATTGACCTAACAATAGTCAACGGAGCCTTGCTGGGCTCGATATAGTTGGGTGGCGTGTAAGAGAAAATTGGACCTCTAGTGACCATAGAGTCATCACGTTCGAACTATCAAATGCACCACAGAATAGTCCTCTTGCAAGTAGCAAAACTCTAAGATTTGCCATAAAGATAGCTGATTGGGGTCTATTTGCTAGACAACTGGTCGGCTCTTGGGACAGTGTAGAAGCACTTCCTGAAATTAACTCGATTGAAGAAATTGATGATCGTGTGGAGCTGATCACAACGCCGCAGTTAACCAGTGTCTGCAACAACTCAATTCCAAAGAAGAGAGTGGCAAAGAGACAAAATAGTTGGTGGAACTCTAATCTAAGAAAACTTAGATCCTCAATGCACAAGCTCAGAAGAGCATACCAGAAGGAAAGAAACCAAATAGCAAAAGAGTTGAAATTGTCTCTCTTTAGAGCGGCAAGGAATAAATACTTCCATGAAGTATTTATAGCTAAGCAAAGTAGTTTTCAAAGGTACGTCACGGAACATGGCAACAATGACCCATGGGGACTTGTTTATAAATTTGCCGCCGGCAAAGCAAGACCACCTGAAGTCTTAAACACCATCAGGAAGACAAGTGGAGTCGTCACTGATACGTGGCATGACACACGCTTGGAGTTATTAAACTCGCTTCTGCCGGACGAAACACCTGACGTTACTGGGCCTCAAGCAGAAATGCGCGAGATCGCCACCAACAATAGTTGGATATCTGATGCTGAAGACCCCCCATTTACGTGGGAGGAGGTCAACAGTGCCCTTACTTGCTTTAAGCGTAACAAGTCTCCCGGACTTGACAACTTGAACGCTGAAATAATCCAACTGGCTTGGCCCATTATAGGGACTTCCATAGTAAGATTATTAAACAGCTGCTTAAAATTTGGCTAAAGGGTGAAATGATTATAATCAGGAAACCTGGGGATAGAGATCCACTTTCTCCTAAGTCTTATAGACCAATCATGCTGCTACCTGTTATGGGGAAACTATTGGAAACGCTACTAGCGGTTCGTATCTCTCCAAGAATCGAACAGAGCGGACTATTCTCGGACAAACAATTCGGTTTCCGACGTAGCATGTCTACTGAGGACGCGATAGTCCGCCTAACAAACACTGTCAAAACCCAAAGTTCGAAATATGTTATGGGTATTTTCTTGGATATAGCTGGAGCATTTGATAACTTAACGTGGCCTAGTGTCATTGCAAGTTTATCAGTTTACAATCTACCTAGAAACATCATAAATATTTTCAAGAGTTACTTCAGCAACCGAACCACAGAAATCAGAGACAAATATGGTTCAGTAACAAAACAAGTTACAAAAGGATGTCCTCAGGGCTCAATCCTAGGACCCCTGATCTGGAATATCGTATTTAATACGAGTATGATGAATGACCAGGATGAAATAGCATTCGCAGATGACAAAGTCATCCTGGTGCACGGCAACTCGAGGCTTGAACTTCAACGCCAGGGTCAAACCGCCATAAATAACACGATACAATGGTGCGAAACGAATAAAATGTCACTATCTGTGGAAAAAACAGTGATGCTGCAACTAAAAGGCAAATTTGACTCTAGTCGACCACCAACAATATCACTAAACAGTCGAAACATGAAAATGGTCAAGTGCGTTCGATATTTAGGAGTTGACCTAGATGAACGAATGGGAGTAACATCTCACGTTCTTAGAGTCTGTGAAAACGCTAAGAAACTATTCCACTCATTGGCGAGAGTGTCAAGAGAGGGATGGGGACTGAATCACAAAACACTTGTAATAATGTACAAAGCTGTGGCGGAGGCGCAATTCACGTATGCCACAGCTGGTTGGTATGACAGGTTAAACTGTCACCACATCAGATCACTTGAAAGTGCTCAGAGGAATATACTACTAGGAGTAACAAAGGCCTACCGAACGGTGTCTAAAGACGCTGTTGTAGTTCTGGCCGGCGTGCTCCCAGTGGATATTCTAATCAAAAAACGAGCGCTCATGTATCACCTTAGAAGAAGCGCTATGAATGAATCAGGTGACCATATACATGTCGCAGATAGTGAACGAATTCAATATAGAAACAAAAATGAAATCGCGCAAATGGCGGTTGACCTGTGGCAAAGAAGATGGAATGAATCAGCAAATGGAAGACACACATTTGCATTCATTCCAGACGTAAAAGTTCGTCTAAAAATGAAGCCACAAATAACAAGCTCGGTTAGTCAGGTAATCTCTGGGCATGGTAAGTTTAAGGCCTACCTCCAGAGATTCAAAATAATAAACCATTATCGATGTCCATGCGGTTCGGAAGTTGAAGATGTAAACCACCTACTTTTCGAATGTAACGAGGTGACGGTCAAGTCAATAAAGCAAAAGTGGCTTGGTAATTCAAACATACATGAATTATCACTGCCAAAATTACTGAGTGCCGAAGTACTCCCACAGTTTCGGGCATATTGCGCCGAACTGATCAGCGTCTTAAAAGAACGTAACAGTGCGCTAGAGTAGACCGGGTAACCGGACGGTACATGTCTCCAAGCGACTAGGGATGGTAACGATACAATTTTTCAATTGTACGGCTAAACTGTACCTAGCACTATTATCAGAGAACTTGCTAATTTATTAACAATGCAATTACTGCAAAATGATGCTTGTGACCTGATACATATTTTTTTTAGTCTCAATGATATTTTTCGGCTGGATAAGCAGACAACACATCATGATTCTCCAAATGGTTCATCATCCAGTAAAGGAACCTGAAGCACTGGTCACATTCACATCATCATCATTCACACTATTGAATCACAGTAATTATAGTTTTATATTCACTTTTATTAGAATTAGATCATTTACATTTCTGTTTATTATTAATATTTTATTCATACTACACATCAACTATATTTCCAACTTTTTATCCACTGTATATTATTATTATTGTCATTGTTGTTGTTGTTTACATGTTTTCTATGTATTATTATTATTTTCTCTTTTGACATCAAATAATTTTATTTTGTCTTGTTGTCATACTGGAATTGAATTAAAACCTTATAAATGTCATTTTGGCATTTGTCTAAAGGCTCAACTACACTACAATATTTTTTACCACTACATGGTCGGTTTATTTGATCGATATTTTTATTTTGATGAATGGCTCGGTAGTCTTGCCAATTTAATTAAGCGGCGCGAAATAATTTTATTTATTATGAATGGTTACATTAATTTGATTATTATTAATTTCAATGGGCAGCTCAATGAACTTTAATCTTGTTTACCAAAACATACGTAGTATAAGGAAAAATTTAGATAAGCTGCTTGTATACATAGGCTCCGGTAATCTACAGCCTCAAATTATTGGTTTGTCTGAAATTTGGATTTACGACAATGAAGTCGCGAATTATGGTGTAAAGGGGTACGATCTATATGATTGTGAAATACATACCAAAAATAATACCAAAAATTTACACTGTTAAATTTAAAAATATTCCAATTGGATTTGTTTTGTGGTGAAATTGAAACATTTTTATATAATCTTTAACATTTAAATTAGATAAGTCCCTAAGTTCCTAATAGTGTCGCTGTCAAGATCAAATAATTTTCTAACGGTTGTAATAAACACGAAAAAATCGTAAAACGATTTACTAAACTATTTTCAATTTGAAAAAGGCTATTTAAGACTATGTTTCTACTTTTATATATCCGATCCTAGAGATGTTCACGGGGTCCCACCTATATGACCGAATAGCTAAATCAAAACCCCACGTGTGTAGTTAACAAGATTTAATTATGATGGTTTTACAAAGTCCAGCGCATTTTTAATAAACTATGGTTTTTGATTTCAATCTATTTTCTAACTTTTCCGTCACTGCTCCTACAGACATTCACAGTTTTTAAAATATAATTTAGAATAGCGTAGACAAAGTTGTAACACTGAAATAGACAAAGATAGTTTAAAATGATATGTACAGTGCCATACAGGCCATTTAGAAATTCCATAAATTTTAATAAATTTTCAAATTTTATTTCACCGAACCTAAAGATGTTCACGGGATCTCACCTACATGGCCAGATAGATCAGTCAAAACCCTATCAGTGAGGTGAATGGGATCTAATTATGGTGATTTTTAACTTGCCCAGAGACATTTTTACGTTTACGGTTATATCCCATATACCAAAAATGTTCACGGGATCTCTTTCATATATTCAAATAGGTCAGAAAATTATCTATCAATATTGTGAAAAAGGGACACGAATAATGATTTTCACTTTGTATTTCGAAATTTAAAACTTCTTCATTTTCAATTTCTTTCTCAATTGGAAATTTTGGTATTTTCTCCAATAGGATTTTGACCCAATTGACATTCCCAAATAAGCTACGAACCCGATTTATTGTGATAATAATCAAATAACAGAAATCCTAGAGATGTTCACGGGCTCACGTTTACACTTTTTAATAGTTCAAAGATGCGACTTTCGATAGTTCCGGAAAGGGTTCGGTTATGGCGATATTTACAGTGCCATACACGACTTAGAAGTTTCATGAAATAATTTGAATACATTATCAAATTTTATTTCACCGAACCTAGAGATGTTCACGGGGTCTCACCTACATGGCCAGATAGATCAGTCGAAACCCTATCAGTGAGGTGAATGGGATCTAATTATGGTGATTTTTAACTTGCCCAGAGACATTTTTACGTTTACGGTTATATCCCATATACCAGAAATGTTCACGGGATCTCTTTCATATATTCAAATAGGTCAGAAAAGTATCTATCAATATTGTGAAAAAGGGACACGAATAATGATTTTCACTTTGTATCTCGATATTTAAAATTTCTTCATTTTAAATTTCTTTCTCAATTGGAAATTTTGGTATTTTCTCCAATAGGATTTTGACCCAATTGACATTCCCAAATAAGCTACGAACCCGATTTATTGTGATAATAATCAAATAACAGAAATCCTAGAGATGGTCACGGGCTCACGTTTACACTTTTGAATAGTTCAAAGATGCGACTTTCGATAGTTCCGGACAGGGTTCGGTTATGGCAATATTTACAGTGCCATACACGACTTAGAAGTTTCATGAAATAATTTGAATACATTATCAAATTTTATTTCACCAAACCTAGAGATGTTCACGGGGTCTCACCTACATGGCCAGATAGATCAGTCGAAACCCTATCAGTGTGGTGAATGGGATCTAATTCTGGTGATTTTTAACTTGCCCAGAGACATTTTTACGTTTACGGTTATATCCCATATACCAGAAATGTTCACGGGATCTCTTTCATATATTCGAATAGGTCAGAAAATTATCTATCTATATTGTGAAAAAGGGCACGAATAATGATTTTCACTTTGTATTTCGAAATTTAAAACTTCTTCATTTTCAATTTCTTTCTCAATTGGAAATTTTGGTATTTTCTCCAATAGGATTTTGACCCAATTGACATTCCCAAATAAGCTACGAACCCGATTTATTGTAATAATAATCAAATAACAGAAATCCTAGAGATGTTCACGGGCTCACGTTTACACTTTTTAATAGTTCAAAGATGCGACTTTCGATAGTTCCGGACAGGGTTCGGTTATGGTGATATTTACAGTGCCATACACGACTTAGAAGTTTCATGAAATAATTTGAATACATTATCAAATTTTATTTCACCGAACTTAGAGATGTTCACGGGGTCTCACCTACATGGCCAAATAGATCAGTCGAAACCCTATCAGTGTGGTGAATGGGATCTAATTCTGGTGATTTTTAACTTGCCCAGAGACATTTTTACGTTTACGGTTATATCCCATATACCAAAAATGTTCACGGGATCTCTTTCATATATTCAAATAGGTCAGAAAATTATCTATCTATATTGTGAAAAAGGGACACGAATAATGATTTTCACTTTGTATTTCGAAATTTAAAACTTCTTCATTTTCAATTTCTTTCTCAATTGGAAATTTTGGTATTTTCTCCAATAGGATTTTGACCGAATTGACATTCCCAAATAAGCTACGAACCCGATTTATTGTAATAATAATCAAATAACAGAAATCCTAGAGATGTTCACGGGCTCACGTTTACACTTTTGAACAGTTCAAAGATGCGACTTTCGATAGTTCCGGACAGGGTTCGGTTATGGCGATATTTACAGTGCCATACACGACTTAGAAGTTTCATGAAATAATTTGAATACATTATCAAATTTTATTTCACCGAACCTAGAGATGTTCACGGGGTCTCACCTACATGGCCAAATAGATCAGTCGAAACCCTATCAGTGTGGTGAATGGGATCTAGTTCTGGTGATTTTTCTGGCGCGCAACTTAAATCTAAATATTTAATAATAAATGTACAAAAGGACCGCTGTATTTGTGTGTTATTTTCATTTGCATATGAATAATTGTGACGTACTAAACTAATGTACTTATGTAGATTATATAGTCGATAGTCGATTAACCACCACACAAAAAGCAGAAACACGTCACGCTAGTTCAAGCATGAAATTAAGAGCTTACTAAATTATCCGGTTACGAAATATTCTGGGACACAAATCAACCGCATATCGGGACGAAACTTCCCACTTAACCTTTTCGCATAAATTAAGAGATCCAATGACTTTTGCCTGAAATCGGAGGAAAATGATTATTCCAAACTTTCCATATATATTATGTTTGTGTAAGTACTATGGTCAATCTTCACTCGCAAAATTTTGTCATGACGATAGAGTGCCATGACAAAATTGTATTGTTGGTTGTCCAACGATGATTTCCTTATGCGAGGTAACTGTATAAGTTCTACTTGTATTTTTATATTTTGCGGCAGCCCACTGACCATTTCTCTTAAACTGAACGCAGCATTCAAAATTAGTAATATTAACATGCCTTAGCATTAGCCAGATCTCGGAAAGCAAGAAAATTGAGCATCCCTGCGTGACTGTATCAGTAACGTTGAGATGATGCTATGCCTCCTAAACTACAGGCCGCTTACACCAAAATGATGACGACACGCTATGTTGACGTTTTTGTTGCTTTCTCTAGTTGTTTTGTTAGTGTAAATATCATAAAATTATTATTGCGCAGTCTCGGTTTAGACATAAATAGACGTCATGTGTGAAAAATGAGAGTAGTAAGAGGCCTGCAGTTTAGGAGGCATTGGATGATGTGACCTGAGACTGGCAGTTCAATGTTAAAAACCAGACGTCATTAAATTCGCCATTACAACCTGAGCTATACTTAGCGGGTTTGTAGTGAGGCGCAATAGCTCATTTTGAAGAAGACTCATTGAGATCCCATTTTTGATGTGTAAACATCTTTGCTCGCGCCTACCAAAAATTTTTGTATTAGAGTAAACTTGTAAATGAAACGAACGGAAATGACGTATGTGTACCTACTTCGTTTGAAAAAAAAGCAACAAATTCAATAAAACAATTTTGTACTATACATGGCTTGCTTGTATGTATATATGTATAATAGTATAGGGAAAACAAAAAACTAATTTAAAAAATTAAATAGAAACCATCGACATCTCCGTCGATCAGAAAAATCAAAAATAAAATTACGATACGAAATACGAATTACAATTACGAAATTACATACTCTTACGATTAAAAACACAGTCAACATTTGTGTATGTTGCTTTATCACGAGTAAGGAGTCTCTAGGAGCTGTTCATCATGTCGGCTATCAATGATCATGTCTTCTACTAAATGGGGTTATAATGACGTCTCGATTTTAACATTGAACTGCCAGAGTCTCAGGTGACAGTCACGCAGATAAGCTCAATTCATTTGCTTTCCGAGCCCTGTCTACGCAATGACGAGTACGTTAATATTCCTACGTTTGAATGCCGCGTTTAGTTCAAGAGAGATAATGAGTGGGCTGCCGGAGAAGCAATTCCGTCAAAAGATCGATAAAATATGCATAGTGGACACAAATATTTTGCCGTACGAACTTCCACTTGTCATAGGTCGGCCTTACTTTCTCAAAACCAATATTGACGTAACTATGGGCTGTCTGAGGTATATCGATTGCAGCCATCCTGACCGAAAAACGACAACGATGAACACGTCAAAAGTAAAAATGTCAAACTACTCTGGATGGATTTCGGTACAAATTCTCAAGGCAAGAAAGTTAGGCTGCTTAAAGCTGGATGGGCGCAGAAAACGAATATCGACCGATGTTTGGTGCCCATTTCTTGAAAGAGCTCAACTGTTAATCGAAACAACAATCTGACAATTAATGTTAAGCGTAATCATTTTCCAGTCGTACTTGCATGTGCCACCACAATTCATGCATCACAGCGTTCGACCTATAACGAGATAGTCAGTATATACTCTTACGATAAAAGACACAGTCCACAATTTGTGTATATTGCTTTATTACGAGTAACGAGTCTCGAAGGACTGTTCATCACGTCGGCTATCAATGATCATGTCTTCTACCATGGACGTAAAAATGGGACCTCAATGGGTCTTCTTCAAAATGAGCTATCGCGCTTCACTACAAATCCGCTAACTATAGAGCAGGTTATAATGGCGAATTTTGTACGAGATAATAATGACGTCTGGTTTTTAACATTGAAGTTCCAGAGTCTCAGGTCACTTCACCTCGACCTAACTGATACAGTCACGCAGGGATGCTCAATTTTCTTGCTTTCCGAGATCTGGATACGCATTGACGAACATGTTAATATTATTAATTTTGAATGATGCGTTCAGTTTAAGAGAAATGGTCAGTGAGCTGCCGGAGTAGCAATATATAAAAATATAAGTTGAACTTATACAGTTAACTGACATAAGGTAATCATCGTTGGATGAACAAATGATATGAGGGTAACAACACAACCCATGGATAATATATACACGGCTGAACTTCAGCTTCTGAATGGGAACAAGATGCTTTCTGTAGTTGTGTACACCTCGCCGAAAAAATCTTTCGAAGACATAATGAAGTTCATACATTTCGTCCTTGCTCCATATTCTAAAAGGATTTCAAAAATTCTCCAAGGAGACTATCATCTTTTGCCGATGATTATTAGCGGGGATTTCAATATTAATTTTGCTGTTCCTCAAGCTGAACCACTTATAAACTTCCTGCGAGACGAATTCGATTTGCACATGAACTTAGATCGAAATATATCTACTACGAGATATGAAACGACCGTTGTGCAGTTTTTCAATGAAAATTAGAAAAGTTAGAGTCGACAGTATATGTATGTATCTTATTTTAGCTACCATAATCCAATTGCGTCGATTATACCGAAAGAGTAATAGACCAATTTAACGATAATAAACAAATGAAAAACTATGGTTAGTAAAATTACATTCCTTCTTCCTTCAAAGTAAACTGTACGTGTACGGACGCACTATACATACGTCATGTTTACACATTTCTTGAGAGTACTAATGGACTCACTCTTTTTTTTTACGACCATGGAAGACATGATCATCGATAGCCGACGTGATGAACAGTTATTTGATTATTATCACAATATATCGGGTTCGTAGCTTATTTGGGAATGTCAATTGGGTCAAAATCCTATTGGAGAAAATACCAAAATTTCCAATTGAGAAAGAAATTGAAAATGAAGAAGTTTTAAATTTCGAAATACAAAGTGAAAATCATTATTCGTGTCCCTTTTTCACAATATAGATAGATAATTTTCTGACCTATTTGAATATATGAAAGAGATCCCGTGAACATTTTTGGTATATGGGATATAACCGTAAACGTAAAAATGTCTCTGGGCAAGTTAAAAATCACCAGAATTAGATCCCATTCACCACACTGATAGGTTTTCGACTGATCTATCTGGCCATGTAGGTGAGACCCCGTGAACATCTCTAGGTTCGGTGAAATAAAATTTGATAATGTATTCAAATTATTTCATGAAACTTCTAAGTCGTGTATGGCACTGTAAATATCGCCATAACCGAACCCTGTCCGGAACTATCGAAAGTCGCATCTTTGAACTGTTCAAAAGTGTAAACGTGAGCCCGTGAACATCTCTAGGATTTCTGTTATTTGATTATTATTACAATAAATCGGGTTCGTAGCTTATTTGGGAATGTCAATTGGGTCAAAATCCTATTGGAGAAAATACCAAAATTTCCAATTGAGAAAGAAATTGAAAATGAAGAAGTTTTAAATTTCGAAATACAAAGTGAAAATCATTATTCGTGTCCCTTTTTCACAATATTGATAGATAATTTTCTGACCTATTTGAATATATGAAAGAGATCCCGTGAACATTTTTGGTATATGGGATATAACTGTAAACGTAAAAATGTCTCTGGGCAAGTTAAAAATCACCAAAATTAGATCCCATTCACCACACTGATAGGTTTTCGACTGATCTATCTGGCCATGTAGGTGAGACCCCGTGAACATCTCTAGGTTCGGTGAAATAAAATTTGATAATGTATTCAAATTATTTCATGAAACTTCTAAGTCGTGTATGGCACTGTAAATATCGCCATAACCGAACCCTGTCCGGAACTATCGAAAGTCGCATCTTTGAACTATTGAAAAGTGTAAACGTGAGCCCGTGAACATCTCTAGGATTTCTGTTATTTGATTATTATTACAATAAATCGGGTTCGTAGCTTATTTGGGAATGTCAATTGGGTCAAAATCCTATTGGAGAAAATACCAAAATTTCCAATTGAGAAAGAAATTTAAAATGAAAAAATTTTAAATTTCGAAATACAAAGTGAAAATAATTATTCGTGTCCCTTTTTCACAATATTGATAGATACTTTTCTGACCTATTCGAATATATGAAAGAGATCCCGTGAACATTTCTGGTATATGGGATATAACCGTAAACGTAAAAATGTCTCTAGGCAAGTTAAAAATCACCATAATTAGATCCCATTCACCTCACTGATAGAGTTTCGACTGATCTATCTGGTCATGTAGGTGAGACCCCGTGAACATCTCTAGGTTCGGTGAAATAAAATTTGAACATTTATTAAAATTTATGGAATTTCTAAATGGCCTGTATGGCACTGTACATATCATTTTAAACTATCTTTTTCTATTTCAGTGTTACAACTTTGTCTACGCTATTCTAAATTATATTTTAAAAACTGTGTATGTCTGTAGGAGCGTTGACACGAAAGTTATAAAATAGATTGAAATCAAAAACCATAGTTTATTAAAAATGCGCTGGACTTTGTAAAAACCATCATAATTAAATCCTGTTAACTACACACGTGGGGTTTTGATTTAGCTATTCGGTCATATAGGTGGGACCCCGTGAACATCTCTAGGATCGGATATATAAAAGTAGAAACATCGTCTAAAATAGCCTTTTTTAGAATTAAAAAAAGTTTAGTAAATCGTTTTACGATTTTCTCCTGTTTATTTCAAATCGTTAGAAAATTATTTGATCTTTACAGCGACACTATTAGGAACTTAGGGACTTATCTAATTTAAATGTTAAAGATTATATAAAAATGTTTCAATTTCACCACAAAACAAATCCAATTGGAATATTTTTAAATTTAACAGTGTAAATTTTTGGTATTATTTTTGGTATGTATTTCACAATCATCGATCTATTCACTTCTTGCCTGCATGATAAACGTTCGGGAGGTGTTGCTGTTTATGCCCATAGCAGTCTAAATTGCAAACAATTTAATCTACTTTTCCAAACTTTCAACGCGGTCGGTCTGACTTTCTTTATAAATTCTAAATTAGTTTGTATTATTTGTATTTATCGTCTGGGATATACAGATATCTCCAGTTTTATTGATGAATTCAGTGGGCTTTTGGAAGGTCTATCCCACTCTAACTTAATTATCATGGGTGATTTTAATATCGACTTCCTCAAGCAGAACGCAATGCTTGATAGGCTGCTAATTTTATTATCGGAACATGGTTTGGATAATATTCTTGAACCAACTCGAATTACAAATACCACAGCTACTTGTATTGATAATGTACTCCATAGATTTGATCAAAGGTATTTTCCGGTAGTCTCTTACAGTGTATTAGACCTAAAAATTTCAGATCACTGTTTAATTGAAATTAAAATAACAGGAACCTTTAACATTAAATCTAATTCTCGGCGAACCTTTGAAGTTTTACAGATTGATTTCAATAAGCTAAAGGAACTACTATTGTATGAAGTATGGACTGATGTTTATTCTTGCCTAGATGCTTCTAAGGCCTACGATAATTTTATTAAAATCTTTAAAGGTCATATTAAAAAAAGCACTTCCATTAAGTTGTTTGCCAATAGGTCAACGAAGCTAAAGCCATGGATGTCTGATGATCTATTGAGACTTATACGTAAAAGAAATAATATTTGTCGCCTTGCAAAAAAACATAACAGCAACCGTAGATTGAAACAATATAGCTTGACGCTGTGTGACTCTGTTAACCTACAAATTGATATAGCCAAAAAAAGCTTTTATTCTCAAAAGTTCAGCAACAATGGTAGTGATGCTCGTAAAAATTGGAAAACAGTCAATGAAATAATTAACGGACAGCCTGATTCAGCTGAAATTAAAGAAATTGTTAATCAAAGAGGCTGCAAAATATCTGGTCCAGTGCAGATTGCAAATGAATTTAACGAGTTCTTTACTAGTGTTGGTGATGCAAATGCTGCCAGTCTCCTCTTGAATGATGACAAAAATAGAATAATATGTCAGTATTACCAATCTATAGATAGTTGCGTTTTTTCGGAAATTTCATCTGGAGAAGTGTATTTTACAATTCTTTCGCTAAAAAATAATTCAACTCCTGGTTTGGATGGGATTTCAAATAATGTTGTCAAAAAAATGTCCTGGTTCTTAGTTGATGTCTTATCTTTTATTTTCAATTTAAGCTTGGTAACTGGAACTTTTCCTACATCGTTAAAGCGAGCCTTAGTTGTTCCGATCTTTAAAAATAATGATAAAACAAGTATGAACAACTATAGACCAATCTCTCTACTTTCGGTCTTCTCGAAAATATTTGAAAAAGTCATAAAAAGTAGAATCGTTTTCTTCCTAGAAAAAAGAGACTTTTTCTCTCCTGACCAATATGGTTTTAGGAAAAATAAAAATACTGAACAAGCTATTGTATCTTTCCTAGAACAAGTAACTGAACATATTGATAAAGGGTCCAAGGTATCTACTCTATTTATAGACTTAACAAAGGCTTTTGACAGAGTTCAACATAGCACATTGTTAAAAAAGCTATATTGTTGTGGATTCAGAGGGATAACCCGGGATTGGTTGTCCTCGTATTTGCATGGGCGAACGCAATTGGTTAGAGTAAATGGACAATTAAGTAAAGAGTTACCGATAAATGTGGGAGTCCCACAGGGTTCTGTCTTAGGACCTTTATTATTTTTAGTGTATGTAAACGGTATCTTTCGACTACAATTTCGAGGGTCTCCAACTGCTTTTGCTGACGATTTCTCGTTTACATATGCTAGTCCAAGTTATCAAGAAAATATCATGCTCATAGATCATGATTTAAAAAGTTTGTCTATTTGGTTGGAAGCACATAATTTTGTTTTGAGTCACAAAACGAAATTATTACATTTTAGGGATACCTCATCGTTGTATCTTGAGACAACGTATCATACGTTCAAATGCAGCAGAAACAATAACACGCAATGCCCTCCTAATGACTGCTTCTTAGTGAACACTGTTGATGAATTTCGATATCTAGGTATTATTATTGATCGAGATTTAAATTGGAAAGCGCACACACAAGGACTGAAAACTAGACTATCATTGGTCTCCAGAAAAATGTATGTCTTACGGCTATTTTGTCCGCAATATTTACTTAGGACGATTTACTTTGCATTAGCGGACTCAATACTGCAATATGGTTTATCATGTTGGGGTAGTGCTTGCAATGCTACACTACGTCCTGTCTACGTGCGACAAAAGCAGTTAATCAGAATAATGTGCTTTAAACCATCTTTTTCGCCTTCGTGGCCATTATTTGAAAATCTCAGCATACTTCCTCTACGTCACATATTCGTCTTCAAGGTACTTAGAATATTCTATGTTAAAAGTGGGAATAATTTTGTGACTCATGCAGGGTATAATCTCAGATCAAATCATACTTTCTTGAAACATATTCCTAAGTTTAGATTAGATCTACGGAGAAACTTTATTAATATCGTTGCACCAATCATTTTTAACAATTTACCGTTGGATATTCGTAAGTGCGGCAACTTCTCTAGTTTTTCAATATACCTTAAAGAATGGCTTCATCAAACTAAAAATATTGACCATCTTTTTCAACTATTGGTTTAAAATATTATTGTTTTTGTTTTTATTGGTTTTAAAATTATATATGTTAAAATTAAATGGTGTAGTTTAAGAGGTTTTAATATATTCATGTGTAGTAATTAAGATGTAGTTATAATTTTATTATATAATTTTTGTTTCTCTCAATTTTAACTGTAAAATAATTTGACTTTAAATTGATTTTAATTTTGTAAATAGAATTCAAATATTTTTTTGTGGCTTAGAATCAGGGGACCAGTCACGTGATCTCTTTCATCCAATGGTTCTCTTATCTTACCTTCTTAATCTTGTTAGTTTTAATAATGTTTTACACACAATGTATTTTATTTATAATGATTAAGCTGGTAATGAAATAAAATAAAAAATAAAAAATAAAAAAAAAATTTAAAAATTCTTAGTTTAAGGTTATACCTAGGTATAAGAATTAATGTAAATTTAACGTAAATGTTGACCACGACGAATAATGAATGAGTACATCCAGATGGGTCATATGAAACAGGTTGACTAAGGCAGAGGGAAATTTTATCTACTCCATCATGCAGTAGTCATGAAAACAACAGACACTACCAAAATTCGCGTAGTGTTTGATGTTTCCATGAGAAAATCCACGTAGGCATCAGTCTGAATGAGGCCTCATGTGTTGGCCCTCAGCTACAGAATGACCTATATGGGCGGTCCTGGATGGAGGAAACTGCAAACAGTGTTCTATGCTGACATCAAAAAGTTGTACCGGCAAATACTAGTTCAAGAGGAGCATCAGAAATATCAACGAATTTTATGGAGAGAAAGCGATCGTCATCCAATAGGTGAATATCAATTAACCACAGCACAGCTTATCGCGCTACTTCATCAAGGGGGCATCAAATTGAGTAAGTGGTCAAGCAATCATCCTGACCTATTAAAGGGATTACACAAGGATGAGATCTTGAGTGGCAATCTTACCATCGCGGATAAATAATCAATCAAAACCTTAGGGATAGGCTATAGTCCGTCGGCCGATTGCTTCATATTCCAAATACGGCTACCACCGAATGACAAAAAAAAACCAAAACCAAATTTCAAAAATCTTCGACCCTTTCGGATGGCTGACACCATTAATCATCGGTTGTAAAATAATGTACGAAAGACTATGGAGTCCAGACCTAGACCGAGACGAAGAGCTACCAGCAGAAATCTGGAAAAGGCTAGACGCTGGATCAACTCATGCTCCAGCTGAATTCCGCGCGACAAATTAAAACACCCCGCTATCTCAATTACGCGGAAGACAACTGTACGTTCGAACTTCAAGGATTCTGTAATGCGTCCGAGCATGCTTACGCGGCTGTACTGTATAGCAAAAGCACCATTAATGGGCAAAGTACAATCCGTCTTTTGACGGCGAAAACTAGGGTAGCACCGATAAAGTCTAAATTGACGTTACCTGTTGATTTGGTTAGTTCAACAAGCAAACAAGAGCCTGGAGATTAACATAAGTGCAACAACCTTATGTTCCGATTCCATGATTACGCTAGCATGGAATCAAAAACCATCATCATCTTAGAAATCATTTGTCGCACATCGAGTGGCAGAGATTCAGCAAAATACTATATCATCCTGTCATGGCATTACATCCAGTCAGAAGACAATCCAGCCAATTGTGCTTAGCGACACTCCAGAGCAGGTGGAACGACCCGGAGTTCTTGCAGCACGCGTTCACAACAAGTGAAGATATCGAATACGAAACAGCTGAGGCGATGGAAAACATGTTTACCACACATCTACAAGTGAAAAATATAGAATCCCTAATCCAAACCTTAATCCGAAGACAATCATCCCTCAGGTCACTCATACAAATAACAGTTACGATATTAAGATGGCGAACAAAACGAAGGGGGGTTCTCGATCAAAAAGAGTATCATTTAGCCTTGTCACGGCTAGTAGTAGCAGTTCAACAGGAAGAATTTGCTGCATTAGAACATTCCCTACTGAAACAAGGTAAAGAAATCTATAAATGTAGCATAATTATTTCGCTCAACCCATTCCTCGATCATAAAAACATAATTCGGGTCGGTGGAAGATTGGGAAAGCCGTCCCTATCCTACGAAGAAAAACATCCCGCCATCCTACCGTACAACGGAACATTCACCAAGTTAGTATTGGATTGGGGACTTAAAGAAAGTTTACACGAAGGCAACGCGTTAACTTTGGCGTTCCTTTGGAAAAAATTCTAACATAATAACCATTAATGTATTCGCTGCTATCGATTCAAAGTCGCGACCACAGAACAACTAATGGAAAATTTCCCAAGTCCCCGCGTTACTGTATCCCGCCCATTTACCCACACTGGAGTAGGCTACGCCGGCCCAATTCATATCCGAGCTAGCAAAGGTCGCGGAATTAAATCATATAAGGGATACATGTGTATATTTATATGTTTAGCTACCAAAGCAACCCACATCAAAGTAGCCTCAGATCTATCAACTAATGTAGAAGGTAGGTCAGGTTAGGTTAGGCTAGAGTGGCTGCTATCGCACACTTAGGCCAGTAGGGGCACATTGTGATACCACAAGATTCTATCTCCTCTTTACTCCCCCTGAAACCATCCAGAGTTTATGTAGCGTAAAATTTCTCGCACTCTACAGCCCGCGAGTTCCGAAAGGCTGTCCATACTGCACACACCTAAATACTTAAGCCTTCTGCATGATAGTGCCGGACACGAGCACAGGAAGTGATCTAACGTCTCTTCCTCCTCTTCATCCAGACAATTTCTACAAAAGTCATTCGTCTCTAGACCCAGCCTTTTTGCTTGTTCCCCAAAAAGGCAGTGTCCTTTCAGTATCTATTCGACGAATCCTAAATCTCGTTTTCCTAGGGATACTAGTGAATAGGAGCGCCGCAGGTCCAGTTTTGGCCAAACCTGTTTTGCTACCCGGCACGTGAGAGTGTTGTGCCACCTCTCATCTGTCAAGGCGATTACCTTTTTACTGAGCGCCAGTTTGAGCGCTGCTATAGGCATTCCCAGACCTGCTCTTTCCGGCTGCATCTGGAGAGTCGCGCCGTACCTAGCTAGTTCGTCTGCTTTGCAGTTTCCCATGACGTCCGAGTGACCAGGGTACCAGGTTATCTGGATGCTGAAATACTCGCTCATCTCGTTAAGAGATGATCGGCAATCCAACGCCACCCGTGACTTCAGACAAACCGCCTCCAGCGATCTGACCGCCGCTTGACTGTCCACATAAATTGCGATATCCCTCACGGAGACCACGTTATGCTTCAACCATGTCACGATTTCGCCTATCTCCACTACTTCAGCCTGGTACACGCTGCAGTAGTCAGGGAGAGGAACGGAAATATTAACATTGAGCTTCTCACAGAAGACTCCGGCTTCTACTTTGCCGTCTAGCTTAGAGCCGTCCGTGAAAAATTTCAGTGTCTCGTTTTCCAGTATTGATCCGTTCCTCCAGGATTCCCTAGAAGGACAGATGATCCGGAAACCTATATTGAAGCACAACGTTGGTTTAATATAATCTAGATCCACCAGTTCTTCCCTTAGTGATCTAACTATCGTCGAGTGTCCCGCCTGAAGACACTTCCACTGAGAGACAGCCGAGAGCCTTTTAGCCACATTGGCTGCCATCTGCTTACCAAAAAATTCGATTGGAATAAGGTGGAACATAACCTCTAAAGCGCGTGTAGGTGTTGTCTTAAGCGCCCCGCTTATAAGCATATAGTTATTACGGTAGCTTGCATATCTTTAATTTCTTCTTGTTGGAAATGTAGGATATTTTGTTTGATTATGATTGGTGTCCTTCCTCGAGCACGACCTTGGGATGCAATGTCCAATATTCTCTATATCCTGTAATTTTGATAAAGTTTTTCTCCGTAAAGTGCGTCTCTGAAAATTTTATTTTCTACTTTTTACTTTTTAGTTCATTTAATAATAAAAGGTTGTTTTAAAAACTGTTTTTGTATTATATATTTTAATACTTGAGTTTCTGTTAAATGTTGATGTCAAACTCCTCCAAGGGTAGTATGATGACAGCCCTGACATACTTTAATTTATTTGCAACTATTATTTTAACTGGTTGTCCAACTTCAATTCCTTAAATTTCGAAATGATTTCTCTGTTACTCGCCAATTTGTCCACCTAATCAGTTTGACTATTATTTTTTTAAATTCTCACTTGTTATCTGTATCTCCTTTGTAATTTACCGTTTTGAAAAAATTAAGAAATGTATTTTTAAATCTTAAATTTTCACGACGTACCTATTCAACTTCTCTATTTACAATATTCTCAACAATCGTCCGAGAAAGTAATTTCACTTAGGAAAACGTCACGGCTAATAAGTTTTTGGCTTGTGCTGCTAGAAACAATAAACTAATATCGAATAGTCATAATAAGGCATAAAACCGTTAACATTTTGATGAGTTTATGAATTTCATTACTTTAGACTGTTGAACTAGGTTGAACTGGCCAATTTGTTTTGCACTCAAGAACATAAGGTGTACCATAGCGATCTTTCAAGAAAAATCTCGCCTTTCAACAATTTACTAAAACTCTTTTAATTCATTTCATAAAGAATTTTTATTTCCCAACACTTACCCTTACATTATAATTTCGCCTCAAATTGTTTTTAATACCCCCCCCCCCTCCCCTCGTTCCCCAACATATTAAAATTATCTATGTGTAGTAAATTTAATGGCCCTATTTAAAGCAACACAGCAAAAAATATTTATGCGGTTGGTTGGGAAATATTTTGACATAAATGCGTGACAAACCGATTATGACGTCAATAAGTAAACTTTTTTTACCAAATAGTTAGCCTTTTTTCCCAGTTTTATTATAATATGCCTACCCCCTACCTCACACCCCTACTGGGTTATATTTTAGAAATAGCCATCATTATTGTTGTTGGCTGCTGTTGTTGGCAATAAAAATCAACTTCTAATTACCAACTATCATTCATTAAAATCCATCAAAATATTTATACTGGGAAATGGCAAAACATTTTCTCAATTGGTTTTTCACATAATCGTATTGTACGTGTGTATTAGTGTATATACGTTGAAGATTCGAGTCACGTAATGTTGCATGATTATGTTGTTATTTTATTTTTTATAATATTATAATTATGATTAGATTATTACGTATGTATGGGTGTATTGAAAATTGTAATTATTTTTCATTTGTTCGTTGCTGTTGTTGTTGTTGGTTTTATTCTGTTTCAAAAAACTAAAAAAAATATTTAGTATTGTATTATTATTTAAAAATCTACAAAACCAACAGAAGGAGCAGCAGTAGCAAATAAATTTTTCTACCTTTTGGGTACCATTTCTGGGAATAAACGACAATAAAATGGAAAAGTAAGCAAAATCTCGTACGAAGAAAATGAATCTAAATTCATTAAAAATAGCAAAATTTAAATATACAAGAATACCGAATAGGTAAAAAACCTGGAAACTCTCTGTTGTTTTGTCCCTTATTGCGGGGATGCTAATACACTCTCGATGCGTGGCTGCTAGCTGTAAACAATAACATGGTTTTTGTATAAATTTAAAATCAAAACAAATCTAAATACAAAACAAACATGTTTTCTAATTTAGAAGAAATAATTTGATAATGAATAATGTACGGCAATGTAAATGGCAAAGTTCATTCTAAATGATTTCACATTTTGTATCTTCCTCGTTTCTATTTGGAAGAGTATACGGTTGTGTGCCTGGAAATAACATATTAAAGCGTATCCGGTAAACCAGTCATCCTATATGTTAATTATTTTCCATTTTATATTTCGTCAGTTCAATTGTTATTGAGGCTACCTACGTAGCCATAAATCATTAAATGCTTAAAATGAATGTGTTAACATGTCCGTATGGTCCGTGTGGATAAATCTAATTTTGACTTACAAGAATCATCAATTATTTTAGAATTTTCTACCTCTCGTTTATTTTTAATTGTATTACTGGAAAAAACCGAGACTATTCAACCGAACAACGAGAACCTAGCAAAAAACATTCCCTTTAATGACCCACTACCAACTCCACTGGTTAGGTTGTTACGGATGTTTCGCAGCTAACACACATATTTCATCTAAATACCCAGAGCCCTTTCTCACGGTGATTTTGCCGACTGAATCTCATGGTTTTGGGCCGTTGGGAAGTTTAGGCTTGAGTGTTCTCCGTAGGACGGAATAAAATAAAATGAAGCAAACTAAAAAACTGAAATTGAATTAGATGCCAACGAAATCCGCCAACCGTAATTTAAGGAACGACGACGACCGGTTTACGCGAGTGACAAGTACCCAGTCTGCCGAAGAGACCATCCTGAATAACCCATCAACCCCGAAAGGCGGATGCCCAGTTGCAACGAAGCAGTATTAGATGTTAGGGATCTTTGTTCAACAGACAAGGGCTCTCTTCACCCGGAGAGACCTCCAGCTAATCCTCCACAATTCACACTTCAACAGCATGGGGCCGCCGATATGCCACGGGGAAACCGTCTGGATTTTACGGTCGTCCTCGAATGGACGACACAAATGCACAAATGCTCGCCACACCGACCCTGTGGATGTCCTGCCAAGGAGGTGATATGGAATGACAAACCCAGCCTCTAGTCAGAAACACCCGAAAATTTAGTAATTCATTTTATAAAGCAAAAAAACAAAAATAAGCAGCCAAAGCGAAATAAACCAGGAAAATAACGGAACCCACTAGATAGAGACCGACGAAAGAAGAATAAGAAGAAAAGGAAAATTTAAAAACAAATTTAAATAAAAAATGTAAAAATGAAATAAGAAATGTACCTTTAACCCCCTCCATGTATGACCGTTGAATGGTCTCAATTAGCCACCGGTGGATGTGATGTTGGGCTTTGGCTCGTTGCCTTCGCTCGATATGCCGTCATTATAAGTTGGGCGTTGGTTCGCCTTTACCGTAAATAACACGTTAAGCGTTGGCTCGCCACAACGTAAAAAGGTGAGTTGGCCTTGACTTTTGTGTCGAGTGGTCGTATTTTTTACCAAATTTTTTTTTTTAAAATTATTGAATTTTTTTTTTTTTTTTAATATGGATTTATAATTGACCAACTGGTCTGTCTATCACTGAGAAAAAAGAACCAGTAAAAATAAAAAAATATACACATAAAATCAAAAAAATATACATATATTTTTAAGCGAAAAGTTTCGCTTTTAAAATCAAAAGGATAATCTTTTTATTTTTTAAAAAAAAAATTCCGCCAAATTTGTTTATAAAAATTAAAAAATTGTTTTTATTTTCAAAAATACTTTCCTTACTTTTGTCAAAGAATTTTCTTAAATTTTAAAGATTGTTTTTTAAAAATAAAAAACTATTGGCTAGTTTTAAAAGATTTATTTTAATTTTTAAATAATTATTTTTTAATATATCTACCACAAAAAGTAGAAATTAACTCCTCCTCCCCAATTTTTAACCCCCTGGGTCCTTGTGTAAAAATACACACAACCCTTAAAAAATATAATGAGAACTTCCTCAAGTTCTTCTTGGTAGTTTGGTTTCGTAAATTGGTACTGATAAAATGTTGATCCGCTCATCAGGTTGCAACGACCAAAACCGAACTGCAAAAATTCAAACCTTCATTCGTTTAGTATAACACAAGAACATATAGATTTGGCGAATTATATTAAATATAGACGAATTGAAAAATAAAACAACGGGATTTATGGCAAACCAATAAATATAAACATTTTCATAAGTTCAAAAAAATTGTTTTAAAATTCTATAACTCTTTTTTTGAAATAAATTATTCTGTTTAAATAAATAAACTTTTTAAATTTAAAAAGTATTTTATAAATCATTTTATAAAATATGTTATTAAAATAAAAAAACTATTTATTAGTTTGTAAAAATCTCATTTAATTTCAAAAAAATACTTTTTAAATTCAAAAAAGTTTATAACTTTTAGAAATTAAAAACTTTGTTTTTTAATTTTACAAACCAAAATTTTTCTCAGTGTTGCAATTCCATGAAAATGTGGCTCAGCTACCTCCGTACTCACGGATGTGAAGTTTGTCCTAACTTGTCCTAAAACTAACAACAATGATAGTAATTAAATTTAACAGTGTAATTTGAGTGCGCGTATTAGATCAATGAAAATTAGTCTGGGACTGGTACTTCTATTAAAAGGACCACCAATTTGTCATTGCTAATAGTTTCTGTACCAGCTACTGGCCAATTTATGACGAAACATAAAGTTCCGCCGACCGTGAAAATTCCCGCTATTCAAATATTTATGACACGGGAAAAGTATTGGTTCCGTTGAAAACAAAAGAAAATTCTTTATTCTTAGGGTTTAAAATGTCCGCCAATTTATTAATGTGTCTACTATGATTTTCGCCTCACCACAACAATCGCCGTGACTATATAAGTCACCCGAGTTCAAAATTGGTATTGTGATTCTCTTGTATATTTTGAGTTTGTTATTTATCGTTATGAAAACCATATAGTAATGTCATAAAGTTTTAGTTGTTTAGTTGTTTTTATATCCTGTAGGTATGTGACCATAATCTGGGGACCTATTATGAAAATGGTCGGAAAATACGACACCGTCGGAAAATACGTTGTCGTAAAATCCGATTCATGGCGAATATTCGTATTATGAAACATGTATTTTTACAGTGAAATTCGAAATTTTCAGTACACACTTGTCACATTAAAATTTGATTAAAATAGTTTAATAGCGAGATATGTACTTACATTTAAAAATTTTATGAATTTCTAAATAATTAAATAAATCATGACCGGAATGCTGCACCAGCACTTCTAACACAATCCAATGAAATTGCTACTGGATGTTTTTACAAATTAATTACAAATTTGTTACACAGTTAGAAAATTTTTTACAGGTCCCGTTATCCTGTAATTCGTGTGTGGGCTGTTGTTAATATTTATTGTATCACACTGGGGGTGGTACTGGAATTTTTTACAAATTAATTACAACATATTGGAATAGTGCAGCCCCAAAGAACTACCCCTAAGGGGTGAAATTCTTCAAAAACAATATCTTTGGTGATACCATTTGGTATTTCAGTTAACATTTCTTGTATTGTACTGGGGGTGGCACTGGAATCTTTAACAAATTAATTACAACATATCGGAATAGTTTAACCTCCAAAAACTTCCCCTAAGGGGTGCAACTTTGCATTTCTGTAATTTTTTTTGTATAGCGCTGGAGTGGTACTGGACTTTTTTTTTACAAATTAAATACAATAAAATGGCAAAATTAAACCCCTAGAAAACAACCCCAAATTGAAGCAACCATTTTAAATCATTGTGCCGTACTGGTTGATAAAAGAAGTTTTTACTTAAAATAAATTACAATATATTGGAATAGTTCAATTGCCAAAAACTGTACCTAAAAAGTGCAGCTCTTTAAAACCAAATTTCTCTGTAAAGAAAATATCCCCCTAGTTCGAAGAAAATATTTTGTAAAAATAAGACGGAAGCTGAATTTTAGTAAAAAAAACTGTTTTTTATTAAAAGTCGTTCGACACGAAACATCATAAATTAATTTTTCCAAAGCAAGGACCCACCGCAATTTTTATCTAAATCATACGAGTTAAAAAAAAATTATAAAGGAAAAAACCCGTCACCGAATTTCCTCGATAAAACCAATCGAAATCAATTCCTGGCATTTGGTTTCTTTGCATTCCCTTCACATACTTTTAAGAAATATGAAAAAGGACCAAGGTCAAAAATTAATTTAGCAAATGCTGTAGTGCAATGAACTTAAATAGTAGCGCAATCAACTTAACATGTTGCAACATTCCGCCAGCAATATAACGTCAGATCTCTGATAACGAGAAATATAAGACCCAATACGAATTAACATGATGCAACATAGTACAAAAGACAAGGTACGACATAGTGCAAGATCTAGCAACATACCAGAACATGTTGCAGCTTTAGGCAATATTGTGAAACATCATGAAATGTGCAACGTAATGCAATATGGCACAATATTATGGAATAACATAGTAGAACATGGTGAAACTTTATTCAACTTGATTGACTCCTCCAAAAAAAAAATTCAAGCCACTATGACGCAACATAGTTAGATATCATATTACATACTAAACATAATGCAACATCCCACGGTGTAACATGGTGCAACAAGGTACAACATTATGCAACATGACCAACGAAATTAATTTTGCCAAAATCCGGATCCATCACAATCGGTTTTTGGTAATCGAAATCGTTCCTCCAGCAATTTTTATAAAAATCGTATGAGATGAAAAAATTAAACAAAGAGACGCGGGCCCCACCAGAAAACCATCTGAACAGAATTTCCAGAACTTAACACTAATCGCAATCGATTTATTTCATCTGAAAACCAATCGCTCTCCCAATTTTATTAACTTTGTGCGAGCGAAAAAAACTTAAAGAAAGGAACCCGGGGCTCGAGACTTATGAACGAATCAGACTATTAAAATTTAGAATCAATTTTTAATAAAGTTGTGTGAACGTCGTTAGAAAATAAAACAAAGGCCGGGGCCACAAAAGCACGATAAGGAACAATGGTCTCATTGGAGGACCTCATAACCGAATTTCCCTGAAACCAAGACCCATTGCAATCAATTTTTGATACTCCTTTAGAAATTATTATGAAAATGGCAATGAAGCGCTTCCCGTCTAGGCCATGAGTCATCGACTAGAACAAGTGATAGTTGGAATGAGCAATATCTGGTAAATAAGGCGGGTGGGATAGGGCATGTTATTGAAGCGCGTCCAAGGTTTTCTCGACGACTCTAGCAACATGTGTCGGAGCGTGTTCGTGCTGGAAGATCATTTTGTCATGCCAAATTCTCCAGTGATGGTTTCGTTAGGCTGGAGTGGCTCATAGTAGATCACCCCGATTTGATTCCACCAGATGCACATCATTAGCTTCTTGCCCTAAATATTCGGTTTGACGGTTGAAATTGATGCATGACCGGGCTTACCCCATGGTTTTCTGCGCTTTGTGTTGTCGTATAGTGGATGCACTGTTTGTCCCCAGTCACGATTCGATACAAAAAAAAACCTTTCGATTTTTTATTTGGAACAGTTGTTCGCACGTGAAAAAACGGCGTTCAACGCCTCTGTCTTAATACGTTCACACTTCATAGTTCACACATTTATCTATTATAAAAAGCTATAAAGAGTAATATTCGGAAAATATATATGTGGAAGGGTCTATTCGAGGGCAAACATATTTCATATAAATATATACTTAATATACTGACATGAAAAATTTTTCTGCCACATTATATCTTCACAACATAAATATCCGAAAAGTTATACCCTTATAATCAGATATTAAGTTTAAATCACGATAAATTACAAAAGCAGAAACACATCCTTGTGGGGGCAACGCTTTTTTTTATTTTGTCTCATCAAACATCATTTTTTTTTTTAAAAAAAAACATGGAATCGAGAAATTGGGTACGAGAAAAATGAAAATAACTGTATCATCAATCATATGATTGAAGAGTGGAGCAACAAACAGACAAATACGCTTTAAATTATGTAAGAGCTTTTTTATGATTTTAATTTATGTATATACTTTATAACAGTGGGTAGATGTTTGTGCTTAATGTCAAATCAGAAATATTTGAGATGAATATGAAACTGGAGCGGTCATATTGACAAGTAAAAGTTAAAGTCTAATTTATTTTAGGCGTTCAAATACTGTAGAAACCTCTGTTGTCAAGAAATAATTTAAGAAATAGACGAGATACCCTTGTCAAATTATATACGATTGCGATTCTTGGCAAGTTGCTGTGCCGCGTAAACTATTTGCCAAATGGGATTGGAAAATTATCATTTTTACGAATTAACGCAGTCTCATAAATGGTGAATGATACAGAATAATTTTATCTGCTGTGGTCTACATCTATATAAATACTTACACATCCATCCTGTTAAGGGTTAGAAGAAAAATCTCTTCCAAGAATCTAAGAGATGTTATACCGAGTGTAAGACAAGACAGCATAATAACCTGTCGATTAGTCGAATTACAACAATCAATTTGTCATCGTTTACAGAAGATACTGGTGCCTTCCATTCTTTATCGTACGATGTGTCGCCAAATTTAATTTCTACACAAATTGAATGAATTATCACAACAAGCCGAGGTTGTTAACAACTCGAGCTTGAAAAAAGTTGTATCAATACATTTAAAAATTGGTGACCAATACTCGACTTTAATTTACATAATTTCTTTATTTTTAAAAGATTTTTTGTAAGTGCCACTTCCGGTGGATCGATCTTCACCAGAAATGACCAAGTGATTTTATGGAAAAAGCTTTAGTATGCAGTTTTATCCTATATTCGATTTTGTGTACAGACCCCAGGCGCAGTAAATGTATGCATATAAACATTCTCGCGCAGCTGCCTTTGATGTTTTCGGTGAGAGGAATTATGGCAATCCAACACTGTTTCAAATTAGCCAACAATTTGTAAGCGATGTTCCATGGAGTTATGAAGCGATAGTATTGACATTGATTACGGTCACTTTTTTCGTGCAACGGACATATGACAAATTGTCTTGAATTATTTTTTACAAATTCCAGACATCATCCTAAGTTAAAAACACTAAATTCCACACTTGGCAATCATTGTTGCGATGAATTTTTGAATTTTTAAAGATTTAAGTGAATTTGGCCAAATATGCTTCTACGTGTAGGGCCAGATCACCAATCAACATGCAAACTGTCTTTAATTTTTTTTTACAAATTCCAGACACCATCCCAAGTTAAAAACACTAAATTCCACACTTGGCAATCTTGTTGCGATGAATTTTTGAATTTTTAAACATTTAAGTGAATTTGGCCGAAGGTGCTTCCACGTGTAGCGCCATGTCGCTAATCACAACATGCAAACTGTCTTGAATTTTTTTTTACAAATTCCAGACACCATCTCAAGTTAAAAACACTAAATTCCACACTTGGCAATCTTGTTGCGATGAACTTTTGAATTTTTAAAAATTTAAGTGAATTTGGCCAAGGATACTTCCACGTTTGGGACCATATCACCAATCAACATGCAAACTGTCTTTAATTTTTTTTTACAAATTCCAGACACCATCCCAAGTTAAAAACACTAAATTCCACACTTGGCAATCTTGTTGCGATGAATTTTTGAAATTTTAAAGATTTAAGTGAATTTGGCCGAAGATGCTTCCACGTGTAGGGCCATATCGCCAATCACAACATGCAAACTTTCTTGAATTTTTTTTTTAAATTCCAGACACCATCTTAAGTTAAAAACACTTCATTCCACACTTGGCAATCTTGTTCCGATGAATTTTTGAATTTTTAAAGATTTAAGTGAATTTGGCCAAAGATGCTTCCACGTGTAGGGCCATATCGCCAATCACAACATGCAAACTGTCTTGAATTTTTTTTACAAATCCGAGACACCATCTCAAGTTAAAAACACTAAATCCCACACTTGGGATAACATTGCGATGCATTTTTGAATTTTTAAAACAAGGTATGATTTTTATAAGGCGAAAAAATTGAAAAAATTTGATAATATTTTAAAAAATTTTAATTTAGATAATCATATAAATATAAACAACAACTTTATTGACAATATTGATGTAGACAATGCAAATCATTCATCAAATATAACAAACTTAAATAATTTGATAGTTAACGATAACACTGACAACCAAAAATGGCTAGTCAATTTGACGAATAATGAAATTCCCGAAACAGTAATCAATGTTTTAAAACTCGGTGAAAAATTTTGTTCGCCTATTACTGACAAATTTGTACCGTATACCCGTATACAAAAATTATAGCTAATATAGAAGGTAAACTTTTAGACATCCCGGATGAAAATATTGACAAAGTCCGGTTGAGAAATGAACTTGTTAACATTTTAACAAATTTCAAAACCCGAAGTAGACACAAAAAACGTTTATCTCAGGCCGAATCTAAAATGTTAAATGATGTTTCTTTTACAAAAAATTTTATTAAACAAAATCCTGAGATTTTAGTGACTAGAGCTGATAAAGGCAATATTACAGTTTTAATTAATAAATCAGACTATCACAATAAAATAAATTTAATGCTTGACGATGCGAACACATATCAATTAATTCCAAAAGACACTTTAAATTCGGTACAAAGAAGATTAAATATTATGGTTGGTGAATGGAAAAAACAAAATAGAATTACTTTATATGAATCAAAAAAACTTAAGAGTTATCATGGGGTCGTGGCAAAGTTGTACGGTTTGCCAAAAATTCTCAAAGCTGGCATACCTTATAGACCTATAGTTAGCTCCATTGGTACGCCATTATATCAACTGTCAGTTTTTCTCTCAAATATTTTGAATAAAACTGTAGGTAAATCAACTACTAATATAAAAAATTCTTTTGATTTTAAAGATAAAATTAAACAAATTATTTTACCGGCAAACCACACCATATTATCTTTAGATGTCATTTCTTTGTTTACTAATATAGATAGTATTTTGGTATTAAATTTAATAAGTGAAAAGTGGAAAGATATTAAGAGAAATTAGGGAACAATTCTAACAAAAGTTCAATTTAATTATGCTATGAAATTTGTTCTTAATAATTGTGAATTCTCATTCAATAATAAAATATATAAACAACTTTTTGGATCACCGATGGGTTCACCCGTTAGTCCCGCGGTTGCAAATTTAGTTATGGAGTTTATTGAATCAAGTGTTCTATCTTCTCTTGATTTTAAGCCAATTTTCTTTTTTCGATACGTTGACGATATTATAACAGCGATACCTAATGATAAAATTGATTATTTTTTTAGTATTTTCAACTCATTTAATAATAATATTAAATTTACTATTGAATTGGAATCTAATAATAAATTACCCTTTTTGGATTTGTTGTTAATTCATAACATTGATTGGTTTCACAAAACTACTTGGTCTGGTAGATATCTTAATTTCGATTCCCATCTTCCAAATTCTTATAAACGTAACACAGTGAAATTATTATGTGACGAGATTATTCTTTTATCGGACCCCGTTTTTCATAAAGACAACTTTCAGCTACTAAAAAATACCCTTTTGGAGAATGGTTATCCAAATTCATTTATTAGACCAATTATAAATTCAACCTTATATAAAAATTTAAATATTGATAGTCAATCTGCCGAAAATGTTCCACAACCAGAAGCGGTTAATGTTAATTATATTGGAATTCCATATGTAAAAGATTTACATGAACAAATTAGTTGTTGTCTGAAAAAATTTAATTTAAAAGTTGTAGGAAAAGCTAATAATTTCTTAGGTAAAACTGTTTTCTCATCTTTCTCAACCACACCGTTAAATAATAAGAAAGAAGTTGTATATAAAGTTACTTGTACTTGTAACAAAGTATATATTGGCCAGACTAAACAACTTTTATGCTCTCGTTTTTGCCAACACAAAAAGGACGCAATACGATTAAATAGAATTAACCAATGTACTACAAACCCGAGTAGTTTGTCTACTCATCTTCATGAGTCAAACCATTCCGTTTTTATGGAAAATATAGAAGTTATTGAACAGGAAACAAATTACCGAACACGCCAAGTATTGGAAATGATACACATAAAACTAAATCGACAAACTTTAGATTGTCTAAACAAACAATCTGAGTGTATGTATCTTCAAGATACTTACAATTCGTTAATTTTCTAATTGGTTTTTTGTTTTTTGAATTTTTATGTCATTCTTGTAATATGTTGTTGTAGTTTATATTTGTATTCGGAATTATATTAGTATGTATATGTACTACCAATTTTTTAAAAAAAGTTTTCTACGTTCTTTAGCCTAGAAATCAGGGGGGCTATTTGGGAATTCGATTCGATAACGAGAGTACAAGATTCATATTTGATTTTATATAATATTCGTTCGAATCACATTTAAATCAAATAAGAATCTTATACTTTCGTTATCGAATCGAATTCCCAAATAGCCCCCCAGTTTTGCTTTTGGTTTTACGTAAATATACATTTTATTTTCATAATAAGTTTTTCCGTTGTCAGAAAATATAGAAACAGAGTTTTACAAAAGAAATTTTAAAATTTTTTTTTCTATTAAGTTTTTTTAAATTTATAATATACAAGTGCTTATACACTATATATATATATATATATATATATATATATATATATATATATATATATATATATATATATATATATATATATATATATATATATATATATATATAATATATATATATATATATATATATATATATATATATATATATATATATATATATATATATATATATATATATATATATATATATATATATATATATATATATATATATATATATATATATATATATATATATATATATATATATATATATATATATATATATATATATATATATATATATATATATATATATATATATATATATATATATATATATATATATATATATATATATATATATATATATATACTATATATATATATATATATATATATATATATATATATATATATATATATATATATATATATATATATATATATATATATATATATATATATATATATATATATATATATATATATATATATATATATATATATATATATATATATATATATATATATATATATATATATATATATATATATATATATATATATATATATATATATATATATATATATATATATATATATATATATATATATATATATATATATATATATATATATATATATATATATATATATATATATATATATATATATATATATATATATATATATATATATATATATATATATATATATATATATATATATATATATATATATATATATATATATATATATATATATATATATATATATATATATATATATATATATATATATATATATATATATATATATATATATATATATATATATATATATATATATATATATATATATATATATATATATATATATATATATATATATATATATATACATCAAACCAGCTGCTGTAAAAACACACATTTCAAAATCAAACCAGCTGCTGTAAAAACACACATGAAGACAAATCGGAGGAAGTTTAACATCAATAGATTGAGAAACACTGACATAAAAAATACATTCAAAGAAATGCTCCAACTCAACCTAGCAAATAATGAAACCAGTACCATCGATCAAAAATGGGAACAACTAGAAGATGCCTACATCAAGACTGCTACAAATGTACTTGGCTACCAAAACAACACCAGAAAACCATGGATTAGCGATGATACGTGGGAAAAAATTGAGGAACGTCGCCAACTCAAGTTACAACTTTGTCACCAAGACACGACGGATACCCGTAGAAAATATGAAAATACAGCTCAACAAGTGAAAAAGATGGCAAGAAGAGACCGCAGAAAATACACAAAAGACATTCTCGAAACTGCGGAGGAAGCAGCTGCAATCAGAAATATGCGCACACTACATCAATGTGTTAGAAAGGTCACGGGAAAATATACAAACATTCCACCCATAAAGGATCTATCTAGTCAAACCTTAACCACACACCAGCAACAGCTAAATAGATGGAAAGAACACTTTAAGGACAACTGCGTAGATAGCGAAGGAAATTACGAGATCCCAGATGGCAACTTTAACGAAACTATCAACACCCATCCACCAACGGAGCGGGAAGTTAGAGTTGCTATCCAGGGACTAAAGAACAATAAGGCCGCTGGTACAGACAACATACCAGCTGAAATATTCAAGGGTGACGCATCTACAACAGCAGAAACTATTACACCACTATTAGTAGATATATGGAATACAGGAAAAATACCACAGAAATGGAAGGAAGGTCTGACCATAACAATCCCAAAGAAAGGCGACCTTCGAGAATGCAAAAACTGGCGGGGCATATCCCTTCTCAACAGCACAATAAAAATACTAGCGATGATCATTCTTGAACGAATTTCTCCATCAATTAACCAACACTTGAGAAATGAACAAGCGGGTTTTAGGCCAGGAAAGAGCTGTACAGACCACATAAATACGATCCGTATCATCATTGAGCAATCAAATGAATGGAACTCACCGCTTTACCTACTCTTCGTGGACTTTGAGCGAGCATTCCCTTCCATCAAACCAAGTGCTATCTGGAAGGCACTTTGCGATCTAGGCATTCCGAGGAAAATAATTGAACTAATAATAGAAATGTACCGGGATGCTACAGATAAAGTTCAATACAAGGGAAAGCAAAGTGATGCATACCACAACTCACGAGGAGTAAGGCAAGGATGTATACTTTCACCACTACTGTTCCTGATCACACTAGATAGCATAATGCGCAAACTTGACTCCGTAACACCAAATGGCATCCAATGGGGACCACTAAGACGGCTCAATGACCTAGACTATGCAGATGATATATGCCTGCTAGCACATAAGTATACTGACATACAGCAGAAGATACAGAAGCTATCAGATCTAGCACATGAAGTAGGTCTCAAAATCAACATCAGCAAAACAAAAGTAATGAGATTGAACACGAACATTAGTACACCAATCACCATCAGTAACACGTCAATCGAAGAGGTAGAAAAATTCGTCTACCTTGGTTGTACTGTAGCAAAAACAGGCGGCACTGAAGAAGACATCAGCCAGCGCATAAACAAAGCCAGAAATACATTCAACATACTCCACAAGATCTGGAATGCGTCCGTCCTGTCAAGGAACACGAAGCTACGACTGTTCGATGCATGTGTAAAATCAGTACTGCTGTATGGGTGTGAAACATGGAAACACACACAGAAGATAACAAATAGACTCCAGGTGTTTGTGAACAAATGCTTGAGGCGGCTGATAAGATGCTTCTGGCCGAACACCATCAGCAACATAGAACTTCTGCGGCAAACAAATCAGACGTGCATTGAGACCGAAATAAGAAAGCGCAAGTGGAGATGGATCGGGCACACACTGAGGAAAACCCCTAGTGATATAACGCGGATGGCACTAGAGTGGAATCCGCAAGGTAAACGAAAAGTGGGAAGGCCAGCCATTACTTGGAAACGGACGGTGCTAGCCGAAGCGAAACAACTCGGTAAAACATGGGCAGAGCTGAAAGAAATAGCCCCCAATAGAGTCAGATGGTCCAGCCTAGTAGACGCCCTATGCTCCTAAATTGGAGATAAAGGAAAAAAAAAAAAAATATACATTAATATATATATATATATATATATATATATATATATATATATATATATATATATATATATATATATATATATATATATATATATATATATATATATATATATATATATATATATATATATATATATATATATATATATATATATTATTTGTTCTATTTTGGTAAGTTTTAATTTTTCTTTTTTGGTTTATATAACTTTAATTATAGTTTAGCAATTTTTAGTTAATTTGTTTTTCTCCGTCCTGAAAATGGATATAAATAATATCCGAAACGCGACTTGTTATTCTAAATTAATGATAACACAATAAATACAATATTATAGGCTTAATCCAGTAGAAGTTTTTTAATTATTTTAAAGATTTAAGTGAGTTTGGCCAAAGATGCTTCCACGTGTAGGGCCATATCGCCAATCACAACAAGCAAACTGCCTTGATTTTTTTTACAAATTCCAGACATCATCCTTAGTTAAAAACACAAAATCCCACACTTGGCAACCTTGTTGCGATGCATTTTTGAATTTTTAAAGATTTAAGTGAGTTTGGCCAAAGATGCTTCCACGTGTAGGGCCATATCGCTAATCACAACATGGAACTGTCTTGAAATTTTTTCTTACAAATTCCAGACACCATCTCAAGTTAAAAATACTAAATTCCACACTTGGCAATCTTGTTGCGATGAATTTTTAAAGATTTAAGTGAATTTGGCCGAAGATGCTTCCACGTGTAGGGCCACATCACCAATCACAACATGCAAACTGTCTTGTTTTTTTTAGAAATTCCAGACACCATCCTAAGTTAAAAACACTAAATTCCACACTTGGGAATCTTGTTGCGATGAATTTTTGAATTTTTAAAGATTTAAGTGAATTTGGCCGAAGATGCTTCCACGTGTAGGGCCATATCGCTAATCACAACATGCAAACTGTCTTGAATTTTTTTTTACAAATTCCAGACACCATCTCAAGTTAAAAATACTAAATTCCACACTTGGCAATCTTGTTGCGATGAATTTTTGAATTTTTAAAGATTTAAGTGAATTTCGCCAAAGATGCTTCCACGTGTAGGGCCATATCGCTAATCACAACATGCAAACTATCTTGAATTTTTTTTTCAAATTCCAGACACCATCTCAAGTTAAAAACACTAAATTTCAAACATTTCAATCTTGTTGCGCTGAATTTTTGAATTTTTAAAGAATTAAGGGAATTTGGCCAAAGATGTTTCCACGTGTAGGGCCATATCGCCAATCAACATGCAAACTGTCTTGATTTTTTTTTTTTAAATTCCAGACACCATCCCAAGTTAAAAACACTAAATTCCACACTTGGCAATGTTGTTGTGATGAATTTTTGAATTTTTAAAATTTAAGTGATTTTTTCCAAAAATGCTTCCACGTGTAGGGCCATATCGCCAATCACAACATGCAAATTGTCTTGAATTTTTTTTTACAAATTCTAGACAACATCTCAAGTTAAAAACACTAAATTCCAAACTTGGCAATCATTGTTGCGATGAATAAAATACTTTAAACGATTACTTATTTTTGTATTACTGTGATTCTCAATATTTATTTTTTATTTTTAATAAATAATTTTAATTAAACCACGTGTCTCGAGTTTCTTACTTTTTTTTCTTTTCTAGCTACACTTTTTGATAATTTGTGTAGCTACACATTTTGAGTCTACACTTTTCGTTAAAAAGTGTAGCTACACTTTTTATTAACCTTAAATACTTCACACCGGTTGTTTTACTACAACCTAACAAAACGAAATCGATCGAGTGATGTTTTAAACTTTTTGAACAAATCTTTAATTAAAATATTCAAAAATCTAATTTTTGTGAAATATAAAACAAGTGTTTAATAAAATGTGTTTATTAAGCGCTACAATTTCTGGTAGCAAATAGTCCGTTATCATAGCGCGGTAACGGCTGCTATTCACAGTTACGTTCCGACCGGCCTCATTTTTTGAAAAAATATGGACCGATGATTCCATTAGCCCATAAACCTCACCAAACCGTTGTTTTGTCTACACCCAGAAAAGAAAAGTTTTTAATTCAATAACTTTGACTTATTGAATCGTATTTTTCGAAAATCAGCAATAAAATTGTTTAATGAATAACTTAATTTTAAATTTAACAAAAACATGAATTCTATCCATAAAATAAAATAGTTTTACTAATAAATACACTTATTGTAATGACAATGTATTAGTTATCAAGTCTAAACTTACTAAATTTATTTATCGGACAATGTTCGTTGTTAAAATAAACATTAGAACTTGATTAAATTACTAATTCAATAACTAAAGTTATTACATTTACAACGTGACTGTTCTCGTTAATCATTAAAATTCGCTAAAGTATTATACTTATACTTTATATGTAAGTTCACAAATTTTCAATTTTTTTGTAGTTTGGTCACTGCAGTCTGATGAGACGACCGAATTTTTAATGCAAAGAATTCAGTGTTTCGCACTAATGGAAACATTGAATTCTAGAGAGTCGTGTTGCTGATATTGCAGTTCTTACTTGTTGGTAAACTTTTTCTCCAAGTAAGTGCCGCAATATCAGCAACACGACTCTGTAGAGATTTCTTTTTCAGGTAGATTATAGTCTCTACACAGAAAGAAAAAATTAGTATTTTCATATAAAGATTAAACAATTTCATTTAAAGTCGAGGATTGATTTTTAGCCATTGAATGTGTTTGGTTGATTTATTTAATTTAAATTAAATGATTTTAACCAAGCTTGAAATAATTGTTTCAACTAAAACATTTAATAAAACATATAATGTTTGATTTCTAAACAAAATGTTACTAGATTAAATAAATTAATTAGCTAAATTAACTAAATAATTATATAAAACATTTATATATAATTTGAATTAATGATCAATTATTTAATGATCTTATTAAATTTTTTAATGTTTACTAGTTTCTCAAATATTTTTTTTATTAAATATTAGATAATTAAATCAGTCAAAAAATATCAAGGCAAGCATTTGGCTTTACCAGTTAGGTTAGTTTGCTTTCGACTAAAATATTAAAATATTTTACCTGAAATATTCGATCATCTCTTCGGACAAAGAGAATTGCAAATTCAATTAAATCGCAACTCTCAAATTAATGCTGCATTCATTGATTTGAATTATATGGATTAGCAATTGTTAATTCTATGATTTTGCTATTGATTTAAATGATTTGTAAATTTGTTTAGTAACTTCAAATAACAATTTCTAATGAATTTAGTAGAAAACAAACAATGTTTAGATGTTTTTACAAATTTACCGCAAGAAAAAGTTTATCAATTATTTTTTATGTTTTAGCGAAACATATTATTTAAAATTCCCAAATATTTAATAAATCCATTTAATTAATTATATAATTTGTAATGCGCAAAATCATCTAATTAAGTTTCGGCGAATCATTGAATTTGCATTTCGTATTTTATTAAATGAATAGTTAAACGAAATAAAATATTAAATAAAATCATATAATATATTATCATTTAATTTAGATTAGATAATTATTCTGGGAGGACGAAAAGTGATGTGAAACGGAGTAGACGTGTTTTGTTGTCGCTCCTTCATTTAATTTAAATATTTTTTTTTTGTGTAAATAATAAATAAAATAATTATAATTATTAATAATAATAATAATCAATGTGTTTGTTACATTATAAAATAAGTGATTAAAAGATATGGCGTACACCTAGTGTTTTAAATATTGATTTGTGTATAAGCCGCGCGTGAAATTGTGTAGAACGTATACGTATATATAATTATTTCCGTATATGTTCTGATACCATTTCGTGAATGCGTAAATGCACATTTATGTTTGAATTACTAGGTATACATAATATACATAGTGGGTTTCAAATAAACAGTAAAGTGACGAGTTAAGTGACGTGTATGATGAAATGTGTTTATATACATAAAACCCGAATTGAAATATTTATAACGGGATATATTTCGTTTTAATGTTTCGATAAACTGGTTATGTATAAAGATGCATTAAATCAGAGAAGTATTCTTTATATACATTTATATATATATAATATATACATACTTTTATTTTTATTTATGTACTTTTCATACTTCGTATATAGATTTGTGTGTAGCATCAAAATTTACCTAAATAATACATATAAATAGTTATGAGTGTGTGCTTCTGTGCGTTTAGATGTATATATATGGTGTGTATATGCAGGGATGTAACAAAACCAATAATCGCCCCTTTCACACGGGATGTCAAAGAAGCAGCTTCTTTTTCGTCTCTCTCCCCGTTTACATATGAAACCGGTTGCCAAAATGTTTTTCGGTGAAGCAGCTCTAACACAAATAGAAGTGAAATAAAAAATTTAATTACATATTTTATTTTAATTTAAATTTGAAATTTAATTTTAAAAATTAATTTTTTTTTTTCATTCATTTTTGAGATGTACATTTTAGTTAAAATTTTATTTTCGAGAGAGTAGATTAAAACAATACAAAAACATTTTGGTTTAAATATAAAATAAGGTTTTAAATTAGCAATGAATCATCTATTACGACTTATTTTAAAGTGTGAACCAGTGCTTCTTTTAAATCCCGGGTGGAACGGATGAATAAATTTGATATGTTAATTGTTGTTGGTTTTGGATGTAGACTTATGTATACATGTGTGGATGGTATGTATATTTTTGTGGTTTATTATATATTTCCTTGTGAAGCGTGTTTTTTGAATCTTCATCTTCGTCTCTTTCCCTGTTTGCCTATGAGATTAGATTTGATAGCGACTCCTTTTTGAACCAAATTTTTTATTGGTGTAGCGGCGCTGGCCCAAGCGAAAATGAGATGGGGGATTCAAGGCCATTTTTTTTTTTTTTTTTTTATTTTTTTTTTTTTTTTTTTTTTTTTTTTTTTTATATGTAGGTTTTGATTTGAATTTTGTTTTCGGAGAGCATAATAAAACCATGATGAAAAATCATAGAGAGGTGAAATATTCCCAAGTTTCATTTTCGTCGTTTTGTGCGCGTTGCGTCACTTATTTTTTTTTTTTCTTTTTCTTATGTTCGAATATTTAAGATACTATGACACATATAACATTATATATAGTTACATATAAATATTAAAATATATTAAATAAAATTCAGCTCACAAATTCTTGTTAATGATATTATAGCTTTGTTCCTCGATTTACAATTTTCAAAAATATTCGTGATCTTAAGAATTCATTTATTTAAATAGATTATGTACTTAAAATTACAAATTAAAATTTATTTCGATTTTATTTTATTTGTTATTTTATGATTTCCGCAGTGATTAAAATTCAAATTTATAATGATTTTAACTAAATTTTTATTTTCTGTCATTTTGCGTGTAAAAATCATGTTTTAGTATCTTGTTTTTATGTTTCTTATGGCGTTTTCTTTTGACAAGGAACTGGCAAAAGGTTTTGTTTTTGATGTAAATCACATTTTAGCGGAAAAATAGCAAAAAAAATTTTTTTGATGTACATCAAAGGATGGAAATGTGGATTTTTACTTCCATTTTAACTACCACGTACACATATTTATATATGTACATATAATACGTCAACCGTAAATATTGTCAAATATGTCAAACGCGTCATTTGAAATTTTTTCAAAATGGTTTGTTATTGTTTTCGGTATCCCTTTCGGGTTTGGACACGGTTAGACACACTACGCCACACATCAATTTTTTTTTTTCGTTTTCTTTTTAACTGTCCGAAATTTGATTTGCATCAGAAACGTAAAAGAATCCGCTATTACTAACTTGAACCGTGAAGCGTAAGTCATAAGTTTGAATATATTGAATACAATTAAGTAGTCAATAATAAGCATACAGTTTGTTTTCAGGTTTAATAAATAATACGAGTATATGTTTACTGACTATTTTAACGGCCAGTTTGCCAAATGCTAATGACTTTAGAGAAATTATTAATGATTTAATATTAATTATTAATATACATAATTCAATTTATTATTAATATAATTCAAATAACTAAGTTATGGAGTTGTAGAGGATTAAATTAATAAATATTTATATTATTTAGGAAACCGGTAGATTAATTAAGAATGAATTTCAGAAATCTTTAGATGTTATGAAGAAATATTTCTTTGAAATATTAATTGCTGGTCGTGTAGATTAGAATTGTGCTGTCATTATGTTAATAACTATTGGCTTTACCTAGGTATTTGTAACCGAACTGATCCAATTAATCAATTTTGTTTAGGTAGCTGATAAGTATTAATGTAGAATTATATTACAGAAAATTTCCAGATGCACGTGAAATATTATTTTTTCTCAGGTTTTGATTTAGTGAGGCAATTGTTGACGATCAAAGTAATACCATCGTTATCCATTAAACCTATTAAGCCTTTATCCTTCCTCTAGTAGATTAGAAGTAGATTAGAATTGTGTTGTGCCGTACGATCGCTAGGTGTCTGCAACCGGATCGTTCTGTCCCAAAAAAAAAAAAAAAAAAAAAAAAAAAACCTTTCCTATCCTTCCTATTGTTATGTGTAAACAGGCTGTAGGAATAGGCCCGGCGTTATCCGAGACTCTTGGCTAGCACTTGGTTCTACAGTCCAATCAATCAATCAATCAATCATTTAATTTAGATTAGATAATTATTCTATTTTAGTTTTTTCTGTGTACACGGGCCTCGCACACTCTATGGGCAAATGCCCCCATTCAAGATGGTCTTGAACATATATAGTATATATTATATATATTCAAAATACGTTCCAATTCCAACGTCTTGGTAACCTCACCTCAACCTCACCCTATCAGGGTAGGTACCATGATCTCCCATATTATCCAGAATATTCTTTATTATGATTATTACGCTCTTTGTAAAAATTAATAATTAAATTTTTTGGAATAATAACTAAAGAACGTTCAATCTAAAACGTCAAGTCATTGAACGGAACTAAATACTTATTGATATAACAATAATTTTGTCGATTTAAAGGTAGTAAAATCAATAACTATAAAATTGTTACGGCAATAACTTCGTTTATTGGCCAAAAACAACCTATGTTTCTTATTGGTTTTGCATATGAAAATTGTTATTTCAACAACTTTTTTCTCTGAGTGTATATATAATGGTAGCTCTTGAACCTCTTCGAGTTACTCTTCAGCCCAAATACGGCAAGTTTGCTTATTAATGTAGCCATTGAACCAGAAATGAACCTCATAACTCAACAAAATTTTGGCTACAACTAGTAATTCCTACCAAATCATCACTGAAACAGTGATGATTTGGTAGGAATTACTGATACGTTGGCATTGCTGCGTTGTTCATGCAATCCACTAGTAACGCTTTGTCAATAGACTGACAATCCGTATCCTTCAATTTCGCGTTTATTCCTAAAGTAATGCGAAAATAATTTTGGATTTTTTTTGGAGTTTTCTTGACTTAAATTGAAACAATCCCCGTCCCGCTTCTAACTCGCTTTTAACATTTTGGCATACTCCTTCGACTACCGATTTTTTGAGTTCTCTATCATCGAACTTGTCATTAAAATCGTTCTAGTGTGTATCAAAGGTGATTCTGCTTCTAAAAATTCAATTGCTGAAGACAATATCCAAAACTACGATTTAGTTCCGGGTCAAAATTCCAGATTATATTTGAAAGATAAAAATCACCAAACACATGACGACTAATTGTATTAATAACTTCATCAATCCCATCGATTGAAAGGCTGAATGACACTAACTATATATACTTTAGATTAGTTTGGTTAAGGATTTCTAGTAAATTCCAATCTCGTCATGGTAACTTCTACGGCAAATACAAAACTTCCCACATAGCATATTTTATAATGTTGGCCCCAAAAAACAATAAAACAAACTATAAAACAAAAAAATATCCAGCGCCTAAGAATAATGTAGACAACGCAAAAGTTAAAAAAAAAAAATTGCCGGTCCACCCACACGACCTACGACTATACTATGTAATCATCATCATTGAAAAAATCGTAATGAAAATCGAAACACAATTGTTCCAGATTTCCACCATTCAAAGTTTTTATTTTAGCCTACACCATAAAGTGTATTGTTTATTATATCCTGATGTTGTTGTAATATTGTATTCATTGCGCGATGAATTACATGAACACAATAAATTCGAAAATTTTCTCGTACCGACACACATACATTTTACACGAGTATACCGGAGTATGCATGCAACGGATTCAAAGTAGATTTTTTATTTTTTTTTAAATTTTTTTTTTCAATTTTTGTTTTGATTGTGAAATGGTTTTTCTCAATTTTTTTTTTTTTATATTTTATTTTCCTATTTTTATTGTTTGTCCCAGACTCAATGGTGCTGATCAGTTACAATAATAATATCGACCGAATTTCCTTGTCTCTCCATCTCCGCAAATATTTTTATGTATATCGTCTTATTCGTCGGGGGCTGTATCTTATAATAAGCGGAATGTGTATCTTATTGGTATATTTAAAATGTACACCCACACACATGTTATGTAAAGCTTTTCGTTGGTATTCGTATGATGTACGCGATTATTGTTGTTTTCGATGCTTTTTTAGCAAGCGTAATAATACTGTCTGTTGTGTTAAGCTTCACGATGATTTTTTAACTTCACATGATGAGCATGCAATACTCGCGTATATGAGCGGCTGCGATGATTTAAATTCCCGGAATAATGTTTATTATAATATAAAATGAATGGGAGGGGGGGGGGGGGGGGGTGTACAGTAAATAACTCACAAATATAATAAAAATAAAAAATAAATTCGATTGTTGATTTTGCAACTTTTATTGTTTTTGTTGCTGTTAGATGGAATTAGTCAGAGCTTCTAGGAAATCGTAGAATAGAAAATTGTTATGCTTGTAAAAGTCAATTTATAGACGTTTTGTTATTTTTGTTTGCTTCGCTGATACACACATAGTATTACCAGTCGTATATGTTGTCATAATCGTTTCGACTATTTTTGCCAGCGACAGACGGGGGAAAAAAATTTACCGTCTCCGTACTATCTATCCTCAATGTACATATATTATTAAATCTATATACAGAATACGTATAGTTTGGATAACTATTTATGCTAATGTAATCCATAAAGTTTATCGGTGTGCGATATGTCGAGGTAAAAATTATTGAAATATTCCAATTCAGTGTAGTAAATCGTTTTTTGTGTATACCTAGCTGAACTTATTGGAAATTCAATCACCTCTCGTCTTCTACGAAAAAATAAAACTACGGATGATTGGTTCGTAATAATTAAGGTTTTAAAAAATTCTGATGTGGATGATCCGTATTGCAATTTCCAATTAATAAATCCGAAAAGCTATTCACCTCAAAGACTGTTTGGTTTTTGCGCGTGGTGTTAGTTTTAAATTCATAGAACTTTATGTTAATTATTGTTCTCTAAACATTTCAAATAATTTTGAAATTAAAACAGCCACAGAAATGACGTTTTGACACTTGTGTTTAGATTGTGATTTTGTTTTCCATAGTTATACGATTATGAACGTGAGTAGAAATTGGCACGAAGAGGCAAAAGAGGCTGAAATTTGAGACACTCGGAATACGGTGGATTTATCAAGTTAAGGACTGTCACACTATTATATTGAAATGAAGAAAAATCCATCAATTTCCACAGCCACAACGTTATGGGAACTAAGGTGCTTCATCGACATTTGTTAATTTCTACCATCTAAATGGTAGAAGTAAGATGGTTGTTATAAATTTGCTGAAACCGATAGAACAAATTGGTCGCAAAAAAACCCCCGGAAGATAATCAGTTATCTCTGCTAGTTATTTACGGGAGGTAAACGATTGGCAGTTTACAAATCGAATGGCTCTGCTGAAATTCATTGCAAAGTTAATGGGTAACACTTAGCCATTTATCGAAAAAAATCGACAAAACAATTGTTTCCTGGAAATGACGGACTGTTTGGTCTATCAAGACTGGTCTAAATCAGACGATTCAACGCTGAGCAAAATATTGGAAGCTGTTGACGTCAAATTGAAATAATAAAAATATTTTAAAATAAAGAAAAAATTCTTAGAATATAAAATATTTATCTAGTTTAGTATTTCACTGTATAACAAATAACTTGAGATCACGTGCCTAAAATACATACAAATAAGAAAATTTGCTATTCTGTTAATTTTATTCAAAATTATCTCTATTTATTTTCTAAAATTTTAACATTTTTTAACATTTTAATTTTTTGCCGTGGGTACTTGGCAAAACACACTTACATTTTTTAAACACTTTTTTTTGTTTCGCGAAAATTAATTTTTTGAATATTTTAATTAAACAAATTTTTGCAACAAGTTTAAAAAATCACTCGGTCGATTTCGACTTATACTCCGATGGTGCCTAACAAGCCGAAATCAACCGAGTGATTTTTTACGGTTTTTAGAAAAAAAAATTAATTAAAATATTCAATAATTTAATATATTTATTAAGCGTTATTTTTACATAACAAATGTCACTTGTCAATTTAATTATATAACAATGATGTACTAGATTGATTGCAACTTATAAAATAATTATTATAAAATTTAATTAGGATTCTTTTTTTTATTATTATTTTTTTATTACAACTGATTTACACATCATTTAGTAATTTTTCTTTATTAAATAAAGATTCACATTTGACGGCGTAATCCAATGGTGACTCCCGTTTGAATTTACATAATTTATTGTGTTTCTTTGTTCTAATTAAATACAACTGTCCTGTTCTAAAGGTTTCTGCCTTTGAAGTTCTCTTACTGCATTGGTGGTGTCCAACAAACTTCGTATGACATATTCCATGTTTAGGTCCCTATGTACGTGATCATTACTGATTGTCCTTGGTGCGTTGACCACGCAGCACTTTGTTTTGAAAACATCGGATCATTTGTTTATTTGTCTTTTTGGGACAACTCCAAAGTTGAAAACCATAGATCAATACTGGTTTAAGTCTGTGCCGATAAAATAGCAATTTATTGTGTATTGTAAGCTCAAAACTTCTACCTAAATACATTTTCTTATATTTGATGTTCAATTCTTCTTTTTTCTTTTTAACATGCTCTTTCCATCTAAGCTTGTAATCGAGAGTCATGCCGATTTATTCGGCTGTATTTGCATTTGGAATCAGCCTTGAATTGTACTGTTAACGTTAGCCGAAAGCTTCCAGCCAAGCGATGGTAATGCAGATAGTATCTTTGATATCACAGCCGAAAATGGTAATGTATATATTATTTTTTATATCTGAACCGAAAATATTTTAAAATATCGATAATGCAGATTGTGTCGTTAAAGAAGATTGACTTCAATATTCAAACTAAATGGATCATCAATTTTCTAAAAGAAAATGTCAATAACAGACAACTACACAATAGTCATGAGACGCAGTCACGTTTAGCTGAAGAGTGATATGTATACCAAGATTTTGACAGATGAACGACGATCTGACTGTACCAATTCGATGAACCATGACCCTAAGTAGAATTTGATTATATGTTTGGAGTTGGTTTTATTGGTAAAATGTTTCATTTTCCGTTGTTCCGACGATAAAATTGTCCATCATTCGAGATTTTGCCAGATTGAAACCAATATCACTGCCGATTCGGTAGCACAGAATCATAGGTAGATTTTGATTAAAGGTTAGGAGTGGGTCTGAGGGAGGGGTTACAGGGATGTTTTGCTATATCTGCTTCTTACGGGCGAAACTAGTCGATAAAAAAGATTAATAATTATCAAGCATTAAATGGTTTCCAATTGTCGACAGAATTGTTTACAACTGAAGATTATGCCAGTCAGTCACCGATCTGAGTATTTCCATTCGAGATAAAACCTTTTGCCAGGTGGACACCAATCTGACTATGCCAATTTGATACCCTAAGAACAGAAGAAGATTATGATTATAGGTTAGGGTGGGTCTGATGGGGTTTTAGGGGTAAAATTTTGAAATTACTCATTTTTCATCGATAAAATCGTTCGTCATTCGTGATTTTGTTATATAGACATCAATCTGGCCATGTCTATTCGATAGCCCATGACCACAGGTAGATCCTGAGTATAGGTTAGGGGTGGGTCTGATGGGGGGTTATAGGGGTGAAATTTTGATTTTCAATTTTTTATCGATAAAATCGTTCGTCGTTCGAGATTTTGGCATATATAGACACCAATCTGACTATGATATGATTCGATAGCTCATAAGCATAGGTAGATTTTGATTCTATTTTAGCCATTTTAGCCCTAATTTATATGTCATTTCATCCCTATAACCCCATCAGACCCGCACTTACCTATACTCGGAATCTACTTATGGTCATGGACTATCGAATCGGCAGAGTCAGATTGGTGCCCATATGCCAAAATTTCGATTGACGGAAGATTTTGTCCATGAAAAATGGGTAATATCAAAATTTTACCCCTAAAACCCCATCAGACCCACCCTTAACCTATACTCAAAATCCACCTATGGTCATGGGCTATCAAATCGGCATATAAAGTTGGTGTCTATATGTCAAAATCTCATATGACGAACGGTTTATCGATGAAAAACGGGGAAAATCAAAATTTCACCGTTAAAAGGGTCCATCAAACCCACACATAACCTATACTCGCAATCTATCTATGGTCATGGGTTATCGAATCGGCATAGCCAGAATTATGCCATCTGGCAAAATCTCGAACGATAAACGAATTTATTGTCAGAAGAAGGGAAAAATCAAAATTTCACCCCTATAACCTCATCAGACCCACATCTTCTGTATTTGGCATACCTCTGGTGTACAAGATATACAATAGGGGACTTAGTACGCTACGTGTACAGTACGTTAAGTTTAGAGTACTCCACATTATATTTTACCCGGAACGCCAATCTGCGATGTAAAACTTAAGAATTTGATAGAACTCCTTATGTAGATCTCGATGCAATTTAAATTCAAGTCCTTGGTGTCAAACTTTGTGAAAAGCTTGTGCTACATCTAAGAATATACTGGAACATATTTTCTTTTTCTCAAGTGCGACTTCTATACGTCCGTTGTTCTGTGAACTTGTTCTATCGTAGAGTGATTTTCCCTAAATTCAAATTGATGTGATGGAATTAAATTTCGTTTTTCTATTATTGGCTTGAGCCTCTTGAGCAGCAATTTTTCAAATTATTTTGAAATGACAGGAAGTAGTGAAATTGGCCTATACGACTTTTTGTCGTTTGCTGGTTTGGCTGGTTTAGGAATCATAAATACTACTTTAACGAACCGACATTGTTAAAAATTAAATTTCGGATTTTTTAGTTTCTAATTGTTTTACTCGTAAATTGTTTACATTTTAAAATATTTGCAAAAAACGAGAAAGCTTCCACATCCGGTAGATCGATTTCGGCTAAAAACCACTATGGGATCTCCCAATTTATAAGAAAAATAAACTGTGTGTGTCAGCTCCGACGCACAATTGGAGTTTACTCCTTCAGATCGACTGTCTAGATAGGCACAAAAGGCTTACTAGTCTAAGAAAAAGATTAATATCATATCAAATGGTAAATAAACGAATCAATGCAAATAGCTAAATGATGTATTTTTATTTTATTTCTATTTACATTCATTATGGCTATTCGGTAAAGTATTATACATCAAACATTTTACAAAAATAGATTTGAAATATTATACATGAATATATCATTAGGAAGGTTGAAAAATTATTTTTATTATCATCCAAGTTATTTTAACTATTTTACATATTAATTAGATCAATAGTGCTGTCGTTATTAATTACTGTGACAAGAGGATTATATGGTAACTGAAATTCGACACATGAACGTTGGTATATGTGGTTCAAAAATCTTGAAAATACCGCATCAATGGTTGTATCATATCTCGTTGTCCCCAATGTTCTATCGGAAATAATGTCTAAATTAAGTTCGGATTTTAAAAACTGTGTTAATCTCAATCCGTCATCTTTATTAAAGTCGATATCAAAATCGCCGCTAAGTATGAGTGGAAGTACATGATACTGTTTCTTCAGTAATTTTGATCCACTTTCTGTATAAGCTAACAATGTCTCACGGATGAAATCTATAACATCATCAACCTTTTGATTAATTGAAATGTAAATTGAGATGACAATAATGTGATTACCGTTAGGCAAAGTACATCTCGCTGCACATATGTCTCCCAAATTAGAATGTGTTTGGCTAAAGTGCTGGGCATTCCTTAAGAAAGTATCATTATTGTCAGTAAGTATACATGGTGTGAATCGTTAACATTTTGATAAATGCCGACCCCGCCCCCTAGAGTAATGTCAGGTCTTCGATATTGTGATATTCATCTGAAATTTTCAATTTCAACCGATTTCTCATTGCGAAGCCATGTTTCCGATAAAATTAAAATATGTGCTTTCTGTATAATGTTACCACGGAGATCACGTGCATGTGCCTGGAGACTTTAGCAATTAAGCGAGAAAAGAATCATATTTCCTTCATTTATTTTATTGAGTATAACCTGATCAATTGTTGTCAGATTAACAGTAGAAAGCCTGATAAATTCTTGGCGCAAAACAAGCATTGTTTCGTTCCGTTGTCTACCATGATAAAAACGTTGACGGTTATCAATAGAAACAATATGAAGGCCTACTTGAGACGTGACCCTGGATAATTCTACGTAGACCAAAGGTTGCGAATGTGTCTTGTTGTACTTGTACACAATTTCGTCAAATGTTCCTCCTTGCGACTTGTGAATTGTCAACGCGCAAGCCAGTTTGTGTGGGAAATGATCTCTTCTAGCATGAATGGATTTATTTCGGTTGAGAGGCACTGTTGCAGATCTACGGTTGATAGGAACGAATTCTCTACTGATTCCATTGCGTTCGCATAACCAGCCATTTTTTCACGAGCTTTAACACCAACACCGTTTGGAAATAGAAGCCAAACTCGCAGTACTTCATTTTGAGCACCCTACACAACATATGACTATTTACCAACCGCTCCATTGGCTAAACCATCAGCGACATCAATGTTGGTTGTTATCATGTATGGCTTATCTACAACGAAAATAATTTCGTAGGGTAATCCTCCTGTGTCGATTGTACTGAGCTTATGAAGCTTCTCTCTATAGCAGCTCATTCTTTTTCGCGTTCACCGTCACATCCTATTATTTCGTCATCAGCAATTGAATTTGACATTTCATCAGATGAACTCAACATTTTTAAATTATAAGTATCAACTGAATAGTTGTCATTGAATAAATGAATTCCACTAGGACAGCGTTCTTCTGCTTCTACCTCTGCACAGAACCTTGATAATCAATCATTTGCAACTGTTGTTCATCCAATTGATCTCCATTACCTATCTTTGTCAACAGTTATGAGAATTCTGCATTTTCTTGTCGCATGACTTCATTTAATTCATAAAAAGCAATTCCTCTCCATAATTGCTGACCATCGATTCGCTGGACTTTTTGCTTCCAAATGGGAGCAGCTCTAGCAGGTGGCAGTTGCCTCAAATCACCAATGAGAATTAAATGTAATCCACTCAAAGCTGCACCAAAATTGCCTGTAATTTCTTTTAGTCTTAGATCAATACGTTCTAACATTTCACTCCCGATCATGCTGATTTCATCAATCAGTATCATCTTGACGTATTTGAAAAAAGTTCGATATAAGCCTTTGACCTCGTTTGATAATGTTGTTTGAAAACTCGAAAGAGTCGTGCCTCCTATAGCAACTGCGGCCTTCCCTGTAGATGCACATGCAAGATAAGCGTTACAATAACCACCCGCATCAGTAAATCGATTACAAATTTCCATAATAAGTTTAATGAGGAATGTTTTCCCATATCCAGCAGGACCAGTTAAAAATAGTTGTAAGTTGTAACGGAAGTAGATTTGTGAAAGTTAACAACCATATAATATATTGTGCCAATTCAAATTGCTTCGTGTTTGATTTTCTCATGAACCGGAGAAATTCTTGTGTCTCCATCAAGTTATCTTTCTTTTTCCATATTGCTCCGAGCTTATTCATCGTCGCTGCTACTACGTCATCGGTGACTCTTGAATGAGGATCTTGAAGAAGGTGTTGCTATGGATCAGGAATATCTTCGACATAAACCTGATATCGATGATCCTGTGAATCGATAAAATTCTTCAATATTGTCGTAATCATTATCTTCTAAGTTTTTTCGTATATTTTTGTACTGTAATTGTAGACTTTTCAACTCTGGATTTTCATTCTGTAGAGGTATAAGAATGGTTGTTTTACGAATAGGCAAGAAAGGTGCTTCGAACCTGCATTGCCGAGCATTCGCGCGAGTATTTTTATAGCATGTGAAAGTATGCTTATGAGTTTGATGTTTTATATGTCCAGAAGATTCTGATGAACTTACTGCGAGATAAGAGCATTAATTAAGGCAATCGTTTCTTCATAGTTCGCCCCCAACGCATCCTTAGGTGCATTATCCAAACATAATAATAAATGGGCGTGTGGACTACCCCTATGTTGGAATTCAATGCGTTTGAAGTAATTAAGAACCTATATTTTCCAAACGGACTTACTTTCTTCGATTGTAAAATTAACATGATGATATTAACCAACTTATTGAAGTAAATTGCGCAACTTACGGCGTCTTCATTGACCAAGGTTGTTTTTAGAAAGTAATTTAATGTTTTAATCTTCTCATTCGTCAGTATTTCTCTGATCGTCGAAAAACATGGTTGGTTTTCCCAACTGGCGCATCATTGCAAACAGATCCCGCTTACGCGCTGACCAATAAGCTGCAGAACTAGGTATCGATTTCATAAAAGCTAAGTTGCTCTCTAAACACGTGTTAATATAATCTTCAGATAAAACTTGCACTTTAGAAATGTTGTTGTTCGTGCCGATATGTTTAAACCCAATCTTTAAGCCATCACAAACTCTTATTCGCAATATCTTCATCGCAGTATAAAGAAGTTTATTTGGTGTCACTCCCCTCCTATTAGAACGAAGCAACTCACTGGTTGCCATCATAAATGGCGTCACTGTAATGTCATCTCGGAATACACGAAATTGTATCAAACAGTGAACTCATTGGAGTTTTGTTTTCACCTGGAGCGATGTGAAAGAATCTATCTTCGTTCAACATAAGAGTTTGCTGTTGGGCTATAGGACTTTCATCAATTGAATTGTGCTGACTTAATTCATCAATATGTATTCGCGTTTGTTCAGAGTCAGGGTCACCAGGTATGATGTGATCTGCAGAAGCGGTGTAATCAATTATCATGTTATCATTAGTTGTGAACCAGATATGTCTGGACCAGATATGTTAACCATTGTTTGATGACAGATCTTGTAACCAGCCCAAGAAAATAACTCGAGTCGCGGTGATATAAATCGTTCAGTAATGATGTCTAATTCTGGTAAGTACGCTGGTCTATCTGGATATTTAAAACCATTGAAGGTTGCCAAAGACGGGATTTTGACATTTTTAACACTGACCTTGCAAGTCTTACACATCTTGACGTCAGCAACGTTAGTAAAGGTCTACACAAAAAAATTTTGTGCGACAAAAATGATTAAGGTATTAGTTAAATAAATTATAAAAAATAAAATTTCGACATACCGTAATTTGTTTTAGGAGATTTTCATCTTCAAGTCGTCCAGTTTTCAGATCATTTAAAAACCATAGACGATCACAAACATTACAGACGTGACCAAAATCATTTTTCACGAACATTTTTTGGATAGATAACTTATGGATAACTTGAATTATTTTCTGCTAGTAAAATCTCATCTAAATCGAAATCATCTTCATTATCAATTTGTTCATCTTCAATGACTGACTCTGCATACTCGCCATCATCACCATCATGAAGATTTTACGGTTGTATCGATTCATTAAAATCTCTATTTTCTATTTGTTGATTCAATACCTGTTGTATTTCATCATTGGACAATTATGGAGACTGTATGGATTGGCTTGGAAGTTGGCGGATTTCATCGAAATTATCAACTTCTGTTGAACGTTGTTCCAGTCTATTTAATTGACGATTGTATTTACTACCTTCATACTTTCTTCAGCTTTTCGTTTTCTATTCGATGGTATAGATGGTACAGTTTCGATGACTGCTTCATGCTGTATGATGGTGGGTCCCATATCAGGACTTGATGGCGCCAACTGTGCAGTAATTGCGGGTACGACGGACTTGGACGGATTTTGTTCTCCACTCATTAATTTTTTTTTAGTCTGTACGTTCGCTGTCTCTCGGTTGGAGTTTTTGGAGGTGGTTTAGATTTTTTGCTGTTTATTTGTTTATGCATAGTGCTCAGATCACTATTTATGTGGTTGGACGTCTAGCTGTTTTAAATTTTCATGGAACTTTAAATCAAATTATACATAAAAATTATCCAGTTTGTGGATATAGGGAGGGTATTCAAGTTTGTGGTTAAGTTTTCCTGTGGGTATAATGTCAATATTAAATTGTTAGACAATTTTAAAATAGTCTATTTCACCACATTAAATTTTATTTATTATGATATTAATATTTTAAAACAATATTTTAAATTTTTATTAAAATGTCGGAAAATGTTAAATGAAATTTCAATCAAGTGACATTACATTTTACGTAGTTACATAAATCTAAAAACAATGTTCCGGTAGCAAACAATAATACTTTTCCGCTTACTATTGTTAATGAACTAAAACCAATTGAAGAAAAAGTCAAGTATAAAAACGAGCACCGAATAAGAATCAATTTATAATTCAATGAGAAACAGAGTCAAATTATATAATCACTAATATACATATACATTACATATGCATTTTTTCGAATTATTAACTAACGAACCAACGCCGAACATAGAAATCACACGAAAATTAAATTAAAAGTGAAAGTTGCGCAGAATAGATTGCGCACAAAAAACGTAAAGAGGTCATTCGTTCAATAGATTTTACTACTCATATTTTTTTCATACCGGGTGCCTTATATGAAAATCGATTCTTAAGGAATAAACTCCAAAAAATAATAATATTAATTTTATTAAATACGTTTCTGTTTTTTGGTATAATATTAGTATACGCAATCTCTATTTTTGATTTGTTCGGCGTTGTTAGCACTAAAATGCATTGACACTATGCTGTTCGGACACTCGAAATTGAGTTCAAATTTAGTTTGAAACTATGGTTGAACATGACACACTAATACGAAACTAGCAGTGTGTCTCAGATATTAGTGATCTTTCCGGCTCTATGTATTCTGTCGGTTCTGGTAATGGTCGTGCATTGCAAAGTCTAGAAATATTTTTACATTTTTATTCGAAATAGTTTTTATTTGCTTGCGATATTCGTTGAACTGACATTGATGTATCATTTTCATATACATTTTAGGGAAAGATAGTAAATTACATAAAAAGGGCAACTATATAAAATTAATTAAGCAACAAGATATACGATACGTATTATGGAGAAGCATTAAGATCCGGATTGAATAAAACGTAATTGGTTTCTCGAGAAAATTATGCTGGCCAATTAAAATTAATTGAAAACATTTATGATCCTGACGTCAGACAATGTTTTCCTACACCACCTTTTATACGAATATACACATCCATAAACTTTATCATATAAGTATAATAAAAATGTAATTGATAACATGTTTACCGTCTACCTACATAATAATCAATGATTCTTTTTATACAAAAATCATTAAATACATACAAATTGATTAATACTTGGAATTAAAACACTTAATTAATTCTCATTATACAGCTAGATGAAGTCAGATATTTGATATATAGCGAAATATGAATCCGGATATTTAATCCGAATTGTCTTCGAATCAAAATCATATTTTACTAAATGAAAGTTCATACACACGCCGTTTCGAATAAATTTCCACCCACTACACACGTATCTCTAGTTTGTGCTAATAATTAGAAAATAAAAACAATTTTACTCGTATTATACTCGAATTATCATGTCTACAGTGTTATCAACAAATTTTGCCCGGTATTTACTCGTCTATGATGTAACTAGATTTTAGTTTTAGACCAACAAAAAATAAAATTCTAATTAAAATTTTATTTAAATTAAATTTACAAGTAAATGAATAAAAATTCATAAAACGATGATGTACGATACGAGTCGACAAGCATAATACGTAGATAACTATTATGATTAACGGCTTCTGTTGCCAACAAAACTGTATAATAAAATTTCCCTAGGTTTTCCATTAAAATTTTTGGGAAAAAATTCCACTGTATTCGGCTAACATAAAAATGTTAATTAAGAGCAAGTTTTAAATAATTTTTGATTGGCTTAACCAATGTGCAAAAAGTATTTGAAGCGTGTGACTAAAACTGTGCGGGTAGCATTGCAAACCACGAAAATATTTCAGGAAAATTCATTAAATTATACCAGGTTCGTATAAAAGTAGGATGAATAGAGTTTAAAAGCATAGTTGTTGTTGGCAGGAATATTCATGTATGCTTGAAAAAAGTAATTAAAAGCGATGGTTGGTCTTCAGATATTTCATGAACGAAAGTTTATTATTGTATAGAGAGATACTGCTATTTCTGCACTTAAAACATCAAGTATTTTCATTCCCGTGAACTATTTCCTAAACTATCCTAAAAATTAAAACTTTCGGACTTTGGACAAACTATACACTTATAAGGTTGCCCTTACTTTCGAAAGTTGGAATATCTAACAGGACCCCCCTCAAAATGTGAGGTTATGCTAAAAACTTAAGCAGAAAAAATATTGGGTGAATCCAGGATGGTTTAGAGGTCGTGAATCGTGGATAAAAACGGTATTTTTTTAAACTTTTCACTTTCAAACGAACACAAAAATTATTTAAAAAAAATTCTCAACCAAAATGGACTTGGAAGTCCGTACTTGACCTAAACCCAACAACAACGTTTCCAATTAATAATAAAATTTAATAGTGTAAAATATATAATTGCGGATTTAAAAATTTAATAAAACCAAAACGGCCTAATATATTTCCCAAATTTATTTTTTTGTTTGAAAGTACGATCCTCCTGGTTATTTATAGAAAACTCCATTCAATGCTCAATTGTTTGTCGGTTGTCCGCAAGACACTTGTCTTTCACGGCACCACACAAATAAAAATCCATAGGCATCGAATCCACGCTCCTTCCCGGGCAATTCATGTCACCATTTCGACTGATAATGCGGCCATTGAATTTTAGTCGCAGTTTTGCTATTGTAACGCGTGATGTGTGGCATGGCGCACCATCTTGCTGGAATCAAAGGTTGTTCAAACCGCAATATCTTCAAGATATGACCACAAAAAAGATGTTAACATGTGGCGGTAGTTGATTCCGTTGACCGAAACGGTTGCACCGGCCTCATCTGCGAAGAAATACGGCCCAATAATGCCGCCACGCCATAATCCGCACATAACAGTAACACGCAATGGATGCATTGGTTTGTAAACATATCCTTGTGAATTTTTCGATCCCCGAAGGCGACAATTTTGTTTGTTTACGAACCCACCGAGATGGAAATGCGCCTCGTCCGAAAAGCTGATTTTTTGAGCAAAATCCTCATCAATTTTGAGTTTGTCGCAGGCCCACACAGTGAATGATATGGTTTTTAAGTGACGTTTCGACCATTTGTAATATGTCATGATCTGTCATTTTTTGTTTCATTGTATTCAGTAATGTTTACAATTTCATCATGGTGAGATATACGCAAAAACAACGTTTACAAATTATTTAGTTTTATTATCAAAACAATCGTTCTCCAATTGCAATTTTTCGTGCGGTTTTGCCATTTTATAGTCGTGATACTAACTACTAACTACCAAATTGAAATTAAATAAAAAAATAAATCGTTCCTTAAACAAATCAACAAAAATTCTGCTGCGATCTTGGACGGTCGTCATGCCACAGGCGATTTTACTCCACCCGGACCGTTGGGCATCTTTTGCCGTAACCATAAATAAAACTCGAAATGCAGAGCGTTGGCTCGCCGATCCGTAAATAAAATAGGGTGGCCTCACCTGACTACCTTATTTATAGGTTGGGCTTTGGTTTGCCTTAAATCGTTGGGCATGGGCTCGCCAAAACACGTATATATTTTAATTTTGGTAGGCGACCTTTTTGCCTTTGGATACCGCTATATCGTTGGGCATCCTTCGCCTTAACCGTAAATTACAATAAATCCAACGTATTGTTGGGAGTTGTCTCGCCAATCGTAAATATTTTTTTGTTGTTGTTGGATTTCTGCCATTAACCCAAAAACGTCGGGCGTTATCCGGCCTAAACCATTAAAATTTTAATGGCCTTCCTTGGCCACCGCGTATGTGGTGACACGCCTGTGCCGTTATACAATGTGAAGGGCCGCGTTAGCCTCTCGTAAGGTATGTCGACGACGACACTGAACAGTAGCGTGTCGTTTCGTTATTCACCGCCACAACAACACTTCTTTGGTATGTTAATTATATGCTGAATTGTTCTATTTGCACTTTTCAATTCATTTATTCAATCAATAAATAACCGAAAATTCGATTGATTATGTAAAATCACATTTATTGATTATGAAATTACATTATTGATGAAAATTCCACAAAACTCAGATTTCATTGGGAGAGCAAAAAAAAATTAAAATGGATTCACTATACTTTATAAAAGCACCTACGACAATATAACGTTTTTTTTATTCCCAATGAAATTTCAACAACAAATTCTTAATCACAAAAAAATATGGCTCGAATATCCAATAGAATATTCCCAAAAAAAACCAATTCGTCTCCTTTTACATTCAAAAACTTAACTTTAATATTTTTCAAATTCCCAATCAAGACGGACTCAAAAAAAATTGTCGCACCAAAAAAAAAAATATTTCTTTTATGTGCTTCTCGCTCAAAACAAGAAACAAGAAACACATATAAAAATATACCAATATACATCGTACCTGCTCGTACACACGCACAAGGGCACACATTTGTCTCGCTCCAAAATCGATATTCGGTAAGGCTATTAGTAGATTTAAATTGAAACACCACAAAACAACAAAACAAACGGCTCGTTAAATTCCCATTCAATTACTTATAGTATTGCTATCCACTCATAGATGACAATGCTATAACGATCAACAGCAAATTTAAAATTAATAAATTGGAAATGGGGAGGGAAATGTTATGACCAATGAGTCGTAATAAACTTTGTACTAGACCCAACCCAACTAGAAAATAAGATTTTTTTTGAAAAATTGCGGGAATACTGGGTTTAATATTCAAAAGTTGTATAGGTAAAAAAGGATGTAAAAGCCGTCTGCCCTATCCACCCAATCCAAATAAAAAATACGAGTTTTGCGGAAAACTGAGAGTAGATGTTTTCACTTTGAACTAGACCCAATCCAACTAGAAAACATGTGTTTTCTGGGAATATGTGGGGAACACTGGGTCCAAAAGGGACCGAATGGATTGTGTTGTATAAAAATTCAAAACTAAAAAAAGGAGATGATACTGACGTAACTGAAAAGTTCTTAAAATTTATTTTTCTACCGATCTAGATGTGTTCAAGAATGTTGCAGCTACCAGGAGATGAGTTTTTATTCTGACTATAATAGTTAAATCTCTAGAATTCTCCGTTCTTATTAACCTCAATACCTAGCTGTATTCAAAATTTAATGTTGATATCGTCACTGGAAAGCCTAGTTTTTTTAGTTTTATATTTTTATCCCATTCGGACCCAATGTTCCTCTAATTTTTCCGGAAAACTTCTTGTAACTTCTAAGAAGTACCATAGGTTACAGCTTTTGAATATTACACTCAGTCTTCACCTAATTTTTCCAAAAAACTCGTGTTTTCTATTTGGACTGAGTCAAATTCAAAGTGAAAACACCTACTCTCAAAGTTGTAACCTCTTTGAAGTATGTTAGAACAAAGAGTTTTTACTTAGACTTTTGCCTATATAACCGTTGATTATTAGACGCAGTGTTCCCCTAATTTTCTCGGAATACTCATGTTTTCTAGTTGGATTGGGTCAAGTTAAAAACAACAACACCTACTCTCAAAGGTGTAACCTGTTAGAAGTATCTTACAACAAAGGATTTTTTTCTTTGAGATTTTCTTCTAAATCTTTTGAATTGTAAACGCAAGTTAATTTAATACAATTAATTGTATTATTCTGGATTAATAATTTACTAAAATATAATATGATAAGTTGACAATTAATTGAAATATTTTAAATTGCCAAAAGTGTTTTAATAACAAATATAATCACTTTGGACGGCAGTCCAAACGAGTGACGAAAGCACCTACTGTGCTGGAAGTCGAACTCGTATATATACAGCTAGTTTCGAACTTTTTCCTTTTGAGGCCGCCAGGATCATGTTATATACCATTGGAAAGGTCTTGAAAAGCAGACGAAAGTAATGTATAAAAGCATGAATTTCTACCAACATTGAGTGCAAATATGACCTTCCGAAAATTGCCCCAAAAATCAGTTTTTCGGGTATAACTGCCCCAAAAAGTACACCAATTATATTTTTTAACTAATTTATTTTACTATTTTTTAATTATGATTATAGACGTCAATACCAATTAATACCAATTAAACGACATCTCAAACGTGCAAAACGGATGATTTTAACTAAAGTTATGACATTTTTAAATTTTTCTATGACGTCACCAAATAATCTTGCTTTGGTATATATGTTTGTCCGTACTTTTTTCATTTTCATCTCATATTTTCAGGGTTTGTAGTACTAAAAAAACTAAGGAACTTTTTGATTTGGCTGCCATGTTGGCCACGGCCGGCCTCAGAACGGCCATTTTTGGCCATTTTGGCCACGCCAACTGCGCTGAACCTATTTGACATATCCCGGTATTGACGCCAGCTATCAAATAGCATATAAAAAAAACGCGCTGAATGCACTAACATTCCGAAAAATCGTTGAAAAATCGAATGCAATTGTTTTTTTCGGCACAAATTTGATAATCAGAAATTTTGTGAATTGAATTCGGCTTTCGTCACTCAAACATTTACCTCGTTAAGAGGTTTTTATTTAATATTATTTTACACTGTTAAAATTAGAGTGAAGTTTTTCCTAAACTTGCCTTAAAATTGTTTGTTGGGTTTTAGACAAGTAAGGACAAACTACATGAGAATAAATGAGAAATGTTGTGAATAAAGGAGATAATTACCTTTCCAAAACATCAAAGATATCGAAAATCGAAAATCAAATTAGACAAATTATTAGTATTTTTTTTATTATAAATGCATAATGTTTGTTCTATACCCATTAAGGATGACTAGAGGGTGATCTTCTACCCATTAAGCATGTTTTAGTGTGTGTGGAAAACTTTGTGTGTAGTCCGCGATATCATTTACGACTTTTATTTGGCTGATAATCTTTATTCCGTTTTTGAAACCATTATCCTTAGGCCACATATCCGAATCTTTGTTTAACAAATCTGTGGAAAACTTGAACCGTTCAAAAATTCACCATTGTTTGGTGTTAACAAAATCTGCTATAGCTGTTTCGTAATGAATGTTGCACATCATCAATTTTAAACTCAACGCGCTTACTACACTCGCCCTCGACGGGTGCATCTGTTCTGATGATGGTGCTTAGCACGGGAAATTTTCAGATATCCTTTCTCTGCCACTCTCCGATGACGAAAATAATGCTTCTCCGGTCTTTTCGAATTGATTTACTTTTTTCTTCAAGATATCTTCGTTTACAATTTTTTTCTGCCTCCATACGTTCCGATTTCCGCTTTTTTTATTTTTCAATTTCATATTGTCTGGCTCCAGTCAAATATCCGGGATGCCTTTTTTCACGCTGTGACAAGAGGAATTGCTTGTCGTCTTTACTGATCATCATGGACTAGGCGTTGGTATTGCGATATCGAAAATATCATCCAGTTTACTATTAAAGGCAATTTCACTTTCACGGTAAACTTTTGAAGGTTTTTTGTTATTATTTAGAAGATTTTTCCACCCATCATGCAATTATTACAATTTTTTAATGGAATGTTGTTCTTTTTTTACTGGAATTCGGGGTTTTAACCAAAAAATAGAAACTGCCTTTTAGATACGTTTTTACTTAAGTACAAAGCGTAGATGTTTTCCAATATTTTAGTCGCATAATCTTGTGTCGAAACACGACACACACCTTATCTTGATACGTTGTATTTATATTCGGCAGCAGACCCATAAATATTGGATAATAAAATTGTTCATAAAACGCAAACCCATAAAAATAATTAAATTGTTTTCGAAACCTGCATCCTCCAAAAGAAAACTGATAAGCGTTTATTGTTTCGACCATGTTTCTAGAGTACATTTTGCGGTTTTTTACCATACTCGTCATCGCTATAGTGCTTTTATCCTTTCCGTCGTCCTCTTATTTCTCCCATTGTTGGTTTGGTGTACATTAACAATTTAATATTTGGGGTAGGAAAAAAAATCCGACTTTTATTTTTATAGAACATGATGATTATATTTTACTTTTGGTTTTCTTGGTAATGCAATAAGAACCGAACCACAAAAATTTACTTGTTGCTTGCCTTTAATTTTTTTTTTTTTTTATTCTTGTCCGACACATATTTATCCTTACACCATTCATGCATCTAGATATACATACATACACTTTATTGTTGCTTTATATAGAAACAATGGAAAATGGAAAATACACTTTCCGTACCCAAAACCCTGATGATGGTTGAAGGTGTAACCAAATAAACGAACGAAATGTTATGATTAAACGATTTATTTGAGCATACCGTAATGTAAATCGATGTTTCCATCGTCCCTTTTGTTAAGTTTAGCGAAATAGGGCTGTTGAATAAAACAAAATAATGTGAAATTTATTCTATCTTCGAATTTCTTTGGAATCACCACGTAAAAAAACTTTACGCGAAGGGCGAGGCACGCTTAACGCATAAATACATATTTATGCCGTCAGGGTTACGGTAAATATTCAAAAATATTGTTTCTATATTTTGCTCTTTACACAGGAACGATACTTGTTATTTCAAAATTTGTAATGAAATTAATTTAAATAATTTAGTTAATTTAAGGAATCGAAAAATTTCAGATCAAAGTTCAGGACACGCTATACAAAGCTGTGAATTAAGAGAATTTTGTAGGTCACTACGTCCAATTAATGCTCCCGGTTTTCGCGTTAGCTAAAATTAATGACTCAGCATATCTTTTAATATGAAGCCGGAGTCAATCTTTATTAGTCCAGTGTTCTTGAAAGTATATAACTGGATTCCATGATAACAGATCGACTGTACTTTACTTTGGTACTTCACATATGCATTGATTACTTGCGTGGAGCTTAATCCAATGGTTGGTTGCGTTCATCGTTTTGCTTCGGCACCATCTAGGCCATGTTGTCAATCAAGGTTGTTTAATTCCGTATCAGTAACGATAGTTTGTGTACTTTGTTGTTGAGCGTCTCAAACCGATCCTCAAGTTTACTGGATTCACGTTGAGTGAGAATTCGGAACATGTCTACCAGTATGGTGTCTGTTGAGTCTCCAAAATCCCGTTTCACGCATTGTACTTCCATGTTGCTGTTTAGTAGCCTCGTTATGAGCGATCAGGTTGCTAAATTACATTCACAGCAGTTCTAGAATGTTACAGTTTAAGCAAATCAGCCCTCTACGGACTGCTTGTAATTCACTGTGAACTATCTTGAAGATTTCTTTCCAAAAGCGGATTGAAGTAAATGCATAAAGACTAGTTGAAAGGTTTAATTTCGACGTTGGCGTTGACGAGTCGAAAAAAACAGCACACTGAGAGAATGGTTAACACAAAGTGGTTCATCCATCCTATAGTTTTGGTGTGGCGGTGTGATTGTTGCCTAGGCAAAATCTTGATTTTCTCAGTAGCAGCTGTGTACTGGCATTCTTGGTTGCTACGTCCTACATCGGCGGGACTAGTTCCGTGAAACCGGTAGTTAATCGTCTTTTACTAGTGCCAGGTCGTTTACCGCTAGATTTGGTTGTACAGCTCTCCATTTGGTCCGTTGTGGAAGTTGGTGGAGATATTCTGCCAACCAGTGTTTCCAGAAATCTTGTACCTATTGTATGCGAGGCGTCGTTGGAGGTAGGGGCCAAAATTGACAAATGCTTCGATCTAAGTGGTTTTGAATGTAATAGTTGATTTTTCTATAACTCTCTCGAAGTGGAACTTGACGGGCTTTATATACCTGCTTCCCATATTCCACCAAAGAGTTTGCTCCTTCAAACTCCTCCTTCCTTCATTGTTCCTTCAATAGCCAATGGCTGCTATGTTGTTGGGTAATGTTATCAAGGCTGCACGGCACGTTTTTTTCATTGCGGTATTTGCTTTAACGAAATATGTTCCATTGTCGGAAAATAGATACGTGTGGGTTCCGGTTTACTGTATTGGGTTTAGTAAAGCTAGCTTGATGCCCCTATCTAGCTTCTGATCCTTGGCTATGCATTTATTCACATGCTTGTTATTTGAGAGAGAACATCGTTGAGTGAACTACGATAATTCTTAGATATTTGAAAGTATTTAACTTGGTCCCCTACGAATAGCACAGAAGAGATTGACGTTGTTTTGAATTAGTATTTGATGTAAGAAACCAATCTTACCTAACCACAAGTTCGGAACTTTCTATGATTTTTGCTATTTTAGAGAGAACATAATTGAGTGTAATACTAAAATTCTTAAAAATTTTAAATTATTTAAATAGACCCCAACGGATCGCACAGAAATGATCGAAATGGTTCTGAACTAGTATTTGATGTAAAAAAACAAATCTTATTTAGCCACATGCTCGGAAATCTCAAAAGTTTAAAGATTTTCGTATTACACGCAATGATCTTCTTTGTCGAGTAACAAAAATCTCAGAGATTCCCGAGCATGTGGGTAATAAAGATTTGTTTCTTACATCAAGTACAATAGACCAGAAACACTTCGATCATCTATGTGCGATCCATAGGGGCCGAGGTAAATAATTTCGAATATTTAAGAATTTTGTGTGAGTATCCGAGAAATCCCATTTTTTAAATTTCACAGTTTTCTTATTTTGTCGAGTAGAACTTGATTGTGCAATTTTGAGCGTGGAATTTGTGACATATTATCACACCAAAAATCCCATACATCCGTTTAATGATTTGCCTTAGTTTAATTGTGAAAAACTGTGCATGTCAAAAACAATTTAGTTCTCCTCCAGAATTGGTCAGGATTTTTCCTAGAACGGCTATAACTGCCTATTTACATGCGATATGTACAACGTCTATTGTAGTAGATTAACTATATGTAAGAAAATGCCGTAGTTTTCAAATCACAATATTAATATTACTAGATGTATATAAGACCAGAATTCAATAGTGACATACTCCAAATAAGCCAGAATTGGGAACATGGAAACCCTTAATTCAACCCTAATTTCATAAGATCAATTTCTGAAGAATTTTATATGGCTGTTTCCGTGCCTCCATAATTTAGAGAACTCTTTAGATATATCTTGTAGCGATAGAGACAATTTATATTACGAACCATTAATACTAAATGAAAAAAAGTGCTTAACACTTTGTCACTTTGGAGTGGAGTAATGGTACCTATTTTCATTCACCTTATGTTTGTGTGCTACCTCTTCTGATGTGGAAAGCGGATTTAATATTTTGAAAAATATAGTAACAGAAAAAACTAAAAAGCCGATGAGGGTTAACAGTTTTATGAATTTTCATCTCAACCAAATTGAGGCTTGTATTTAAGAAACAAATTGCCAAAAAATCCAAGCATCTTTTAAAAGTGGAAAATGTTTTACCATATACTCGAAGGCTCAGTTAATACGGAAATTGAAATTGAGAACCACGAAGAAAATTGGCATTTCAAAAATCCATCATACATCAGACAAAAACTCTATTTTAAATAACAATATTCGGCCAATGCAAATAAAATATAATTAACAACCGTCGAAAATCAACTTTTATTTATACGTATAACATGTGTGCATTCAATAGCATCTCCCAGTCAATTGGGGCAACCGCTGTTGATTACCCCATTATTTAGCAAATATTCAATGAAAATATTGTATTTCAATCGAATTTATTTAAATTTTTAAATACATTTTAGTGAGAATGGTGCTGCCTTAAGATGTGAAATTAATTCGTGAAAAATTGTTAATCAAATATTTTCAAAAAACTGATCTTGAAGAAAATAATCGAATGTCAAGAGTAGATTCTTGGTCCTCGCAAATGGAGATGTTGGTTAAATATTTTTTTACCACACAAACCACATTTGCTCTTGTGGTAACGAGTACATAAATGAGGTTACATTAAATCAGTTATTAATATTTGATGTTGTATCTTAAAAAAAAATTAAGAATAAATGATCTCAACGATATTTCCAAAACACTCCAAATCAGAGGCAGACATTTTAAAATTTTATCAATTGTAGCCCGTTTACTGGAGTCTCCGCATTTTATGACCTACATATACACGACAGACGAACGTTAACAATCTGTACGACGACCAAAATAGCGAACCGGTCCTCGCAGAAACAAGTTATTTAGAAAATTAAACGATGAACTAAACTACAAATGATACTACTAACTAAATTAAATATTGAAGATACTTCAACTAAAAGAAATAAAAAAAAACAATATAAAAAAAATTAAAAAACTTTAGAAAAAAAAAACAAAAAAAGAACTACGAACAAATGGGAAGTAACTTGGTCGCCTCCACTCGGTGCTTCTTGGGGATAGCTAAATGACCAAAAAATAGATTTATCTGCCAGTGACCTAAAAGCAAATAAACGTAGACAAATAAAAAATCAGTTCTAGTAAATTCATTAAAAAATGGTGGGATTTCCAGAAATTATCCAAATAAAATTTTTCAGAAATTAATATTTTGAAATTAGGGTTGAAGGAAAGGTCTTGTAAGTGCGATTCTGGCTGATGTACCTACTCCCCGGCACAATCATGAAATATAATTTGAATGCTCATTTCAACTAGTTTAAGTGATTTTATTAATACAGTCGAGACTGTGTAAGTTGAACACTCATGGTGCCGTAAAAAATAGCCAACTTATAAGGTGTCCAACATAAAAAGGTTTCAAACAAAAATAACAGCTTTAGACCACACACGCAATCAATTTTTTGTTGAAGAATAATTAAAAATGCAAGACAAAATCGTCCAATTTAGCCAGGTGACCAACTTAAAAAGGTGTCCAACTTAACAGGTTTGACTGTACAAGGTGGGATATCCAGAAATCGCCCATTTAAATTTTTCAGAAATTGATCTTATGAAATTAGGGTTGAAGGAAGGGTCTCTTGTAAGTGCGATTCTGGCTGATGTGGAGTAGGCACAAAAAAAAACTTTTTAATTTTTATTTAATATTTTTTAATGGAATATGATACATTTTATTAGTTGCTTAATAATTATGTATGTACTTTTTTAGATTTAAAACATCACGATATTTTAAAACTGCTCCACTATTGCTTGCCAACAACCGGACGGCGTGCAAACACTTTTGTTTTTGCAAACAAATAATTTGGAAGCCATCAATTGAAAATTCAGTGTCCTCATACCTCGTGCTTTTTGAAACTTTCAAGTATTGCATTATTACAACAATCAATACAAAATATACGATAAACATATGACGCAAAAATCTGTCCCTTTACCTATGTTTTGGAGTATGCGTTAAGAATCTAAAGGCATATATTAAAAATTATACTAATGTAACATTTTCGAGAGTTAATCTGCCAGTTTCAATAGCAAAGAGTTTTGATAGCACTGTTAAAATAATAAAATTTAGTACCATTTCTTTGAGTGTTTTTAATAAATTAGATAAATATTTAAAAATTGTTTCAGTTTCAAACCAAAATAGTTTAATCGAAAATCTGCATATTTTTGTTAGAAAATGATGTACAATTAAGAACAACGACCAAAAAAAGTCTATGGCAATACTAAAATATACAGACTTTGAGTATTATAGGCTCAAAAATGTTTAAAAAATAATCTATTTTCTATATATACCAACCCAAAAATTATGCTGTTAACGAAAAAAGTCGCCATGTTTTAATGTCAGCCCAAAATACATCTGTCGTCATACTATCATTAAAGAAAAATATTACTCTCAACCCAAAGAAGAGAAAGAAAGAAAGGTGAAGCCGGTCTTATGAAATCGTGTGTAGCATGGCTGATTAAGATGTTGATGAATATTTTGTTTTTTCTGTCTTTCTTGTTTGATGTTTTTGGCGCGTCACGTGCGTTCTGTTTTTGCTCCGCGCATCAATTGCATGTGCGAGAGCAAGCCGGAGGGACATGAAAAAACGAAATATTTTTCTGCATTCGAGTTTATTGGTGCGAAAGTTTTTTTTTTTTGTAAGTCAGTCTAGTTTTGGTTTCTTAAAACATAAGTCGAGTCTTGGTTTTATATAAAGTCTAGTTTTTTATGTATCAGAAGCTAGCCCGATATTCAGCCCGAAAAAAATGCGATGGCAACACCGAACTATCACTATCGTGATATTTTACTATCCAAGCCCGAAAAAATATCACTATCACGACAGTAAACAGTTTCATGATACAATGCCATGAAATGTATAACATTCAGCACGAAATTTTACAATTACTTTTTGTATTTTTAATATATATTAGTTTTGCCTGGTAGCCTAGTCAGACCTAAACTCCTCATTTATATGAAGATAGCCCGAAACTCAGTTCAAAAAGTCCGTTAGCAATACTAAACTATAACTATTGAGAAAAATTTATATCCCAGCCCGAAAAAATATCACTGTCGAGACATTAAAAACAAATATAGATAGCTACAACTTTTTTTGGTTATAAATAAAACTTTTACGTATTTTAAAATTATCCCTTCAATTGTTAGGAAACCTAGACAGCCCAAACCTAACCTGAAGACAACAATGCGGAAATTTAATAACATTACGTGATTGACCACAATGAATCTAGCAAGAAATTTCAGCCCGAAATTTTAATTTGTTTTTTATGGATATAGTCGTTTAAAGTTTTGACTACAAACTGAGAGGATATAGTCATTTGAATCGCATGTGGTTCACTTGACATATACTGCCGAATTCTTTGAATTTAACTACAAACTAAGAGATTTGCAGAAAAATTCTATCTGGAATTATCTGGATATTGTGAGGCGATATTCAAACGACTATATCCAGATAATTCCAGATAGAATTTTTATGAAATTATGTCGGTTTCTAGTCAAAACTTTTGCATTTGCGTTGGTATATGTCAAGTGCTCGTGTATCGTTTATGAGGCGAGATTTAATATAATTTATTCCAAGTAATATCCGATAAACTTTTTCTCAAGCGGAATTTATTTCACATAATTCCACTTGATACTTTTTTAGAATTTTTTTTGAGACCTTGGCCTTTTTTTTTTTTTTTGCTTTAATATTTCAGCAATAACATTTATCAGCAGTACCTATCGATGCGAAACAACCTTTGACGGCTTATCGAGGCGATATACGGTTAAGGTTAACGAACGCTCAACGTTATCGGTTACAACCGCAAGGTACAGGGTGCCAGCTGGCCATTTGTTAATAAAAGAAAATTGTTGAATTTATCTTCGGTTTAAGGCGAACGACGCCCAAAATTACAGGTGGCCAACCGGCCATTTGTGAAATTGTATTATTACGGCAGGAAGATGCCCAACGGTCCAGGCGTGGCGCCCGGGGCATGACGGCTCTTCAGAAAGCCGCAACCCCTACAAAGATGCTGGAACGGAGTGACCTTTACAAGATCGGAGGTATGGTTTTTTATTTTATTTTTATTTTTAGTTTAAAGTTAAATTTCCTTTTTTAGAATCAAACGATTATTTTAAATTTCTTTTTTTTTTTTTTAAATTTCCAAAAATATTTTTTTTTAAATTTTCTACAATTTTTTTGTTGTTTTGTAATCGAGCATTATCGATCGCGGTGTTTGTGCTCGCGAGCGGGGTCGGTCGCACATTGGGCTCGTTCCATCGTCATCATCTTGGGAAGCTATATTTTTTCTTTCTTTTTTGGTTGTTGTTAATAAAAATTGTAGGGCGATTTTAGGGTTGCATTAGGATTAATATACCCTCTTCAGTTTGTAAATAGAATGAATTACTAATTTTGTATGACGGGTCGGTATGATCTGAAGGGATATTTCATTCTGTGTCGGTTTCATATGTACAGGCTGAGCGTGTCACTCCCCTTCATCCCCTTTGCAGGATATCCACATGGCCGGGGTAGTGAGTCCAGTGTATGTGTCGTCTATTTGGGGGCAACGGTCAAATCCAGTGGTCTCCTGGTGGCACTTCGGCGGTTTCCAGCTGTCGAAGTGTGAATTGTGGGAGATTTGTTGGACGTCTCTTCGGGTAAAGAGGGGCTTGGTCTGTTGGGGAGACGTCCCTACCCTTTAATACTCCTTGGTTGTGGCTGGGCATCGGCCTTTCAAGGTCGATGAGCCATTCAAGGGGGTCTCGTTAGCAGACTGAGTAATTGTCGTTCGGGGAGATCTGGTCGCCGTCGGATGGGCACACCCGGTTATAATTATTTTACCATGTTCTTCAAGCTACGTCCGACAAATTTCTTATTTATTTTTAGTAAATCTGCGTGTCGGTTGCTGAGCCGTCCGTAACAAAATTAGTTCTCAAAATAAACTGCTACTGAACTAAAATGTATTATTTATTTCGTTAATTTTTCTTTTTTAATGTGATAGAACTGATTTATCTATCATTTTTGGGATAGTTTAATTTTTTTACGACACTTGTGTTAGAGTTCCAAGCTTTTAAATTCGTCATTTTTTGAGCTAGAATTTTGGTTCAATTTCATATAGGTTCAGGCAAATATGTGCTTAGCACACTATCAAACACGAAATTTGTGTGAATCGTTCCGTTACAACTTAATATGAGTTAACTTTTCTTTCAGTATAGTTTAAAGATAAAATGACCAAACGCACGTAATCATATCGGTTAAACGTTGGTGTAACACAATCATAAAAGTTTTCTACCGCACAATCATCTCATTTAATATCAAAAGCTTTGACATATGACATTTAAATGCCGTAATTTACATTTCACAATATACCTAAACAATAAATAACAAAAATTATTTCTTTTAAACTTTTAAGTTCATCTTACATAAATTACGATATATGCTATCAACATAGACGTACAGGGTAGACACACACACACACACACCCATATCTACATAAAACAAAAAAACAAATTTCCAAATTGTTAAGCTCAATGAAGCAATTTCGAAGAAAAACAATTTATTTCAGACCCACCACACCAGAGAATAACGAAAGGCAAAATGTAATAAAACAATAAAATTAGAATAAACAATTTAATTGTTCCCCATTATCATTTGTAAACAAAAAAAAAATAACAAATGGTAATTAAACTGATGATTACAACAAAAAACCCTTCTCAACAGAGTAAAAAGCACATCAGATGTACGGCAAAAGTTGAATGGAACACCAACACCGACCAAAAAAAGGGTCTCAATATAAAACTAATATCGGATACTGCTACAACTCTTCGTGGCTTTCTTCAACACACACAAAACTAAATTATGTAAAGGTTTTGGTATATTATAGACACGAGTGTTATTCCAAAAATAAAGGATTCACGAGAATGTGAACTAAACAAAAAACTGGTTGGTTGGGTGGAAAGCGTATATACACAAAGCCAAGAAGAATAAAGTTGTTTTCCTTTTGTTACCTTTTTTGTTGCTCGTCTTCTGATAAAAATTAAAATTTATGTTGATTGTTATTCTTCGGGTATCTTATAATTTTCTTTCAACTCTCTTATTGTTATTCAAATGAATTCTTGTTTTATTTGTATGTGCCCCAACCCTAAACCACTTAGATACCTCTAACGGGTACACAAAACAGCCACACACACACACGCACTCATTTCATGTTTTGTATTTTAGTTTAATTTACGGAAGACGATGGAAGACAATTAATGTCGCTCGAATGATAAATGAATACCGTAAATATTTCTCACTCAATGTGGAGGATGTGTTAAGGTCGACTCAACAAGTCAACGAGCTGTACGTATTACAACAATTACAAGTAAAACAACGTTGCTGCAATTCTATCATTGCATGATATACTGCAACTGAAATTCTATACACAGTATCACCTAGCTACAGATGAGCTCCGTCTTCGAAGCACTAGTTATGTTCATTTTAGGCAAAAAAAAAAAAACTAGGCCCGGAATCTACTATAGGCTAAACTAAACAGCGTTAGAAAAACCAAGATAAATTCCACAAATGAAGGAATTCTCTGATTTTCTAGATATTTCAAACATACCACCACAACAAATGGCACCACATATGTGGGTACATACTACAACGGTAAGGAGCGAGTGTCTACGAAAAGGATGCCAAAGGAGACTGCTGGATTGCTGGATCCACTGCTGGATTGCGATCAATCCAAACTGATGTCAACATTAGGTTGAAACAAAATAATCAGTATAGAAAAGGTGCGACACAAACCTTCCAAGTTAACTAAATAGGTCCAGTTACCAACAGCTATAGTCGGAGTAGCTTGTAAGGCCTCCTCAAATTATAGAACACGACCGCGAATGGGTTGAACTGCAATTATTCTAGTACTTCACAAAAATTCCCCTTTTGTTGAATTGTCATGTAAACATGCTAACGCAAATGCCTATGTAGTGGTAGTTTTATTGTTTTTGAAAATGATATAAAAGACGAGCTTTTGGGATGACGAGGGATTGGTTGGTTATAATCGGAGTAATACTCAATTCTTTATAAAGTGACACAACAAAAAGAAAAATAAATAAATAAATTAAATAATTGTGATGTGACAAAGAAAAAAAAAATACTGGATTGATTCGCAAGAATTATAGTTCAAAGAATCATTTTTTATATTAATTAACTCATGCGAATTGTGTGGAAAAATGTTCAGTGTAATTTATGAACATCATTATTGATAACATTATAAGTCATATTATGTGCAATGAAACTCTTAGTGCCGGACATATTGTTTAATAGCAAATGTGCATGGAAAAAAAAAAAATAATAATTTCCTAAGTTATCCAAGTTAAAGCTTGCTATTTCAAACTGTATTAAACCAAACAATTATTAGGTATAAATAAAAATTGTGAACTTAAATTAAGAAAAAATACAAAAATTAAATTTAAGTAAAATTATAATGTGTATCTCGGCAATAAAATAATATAAAAAAAATCCTGTGCGCGAAAAAAAATTGCAAAATGGACAGACTGTTTATGTGAATCTTGGTCCGTCAACGAAAATGCAAACGATAAAAGATTAATAAATGAAACCTCATAATACGTGAAACTATTTAATATCTCGAATGCTGTCAAAACCTAATATAATTAATCATAAAAGTATATATTAATCATAAGAAATATAATTAAACGCCGAATTAATAAAATTTTAGCTTATTGCTAATAAAAATACAACTTATCCAATTACAAATACTACCGTAAATATTACCGAAAGTAACAATCTGCTGATGGAATAGAACGTGCGTAATATAGAATTCGAATTCATTCATCAAATTTCTACTGATCAACAGGGTGGCAGCCAATGGATATTTTTGTGTGAGTCGACGATTATTAATACTATATTATTTTCTCGTTATATCTTTCATATTATGTTGATTTTCTTAATTTATTTAATTAATATTATAGTATTTAGTATGTTAATTGATTATAATATGTATCTATTAGTTAGTAGCTTTTTGCGCATGCGTATTATTAGTGTTAATATTTGTTACCAATTATATTTAGTTAGCCATAGTTTATTAAATCATTAGTAGTTTTTGTGGCTTGCTTTAATTTTTCTTAATTTTCTTCGAATTTTGTTTTTTCTTTAAATAAAATTTTTTGTAATTTAACTTTTTGTAAAGATGGTAATTTTGCGTTTCTTTTAAACAATATGGCACGAATTTATAAGATGGAATAGTGTGAGCTTTAAATATGGGAACTTAGGTTGATGTAAGTATCATTTCAGTGGTAAATAAGTTGGTTGCCGAAAATCTACGTTATTATGCGGTTCATTCATATCGGTTCATATTACATTCTGTTTAAACCCACCCCAGGCTGAGCAGTCGGCAAACCGAACTGCGATCGTGTAATGTTATCGAACCGATAATTCTGTTAGCAGCGTTAGGTAATTCAAAATGGAGGCCTTCCGCATGTAACAAGCTACCGGCACTGGAAAACTCACCACGATGAGGGCACTAATTGATTCAGGCTCACAGGAAATACCAATATCATTGAAAGCGGCCAATTTGCTGAACATCATGAAGAAAAAATCACATTTAAACATTTCATGCATAGGTGGAAACGGGGCAGGAATCTGTAGACACACCATCAATATAAAGCTAGTGCCAAGTTTCGATGGAGACTTTAGCTTAGAGAACAAAGCTTTAATATTCAACAAGCAAACCCAACAACCATCTGAAGCTGATATGGATACTAGAGTATGGACTACAATCAGGACGAACTAATGGCGCCATAAAACCATCGACTACTAACCACAGCGCACTGAGCGTCACGTCTTCCTACGCTCCCGGGTCTCCAAATAGTGAGTGGGGAACCCTATAAATGGGTCATCCCTTGTATGGAATGCGTCCCATTGGTTTGGGACCATTGCTTATATCAATATGAATAGCTGAATGGGCGGGTTAATGTTGGGGGAGGGGCTGGTGGGCGACGAGGATGCTGGGGACTCAGATGCATGGTGAGCCAATTGGCTTGAACGGAGGAACCCTCTGAATATCAAGCTTCCTCCAACTGTATTTAGCCCTACCTGCGTGTACGGATCTCTGCGCAGGTGGACTTGTATTTCTCCGACACTTCGGGGGAAGAACATGAATGATCCACAAAAACAGTTGGTGTCTGTACCACGTGTACGGACATATGACATGAATACGTACAGTGTTAAGGGAAGGAAATGGCACACGCAATACATAGGGAGGCATATTTCCAGAACTTCTTCCAAAAATCATTTAGGAATCCCATTTTATCGAAATTATCGAGTTGAGCCCCAGATAGCCATATTCCAGAACTTCTTCCAAAAACCATTTGAGAATCTCATTTCCATCCAATATACCCACTCCCATCATAATCGGTTAAAGAATTACCGAATTCCGCCTCCCAGATATCCATATTCCAGAACTTCTTCCAAAAATAATTTAAGAATCCCACTTCCATCCATCATACTAAATCCCATCATATTCGGTTACGAGATGCCGAGTTCCGCTCGAGATGGCCTTATTCCAGAACTTTTTCCAATAACCATTTAAGAATCCCATTTCCATCTAACATATCCAATCTCATCATACCCGGTCAAGAAATTTCAGAGTCCCGCCCCAGATGGCGAAATTTCAGAACTTCTTCCAAAATTCATTTATGAATCTCCATTTCTGACCAACTTATCAATGTCATCATTATCGGTTAAAAGATGGGCGACTTCCGCCTTAGGTGGACAAATTAGAGATCTCCTTCCAAAAATCATTTAAGAATTGCATTTTCATCCTACATACCCAAACCTATCATAATCGGTTAAGAAAATACAGAGTTCAACACAAATGGCGAAAATTAAAATGGCGGTGCTTTCCCCTCCACCGCATGCGATGCGTCACAGTCCCCACTCAACTTAATGAATTCTTTGATCCTTTAGCTATCGATCGGTGTATTTAAACTTTGAATATAAATGATAGATATATAAGCTGCAGCATCAAACTGTATCTACCGATTTCGTGATGATAACGAAGTCTGCTTTCATAGGGAGGCAATTCAAAGTTTTTTGAATTGCCTCCTTATGAAAGCAAATTTAAAGATGTAATAATAAAGAGGCCGGTATCCCTCAAAAACCGGAAAGTATAAAAGAAGACAGAAACTCCAACCATGAAGGTGGAGCTCCCTCATCAGTGGCAAGGGTAAGCCACACCATGGCATCGAAACCAGGAGGAAGCAGAACCGCCAAACGAAATAGTAGGGGATTGAGAGAGACCCTTCCGGTGAAGCGACGGTACATGGAAAGGCGGTCGATGTTCAAAATTTTATAGAAGCTGGCTGCGACTCATAAGAGGCAGCTTACAGTATGAAAGAAAAAATCTGTGGCATGGGCTAAGGAAACTGTCGGCTGCGATAGCTTGGAAAGGGTCCTTTTGTCTAGGTTAGGTAAGATTAGGTTTCAGTGGTTGCTATCACACACTTAAGCCAATTATAGGCCCATTGTGATACCACAGGATCCGACATCATAAACTCCCTAAACCCATTTAGTACTATTAATACAGATTAAAAGATCTCGCACATTACAGCTTTCGAGATCACAGAGGCTGTCCATAGTGTATTTGATCAAGTGATCATGTCTTCTGCCAGCTAGCGCAAGACACGAGCAAAGGAAGTGAGCAGGAGTCTCCTCCTCCTCCTCCTCGTCCCTGCAGCTTCCGCAGAAGTCATTTACATCCAGACCCAGCCTTCTCACATGATCCCCGAAAAGACAATACCCGGTAATTATCCTTACAATTCTACCTAAGTCACGCTTCCTCAGTGTGATTAAGGTCTTGGAGCGATTCAAGTTCAGCTCAGGCCATACTTGTTTCGCTACTCTGCCAGTTGAACTAGCGATCTACCTAGCATTTGCCAAGGCATCTGCTTCTCTATGGCTTTCTGTTTTCAGCACAGACATAGGCCTTTCTACACATTCTCTCCCTGGATCCAGTAGGGAGAGTCGTACCGTACCTTGCTAACTCGTCTGCACTGCAATTTCCCTCAACGTCAGAATGGCCCGGAACCCAGACCAACTGGATACTGAAATGTTCACAAATCTCTTAATGAGATGTGTGACAATCCAACGCCACCCTAGATGCCATGGAAAATGAATCCAGCGAAAGAATGACCGTCCGACTGTCCACATAGATCGTGATATCAGTTAACGATATCACATTATGCTTCAACCAGTTCATGACCTCTTCAATCGCTAGAACTTCAGCCTGGTACACACTGCAGTAATCAGGCAGATGAAAAGAAAATCTTACATTTAATTCCTCACAGAATAAACCAGCTCCCACTCTACCATCGAGCTTAGAGCCGTCGTTGAAGAAATTAACTGAAATTAATCCTCTCTAGAGGGGAGAATCACCTTAAAAAGCTTGCCAAAGCACAACAGGGGTGTTATATAGTCCAAATTCGCCAGGTTATGCTTCACAGAATTGACTATCTGTAGTTGAGTGCCCTTTTTGCAGGCACTTCCATCCCAAAGTCGCTGATAGCCGGTTGACTGTATTGACCACAATTTACTTACCAAGGATATCCAACGCGAGAAGGTACAGCATCACCTCTAAGGCACTAGTGGGGGTCTCTTTCAGCGCCCCATTAATGAGCAGACAGACTGCCCGCTGCACCTTTGACATCATGTTCCTGTATTATAGTTTCTCCAGAGCGGGCCACCATACATTCACACCATTCAGCAGTACGGGCTTTACAACTGCCGTGTAAAGCCAGTGTGTCAGCTCCGGTTTTAGGCCCCGTTTCCTTCCAATGGCGTTTTTACAATAGTAAAGTGCCACAGTAGCCGTCTTTACTGTTTCTATCGTGTTTAGTTTCCAACTGAGCTTACTGTCCAGAAGAGTCTAAAAGACAGAGGTGCAAACAGACATGATGCCGGGTGCTTCTAAGGATCATAAACTGAAGTTATTCAGTTAGATCCTAAAGGAGCACGTTTTGGTGCTAGCTGTTATTCACAGAATTCAGGAAGATGGGAGCATCACGTCGGAAAAGTGGAGGGTTGTATATAATGCACTAAACTCCATATTCTTGAGGGTCCTGAGAGAAAAATCCGGGCCCCTCGTCCTGTATGCGGGACAGTATCAGGGGCGTGTTAAGTTAAATGCGTGCTTGGACCAGAGATCGGTCAATCTTTATAAAAAGGCAGTGGCCGTAGGTGCGAGGTGTGGAAGGGCACGAGGCTTGAGACAATGCACCAAGAAAATCCCGAGCAGGCTGAGGTCACGCTTCTGGTTATCAACCGAGCCGGGTAAGGCCGAGGGAATCCTTGAGATCATTCGCGTCAGTAATCCCGATTGGAGGATCGTTAATCAGGAGGAGCCTAAGGGGGGCTTTAGGTTGGCTATCATGCTGATCAATGAACAATCCCAGGCTGATCAGCTTAGGGTTCGGGTCGATCACTCTTATAGTATATAAAAAAGTCGGGGCCATTACGTGCACGGAAGACCAGCTGGGGGGCGACGGCGACCCAGCGAGAGACAACCAAGCGGTTGGGGGACAACCAGGGGAGTGATGTTTCAGGCATGGAGAGTACGGCGAAAAGTGGAAGAATACAAATAAATCTGCATCGCACGAATGCTGTCTTGGAGACTCTTTTGTTGCGTAGAATGCAGGAAGAAAACTCTATCTACTAACCCAACCGGTCCTAGTTATTTAGTTAGACCAGACAGCTTCAAGTTGGGAATCATTAGAGGTCCTCATCGAGACCCATCTTCCGGGAAGATTTGATGACTCGATGGAGCTTGGAACTTATTGAGAAATACCTCTAATAGATGTGGAAGGCATCGTGGACAGGGAACGAACCTGAGGCCTTTAACCCTTATATTCCTTCTTGTTGAACACCTGGGAAAGATTGGTGTAGGTATTCGAACAAAAATTGGGCCTAGAAATTGGGCAACGTCGCAGCACGCATACTGTAAGTAAAAGTCGGCGGACACAGCCCTGCAATTTACTCGCAAGAGATTTGTGTGGTGGTATTTGGTGACATTAAGGGTGCCGGTCACCCGATAATTAGGTTGATAAATCCTATGCTGGTAATAAGGATTATTACCTCGGAAATAGGGGCCACCATTAGAAGACGGATGGTTAGCGCAACCCCGCAAGGTGGTATAATGTCTCCCTTTCTTTAGAGTGTAGTGATGAATGGATTGCTGTTGGAACTGGAGATAGAGTGAGAATAGCGGTTGTAACATATGCAGATGATATAGTGAGAGCTGTCTCAGGCAAATATCTGGACACGATTAGGGATGTTATTACGAAATGGGCCAGCAAATTGTGTATTAGGGATGAACCCTTCCAAGACAGTGCTGGTACTATTTACTAAGAAATATAATATTCCGGTGGTTAGCCCCTTACCGTGAACGGCATTAGACTGGTTTTTGCTGACAGAGCGAGATTTTTGGGCATAATTTTGGGCAGCAAGCTCAGCTGAAAGCCTAACATCGTGGAAAGAATGAATAAGACTAATTTAGCTATTTACTCGTGTAGGAAAGCTATAGGTAAGAGATGGGGTTTGAAACCAGAGTTGGTACACTGGTTCTGTACGGCAGTGGTAAGACCTGTGCTCATGTACTGGGTAGGCTTGTGGTTGTCAGCTCTGGAGAAGATAACGTATATGAGGTTGATGAAGAAGGTGCAAAGAGCGGCCTGTATGCGCAAAAGGTTATGCTCCACCTTATTTCAATCAAATTTATTGGTAAGCAGATTGCAGCTAATTTAGCTACGAGACTCTCGGCTGTCTCTAAGTAGAAGTGTCTTCAGACAGGACACTCGCAAATCTAGATTATATTAAACCGACATTGTACTTCGATAAAGATTCCGAACCATCTGCCCTTTTACAGAGGTGGACCAACACTCTCAGATGCAGGGAAGCAAAACAGGTTTGGCCAACACTGGACTTGCGGCACTCCAACGCACTAATAACCTTGGGAAAATGAGAGGTAGGATTGATGGTAGGGACACTGCATTTTTGGTGAACGCTGGGTCTACAGACGAATGACTTTTGTAGAAATTGGATAAACGAAGAGGTGGAAAAGACTTTAGATCACTTCCTATGCTCGTATCCGGCAATATAATAGAGAAGACATATGTTAGGTTGTGTACAGTATGCGGTGTGTACAGTATGCACAGCCTTTTGAAACTCGCGGACTGTGGAGTGCGAGATATTTTACGCTACATAAGTAGCTCTGGATGGTTTCAACGGCAGTAAAGGCTCTAACCTAACTCGACCTAACCTACTAAAATCAATCTCAACCGATTGATCTAATACTTCGAGCCGATTACTATTCATTAATAATAACTAATAACATTATCAAAGGTAACCATCGATCGCCACAAAATACAGAGTTGGGATGGATCATAATCGAGCGCCTGAGTAACGTAAACAAGCAAGTCTATCGTAGCAACTGAAGATTGACAACACTCTTGAGGTAAGAAGCCCAACAAATGAAGAAAATCGGGTAGAAAAGACATTCAAAACAACAGTGAAGCGGCATGCTGATGGACGATATACCGTAAAAAATTCATATAAGGACAATCGCGCCAAGCTTAGAGAAAAGAGCTTGAAAAAAGGAAAGATTCACAAAAGACACAGTATGCTGTAGCAATTATATAAAAAATCATGCAAGGAGACATCGATCTAAACCACATGAAGTTTACACAAAAAAAATCAGAAGCCAAACCTGCCGAAAATATCATCATGGTGTTATCAAACCAGTCAGCTCCCAACCAAGTTTCGAGTGCTTTATGACCCATCATCAAAAGCAACTATATACTGAAATCTCATTAAGAAGTTAGCTGACATACCGCTACCATGGTGAAAACACAAGATCTTCACCAGATTCCATATTGAGAAAAAAATACATCAAGTTTGGCTTGCCACAGAACATCAAAACTAACACCGTATACTGCAGAGTAAGGAGTCTTCCGAGCACATGAAGACATTTAGGCTAAAGACTATAACATATTGGACTACCACCGCCGTAAGAACATTAATTCCTATTTCATTATTCTTGTAGCGACTAAGCTCATCAGGACCGACTTCTGTGTGAATGATTTACTGACTGGTGCAGAAAACATTGTGAAGGCTCTTGTGGACTTTATCTAGGCAAATGGGAATCCAACTCTCCCAAAATATATCTGGCGAGCAACAAGCTAGAGGGCACACTCAAATAAAGCTAAATGATTGCATTAGAACGTCGGAAATATTATTCAACCCAATAGAAGATTTGTTCGAATTCGACATAACCGGGCTGCAGCTAACTACCAGCCAGCCCCAAAACGCTCGCTCCTTTCTGAGTCACCAAAACTCTTCAACCTCCTATGGGGACCTTCTATGTGAACAAATTAGATTGGTTTCCTACATCAAACATTAGTTCAGATCCACTTCGATCACCTCTGTGCGATTCGTAGTGTGTTTTGCTGTAAAAAATTTCTTATTATAAAATTCACTCAAAACTTTTCTTAAAAATTAAATGTTTTCTACTTATGGTGTACATATTTTGAGTGTTTTTTTTTAATTTTAAGTACTTATGGATCACAGTATATATTTTGTAATTTTGGCATTAGCTTCACTTCGATTACTAAGAATTTTAGAACGCTTATTCGAAATTTTTTTGAGAAATAGTTCGTACAAATCGTCAGTAATTATATTTCAGTTGCAACAAGTAAGCAAAATTATAAGTTTAAAACAATGTTGTTCTCTTTCTCGCACAAGTACCATAAAAATTTCACAGTAAAACCATTGCGATATAAAATTATACTGTGTACGTATGCACTTAGAATTTTGATTTATTGTTATACACACACACACATAACACATACCTTCTTATGTAATAGGAATTTTCCTGTTTTGCAACTTTATATTGTGTTAATGCTTTTATGCTCGACGCTATAAACGAGTACCATCGTACACAACAATAACATTTTATGGAGAGTTGGGTTGTATTTTTGAATGGTGTGACTAAACAATGCGCAGCACAACGTACATGGTGCGAAGACGACAATAAATAAGAGCACGGTGAAGGGGTCCGGTATGTTATGTTTTATGGTATACACTTTCCATATTTTTTACATTTTATATATGAGTATATATTGGAGATAATAAATCTTACTTATATGTGCTTTGTGGTATATCTGTGCTTATTTTTTAATTCAACTTTAAAAAAAAAAATTTAATGAATCCATATAATTTTTTACACATTTTATTAGTTTCTATCTGCGATTCGCATATTACTGATAAAAAAATGATTTGCCCGTAAAATAAATTTTCGTGGGTAGTGGGTTACGTCTTTTTACGTACCCATTGTACAGCGCAATGATTTTTATTGCTACAACGTAATATAATTTTTTCATGCAGTTATGCGAACACACATTAAACATATATTTTACAGTATTTTCGTAATATTTCCAACTTGCTAAAATCTTATCTTATGAAACGCATCATCGTGCGAATAATTTCATATCAGGAGGAGTTTATGTAAAATTACGCGATTCCTTCAATCCAAAGTGGACAGATGACTAGCGAACTCCGTAGCGCCTCAGAATCAATAAATGTTGTGTTTACTTTATCTTCTGCGTCATGAAACCAACCCGCAGATTTCAACTAAACATGCAAAGGCCTCTCACACGGTAATTTTACCGCCTAGATCTCAGGGTTTTGGCTCATGGGAAGATTGAGGCTTACGTGCTCCTGGCCTATACCGTTGAACAAAATAAAATTAAAAACAAAGAGCAAACTAAAAAAAATGAAAATAAATTAAATACACCAGAATCCGTCGAACGAAATTTGAGGAACGTGAATAAAGTTAATAATAACTGGGTGTGCTCACTGAGGAACGGCCGGATCTTCTGAAATGACAAGTACAACGTCTGCTGTAAGAACCCCACGAATGCCTCATCAACCCCTAGAGGCCGATGCTCAGCCACAACTAAGCAGTATAATCTTCACCCGGAGAGACCGCTAGAGGATCTCCCACAATTCACACTCCAACAGCTTGAGACCGATTGAGTGCCACGGAGATACCATGTAGATTTTACGGTTGTCCGCGAATGGACGACACATATGCTGGACTCACCACTCCGAACTTGTGATTGTCCTGCCAAGGAGATGATGGGGAGTGGCAAACTATGAAACCGACAACTATGGAAGCGACACGAAATGAAAATCTCCCCCCCCCCCCTAGTAGTGTTTTTTATAGTTCCGGAGATAATTTGCAGTTCTGTCGTTTATTTAAATAATTAATAACAAAAGGAAGAAGAGGAACGAGAGAAAGGCCAAATTACTGATCAAAAATGGCTAATCTAAAATGAAGATTAAAGTCTTCAATTTCTCAAAATCAACTACTTACTCATCAACTACTTTTAGGAAAAAAACTGAACTCGACTTGACTATTTTTTCCAAAATTTTCCACTCGTCTAAAAAAAACCTCGCACCAAAAAAAAAATCTGGAAGAATATTTTTTCGTTGTGCTTCTTATTTTTCTTGTTTTGGTGCGCGTCACTCCCTTACCCATCCTTACAGTGTATCAATCGCACATACTAAAACAAGAAACACACAAAAATATACTCTTCTATATCCTACTGGTCACACACATGCACAAGGTGCAGATTGGTCTCACTCTCAAAATTATTCGACGTTCACGCTATACAGTAGAAGTGGGTAAAACGTGATACAGAATGTTAAGGCCCATGCACAAATAAAAACTTTAATGTCAATGCCATAGGGTAGATGGCAATGCCATCAGTAAAATGCAATAATTATTTGATAGTAACGAACTTTTGTGAAATAAACACAAGAAAAAAAAAATCGCAGGTGAGCGCAACGTTATCACCCCGGAAGGAGTCGTAACAAACTATTTGCAAGGCACTTTCTTTATTGAAGTAAATCGAACTGATTCGCGTAGCATTGTTGTACTACTTCCTATTAAACTATTTGCTGTGTGGGTTCGAACATTCGGGTCGATCCCATTCATTGTAACACCTTGTGATATACGAAATTTTTCGTTTTGTTGTCAGGTGCGAGAACGTACAAAGCGGATGGTTTGCCGACACGTGAACTTGCTACGTACAATTGATTGTGAGAGAAACATTCATTTTTTGAATCAGGCAACAAACACTCAAGGATTGGCTTTTTAATTTTGTTGATCCTTATGGAGAATGCAAGACTAATCGGAAATTGAATTCGTTTAAACCCGAATGGCAGATCGGTTGTGATCATCGGAATTCTCGGAATGAGAACTTCCCCACTTTTGAATTTTTCTTTGAGTTTCATAGTTTTGGTTGGTTCAATTTCAAAGCATGATTACTACCGAGCCAACCTTCAGTTGCAAATTGTGCGCAGTTGGAAAAATTCAGTTGCATAGTTGGTTGCTTTGACTTAGTTTGTTACAAAGTCGAAAGATTTGAAGGTATGCAGTGGACCAACGATTTGATTTTGCATTGTAAAGTTTAAGTGAGCACATCTTTGTTCTTTGTCGCAAGAATTGCTCGTTCACTCAACCAATTGGGATTTTTGTGGTTACCAATGATGTTCGGGAACACTTTGTTGATGAGCTCGTCCTTCGTTGAGACGAAATCGCAAAAATTCGGCGGAAATGAAATCAATCCGTTCAGTTATTCGACAGGAACACGACCATTACCGATAGTCGGCAATTGCTTGAATAAATCTTTGGCAGTTTTATCGTTTAACAATGCAAATATCGCCACAGAGTCGATGATTTGAGCCGAGCGTTTATTTCATCTGTAATGGTCGATCTTGGAATGACTGGTGGTGTTTGATGGAAATCGCCAGACTGAGTATGATTGATCTTGAGTCATTGCGGAGATCTTTCATACTTCGATCGAGTATGCTTCCAGTGCGCGTTTTTGCGCCATTGTGCAATCATTCCATATTACTTGCTACCAAACCTTTAGCCATTGCTGAGTGTTTTCCTCAATGTTGCATGCCGGTGTTTCAGCCGTTTGAAAGTTTAACGGCAACTTCAACGCTGAACTAGCCGTTCGGCATCGTTATAGCAACGTGGCCGTTATCCCAGAAAAAGCAACTGCCACAGCAATTTCGGATCTTGTACGTACAGTGGTCAAAATCAATGACATGAGGAATGTCTTCTCATTTTCACCGGGCGCAGATTCAGCTTGGGGAATTTGTACCCCATTGAGAAATGTATGGATATTGCTATTTTTGCACCGCAACGTGTATGTTACATGTACTGATTTCAGCTCGTTAAGCTTTATTTTCCAATCCCTGGTCCATTGGCTGATTCTATCGAGTGCTTGCTGTAAGTATTCTACTGCTTGGTTCTGCGATTCGCTTGATGCCAATACTGCGGTATCATCAGCAAAAATTTCGATGAAGGTTGTTTCCGTTGTCGGTATATCAGAAGTGTAAAATAGATATAGAATGGGTCCTAATACGCTACTCTGGGGCACCCCTGCTATGGCTGGGTAAAAGTTAGTGCATGTTTCTTCATGTGATACTCTAAATATTCGTTTTGGAGAGATACGACTCGAGCACTAATTTACTTATCTTGTAGAAAAGACCCTCATGCCACACTCTATCGAAAGCCTGTCATACATCTAGAAATACGGCAGGGCAATATTTCTTCTCTTCAAGTGCTTGTTCTATCTTTGCAGTCAAGCGATGAACTTGATCAATTGTCGAATGCTTATTCCTGAATCCAAACTGAAGTCAGGTATAATGATCATTGGTTTTAGTCGTTTCAATAACAACTTCTCAAACAACTTTGAAATAGAAGGTAACAAAGAGATCGGCCTGTATGATTCTATTTGTTCGGCTGGTTTGTCTGGTTTTTTTATCATGATTATTTGTGCAACCTTGAAGCACTCAGGCACATATTTAAGGCGAATGCAAGCATTCTATATATATATATATATGTTAACATAGTGACTGCTCTCTTTGATAATTCCTTAAACATCCTTGGCGAAATTTCATCAATTCCAGGTGACTTTTTGGAATTCAAATTCATGTATATTTCTTGCGCAATTTCTAGTGGGGTGACACTTCTGATATTTGATGGAGATCTATAGACTGGTTTAGGGTCAATCCAAGATTGTATGTCGTGTGGTTGAAATACTGATGCCAGATGTTGTGCAAACAGTTCTGCTTTGTCTTCGTTACGTCGCACCCATTCTCCATTTATGTTCCTTATAGGTGGCACTCGGATTATTGGTCTCTTGTACCTTTTAGTAGCTTTCCAAAGAGAATAATTTTTGTCAGCTTCAGGACCCAGTCCTTTCAAATAATTTTCAGTACAAGCTTCTTTATGTTCTTTAATTAATCGGTTAACTTTATTACTTACCCGATTAAATTCTCTTTTGTCAATAATATTTCTTTTATCAGTTCTCGAATCGCCAGGGGGTAGTTGATCTCTTGTACGACTTTCTCACCGAATACGGGTGTAGCCTCTTTAGCAGCTTCACGCATGGATTTAATAAAATATTTAGTTTGTAATTCGAGTTCTTCTTTAATTTTAAGACTAACTTTTAACTCAATAAGATTGTCCAGTTTCTCTCTAAATAATTCCCAATCAGTAAATTTATTAGTAAGGTTAAGATTGGCTTTCTTTTTTATGACTAATGTACTCAGGGTCATTAAGACCGGTGTTTGATCGGAAGTAAGGTCGTCGATGCCTTCGACTTCAATGTAATTTGAGGCTATTCCTTTCGAGATATAAAAGTCAATCAAATCGGGAACTTTGTTGATGTCTGTAGGCCAATAGGTAGGTTTACGCGATGAGTGATATTCACAACCTGACATTTCTATTGCACTTAGGAGTTCTTTTCCTTTTCCTGGTGTTATGAGTCGAGATCCCGACGCAGTATGTTTTACGTTGTAGTCACCTCCAATGATAAACCTTGGTCCAAGTTTATTAAAAATGTTAACATATTGATTTCTTACGATATTATGTCTTGGTGGACAGTAGATCGCCCCTAAATTTAGTTCAGCCCCACCATGGTTAATCGTTATTACAGTAGCTCGCATAAATGGCTCCTTAATTTCTTCTTGCTGGAAATGTAGGATATTTTGTTTGATTAAGATTGCTGTCCCTCCTCGAGCACGATCACTCGGATGCAATGTCCAATAGGCTCTATATCCTGTAATTTTGATAAAAATTTTCTCATATTGGTTCTTAGAAATACTTCTTGTTCTTGAGCTCTTGCATTAAGCCCGTTAGCATTTGAGACAATTATACGTAGGAACGGTATAGTCGTTTACTATTTATGTTTTAGCGGTTTATTTGGTGGCTTGGAATTATCTTCCAGTTTATCCACCCTGTTAGTAAGCTGGCTGAAATGTTGTCTCATTTCTACCTGAAATTCGATGAGCATTTTCATTATATTACCCATGGTTGGCTCGTTGGGCACAGGTTTCTGCCTGCTTTCCTGATTTTGATTGTTATTTGAGGTTTTGGTTACCTGGGCGTAGGAAACCCCCTCTCTAATAGTATCATATTGTTGGTTAGGCTTTTACTGTATTCGCTCTGTTACTGTTATTTTTCTCGGTAGTTGAGCATTTACTGCGACAGGTCTACATAAAACAATGGGAAGTATCTAATAATTTTCTCATTAGTAATTGTCGACTTTTTATGAATGTTAATAATATTGATTACTTTATGACCATGTTCCTCGATTGCCGCTTTGATCTCTTCGCGATCGGTAGCTGACGGTAAACCTCGTATTACGACTCTATACCATCTTTCACTTTTGAGCTGATAAGTATGGTATTCCATCTTATATGTACTATCCTTGTTATTGAATTCAGTTTCTCTGAGTATATTAAAATCCCTAACATTGCTGACATTGATTGGTGGTGGTGTTACAGGCTGGCTACTGCCAACCTGCAGTTATCACTGAGCGTATGCAGGGGCCTCCACGGTGATTTTTGCCGGCTACGTTCTCAGGGAGAAATGCTAAGGTCGTGGGGTTTGAGGCTTGCATGACGCTCCTGGCTTACACCGTGATCATACAGAAATTTAAGGGAAACGCAAATAATAATAAAACCCGAGTTCCGCCGAAATTCGTCGGCCGGAACTTGAGGAACGAACAGCAGAAAATTAAAAATAAAAAAATCATAACGGTAGAGAGGTGCACTGGTGCGCGCATCCGCCCGAACTCGCACGGTGGTAAACACCGGTTTCGAATCTGGATGCGGGCACCAAGGGACTGCTTACCCTACGTCGACACAGGATGGGAATTCCCCCTTCATCACACCCACCCAAAAAAATTTTAATAATTCATTTTATTTATTTCAATTTAGATAAAAAAAAAATAAAGGAACACACCTTCCCACGAGGAAAACAAGAAAGGGAGAGAAAGAGAGAGAAGCAAGAACAAGAGAGAGAGAGAGCAGGCGCATCGAGCGTGCACCCGCTGTATGGCGCTCGATTACAGAAAAACAAAATTTAAATTAAAACGTAAAAAAGTATAAAATAAAATGAATAGTAAAAAAAAAAAAATCGTACCTTAAATACTACAAAATTAATGTTGCGGCCTTGGTGCCGTTGCCGTTGAGGCAGACCACCGATAAATAAATAAAAACAATAGCCGGTTGGCTACCGTTCTGTTGCGGCAGACCACCGATAAATAAATAAAAACAATAGCCGGTTGGCTACCGTTCTGTTGCGGCAGACCACCGATAAAATAAAAAAACAATAGCCGGTTGGCTACCGATCTGTTGCGGCAGACCACCGATAAAATAAAAAAACAATAGCCGTTTGGCTACTGTTCTGTTGCGGCAGACCACCGATAAATAAATAAAAACAATAGCCGGTTGGCTACCGTTCTGTTGCGGCAGACCACCGATAAAATAAAAAAACAATAGCCGGTTGGCTACCGATCTGTTGCGGCAGACCACCGATAAAATAAAAAAACAATAGCCGTTTGGCTACTGTTCTGTTGCGGCAGACCACCGATAAATAAATAAAAACAATAGCCGGTTGGCTACCGTTCTGTTGCGGCAGACCACCGATAAAATAAAAAAACAATAGCCGGTTGGCTACCGATCTGTTGCGGCAGACCACCGATAAAATAAAAAAACAATAGCCGTTTGGCTACTGTTCTGTTGCGGCAGACCACCGATAAATAAATAAAAACAATAGCCGGTTGGCTACCGTTCTGTTGCGGCCTTGTGCGGATAGATTATTGCAAGGCCTCGATGGGCCACCTGTTTCGGTATATTTTCAACGTTACACCCAAAATTTTGCCTTGTTGGGTAACCGTTGCAAAAAAAAAATAATGCGGTGTAAGGCTGTGGCCCCCGTTATAATTCGCGCCGCCCCAGGAAATTTGCGTACGTAAATTACGGCGGCGTCCGTGGAATTTCGATTTGGCTTTATCAGACCACCACAGCGACAACAAAATCCGAAGGTTATTTAGTTTTAAATTTTTCTTCTCTTTTCCCGATTCACTTTTCCCGGTTCTTCTATGTGCAAAGTTAGACCAATATGTCACTAGCCACACTATTGATTTTATCATAAATTTTTTTTGTTTTATCACTCACAAAAATACGACTTATATTATTTTAGAAATCATTTTATTAACAACAGCATACATTTTGTTTTTAAGAACAAACTGAACTTAATTTATCCAAACGTAATTTTTATTTTAAAATTTTAGTTTTACCAAAACAAAAATGGTTGAAAACCAACTCGAGTTGTTTGTTTTATTTTTTTACAAAAAAAAAAAAACTCGACCGTATTAAATTCCAAAAAAAAAATAAACTCAACAAAATCACAACTCGACTTTCACCAAAAATCAAAACTCGAATTTCACTAATTAAAAAAAACTCTTACTTAAAAATGTCTTTCTTCTCTGTTTCTCGTTTACATCAATTCGCATTGATGTAAACGAGAGGCACATAAGAAAAACATTCTTATAGAATGTTTTACTTTACACACACACTCGATGCGCATTGGTCTCACTCTCTCGTCCTTCTTCTCACCCCTACGCCACCTCACGATGAGGTACGAAACAAAACGTCGCGGGTGCGTTCAGCGCACAATCAACAAACAACTACGAAAGCGAAGACAACAACCAAGGTGAATATAAAATACCAACATTGAGCAATCATAGAAACTAGAGACACTAACAAGAGGCAAATACAAAACATAAAATCGTGGTTGCGACCACACAGTCGTAACAGTGGTAAGGGTTCCTTTTGGTGTGCATGTTGTGGTTGTTTTGGTATTTCGTTATCTTGTGGTAGAGATATCCTTGGTGATGGCGTTTTGGAGAGTTGTTACAGGCTGGCTGCTGCCAACCTGCAGATTTTCACTAAGCACCTGCAGAGGCCTCCACGGTGATGTTTTGCCGGCTACGTTCTCAGCGGAGAAGTGCGAAGGTCGTGGGGTTTGAGGCATGCAGGGCTCCTGGCCTACACCGTGATTAACAGAAAGTTGGGGGGGAACGCAAATAATAATAAACCGAGTTCCGCCGAAACTCGTCGGCCGGAACCTGAGGAACGACACGAATAATCAAAATAAATTAAAATAATAATAATAATAACGGTAGAGGTGCCTTGGTGCGCGCATCCATCCGAATTCAAACGGGATCAAGCCCTGGTTACGGAATTGGATGCGGGCACCAAGGGACCGCAAACACTAAACCGACACAGAGGGAGTCTCCGCTCCCATCACACCACACCGAAAAAATTAATTATTCATTTTATTTAAGATGAGCAAAGAAAACACAGAAAAAGAAACAACTTCCCCCTCCACCCGCACCACGATAAGGAGAGAATGAGAGAGAGAGAGGAACAATGCGTACCGAGCGTGCACCCGCTGTGCGGCGCTCGATTACAAAATATAAAAAATTAAATTTAATAAAAAATTTAAGTAACAAATAATAAAAATCTAAAAATTAAAAAAAAATCAAAAAAATCGTACCTTAATTAATACTAACCAAAAAAAAAAATGACCGATGCGGGGCCTCTCCCCGATACCAAAATAGGTTGCGGCCTTGGTGCCGTTATGTTGCGGGGCCTCTCCCCGATACCTATACAAAAATACGAGGTGCCGGTTGGCCACCCGTACCGTTGCGACCTTGTGCGGTCGGGCGTTGCGGGGCCTTTCCCCGATACCAAACAAAAATAAAACGTGGGGCCGGTTGGCCACCCGTACCGTTGCGGTGTTACGCAGAGATAACCACCCTCCAATAGCCGGATATTTGGGCGTTGGCTTGCCGAAATCCGACAATCGCCGGTACCGTTAAGCGTTGCCACGACAATAGCCGGTCGATGTTTGATTATCAATGGTACAAATGACGTGGCATCAGTAATATGACAAAAATTTTGTGGTCGTTAAAAAAAATAATTAGCACTCGTCGGAATTGCGCCACCTGTCGCAAATGTAGTGAACGTAAAGACCAGGTCACTCCCCAAATTACCACAAAAAATTTCAAATCCGTCTCTATCTATTATCGAACATTAATCATAATCACTTTATTTTATTTTATATCAGGCTTTAGGTTATTTTAGATAATTGTACAAAAATCGGGTTTTCAACTTTTCGGCAACGGTACACACAACCGCATTAGTCCCGTTAAATTACTATAAGGAAATAATGCGAAAATCACCCGTTTGATAATTTTTTTTTTCAAATAAAAACGAACTTTGATTTCTATTTTTTTCCTTTCTTTCTATAAACAAATACATATTTTATTCACCATATATTTCATATACTTTATATTTTTCTTTTTTTTTTTAAAAACAAAAATTTTATTTTTACAGGTTTATTAAAGTTATGTTCTTTCAAATAAACACAAATATACAAAAAACGATATAGGTATATACTTAAATATTCAACCGCAGACTATCTTTATAACTTTTTCTTTTTAACCAAAAACAATTCTTCTTAATTTCATAAAAAAAATCAAAACGAGACTTTTTCTATTAACATTCCAAAACAGACTATTTTTCTTTTAAAATCAAAACTCGAATGGCATAACAAAAAAAATTCGAGCGTCGCACAAACGACGCGCAAAACATTCCAGAACAATTGTCTTTCTTCTCTGTTTCTCGTTTACATCAATTCGCATTGATATAAACGAGAGGCATATAAGAAAAACATTCTTATGGAATGTTTTGCTTTACGCACACACTCGATTCGCATTGCTCTCTCTCTCCCATCACTCTTCTCATCCGCGCGCCACCACCACGACGTATACAAACATTAAACAACTCCGAAAGAAGCGGGGACACAAATCAAATGGAATAAAATACAATACAGCGCCGGTCACGATTATGTAATCGTAACAAACGCTGTACCGTACTCTACTCCATTTGATTGATACGATTACACTTGTTATGATTACACAATCGTAACAGAGTCTCCTCTTTATATTTACATTTACTTTATTTTGTCTAGGTTGGGTTTCGTTCTCAAGTTCCTCTTTATCCGTAAAGTATTCGTTGCCGAGACTTTGTAGGCTCTGACTTCTACCATTAGTAGACGTAGAAGGTTTATTTTGCCTCTCTAGTGTTTCAATTCTATTTTGTAAGTTTACCAAAATATCTTGGTATTTATTACATTGTAACTCATATTGCTGGCATTTTGTCCTTAGTTCATTATTCTGGCGCTCAAGCGAGGTTAATTTTGATGTCATTTCATTGCCGTCTTGAAGCATACGGTGTCTTTTCGTTAATGTTGGAGAATGCATGAGTTCTATTGGAGGTAGCGGGCTTATACTTCTATCTGCTCTAGTAGCTAAGCTTGCCACTACTAAAGCATTGCAGTCGCTTGATATCGATGACTGGAAGCCCGCTTGCTCACTTTCCGAAGTCGCCGGTACTGGGCATCCTAATTCCTGCACCGTAACATTATTCTTCTGCTGATCTGCCATGGTTGGTTTATTGTTCGGGGTTCCTTCCCCTAGCCAGATTTGGTCCGCGGATGGTATTTTATTGGAGACGCGCCACGATTGAAGTTTGGCATCTCCACACAGGAAAATTTTGATGAAAAAATTTTATTATATGAATAATAATAATTATTAGTTCTATATGGTGATTCATAAAATCTCGTTTCGTTTTCTCTCTTTAATTTAGTTATAAATGTAATCGTGTAGTTTGCTATTAAATCCAACGTTTATCTCGTAAATTCTGATTTGCATGGGGCCAAAATTTACTAAAGAAATTAAGTTTTTATAAAACTTCTTTTTAAACTGGACGTAAGAGAAATCTGCGGCATCACCCTTTATTAACTTACTTTACTAACAACACATCTAAACGGAATGCTCATTTTTAGTTTAAATTTAATAATTAAGTACTACACTATGGTAGTTGATTTTCAAATATGTGTTTTTGAATATTTTAATAAAAATATTAAATACAAATTCGCATTCGTTCTCAGTTGATACAAACGTGCTTTTGCTGTGCAATTAAAATCTTTTTTTTTTTTTTTAATTTGTCGTTTTAAATACTTTTTATTGGATGGATAGTGACTAATTCAAAGTATTAAAAAATAGTAAAAGTGTGAACTTGGTGTTTGTGAGTGCATAGTGTGGTGCTATACCATATCTAAGTTTTTGTATAGTGTGGTTTTTGTGCTCTAAATTATTGAAAATATCGTGCGACATAGAACATCCAGTTATAATAATAAAAAAAAAAAAACTATAAAACTATAAAACATAAATAGAAATAATAATAACGGTGCATTTTATAATCACATGATTACAATAAAAACACGTGTATAATTAATAATCAACATAAACTTCCCAAAAAAAAAAAATAAAAACATTCCTTTTGTGTTTAGTTGTTCCACACAAATAAACAATTACAGTTTAATTTTCATAAAGTCATAAAAAAACAATAACCGCTTTTAATTTTTTTAAACGTGTTAATTCGCCGGATATATAAATACGATGTCAGATAATAATATTTGTGTAATTCCATCGTGTAAAACTGTGTGCTTAGACAAATTTATAAGCTGTAGTGGTATGTGTACTCGTGTCGTTCACGCGGCATGTATAAAAATGAGTAACGCCTTGCTGACTCTGTTCAACGCAAGTGATAATCTAAAGTAGTTCTGTGATGACTTTTGGGAAAATGCAGCGGACAATCGATGAATTTAGAAAGCAAATGCTATCTATCCCTATCTAGCGACATTAGCGCTCTTGCCACTGATAGAGCTAATCCCGAAAAGATGAAAACTCGCTCGTCTAAAAAAGTGCCGCCAAAGGATACGCCTACGTTGTACCGGACGTTATTGTTGGCACCTGCAATAATGTATCAGACGCAGTTTAGATGTTCCTATTAAAAAATATATTTATGCCTCTAAGTTTGCCAACACGACATCAGTTGAGGCATTACGATCTTTTTTATGCCGCCAATTAAACATAGCGGAAACCGAGGTTGATTGTCGTTTGCTGGTTCCCGCCAATCAGGACGTGACGCAACTCAATTTCGTGTCTTTCAAAATCGGGGTAAATCTGGAGATATTTCAAAAACTACTTCAACCAGAAATTTGACCAGTGGGTGTTCCAGTGAGAGAATTCACTGATCGCCCAAAAAACCCAAAATACTTATATCCAATAGTTCTGCAGTCTTACAATTATTACCATTTAAAATATTAAATAACTGCTGCGCCTCTTCTAACATCGAAAACATCAATAATTATAATTACAATAACAACAATAATTACAGAAAACCTGCCTCTTCGACAATTTACTACCATGACGCTTCCAGTATTCGAGTCTAAAGAGTTTCGGTTGGGTGTCCTAGACAATAACTATGCCGTCATAATCATTTGTGAGACTTGGCTTATTAATCTTATGAATAGCGAAGAATTCTTCCCATTGGATTATATCGTCTACCGAAAAGATCGATACAACCATGTCACAACAATGAAAGGTGGAGGTGTTTTGATCGCCGTGAAAAACTGAATTCCGAATGAGATGGTGGCTTCCCATCTAGTTCATGATGTCATTGCTGTACGGTTTAAACTAGCCGATTCGTCAATTCTCGCCGTGGTCGTTTATGTTACATGTGGGTCAAGCCTGGATACTTATATCGAGATCATGAACTTCATTGACCTTGCTGTAGTACCTTTTGTTCATCCTGATGAGCAGCTAATGATTTTCGGTGACTTCAACCTGCCTGAGGTGAACTGGACTGATATCAACGGTATTTTCACACCATCTTCCACAGATATTAGAGGGATCACCACTGTGGACCACTTCGCTAGCATCTCAACAGCCCAAATTAACCGAACGAGCAATACTCAGGGGAAATATCTGGATTTAATTTTTTCAACCGATAACATGTACTCATGAGGTCTCACCGTGCGAGGACCTTACTGGCTGTACCAGCGTATACCACACTCCAGTTATGTTAAATATTTTTCATGAAAAATGCGACACTAGTTTTCCTATTGATAATTTTTTCTTTGATTTTAGAAATGCCGACTACGCTTCATTAAATGAATTTCTGCTCAATTCGAATTGGGAATTTCTTCAGTTCGGAGGAAATCTAAATACAATCACGTCGATTATATAGAACTCGCCGGATTTACTGCGGCGGGAGTCCAAACTCCATATAAAAAAAATTAAAATCATGAATTTCTTTCAATGTTGCATGTAAAACTGGTTTTATTTTTACACAAATCAAACAAAAACATTCGTTTGAAATCCGCATCTAAAACAGTACGAATGGTTTGCGAATAGTAAAAATTAAATTATATGAAAATAAAACCAGTTTAACATGCAACCTTGAAAGAAATTCATGATTTTATTTTTTTTTTATATGGAGTTTGGACTCCAGCCGCAGTAAATCCGGCGAGTTCTATAATCGACTTGAATAGTTTTATCTTTTAATCAACTTGTCAAGACTGGTGTAGAAAAACTTATCCCGCGGAAAAAACTAAGCCTGGCTTCCGCGAACCATGGTATAACAAGCAATTAAAGGACATAGAGACACGCCGTAATAAACTACACTCCCTATATAAAATACTCGGTTCGAAATATTATCATGAATTCGAGACCGCACGGAAGAAGTTTAAAACATTAAACTGGTTCCTGTATAATAATTATATTCTGCAGATCGAGGAAGATTTAACTTCCACTCCAAAAAAGTTTTGGAATTTTATCAATATGAAAAGAAAGACCGTTGGGTTCCCTTTACCTATGACGTACCTAGATGCCTCTGCAAGTCATTCTTCGAAAATCTTCAATTTATTTGCCAATTTTTTTGAATCCGTTTACGAATCGCCATCCATCGATCCAGCAGTTAATTCTTGCAACGGAGGGGAATTTACCCAATTATGGTTCACCGAAGATGACGTTCATGACAGCTTGTCTCAAATTGATGTTAATAAGGGTGCTGGGCATGATGGATTTCCGCCGATTCTTATTAAGAATTGTGCTGCTAGTCTGGCTGCTCCCATCTCCTTTATCTTTAACGAAAGCATTCGAACTCAAATTTTTCCAGATCCCTGGAAAATTTCGTATATACATCCAATTATCAAGTGCGGTAAAAGAAGTGATATCTGTAATTATCGTCTGATAGCAATTCTCTCCGCCATTCCTAAACTCTTAGAGCTTATGGTACAAAGGTTTTTATTTTTCCATGTTAAAACGGTTATTTCACCCGCACAACATGGTTTTTTCGCCGGGAGATCCACCGTTACCAATTTGTTGACATTTTGCAGACACTTATTCAGCAGTATTGATTCGAAAGTGAAACTGGATGTTATTTATACCGACTTTTCTAAAGCGTTCGATAAAATTACAGCTACAGCGATTGAATTGTCAAGCCATCCTTACGAAGTGGTTGCTGTCCTACCTCTCAGATAGGTGGCACTTTGTTAAAATTGGTGAGTCATCTTCTCGTCTATTTCGGGTTACTTCTGGAGTGCCACAAGGTAGCCACATTGGGCCACTTCTATTTTCAGTTTTCGTCTACGACGTGGTTAACTGTTTTGTCTCTGCAGATTGCCTGCTTTACGCAGCTGATATGAAAATATTTGCACGAAAATCAAATGTATCCGAGACTGTATAAATTTCCAAGCGGATTTAAACAAATTTTGTGATTGGTCGGTTGAAAACAAACTGTTGCTGAACGTAATTAAATGTAAGGCAATGTCTTTCTGGCGTACCCGCTTTCCGATTATACATCAGTATTCGCTTTATAATGAAGAAGTCGTTAGAGTTAAGTTCCTCTCCGATTTTGGTGTTATTTTCACTCGAGATCTCACATTTACATGGCACATTGATTCGATAATAAGCCGAGCATATATGGTGCTGGGTTTTATTAAACGTAATTGTAAGGATTTCTGTGATCCGATAACCTTGAAATCTCTGTTTGTCTCATTTGTTCGATCAATTTTGGAGTACGCCTCACAGATTTGGTCACCTTTTTACCGATGCCATTCCGAGAGAATTGAGAGTGTTCAAAAACAGTTTTTTATCTACGCGCTTAAAGGTTTACCTTCAATGCTGGCACATAAGCACGTACTTCCGCCTTATTGCGATCGTTGTGCTCTCTTAGGATTACAACGGTTAGATCACCGACATGATATCTCATCCGCAATATTTGTTCGTGACGTATTATGTTCACGTTTAGATTGTGCCGAGATACTCACCAGCTTCGGCTTTCATGTTCCAGAACGATGCTTGCGTCGCCGGGACGAATTCATATTTACGAGAGCGGTGGCCATAAATTATTGTTCATCTGAACCAGTCTTGAACTTATCGCGTGTTTTTAATCTTGTTTTTCATAGGTTTGATTTTAACATGTCAAGAAGTTCATTGAGGAACGAACTATTAAAATTTTATAATAACCGTTATTAAATTAAATAACTTTTTCAATTTGTTATGTCGCTTATTTTTAATAATTGTAATAATTACCGATTGTAACCCTGTAGGTAAATTATATAAATAAATAAATAAATAAATAGATATATAAAATTTAGATGATTTGTTTAATTTTTTATCTATTCCATTTGCCACGGGTTTCTTATAGTAACTCAATAAAAGCTTCCCCTCTATTTAAAGCTCTCATTTTAATAATACGGCTCTTTAAAATCATAGATGGCACTGATTGTTATCGCAACAGCCTTGACTGCACGTAAAAAACTCGATGTTCGACTGTATTGCAGTTTTTAATATCATTTTTTGATGTTACAACTGACCCCTCCCCCCCCCCCCCCCCTCCTGAAGTAAAATGTACCGAGATTTACCATATGGATTGGTGTTGGCAGACATTTACTTTTCTTGCGGTGCGGTATTAAATCACCCGTGACATCTCTAGTTCTTCGGCCATGAAGCATGTAATCATCTGCATGCCCAAGAGTTTGGCTTTATTTATTGAATATGCAGCACGATGAATTTAAAAAAATTCTGCTAGAAAACGAACTAACGAGAAATTGGAATAGTGTGTACTTAAACACGGCGTTTAATCAGTAACTTTCCACTCAACATCTTAATATTAATTAAAAGTAATCGTATAAAAACTACATACAAATTAAGACCAAAAAAACTAAATCGTCTCTGCTGAAAATGTATATTATGATATTATTGTGTTCAAAATTTCCATAGAGTTGTTTTATAAAGGATTCAAACTCTCCTCTAGAAATATATTTACGAGTCCTTACCTTAGACAGAGGAAGAAAACAAGAAGAAAAATGCAAGTTCCTTTTAGTGTATTTTCATTTAGTGTACTCTCTTTATCATATTTATTTTAATATTTTAATGGGGTTTTTGTCTGCCAAATAATACAAACAAAATGTAATTTTAAACTTAGAATACAAATTTCTTGGAGCGAAAATTCTGACTTGAATTGGAAACTGTTAAACGGTTTGCGAACTTTTTCGCTCTTGTTTCTTGATGCGCTCCTGGCGCGAATCAAGTGAAATTTTGTGTGTACCCTTTTATTATTTCCTCTTTGATTCCATTTGCAGTGCTGTAAAGATGGACGGTTATTTTAATTTTGTTTTGAATATGGGTTGAAATACATTGGAGTCTGTGTTGTACATCTGGCACGTATATAAAATTTCAGTGAAATTCCTAAGTTTCAGTCTTTCAATTTTTGGTGGTTAACTGACTAATCTCAGATTCTTTTGAATTTAAGCAAACTCCCGTCAAAACTCACGGTTCCTATGGCGTTTCTGTACCGAAAACAATTAACAAAAAATTAAATTCTGTTTTAGTAATTCTATTTTAGCACGAAATTTTAGTTTTTACTCGAAGTCGAAGTAGAATTCCTGTGTACGACATGTTTCATTTGAATTATGTTTTTCAATTCCAATACAGCAGACTGTATTTTAACAACATACAGCTGATTGAACTACCTGATTATTTTTAATTTTACAGCATAGGAAATAATATTAACCGATTTACCTTGATCCATGTTAGTGATACGCAAATCAGCAGTGACAATATATAGTAAATATATGAACCCAACTGTAAAATTTGAAAGACTTTCGTCTCTGAATGTCTTTCAAATTTGACTAATTTCTTTACGTATTGTTTAGCAATTAAATTTAGCGGTTACATTTTATTTGTATACTCGTAATGGCATATCAAATGTTAAAGATTTAAGTGTCGTCGTTATTAATTAAATTTTCAAACGCACAGTACTAAAACTCATCAGAAATACCGTGCAACAATTCTTAGACTATATGCCAACAAACCATCTAACCGTGGAAATATTTAGACAAAAAACCTGCAAATTGAAATTCTGTAGAGCGAATCATAGAAATCTTGGTACATAGCCACCTTCGTGGTACAATAGATAGAAAGCATTTTAATTTGCGAATCCTAAGGATTTCGTTACGCAGCCACCTACTAAAAAGTTTACATGTTTATTCTGATCGTTAGGCTGCTCAACAGGCACAATAGACGCTTACATAGTGCAATAGATAAACGCTGTTCAGTTTACCCCAATTTGTTTGCCCCAAGTATGCCCCAATTTGAGAAAATATGCCACATGCTTAGGCGGAAAAGTTAAGAAACGGACATTCTATTTTTTGGGCAACATGTAATAGATGAAAGCTATCCAATTTCGAAAAAAAAACTTTTTGATTTAATGGGTTGTAGGGTAATCTTTCTTTTCAAAATAAATGATTCAAATTTTCCAATTGCACTATATGTGACTATGTGCCACAATTTCCAGGACTCACTCCACAGAATTTCGATTTGCAGACTTTATCTTTCTAATTAAGAAACGGAACGGGTCAAAATGGGGCATGCTAACGATCCACATAGACCGGTTGCGCTTTTTTCGAAATTGTACACTTCTTATCTATACCACTGTGTAGCTGACTTTGGGGTCAGATCCTCAATAGCTCATTAATTTTTTTTTATCCTGGACGAGCCTCGTGTATTGACAATATAACACAATGAAAATTATTAATACAAAAACATTCAGATGATTATAATCAATGTCCAGGTTACACGAATGGACAGTTTCATAAAGAACTAAACTGGAACGAAGCACATTATCAAAATCCTCAACTATATCGATGTCTGAAAAAGGTTTTTCACAAAAATTGAAATTTAATAGGGAGTGGATATAATTTATAAATATTTGGACTTTTAGAATCGCAAACATTCGTTTTAATGAATAATATGAATAATAGATGTATGATATGAATGAATAATAGACTTACATATGTACTGAAAGCAACAGGTAGTCCCACTCATTTTGCAAATCCATACAACAATAAAATGTGACTTCCATGTGAAAAGTGTTTCCCTAATTTTCGTACATAAGCACAGCGCCCTAGGGCAGTTGATGCGTTGATACATGAAACGCAAACAAAGTGCATAGGTAACGGCATTTTCATTTTCAATAATGTTGAGATTTTTACCCACGAACAAAAAATTCCGGGTCGTGCACCTTACAAAAATAATTAGAATATAAATCGGAAAATTATCCGGTTTGTTTATAGGGAGCAGGCAAAACCATAAACTTAATTGCTAATTAAATGACTTAACATTTTCTTATACATAAATTATTATATTTTATGTTGTTGTTCCTGTTGTTGTTTTTTCTGAAAAATCAATTTATTTTTCATTATACAAACATAAAAAAAAAATTTTTTTTGTTAAATTTTATAACGTGGGTTTTCGTTGTTTATATAAAATGTAACACAACAACAGCAACACCAACAAAGTTGGTGGGGAAAATTTTGCTGCATGTAAAAATTAAATTGTTTTGTATGTGTTATCCCGAAAAGGGATTTGGAAAATGTTTGTCAAGCTTATACCAAAAAATTTGTTAAGGAAAATTTTGAAATAGTTGTCCGACTGTGGTTGTGTCAGTAGTGGAAAATAAAAATTTGCTCAAAACAAATACGGTAAACGGTAGTTTTACACTCAAGGGATTAAAGCTTATAGGATTATAAAAATTCTTGGACTATAAATATTTAATTTATGTCAATAAAACTTAATATCAAAGTTTGCAAGATAAACATCATATTTAGCTGTTTAAAAAAGTCTTAAGCAATTTTGTTTTAAAATTTTTACTTAAGATTGCAATGTCATGGATGTTGAATGTTTTATATCCTCACTACCTATTCGAAAATGTTGAAAAGCGCTACATCTTCCATTCAAACCATGAAATATGTAAATAAGTCCAAGTTCAAGAGTAACCAAAGTAATTTTCTTTCTCAGATGCTTTAATTTTAAAACGTTCATAACAATTCAATATTTTGTGTAATTTTTTTAAATTTGAAAAGCCAACAAACTTAAAAAGTACAACAATACAACAACAATGTTAAAATTTGCATAATTTATTTTGATAAGAATTCATTAAAATCCAATCACGCGAATCAGCACAAATCTAAAATGAAAAAGCAACAACGACAGGCGAGTGCAATAAACAAACCGTCAACTGTCGACGACATTTTAAGAACGAATAAATTAAGAAAAATGTAAAATAATTACAAAACCAAGATTTAAATATTTTTTCTAGCATAATTGCTAAATAAAAATAAATATAAGCTATTTATATTTTATTTAAATATTTTAATTATTTATATTACATAATAAATTAACAAAACGACAATAAAACACCGTCAAAGGTTATGAAGTTCAGTAATTCTTAACCTTTTAATAACTATGGTAGGTTAAACTTACATAAATACTTGCTGTTATCAACGAAAACGAAAATTTGTATTATATTGGTTAAAAGGGACGACAATGTCATTTAGGCGAAATACTAAATTTGTTAACTAATTTTAATTCATCAGGATGAAATTTAAAAATTAAGGATTTTTTCAAGAAAATCCTAGGAGCGTTCCTAAAGACCTAAAGCGTATAATTTTCTGAAAGGTCTAAATAAGGACTATCTCTGTATATTCCAAATCATTTAAAAAGTTAATTACACTTTATAAACACAAGAATTAAGGATTTTCTTAAGAAATTGAATATCTTGAGACCATTAGGCATATTCAATTTCTTAAGAAAATCATAAATTCTTGGGTTTGTAAAATGTAACAAAAATCAATTTGACCACGAAAAATAATTAACTTTTCAGGTGATTTCGAAAATAAATAGTCTTAATGCAAACCTTTCAAAAAGTCATAATGACAGAGATAAATATATTTTTCAAAAACTTTAAGACATTAAATTCCTAATTTTTTAGGTTTTCCATTTCTGTCATATTATGTGAATTTCATCATAAAAAATTTCGACACTAAATAAATTGTTCAAATTTTTCAAATATAACCCAAAACGACGATCGTTCATTCGCCTGAATGTCACTTTTTTCTATAAAGTATGTAAAGGGTGGCTAAATTTTAAGGACCGATGTTGATTTTGAATAAAACACAAATTATTTAGGAAATTATTTTCAATTCTTTTTATTATGATAATATGGTATGGTTCAATTATGTATGGAACAAAATATCGGCCAAATGGCGGCCGCGACCTCGGCGGCACACCTCCACCCGATGGTCCAAATTTTCGATGACGCTTAGGCATAATTGAGGTTCTATGCCGTTAATGTACCGAATTATCTCATCCTTTAGCTCTTGAATTGTTGCTGGGTTATCGACGTACACCTTTTCTTTCAAATAACCCCAAAGAAAGAAGTCCAACGGTGTCAAATCACATGTTCTTGGCGGCCAATTGACATCGCCACCACGTGAGATAACAGGGCCATTGAATTTGTTGCGCAAAAGAGCCATTGTGTCATTAGCTGTGTGGCAACTGGCACCGTCCTGTTGAAACCACATATCGCCCACATCCATATCTTCCAATTCGGGCCATAAAAAGTTTGTTATCATCTCATGATAGCGAATACCATTCACAGTAACTGTCTGACCGGCCTCATTTTGGAAAAAATACGGCCCGATGATGCCGCCAGCCCATAAACCGCACCAAACAGTCACTCTTTGTGGGTGCATTGGTTTTTCGAGAATCGCTCTTGGATTATGATTCGCCCAAATGCGGCAATTCTGCTTATTGACGAATCCACTGAGGTGAAAATGTGCCTCATCACTGAAGATGATTTTCTTCGAAAATTGATCATTCACTGTTGCCATTTCTTGCCACTATTCTGACCATTGACGACGTTTGGAATGGTCAACAGGCTTTAGTTGAGTCAATTGCACCTTATAAGCGTGTTAATGCAAGTCTTTATGCATAACGTTCATCAACGACGAGCGTGAGAGGTGCAATTGTTGGGCACGAAGACGAGTTGAGGTGGGGAAAAAATCACGAAGTGCACGATATGCATTTTGATTTGAACGCCCATTTTCATAATATGCCTGAATAACTTTAACGCATTGCTCGATTGTGTATCTTTCCATGGTTCAAATTGAGTTAGTCTGAAATTGAGAAATGTCAAATGCAGAAAAATACTTGACGTTTAGGTGTGGTTCACATGCAACGTCGGCCCTTAAAATTTAACCACCCTTTAGTTTAATTTCAAACGCGTATACAGGCGTGTGAAGTTGGTGTTAAACAAGTCTTTTTACTAGATGAGCTAGTTCTTTCCAAATTTAGTAGTTGAAGTAGATATCAATTAACAGAGCCAAGTTGGTATGAAGTTTTTAGAGGAAGTGCAATCCCATCAAAATCGGATAATGAATAGCCAAGTCTCGACCCAGGTAGCTATAATTACATCCAATCTCATCGTAATCGGTTAAGAAATAGCCAAGTTCTTTCCCAGATGGTCATATTCCAGACCTTTTCCAAAATGCATTTTAGAATCAAAAATTTTGAAAAATGGAAGAATTCAAATTTGGCTGGATCCCATGTTCGGTAATTAGTCGTGTTTGTATCCCGAAAATGTTCGGTAATTAGTCGTATTTCGATCCCGAAAATGTTCAGTGTATGAAAGAGTATTCAACGCCCAAGAGCACCCACCGTTTTCTCTGTATGACTGATTACCACCGAATATTTATTTTTTAGATGGTCGAATTTCCCTAGATATACTAACAACAGTCCTCAACCTCGCAAGATCTAATATCGGACCAAGCCAGAGTTAATAAGATGCTGAAGCTGTTTCGAGAAATTGGAGAGGTCATAAAGCTCTACGTGGATGAGCCGATTATTCGCCGAAACCACGCGCAGAATTACAGAAGGAAAATTCGTGGTGCAGTTACCGTACGAGTAAACTTGAAAGGTCACTAAATTTGGCAGTCAGTCGGCAGAAATCAATAGAAAGAAAGAAATTTTCAGAAACACAACGCTATGTACAGTTGATGCGGGAGTATTTAGAATTGGGTCATATATGGTGCAAGTCGAAGACACGGAACAGCATAATCTGAACCATTTATTGCATCATGGCAACCTGAGATCTTCAAAATTGCGCGTAGTTTATGACGCGTCCGCGAAAATCTCGACCGCGCATGTCCTTAAATGAGCTGAGTTTAGTTACGGCAGATTTTATTTAGCAAGTAAGGCCAGAAATTGCAGGCAATATTTTGGAGGTCGAACGAGGCAGAACCGATAAAATTCTTTAAATTGAGAACATTGACGTATTGAACTGCAGCGCCACCAAATCTTGCCACCCAAGTACTAAAGGAGTAGGCAAATAAGCATAGTCAACAATTCCTTGCAGCGTCAGCTGTATTTTTCAAAAGTACGTACGTAGATGACTTAATGACTGACGCAGCTACAGTTAAAGAAGCAGTTGAGTTACAGGCTAATATAGTAGAAATTATCTTTGGGGCTGAAATGAAACTTCGAACATGGATTTCGAGTTCGAACGAGTTCTTACGTACCACAACATAAGAAGACAGAGCGGATTTCATAAAAGATTTCATTCAGGAAAATGTCACGGTAAAAGTCCTGGGATAACAATGGAATCCGAAGTTAGACGAGTTCTCCTATCATGTTAATGAAGAAAATGCTTTCTGAGAGCAGCCAAATTATTGATCCGTTGGGGTGGCTATTGCCAATAATAAACAATCGATAGATGTGTGATGATGAACTACCGCAGGAAACCAGACAAAAATGGTTGGAAATTAGAAATCTGCTGCCGCTATTACAAGATGTCCTTATACCAAGATGATTTCATACACCTAGTCAGTATGTCGAACTACACGGGTTCTGTGACGCAAGTGAGAGGGCTTACGCTGCGATTTTGTACATGCGGAATAGAACTAGTCCAGAAGGGTACCACTGCAGTTTGCTGGCCGCAAAATCCAAGGCTGTTCCAGTCAAGAAGTTGTCAGTAGCAAGATTGGAACATTTTACGGCTCATCTTCTAACACAAGTGGTGTAGTCAGTCGCAGAGATACTGGAAATGAAAAGAGAGAGAGAGAGAGAGAGAGAGAGAGAGAGAGAGTCCCTGGACTGAGATTATCGTTTGGAATTCATCCCAATAAAATATACAGTGATTGTTTGAAAAATACCATTTACTGATAGCATTGCCATCTGTGTTGTGTCATTGGAGGGCAATTATGCCCTTTGCGTGTGTACGAGCGGCTGAGATATAGAGGAATATTTTTGTTGTGTTTTCTTGCTTTGGTGCGTGCAGCTGATGCGGATAAGTATTGTAGGAGATTAGCTGGAGGTCCCTCCGTGTGAAAGGAGGCCTGGTCTGTTGATTTTATGTCCCTACCCTCTAATACTGCTTCGTCGTGGCTGGGCATCGGCTTTTTTTGGGGGAGGGGGGGGGTCTCTTCAGCTGACTGGGTACTAGTCACTCGGGCAGGGCCAGTCCATCGTGAGTTCAAATTGGTGCATTGTAACCGAGTATAGACAGGCTAAAATTTAAAGAGTGTCGCGTTAAAAAAATTATAGTAATTGATGAAGAGATGCTATAATGTAGATATTTCTGATTAAAAGTGGTATTTGCAACTAGCAATATTACAAATGTGTGATGTCAGTTTATTGATTTCTTTACCAATCGCAGATTTGTTGTTTACGAAATATAGTTTTAGTTGTGATATTAAATTTAAGAAAACTAATCGATTTTTGCCTTATTTATTGCCAAATTGAAGGTAAAATATTCAAATATTCAATTTTATTCAGCGAAAATGAAATCTGTGAATTAGTGCGAACGTAATTGTTCTTCTAAAGATGAAATCGCAAATATCGAGTGCAAGTAAGAATGCAGAAACATAAAAAATGTTTCTCAGGCAATACTAGTTATATCTCATCCCAGGTCTTTTAAAATCGTCCCAGAAAGTTTTGAAATGACACAAAATATGATAACACTTCATCTAGAATATTTATTCTTCAAACATCTATGCTAAAATGATAAAAAGACCAGCAGTATGTTGAGAGTGGCGCAATGACACGCATACCATTATGACCCATTCCGTTAATGCATTAATTATTAATTTAAATTAATGATTTCTGGGAACCCCGAGTATCGTGTCCGATCTCTTTTAGTTTTAATACGTACGCTATATCCAAAATACAATTCACAAGACGAACCATATGTTGAGTGAGATTCTTGATAAAGCATGAAGCATTCTTGATATAGACGAAATGCACATCATAAACTAGCCATTACAATATCTTGCTATTTAAACCAAAGATCACTGCCTCGTGTACGACTTTTACTTTTCTACGGACCACAATTCCCTTCTACTTAAAAAAGCTCGTCTTTTATATCATTGCAGGCAACAACAACCAAACCACTACATAGATACATCGATTGCCATGATCTTGTATTTCTAGATTTATTATTTTATTAATAGGCCCGACAAACAATTTCTCGCCGTACAAGCTACATCGGTCCCATTTTACCCGACACTCGGATAAAATTTAAAAAAAAAATCCACGAGTTTCTAAACGAAAACGAGACGAGACAAAAAAAAAGCTACATCGGTCCCATTTTACCCGACACTCGGATACAATTTTTAAAAAAAATCCACGAGTTTCTAAACGAAAACGAGACGAGACAAAAAAAACTACATCGGTCCCATTTTACCCGATACTCGGATAAAATATAAAAAAAATAATCCACGAATTTCTAAACGAAAACGAGACGAGACAAAAAAAAGCTACATCGGTCCCATTTTACCCGACACTCAGGCAAAATTTAAAAAAAATATCCACGTGTTCCACTACCCGAAAACGTGCCGAGGCAAAATTAAAATTTTTATTGTTACAGGTGTTCGCAATACATTGAGATTTTTTTAATAACATAAAACAAATTCCGCCAAAATTTTGTTTATTTATAAGTGTGTGTGTGTGTTGCCGTCTAATTATGTCATACAATTTTTTTATTAATTAGATGCACTTCAAAAATATTTCTAAGCAGACGTTCGAAAATTTTTGATAGTACCTATATTTTTTGGAAATCAAAGTAAAATTTATTGTTGTGTTAAGTGGTTTAAAGATTTTTATAGTGTTCCAAACCAAGGTGAGTTTTCGTTTTTTATATTTTAAGAAAATTAAAAGTACTAGCTAGATATTGTAGTGCAATCCTTTACAAGTATTTGTGAGTATTTGGGTATTCGTCGGTAAATTTTATTTAATTTTACCCGAACATGTTATTCCATGTTGCTTACATACACTTTTAATATGTTTGTAAAAAATTTAGGACTAGATAGTATAACTGTTTTTTGTTGGTAATCTATTTAAAATTATCGAGTAATTTCATTTAGAAAATAATTAAATGTGAGAATAGTTTTGGTTATGTTTTTAGATCTCATTAAAAAATATCGGATATTTCTCCATAGATTTACCTGACGCGTGAAATTTATTATGAGCAGTGACCGATTATTTATCGTTATCACTTTCAATCGTTTGTTGAAAATTTTTACTAATATAATTGTTTTATTGTTGGTAACGATTTAAAATTATATCTAAGGTCCCGTGTTTTCTATAAAAAAAAATATTTAGAAAATAACTTTTGTAATGTATTTAGAGCATAGAGACAATATCAGATAAGTCTCCTTTGTTTTACCTGACGCGTAAAAACTATTATTAACAGTGACCAATTACCTATTTGGTTATGTTTGTCGGGATGTAAAGTTTATATTTTAAGCGTATAAGTGTTCTTATTAAATCTCCTTGTTAAATTATTTACATATACTAATCCATGTATATACATATATATTTATTTTTCGGAAGTATCAAAACTGATTTTTGCGGATCATTCTCTATTATTAAATATAACACAGCTCGTGGTCAACTATATGGCAAGGGATTTGCAAATTAACAATGTCCAAATTAAAAAGGCCGTACAGGAATACCTGAAAAGATCAGCGGTGAACAAATCCCGTACACAGGAAATTAAATAAATTTTAAATTAATATCAATATGATATTAAATTGTAAATCAGATATAATATTTTATAAATACCGTAATAAATACCTGAATTAATATATGAATTAAAATATTTTCCCTATAGTTTTTCTCACAATAAGTGCTCGCTCAAATGTACCGAATATTTTAAAATATAATCTCGATATTAGTCGTGACAAATCCCTCAAATAAGCCTGATATATCTCTTCAATATTGACCAATTATTTATTGATTGGCTCATCAAGCAAATAACCGTAAAATACGCTAATATAAGGCTTAACATAACGCGGGGTAAAACACTGTAAAATACCCACATCGGACTTCTTTCGAATATTTTAACTGACTAACGTGTTCCAGAAATCGGGTATTTCATGGTACCTGAAATCTTCTTAAAAATAATATCCACAATTTCACACTAAAATTGACCTATTTTTGACGGGTATATCTCTTAAATATTGACCATTTATTTGTTGGTGGATTCGTCCAGCAAATAACCGAAACATGCGCTAATATAAGGCGTAACACAATACGGGATAAAACACTGTAAAATACCCACATCGGACTTCGTTCGGATATTTTGCCTGACTAAGGTGTTCCGGAAATCAGGTATTTCATGGTACCGTTGTCAGACAATCACCGACTCGGTCGTCAGTCCATGTTTGGGTAATTTTTGGACTAAATTATTAAAATTGTTTGTCGGGAGGTTTACATGCTAGTTTCTCCTCCGTTGTTAACAAAGGGAAATTTTTAATTTAACCCATTCGTGGTCGTGTTTTATTAATTCGAAGAGGCTTTACAATCGTGGGGACGACCCATCTGAGAGATGCCTCTTACAAACCGGGCTAATAAGTTGATAAGAATACATTTTTGTTTTGTTGTTCTCAGAACTAAAAGAGGGATTAGGCAAGTATCAGTTCACTGTTTAATGTCTTTACTATGGTAAATTCCTAAAGAATTTCCGTTTTCGTCTATAAGCTCATAAGCAACTGTACCTACAGGTCGGATTGATTACAAATGCTTTCTGAAATTTTGGGACCAGTTTGTGCAAAGTTCAAAGTGAAACTCCCTAGGACGGCTTCGAATATTGTAGGAGTCCGCATTTCTTTCATAAGCTTGTTTTAAATATTTTAAAATATTTGCCTGATCTGACGTTTGACGATCATAATTAGAGATTCCTAGATCCTGTCCTCCAAGGTTATGTGGAGTTTTTAAAAGGTGGTAGTGCGAACCATGTCCTACATGATGTTGGCCAGACATTATACATTTTAGGGGTTTGGTTACTGCGCTTTGATGGATAGAATTACGTAGGGCAACAGCTATGGAGCTACTATGACTGTCACAGTTTTGATGGGTATCGTGCAGATACGATCGAATAGCCGCCAAAATCGAACGATTTACGCGTTTCTACATATTGGGTTGTGGAGAATACTTATTAGTTCGAAAATGACGTATCCCATGTTCATCCAGAAACCATTTGAAGAGATTCGAAGTAAAATGAACTCCGTTATCGCTTATTATGAACTCGAGTACTGAAAACATATCAAATACCTTATTCTTTAGAAAAGTAACTACGTTTTCAGATTTTGCTTCCCGCATTGGTTGTAGTAAAGTGAACTTGGAATATTGGTCGAGTACAACAATTAAAAAGCAATTCCCCAATTTAGATCTAGGGTATGGACCAAGGAAGTCAACATAAATTCTTTCCCAGGTACGAGCTACTTCCATGTAATTTCCCATATTAGGACGAGTTAAAAAGTTAACCGGTTTTGAAGCCTTGCATATCTCACAACACTTTAAAAAGTCAGTTACATCTTTGCACATTCTCGACCAGTAAAAATTTTTCCGCAGGTATTCTAAAGTTTTAGCGATTCCAAAATGAGAAGCTGAAGGCGGACAATGAGCATCGGTACTGTGGAACATCGGAAAACGTGTCATAAGATCCAAAAGCAGAACTATAAAATATTCGATCGTTAAACACTTTGAAACTGAGATATGGGGTTATCTTTCAGTTTTTTCAAAAGCTCGTGATATTCAGCCTCATTAAACGAGTCCGAATTAAGATCAACACAACAAGCCTCAATTACGCGGTTATTGGGATTGGTGTTTACAGTCAATTCATCAGCATTGATTCGTGACAAGGCGTCTGGCACAACATTTTCTGAGCCCTATTTATATGGGATTTTAAAGTTGAACCCTGTAATTTTAAGCACCACCGTGCCAGTCGACCTGTTAGTTTTTTCTGGCTCATCAACCAGGTCAAGCTAGCATGGTCCGTCATTACAACAGTGAATTTGAACCCTCCCACATAATGTATAAATTTTTTTATACTAATAATGAGGCACCACGCTTCGTCATTTGTTTTTTATGGAATGAAGGAACAAATATAAGGTAATTTAATCTTTAAATTCTGTACTTCAGCTTTAGGATTTTGCTTAGCACGTTCATGAGGTAAATTCGCTGCTAAAACTGGGTGTTAATTTCCGGTATTTAATTTTGAATAAAAATTTTTTATGTTTAATTTAATTTCTATTTTCTTTTGTTTCTTTATTAAATTTTAAATCCAAAGAATTCCAAAGGTAGAAACGCTCTACCAACTCCGTTATTTATTACGTTTTCTGATCTTGTTTTGCAATGCTGCTTATCAGTTTTTTTTCCTGTTTTTGATATTCACATAAATGCACGACTCTTCAATTTGAATTTGAATGCTGTGTTGAAGGAAGAGCATTTGGCTAATTTAAAGTTCAATTTAATCCCAAGTTGGTAATATTCATTTTAATTTTCGTTAAGTTTTGTTATTGTGATGTTTGAACAAATAGATAGCTATAGCGACTCCGTAGATTCTTACGTTTGACCTTGCTGTGGTAGATGCCGCTTTTCTAAATCATAACGATACTCTTTTCTTCATATTACCACGTTGCCTCCCCAATTTCGGGTTTTGATCACAATACTTTTTTTGTATAAAGAAAGGATTTTCATGGAATTCCAATGGTCCTAGATGCAACAATGACTCCAGCTTTCTGTTTGACCTTTTGTTGTAGAGATGAATCATTGCTATTTCGTGAGAATATTCAATTTACATTTTGTTGTGTTTTTTCTCTTAATAGCTAAATTACATTTCCCTAACGCAACCAACTTACTTATGTTTTATGAATTTAGGAAATTCTGCATCAGTCTAAGTTCCCAGTTTGTGAAAGGAAAAAAAAATATTTTTTGTTGTTGGCGATTTTTTTTTGTGGGCATCACAATCTATCATACGATAAAAAATTCTTTATTTATTATTCTTTATTAATGTGTTACCAATTTTTTTATATATATATTATTATTGTTTTTGGTTCTTTTATTACTTGTATTTGTGTATTACAATCAATTTGATCATTACTCATTGCCTTTACATTGATCTCTTGCCTATTGTTATATTTTTTTTGATCTTGTATTTTATATTGCTGTGATTATCCCGTTTAAATACCAAGATGGACGCTGAGCACCTTGAATTCGATGAATTTCGTATAGAGTATTCATTACGTTCTATTAGAAAGTTCGCCTTTAGATCGCTTAACCAAATTGAAAGAGCAAATTAGAATCGAAAATCAAAACCAAGTTTTAGCACTGAATTTACCTCATGAAAGTGCTAAGCACAATCCTAAAGCTGAATTACAGAATTTAAAGAATAAATTGACTTATAGATGTTCCTTGATGAAAGCCACTTACTCTTGTGAATATGACAATAATGTTTTGGCACGGTTCTCGTCTAAATTGCAACACCTCGAAGATCAGTTAAAGCTGATTAGGTTTATTAATTCTGTAATTGCTGATGTTGAAGATGTATTAAATACAACTAGCAAAATTATTGAGATTCATGACAAGACTGTAAATAAACAACTTGAACTCTATAATTCGTTATAGGTCATTTGAACAACGTACTAATCCCAGATCCCGAGTTAGAAGACATTTCTGACACATCTTCTATCCTATTTGTTGAAATTAAAAATTACGAAATAAAGTCGAAGACGCATCATTCCAAATCCAAATTGCTCGGTGGCGCAAAAAAATTACAAGACGACTTAATAGGAGCTTTCAATAATCAGACTAGCTTTGAAAATCGGGAAGAAATTGTCGAACAACCACATCCAAGTCGATCAAATCGATCACACAATCAAAGTCGCTGGTCCAATTCACATTTATTTAATTCAAATAATTCACAATCGAATTACCTTCAGCGTAATTTAATTAAATGGAATGTAACATTCGATGGTCATTCCAAGGGAACACCTGTAAAACGTTTTATTTTTAAGCTCGAACATTTGGCTGAAGCTAATAAACTACCTCTTGAACTACTAAAAGTACAGCCCAGAAGTGGTACTGGATGTATATTGAGAAAAACACTTCTTTTAATTGGTCTAAACTAAGTATGACATAATCAAACGGTTTCAAGATCGAGAAACGGACGACGATCTGCAACATCTCTTAGGCTCAAGGAAACAACGTCCCAGAGAATCCTTCCAAAATTTTTACAGCGACATGCTTGCCATATCTCTTCGATTTGCTTGCCATATCTCTTCGCGTTAATGCGCCAATCTCGAGATACAGCTCATCTTCTTATCTTCTTATCTTCTTATCTTCTTATCTTCTTATCTTCTTATCTTCTTATCTTCTTATCTTCTTATCTTCTTATCTTCTTATCTTCTTATCTTCTTATCTTCTTATCTTCTTATCTTCTTATCTTCTTATCTTCTTATCTTCTTATCTTCTTATCTTCTTATCTTCTTATCTTCTTATCTTCTTATCTTCTTATCTTCTTATCTTCTTATCTTCTTATCTTCTTATCTTCTTATCTTCTTATCTTCTTATCTTCTTATCTTCTTATCTTCTTATCTTCTTATCTTCTTATCTTCTTATCTTCTTATCTTCTTATCTTCTTATCTTCTTATCTTCTTATCTTCTTATCTTCTTATCTTCTTATCTTCTTATCTTCTTATCTTCTTATCTTCTTATCTTCTTATCTTCTTATCTTCTTATCTTCTTATCTTCTTATCTTCTTATCTTCTTATCTTCTTATCTTCTTATCTTCTTATCTTCTTATCTTCTTATCTTCTTATCTTCTTATCTTCTTATCTTCTTATCTTCTTATCTTCTTATCTTCTTATCTTCTTATCTTCTTATCTTCTTATCTTCTTATCTTCTTATCTTCTTATCTTCTTATCTTCTTATCTTCTTATCTTCTTATCTTCTTATCTTCTTATCTTCTTATCTTCTTATCTTCTTATCTTCTTATCTTCTTATCTTCTTATCTTCTTATCTTCTTATCTTCTTATCTTCTTATCTTCTTATCTTCTTATCTTCTTATCTTCTTATCTTCTTATCTTCTTATCTTCTTATCTTCTTATCTTCTTATCTTCTTATCTTCTTATCTTCTTATCTTCTTATCTTCTTATCTTCTTATCTTCTTATCTTCTTATCTTCTTATCTTCTTATCTTCTTATCTTCTTATCTTCTTATCTTCTTATCTTCTTATCTTCTTATCTTCTTATCTTCTTATCTTCTTATCTTCTTATCTTCTTATCTTCTTATCTTCTTATCTTCTTATCTTCTTATCTTCTTATCTTCTTATCTTCTTATCTTCTTATCTTCTTATCTTCTTATCTTCTTATCTTCTTATCTTCTTATCTTCTTATCTTCTTATCTTCTTATCTTCTTATCTTCTTATCTTCTTATCTTCTTATCTTCTTATCTTCTTATCTTCTTATCTTCTTATCTTCTTATCTTCTTATCTTCTTATCTTCTTATCTTCTTATCTTCTTATCTTCTTATCTTCTTATCTTCTTATCTTCTTATCTTCTTATCTTCTTATCTTCTTATCTTCTTATCTTCTTATCTTCTTATCTTCTTATCTTCTTATCTTCTTATCTTCTTATCTTCTTATCTTCTTATCTTCTTATCTTCTTATCTTCTTATCTTCTTATCTTCTTATCTTCTTATCTTCTTATCTTCTTATCTTCTTATCTTCTTATCTTCTTATCTTCTTATCTTCTTATCTTCTTATCTTCTTATCTTCTTATCTTCTTATCTTCTTATCTTCTTATCTTCTTATCTTCTTATCTTCTTATCTTCTTATCTTCTTATCTTCTTATCTTCTTATCTTCTTATCTTCTTATCTTCTTATCTTCTTATCTTCTTATCTTCTTATCTTCTTATCTTCTTATCTTCTTATCTTCTTATCTTCTTATCTTCTTATCTTCTTATCTTCTTATCTTCTTATCTTCTTATCTTCTTATCTTCTTATCTTCTTATCTTCTTATCTTCTTATCTTCTTATCTTCTTATCTTCTTATCTTCTTATCTTCTTATCTTCTTATCTTCTTATCTTCTTATCTTCTTATCTTCTTATCTTCTTATCTTCTTATCTTCTTATCTTCTTATCTTCTTATCTTCTTATCTTCTTATCTTCTTATCTTCTTATCTTCTTATCTTCTTATCTTCTTATCTTCTTATCTTCTTATCTTCTTATCTTCTTATCTTCTTATCTTCTTATCTTCTTATCTTCTTATCTTCTTATCTTCTTATCTTCTTATCTTCTTATCTTCTTATCTTCTTATCTTCTTATCTTCTTATCTTCTTATCTTCTTATCTTCTTATCTTCTTATCTTCTTATCTTCTTATCTTCTTATCTTCTTATCTTCTTATCTTCTTATCTTCTTATCTTCTTATCTTCTTATCTTCTTATCTTCTTATCTTCTTATCTTCTTATCTTCTTATCTTCTTATCTTCTTATCTTCTTATCTTCTTATCTTCTTATCTTCTTATCATTTTATCATAGATATTTGAAGAATTAACATTCTAGATGAAGTATTATCATATTTTGCCTCATTCCATAATTGTCATGATCCTAAAGCTGCACCAGCACTTGTAGTACAATCCAATGGCTGGCATTAGGCCAAGCTACACCACATTTTTTAGTATTTTTGTTAATACATATTTATTGTATCATACTGGCAGTTGTACTGGAATTTTTTACAAATTAATTACAGCATATCGGCATAGTTCAACCCGCCAAAAAACTACCTCTAAGGGGTGCAATTCTTTAAAAAACATATTTCTCATTGAACAGCTCATTGTGTACAAAAAAGGATACGAATTATGATATTACAACATCCCACACCTTCAGAATTCGATCATAACATATCGAGTTACCATCCTGCCCAAGAAATACGTACCCCTGAATTTATTACAACATCCCACATCCACAAAATTGGTTCATAATGTATCGAACTACCTCCCATCGTAACATATTGAACTCCATCTTAATATCATAAATGGCTGGATTCAATCAAGTTACAGTAAACCCTGGTCAATTTTTTAAACTACGATAATCTGGCATACAATATACTTTCAACATGATAAATGGTGTCCACGGTAAATTGTATCCAGATAAACTGGTCCACGGTTAAATGTTCACGTTAAATTGAAACACTTTACAAATTGTTTTCGATAAAGCGACCGTCACCCAGCGTCCTCATATATTCTAGATTTTGGGTCACATTCAATCAGTACAAAAATGTTATCACCGCAGAGGGAAGTATAAGGCCAATTTCACTACAAAAAATCTGTAATAAAATATTATCGCTCAGATTTGGATACATATTTGACGATATTACTTCCAAAACATTATTGCAATTCCCAGGCGTACTATTAACCAACAATATTTTGTTATCTACAGACTATTTTGTCTGTGTGTTTGTATATTTTGGTTTGTGACGATTTATAACCCAGAATGATCAGTCTCAATTTAGAACTGCATTATTATGTGATACGACAAACGGATTTCCCAACTATAAAAAATCGAAAAAAATATAAAAATAAAAATTCCTTATCTTCTGCTCCCAAAAGGATTTTATTTTATTGTACTCGAAATACACAATGATGGTATTTCCATTTCATATCCGATCAATTTGTTTGTGTAAAGTTAAAAAACCCGATTTCGATATAGTCCCAATGAACGTGTGTATCTATAATGTATAGATGGTTGACATAGGATAAATTTGATTTGTTGTTGTGGTTTACTTTTAGAATACGTCGGCACCGTGAGTATAACCGGCACCGTGTCCATATTACTTCGGGTGCATACAGTTCTAAATAATTGAGGAACGTTTAATAATAAAAATGAAATTGCATCATAAATCGAGCTATAAAATGTGCAATTGTGAAAATAAACGATAAAATTTGTACATAAAAATGTTAAGCGTCGTGGATATAAAATAATATCCAAGTGCATGTGCTATTGCACACCAAGGCGCTGTAATTTTATTGCTCATATACCGGATTTCCTGATAACTACACCTCTCTATATACGGAACATTCATGCACCGAATTATATCTCAATAATATTATCAATCACTATATGAAACCCACTTTTAACACATAAAACTATAACCATTTAAAATAACAAACCACAAGTGTTATAGGATAGCACTCTCAAGTGAAATAATATTGATACTGAACATGATATTTATCATGTGCATATGCAATTTAAACCAAATTATAATTCTCTGTAAAAATAGAAAATTTAATTTTCGTATACACCACACATACATCCGTATACAAAAATAGGAAAATGCAACGTTGGCTTGCATGCAATTTCCGGCGTTTTGTTGGGTTTTTTCCTGTAAACGTGGTTCTTTCATATTTTTTGCTTACTTCTTAGTAAAACAAACAAAACCATATCAAAAAAAAATTTTCGTATAAAAGACTGTATTTCCCTAATCCACACGTAACAAAAACTTGTCTGATAAGTTCACATTTTTTTTTTGTTATGCTACAAAAAAAAACCAACTCAAATAAACTGAGTGATATGTATGAAAATTTAGGAAGGGCACGCAAACAGCGCTTGTCAATGGTTTTTTCCAATTTTCCTAATGCCACGACAAATAACAAAATAAATTGTTATGTGCTAGTAATTGGAATTTTTCTATTTTATTCAATCATCAAATTCTTTTACATTAAGGATAAATATAATTGTTTGTGGGAATGCAACAAATATTTTACATACTATATATGTTAAATTGGAAAATTTATGCTCTAATAATGTACAAATTGGGGTTTTTCTTAGTATGATTGCATTCGATGTTATAATAAAAGGTAAATAAAAGTCAAACATATGAAGTGGATGTGCTTTTCAAGGTAAATTTTATAACGTCAAGAACAACAATAATTATTTGAAGTTGGAAACTGAAATAAATTATTTTCGCGTCCTTATGTGCGACGTACAGTAATCTTCGAATTTGCACTTTATGTTCGAAGATTAAATTTGTTCTAAACCGGTCCTTAAAAATCATAACAACACTATAGGCGCGCAGGTTTGTTTGACAAAGAAATTTGCAATTTTACAAACAATAGTTCGATATAGACATATTCTGTTAAAAAACTATCTAAAGGCTCTGGTTAAATCTTAAGATGCAAAGACCAAAATGAAAACCTATAGAGGTTCCATCTGGATTTTACATCTACGAACCATAAAACTCCAAAATTTGTGAAAATTGGAGTGTTTCTCAAATTCCTAAGGCTGCCCCAGAAAATTTTGAAAATTCCTACAAATGGTCGTCGAACCATAATACTCCAATATTGTAAAATTGTGTTTCTTTTTGTTTATAAGAGGCAGAGCACCTCAAAATTAACGTCATCTTTGGGTTTGAATCTAAAGATTTTGTTCAAAAATTTGGAAAACCGTATACAAGTGATTCATAGATGATCAATTCAAATTTGGCTGTTCATGCATCTCAAGTTCCAAATTTGTCAAAAATTGAAATGTTCGTCTGTTGGATTCGGCCTAGTAGAATCTATACACATATAAGTCAGTTATACATTGGGTTCCTCCGAATTTACTAGAAAATTAATTATTCGATAATTGAAAATTTTTCATTCCGTAGCATGCTAAAACTCAATATTTTCACAATGGATTTATTTTTGGTTTGATGTGGAGCAATAGAATATTAATTTATACTTGAGAAGGTTGTTGGATTGATAGAATTAATACAGACGTACAAGTGATTCATAATTGATCAATGGGTATTTGGATGTCTTAAGAAATCTAAAACTCAAAATTAGGGCGATTTACGATTTGATGTAGCCTAATAAAACCTCATATACAAGTCATTTTGGTGTTAAATTCCTCAGCATTTCCTCCATTTAATGTTCTTCAGACTTTCGTCTACCAGAACCTCAACATAACTGAATTTGAAGTTGGATTCTTCAAGATTGCTTCCAGAAAATTGAGGAAAATTTTACAAATGATTTATGGCTGTAAAATTCAAATTTGGCTAATCGAAGCATCCTAAAGGTCCATTTTTTTCAAAGAGTTGTGATATTTGTCGATTTGGTTTGGCCTAGAAGAACCCTTGGCATTACTAAGCACACAAAAATTAAAATTTTGTCAAATCGGAGGCGCTTTTTGGTTTGATTTGAGTATAATTATTTTGGAGTTGGATTTCTATTATTTTTCCAGAAAATTTAAGAAACCCTTACAAGTGATTCACAGTTATTCAATCAAAATTTGGCAGTAATAAGTAATGTAAAACTATCAAAATTGCTGGGTTTCTCGGAAATGACGGAGAGGGATTTCTAAAATTTCCTCAACAAATCAGGAAAACGGATGATTTTTAGTTGATCAATACAAATTTGGGTGTCCGAAACACTTAAAAATTTGAGTTTTGTCAAAATTGAGATTATCGTCGATGTAATTCGGACTAGTGAAATTTTATAATTCGGATGCCAAAACGATTAACTCCATAAAATAAAAGTTGAGAAAAATGAAAAAATATAAAAATTGTTTTTTTAAAAATTAGAAGGAGGGCACTTTAGTTACTTTTAATTTTGTCATTTAGTGGTGTTAATACTTATTACGAGTATAAGAGCAATTTATTAGGAATATATACAGTTAGAAATCAATCGCGTTGATATTGAAATTAAAAAAAATTCAAAAAATGGAGTTAATCATAATAATAGACATTTTGATATTGGGCTCCAAAGATTTTCCATCAATGAGAATTTGGCTGTCCTAAGCACACCAAAACATGAATTTTACCATATTGAGTTGAAAACCTCCAGATCTAAATAATTTTGATGTTGGGTAAAATTTCGGCAATCCGTACAACTGATTTATAGTCACGTCCCTTAACCTAGCAGAACCTATACGGCAGAACATTACAAAATACTATGGATAATTAAAGGCTAATCATAGGCTAATTAAATGCTCTGTTAAAAAATTTTAGGCTAAATCCCTTCCAACTAAAACTGCGGGTTCTGCTAGCTTTAGAAAAAGTTAGCAGAACTTATTCAAAATCAATTGACAACAAATAATTTTAGTCTCATTATGGCCAAATCAAATGTCCCATTAAAAAATTTTGGGCTCCACATTTTCTTGATCAAACTTCAGATAATTTAATCTAAAGCTAGCAGGACCGAAATCGGAAATCGGACCAAAACCGAAATTAGAACGCAAAACAAGATCAGTTGATAAACAAATAATTTTAGGCTCATTATCAGTTTTCTGAGTAAATAATAAAACGCAATGTTTCCTAATGAAATACCGAGCCTTTAATTATACATATGACACCATTACATTGGAAAATTTTAATCTATCAAGAACGAGTGGAGCTCAAAATTTTTTAATGGGGCATTTGGTTAGGCCACGAGCCTAAATTATTTGTATGTCAATTGTACTTGTTTTGCTCATATGTTCTAATTTCGGTTTTGGTTTGATTTTCGATTTGGGTTCTGCTAGCTTTAGATTGAATGGCCTGAAATTTGGTCAAAAACGAGTGGAGCCCAAATTGTTTTTAATGTTATATTTGTTTTCAATGTTATATTTGATGTAGCACCATGTTGCGCAATTTTTACTCTTTTGTGTCATGTTACTTCGTGTCTTGTGGTTTTCATTAATTAGATATGTGACGTTATGTTCCGCCTTATTGAGGAATGCTAGTCAAAGTCGTTCTAAGTCAAAATAGGATGGAATAGGATTCGATGTTATACAATACGCAACATTTTCTTACAATATCACCCCACACATACAGTCACTGAATTTATGCCGTACGAATTCGTTTTTGGTCATAAGCAAATATACCCGACTTTATATAATTATCACAAATTTTTTTATGATTTAAAGTTCAAATTTCAACAATCACATAAAATTGACCGCGAGAAGCTCTGGAAAAGGCAAAACAAACTTATTGTAAGAATTGGAGAAGTAAACTATTTAACATTAGAGATAAAATTTATCTTAGAAATGAAGCAAGAAAATCCAAACTATAAATTCACTGTGAATAGGTCCTTACTTAGTAGTTACGGATATTGGGCCCGATTCTAGTGACATAAAATTGCTGTTATGTTATTTTATTTCCCCGCTTTCTATTGGAATTTGTAATGAAAACACAAAAATAACATATCATAACATACAATTATAGATCCCGGAACCCCATTATTTCACCAGGAAATTGTAAAACTCTAATTGGAAAATCATAAAAAAATAATTCATAATAATGAATAACATATGATACGTTAAAAACACCCAGTCGCAACTTTGTTACTGGTTGCCACCAGGAAAATAGAACCCGGGACCCCCGAATAACAGCATTCTAACAAGCTATCTTTTTGTCATTGAACAAATTTGTTCGTAAACTATTAATGGTAAAAACAAATCTAAATTTAAATAAATACAATTTTATGTTTTGTGAAAGAAAATGGTAACTGTAATTTTATTAGAATATAAAAATTTAAGTTTTAAGAAACGATTCCTAAGAATTGCATCAAAAGGCACTTGCAGCTATTAAAAGACAGGAAGTGTCAAAAAAGCTGCACCTAAATATTTTAATATTCCACGATCAACATTAGTTTTTCATTTATGCCAAAAGTTCATGGAGGTAAGGCTTGGTCCTCCTCTGAGGAAGATGTGTTTGAAAAGTGGATAGTCACATCACAAACAAAGGAACTTCCTAAAAGGAAAGAACATTTTTTACATTTTGTCAAGGAATTTTTAGATCACGACAAGAGGGACCATCCATTTGGTCTCGTGTATTTCGTTAAGAACACCAGATCCTGTATCGTTTGCAAGTGTAATCGTAACTGCTAGCGATATTAAATCTTATTTTTCATCAATTAAACATTTTCTGACAGAAAACAATTGCTTTGACATTTTGGAGGACGCAAAAAGAACTTTCAATGGAGGCAAAAGTAAACCTCATTGTGATGTTCACATTTTGCGCGGATGGAACAAGAGTATCTCCAATGATTATATATCCGTACAAAAGAATCTCTAATAACATCAAAAAATCAGTACCAGAGGACTGGGATTTAGGCGTTAGTGATAATGGGTGGATGACGAAGGAGATCTTTTACGAATACATTTCAAAAGTCCTCCATCCACATCTAATCAAGATTGGGATAAACTTTTCGATTATGTTTTTTGTTAACGGGCATACCACCATACCACCAAACATTACCTGTGAGTAAACTGTAACTCCAATGCAACCCGCATTCTCCAACCAGCTGATGCGCGTATTCAAGCCTTTAAAAAATATTTGGTAAAAATGTTTTTGAGTGGCGGTGACAAAATCAAGGAGAATTTCTGACAAAACAAATTTTTGTTCCTTTGCTTGCTCAGATTATAGTTTCCAGTTCTGATCCAATAATAATTAATCAACGATTTCGTGCATGTGGAATTTTTCCATTCAACTGTAACGCTTTTAATTTTTCCGGATGTTTATATGATGAATAAACATGTAGCTTATCAAGCATTTTCACAACTGATATGTTTTGACACACTTAAGAAATTAGAAGATGCCAGCAAAATTGTAGACAATATTGATACTACGAATTGGTCAGATGAATGCTGGATCCTGTATAAAGTTTTTCTTGAACTCCAACCCGACGGCTTATTCCAAAGATCAAGGATAAGAGTCCCCTCATCACAGCAATTATTTCAGAAGCTGACATTTTATCATTCGAGAATTTTACTGATTCACACGGTGCTACTGATTTATATTCCATTGATGAATTTTTATTTATAAATGAAAAAAAACTCTCGCCGAAGAAACTGTCATCACAAACGTTGAAATTACTGCAACGATAAAACGGAAAAAACGTTCATCGTATAACTAATCCATTGTGAATTAACGCTGAACAATTAAAAAAGAACGAAAAATAAAATGAAATTATTCAGACAGCAGAAATGAAACTAAAAAGAATGATGTATAAGATAGCGGAATTTTGACAGCGGCAAATAAGAGATTACGCTACTCGCCGCAAGTAGCAGCACTAACACTAAAGAGAATTTATTTTGTAATGTAGTTACCAGCGGAATTTTTTTATTCATTATGTATAATTTTCTTCACTAAATAAAACATCTCAGCGGAATAAAATATTAGAAGTGATCCTTAAAATGGCAAATTAATTGATCTCCGAAGTAAAGGAAATCTTTCCGGCATTTCTTCAACTAGTAACCAATAATTTCGGTTGTTTTTCTAATAGCTTAGGTCATACTAAGACTGTATGGAAAATTTGGGGAAAATTCATTGACCAGAATTTTTTGATTTTCTGCGGCCATATAATTTATTTTCAGTTTCTGACCAATATCTCAAAAACTTCCACTAGTAACCAACGCTTTCGGTTAATTTTCTTAAAGCATAGGTCATACTGAGACTATATGGAAAATTTGGGGAAAATTCATGGACTAGAATTATCACTAGAATTTTTTTGATTTTCTGCGGCCATATAAGTTATTTTCAGTTTTTGGCCAATATCTCAAAAACTTCCACTAGTAACTAACGCTTTCGGCTAGTTTTCTAATAGCCTAAGTCATACTAAGACTATATGGAAAATTCGGGGAAACTTCATGGACTAGAATTTTCACAAGAATTTTTTGATTTTCTGTGACCAAATAAGTTATTTTCAGTTTTTGGCCAATATCTCAAAAACTTCCAAAAAAATTCTAGTGAAAATTCTAGTCCATGAATTTTCCCCAAATTTTCCATATAGTCTCAGTATGATCTAAGCTATTAGAAAATTAGCCGAAAGTATTGGTTACTAGTGGAAGTTTTTGAGGTATTGGCCAAAAACTGAAAATAAATTATATGACCGCAGAAAATCAAAAAATTCTAGTCCATGTATTTTCCCCAAATTTTACATATAGTCTTAGTATAGCCTAAGCTATTAGAAAAACAACCGAAATTATTGGTTACTAGTTGAAGAAATGCCGGAAAGACGGAATATTGTTCAATTTCAACATTTCATATACCGAGTTCCTTTACTTCGGAGATCAATTAATTTGCCATTTTAAGGATCACTTCTAATATTTTATTCCGCTGAGATGTTTTATTTAGTGAAAAAATATATACATAATGAATAAAAAATTTCCGCTGGTAATTACATTAAAAAATAAATTCTCTTTAGTGATAGTGCTGCCACTTGCGGCGAGTAGCGTAATCTCTTATTTTCCGTTGTCAAAATTCCGCTATCTTATACAGCATCCAAAAAGACTGGAAAATAACAAAAATGTTAAAGAAAAGGCTAAAGTGTTAAAAGTGGCATGCTGCTAACGAGGAACATAGAAATTTAAAAATATATTTCGTTTTTCGAACCATTTTATTTACAATTAGACAAGTATGAAATAGAGATCGTATTAGTTGATGCGGGAGCAAAAGCACAATCGCGCTTTTGGCGTTTTCGGCTAGTGTATTGGGACGCGATCGTCCTTGACACTCAAAGTGTTAAGTTTAGTTTTTTTCGTCAAATAAATATCAAATTATCTTCAATTGACTTCAACTGCAGTCTGACGAGACAACCAAATTTTTTATTTTAAACAATTCGATGTGTCCTTGGTTCTAAACCAAATGTCCAACGTTTTGGTAACCTCACCTCACGTTGTAATATATATCTTGTTCACGTGGTCCGTAGTGTAGTGTAGTGTAGTGTATTATGTCACCACGTGAACAGAGAAAATACACTACCGAAGTGTATTATCAACTATGGCCAAAATGCTGTAGTGTAGTGTAGTGTGTTTGCAACTATGCATCACGTGAACACTTGGCGTAGTGTAGTGTACTTAGTTTTGACAGTTGTTGTTTGTTATGATTTTCAATTTAAAATCATTCGGTTTCTCAAGTTCTTTGTGTACTAAATATTTTTTTTTTCGCAAAGAAACAAGAACACGCCAACGCGAAATATAATCGTCAATATATAAATTAAAATAAAACATCGGGAAATGTCAAACATTCTTAGCACAATATTTCACTAGGTAGGTGTACACTACACCTCCAGGTGAACGGTCAGGTACACTACACCTCCAGGTGAACGGTCATATAAGTGCTGTATAGTCATAACTACACTACACTACACTACGGACCACGTGAACAAGATAATAATCTCTTAAGAATTTATTTCAATTTCCGATTTCCACTAAAATTATGTTAACTTTATTTAGGATTTTATTTTCGGCTCGTTGGACGAAACAATAAAGATTAAATTCTTATTGATTTGGTGAATTATATCACCAAACCACAAACTTCTGTAAAATCTTGCTATGTATGTATACAAAGCCAACACATATAATTAAGAAGTTTTTTTAAAATCGTCCATGACATTTTAATTTTGTCCGAAAAGCCGAAAAAAATCATAAATATGTAAATTAATGTTACGGGCGATTTTAAAAAACTTCTTAATTATTTTTACTATTTACAATGAGTTTAAGTTCATTTTTGTAAGCGAGTGATTTATTTCATTAATAGGTAAAATAACACTGACTAACATAAAATTGAATTTACTTTATCAAACCAACTTTTGAGATTTCGGTATTTTATATTAGTTTCTCGAATTACTAGATAACTATTTTAACTGCACGAGTTGCATAATATAAAGAATAAATGTAACTTTATCTTTTAATCCAAAACATAAATAAATTAAATTTAATTTGATAATATTGTGTATACGAATTAGGATCTAAGTTTTACTGCAAGAGGATTTTATTTAGTGCATCCCCGTAATTTTATGAAAATACAATTAAAATTTATCATTGTCTTAACAACAAAGCAACTTTTAAAAGTTTTCCAACGAATCTGTATTATTGTGTAGGATGTGTGTAGTTTCGAATTTCAATGAAAAATCCATTTTCACCAGAGCACCCTACCATCTTACTTTGTATCGTCTACACCGTATGCTTAAAATAAATTAATTGTATTTGGTATAAGCAGCGAGCGATGCCATAAACTCTTACAGGTAAATTTTTATTGTATTTCGATATAACTTTTTTTTACAATCAACACCTTTTTAAAAATTCGTTAAATAATAAAACCACCACACAGAATAAAATTATAACACGAAACTTGACATAAATTTAAAAAAAATAATGTACACGAGCAGTAAAAAAATTTTGTGTGATAGAGATGAAAGAGTTCGTTGGAAAAGTTTTGTATGGTGTAGTGCTTATATGAATGTAATTTTTATACCATGTGTAGTTGATGTGTTCTGTGGAATCCACACATGAAAAAGCTCTTTTGTAAAATTTTCAAACGAAATTGGTTAATTCAATATAGAATTTAGCTTTATATTATAATCTGATTCATGTGTACATAGGTGAATAGTACACACATGGAAGTATTTGAGTAAACCGTAAATGTATAATGAAAAGCTTTTGGAAGCGTGAGTAATATTAAAAAAAATTGGAACTCGTATTCCAACAACCATTTAAAACTATTGTCACTAATATTCATGGCTTATTGGACAACGTGATTATTAATTTCTTCTTCTGCGCACAAGTACTGTCATCTTCAGTATTGTTTAGGAATTGAAGGGCAAATTAACTTATTTTCATAGTCTCGATGGTTGATTTACTTGGCTTTGATTTATTTGAGTGTCAATGAACGTGTTTATTAATGAAGTTTATTAATGATGTTGTTTTACCAATCATACTTAGCTAAAAGATAAACTGATTATTTGCATATCATACAACATTTAGTCCTCTAACCCAGCAAAGTTTCTGAGCTAATTTTAATACATAAAATTTGTAGAAAACAGCAAATTTTTTTTTTTAAAATTGCAATGTGCCAAAGACAAGGTCGACTGAGACTATAAACAGCAGGAGAAATTTTGATATAAAAAACTAAGCAAATTAAAAAAAAACACTGGAACGTCTTATTTTTTATTGTTTAACAATAATTTTTTATCCCAAAAATTACAGTACGGAAAAAGTATGCACTTTAATTATTTTGGATAATTTACGAAAATATCTAAAAATTGTTCTACTTTAAATTATTTGAGAAGGAATGGTTGACAAGTTCGTAAATAACCTTAAAAAGTCAAATACATTCAAAAGTCAAAAATATCGAATAGAAACGGAGGTGATGGATATCCCGAAACATTCAAAAGAGGATTGTCGGCCCAGGACCATAGACCTCTAACCACCAAATTAAAATTTTGCGGGTTTTGATTACTCCTTTATTATAAAGACAATGCTGAGGAAAATGCATAAGACTAGCCTCCTTTTTTAAACTTCTGTAACATTTTCATTTACGCTATGTCCAACTACGCTAACTCCATATCGTCTGTCCATAGTAACAACGGCATAATTGTAAATATGCAAAATGTTGGGTAAACGGGTTTAAAGTTTTACAAAATTTCAAAGTTAAAAATGATCACCTTACATTATAATATTTTGAAAATTTATATATGTATTAGTTTTTTTAATTGAAGAGTTGAATTCTTTGGCAGAATTGGCGAATGACTCTGTTAAAGGGGTATAATGCTTAGAGGTTCCTCAATTGTGCTTTGGTTATTCTAGGGAATCGCGAGAAATTTTTAATTAAAACAATTACTTTAATTTAATTCATTATAATTGTAGCACATTTTCTACTCCTGTTTCAATTGAAATTCAAATAGTTTATTTCAAAAAAATATAAAAAAAAATTAGAACAAATTTATGTAGAAATATTAATAATACTTTGGAACTATGCTGGTCTTTAACATTTTTAATAAATCCTCCTTTTTTCTTCCCGCAATTATAATCTTCGATTTGTAAATAGGATTAAGACAAACTTTACTAATATTAATTGTATTATTATTACTGGATCGACTTCCAAATCTTCCAAGTTTAATTGGAGCCACAATCCAGTCATCGTCAGAGCCAAGTTTATAACGGTAAGGATTACTCCCCTTTTTGAATTCCACTATACCTTAATAAGGGACGTCTTTATTTGACCGTCGTTTTTATTTTTACCGGTGTTGAAATTTTTCTCTTCTGATAAAGATTTTAAGTCGTAGGAACGTACAAAAAAACTGTAGAAGTGTAATCGTAGACTTGTGGGTGCTGCACTGGTAAATGATTTGAAAGAAAAGAAAAATGAGTAAGCTATTGACACTAACTTTTAAAGAATGCGCTAAATAAATTCGTATAACCGTAAATTTGTTTCGTTTTGACGGTCGAACACTGACTGTTACGGACTTTTTTTGTTTGTTTAATATTTATTTTTTTTTAAATTTGTTTTTGATTTAAATTTTGATTTTTTTATATAAAACATTTGTAATCGAGCCCCACCATATTACCGATTGTTTTGCGTTAGGATCCTGAAATGGGTTAGCTGAACTACCGTTAAAGCCAGTCTAATAGAGGAGAACGGTGTGAGTTTTGGGGCACCCTGATAGTGGCCTAGTTTACCGCATTAAAGAAATAAAAAAAATAAGGTTGAGGAGAAAGGAATTGGGGTATCGGACCCCGAAGTGGTGGGTAAGCCTATCAGGCCATCACGTGGGCAGCCCTGACCGTGGTTGTATTTTGTAAAAATGTCTAGTCAGACATTTTTACCCTAACTTAATAAAAACTATTTGGCCCATAGGCTCTAATTGAGAAAAAGTGTTAGTAAGGGCTTGATAGTGGTATGCTACCTGGGTCTGCGAAAGAAAAAGAGCCGCTTAGCGTCAACAATTTTCAACAACCCACTATCATTATTTAATTTGTTAGTTAATAACGCCTGCCCTTCTTACTTACCAAATCAAAGATTCTCACAAAAGTTTACACACAAAATTTTTCTTAAACACAAAAAGAATTAAACACAAAAATTTACCCGACACCAAAAATGTTTTTTTTTATTAACGCAATAATTTACTTAATACAAACTTAACTTGAAACTTAAAATAAAAAAAAAATAAAAACACCAACCCGGACAACACTCTGACCACACGTTGGTCTGGTTAAAAACTGACTGTCTCTCTAAAAAAATTTTACATTCTTTACTTAATTTCGCAGAAAATTTTTGTGGACTCATCACAAAAATTTATAAAGAAAAATTGTACAATAACGTGACTTCAATTTTGTTAAATCAATGCACGCAAAAACGAAAATTTTGACATAAACAAAAAAAAAATTGGAGTAATCGACAATTGCAGTTTTTAATTATTTTCCATAGCCGAGTTCATTACCCATGCCATTTGCCGTGAAAACGTTTATCACTACGTTCATTCAACCCCAGTATGAACATATACCGTAATTGGAGTAACGTATGCCCAAAAGCAATGTTAAATATCGGCTACTTACTCATGAGTTATGATATAATATGACGTGTTATCTCGAAGGGTATGCCGATAAACAATTTTAGATTATGTAGGGGTTGACAACGGAATTAACTAGAATTCCGTTACAATCTCTTTCTATTTAAAATGAATTGCTTATTTGTTTCGAGTTGGGTAGGATGGGAGCGAGGATTCCGTTCCGTGTTAACGTGTTGTTTTCGGTCCCTTGGTGCCCGCATCCTAAACCGAAACCAGTGCTTTGCGAAGTTTGAATTTGAATGGATGCGCGCATCAAGGCACCTCTTTCGGTTATAATTATCTCGTTCGGTTCCTCAAGTTCCAGCCGACGAATTTCGGAGAACTCCGGGTTTTTTATTTTATTTATAATTTGCGTTTTATTTTATTTTAACTGTCTGTAGTCACGGTATAGGCCAGGATCCACGCAAGCCTCAAACCCCACGACCCATCGTATTTCTCCCAGAGATTAAGCCGTGTGAAGCCTTTGCGTGGTATCAGATGATATCTGCGGAATGGTGTTGAACCATTCTGTAACAAGATAAATGCATAATTTAAAAAATGTACGTACTATAAAGTTATAGCAGTTCAATTTTGAATGATAAAAAAATGCAGAAGAATTTCCTATTGGTACAGGCATTACCGCCTGTAAATCATAAATGGCAACCACTTGATTCGTACCAGGTTCCTTACATCTTTCAATATCTTTTGCCTTTTCTTGCCGACTCAGTTCTTTCTGTTCTTGATGTTTTTGATAGCGTTCTTCTAATATTAATTTCTCATCTCCAGCATTCTTAAAAGTTTCAAATTGGTCACTCTGATTCTTTTTATAAACGTGAAATCCAATGTTGTATTCATTATTTAATATGTACGAGTACGCATCATAATTCTCTGCTGGTTTATCATTCGACTTACGTATAGATTCATAATTTCGATGCATCTTTGCTATGATTAGGCCACCATTTATAAATTCTTGACTTATGCTAGATCGCACATAATGACTTTCCATTCGAGGTATAGAATTTATATGCTCGCGTACTGAATCGGAAACTTCTTGGTCTAGTTTGGAATGATTATTGTGCTTGCCACGTTTGTCATCAGGTATTGCTCCAATACTGCCAAATTTTGCATCCATGACCGTTCAAACAGTGCGCGCTTTTATTCCTAGAGTATTCATTAGAAAAGGCTTGCACACTCGAATTTTTTCACCTTCTTGCATGAAAAAAATGCACAGTTTTGTCTTCTAGGCTGAACAGAGTTCATCGTCACTCTTCTACACCGAAGCTGCAAAATGTGAATGCATGTAGCTAAATAACTCCGCTGCCTTTGAAATGATGTTAATTCCCAATATTCTCGAAACAGAGTTTGTTTTTCATTTTCTGCATTTAAATGGTGGGCCCATTTTTGTTCACTCTATTATTTTTCCATGTGTTGGAACTCGTCAGGATTTCTCTGTTATTTTTGTATTTTTTTTAATGCAGAACATTCACCGTGTTTAAAAGAGTGAATGCTATTATCCATTGGGTCATCAGCATTATCATTACAGCTTGCCATACTTTTATCTGAACGGTCATTCTCAGAGTCTGTTTCAGAAGAACTAAATTCCGCAGGTGGGACATAGTCATCACTGTCGTCTCCTGGAAATGAATCTTCCTCTGATGAGGTTCCTACTCTATAGTTTGTAGGACCTTCACGCTTAAATCTTAATTTCAAGTCAAGGTTTGGCTCTATTTGAGAAACTCCTGCGTCTAAAACAAAAAAACGTATCTCAATTCATAAAATTCGTAAAATTCAACTATACGGGATATATATTTTCTTGATAGGATCAATGTACCCTCTACGATCAGTACCCTCTACCGATCAATTGGGATAATAAAATAAAAAAAATACAAAAATCTGACAAGTTAGTATACGCGATTATTAATAAATAGTTTAATATTCTTAGTAAGAACTAATATAAACTCATAAAAATAATAAAGTAAGTATTTACCGTTATATTTTTATATGAATTTTTTTAATTTGCAAAAAGACGTCAACTAGTGTATTTTATTAGTGAAATTGAGTTTATAAAAAGATAATTTTTGTTAAAACTGAAATATTTTCTTGAAAGCGGACCATTTTAAAAGGTAATTGTTAACTTAATTAACATGGTTTTAATGCCAATACAATAAATACTAGAATGTGAGTATAAATTTTTAGTTGATCGGTAATGAGTACTCAAAAATTAGCATTGTACCCTCTACCGATCAATGTCTTTTTATTGTTATTATATAATTTTTAATTCAATAGAAATGAAAAAATGGTTCCAACTAATTCATGCAAATTGAAATATACGGCAAATCAACTAGAACAGGCTCTTGTTGCGGTAAGAAATGGTATGAAATTAAGAAGAGCCAGCAATCAATTTGTAATTCCATTCAGTACACTCCATGACAAGTTTAACGGAAAAAGTGCTCCCAAATTACAACACAGTGGAAGAGAATCGTGCCTTGGTGAAACTGTCGAAAATGATTTGATGATGTGGCTACTGGACTGCTCGAAAAAGGGCTTTCCAACAACTAAGAAGTTGCTTGAAGATGCTGTTCAAAAACTTGTAATTAAGTTGAATATCAAGACACAGTTCATTAACAAAAAACCGGGACGGAAATGGTTTGAAAAATTCATGCAACGGCATAAAAACTGATCATTAAAACGAGCGGAGTATATCAACAAGGCAAGAGGAAGTGTAACTGAGGCAAATATTCGCAAATGGTTCGCAGAAGTGCTTGATTTACTAGGTCCAGATGCAAGTGCCCTTCAAAACCCAAAACAAGTGTACAACATGGATGAAACTGGATTTTTTTAATGCCAACTGGAGATCGAATTATTGAACCAAAAGGTACCACAGTATATAGCGAATCTGTGTGCAGTGATAAAGAAAATATTACCACGTTGTTTGTTGTTAACGGCGAGGGACAATTTGGCCCACCCTTGACATTATATAAGTACGCGCGGATGCCTTCGTTTATCACCCAGCAAACCGCAAAAATAAACTGGTCAGTTGGACGAAGTGACACTGGCTGGATGAACAGTGAATGTTTCTTCGAATACATAGGAAACATTTTCGTTCCGTATTTGGAAAAAAAACAATGTTCCACGTCCTGTTGTCGTTTTTCTTGATGGACACAAGTCACATTTAAGTATGGAATTAAATGCGTTGTGTCGCGAAAATGGAGTAATACTTGTTGCTTTGTTTCCTAATGCAACGCATATTCTCCAACCACTGGATGTGGCCGTGTTTGGCCCTATGCAAAGAAAATGGGGAGCGATCACAAAACAATGGCGCATTGACCACAATGGATGTGAAATTGGTAAGGCTGATGTACCCCTAGCATTAGACACGTTTTTGTCCGATCCGGCAATGCAAAAAAACATAATTTCTGGTTTCAAATTTACTGGAATCTATCCATTTAATCCAAATCAAGTAGATTATAGCAAAATTATTAAGAAAGATGAACTAGCTCTAATAAATACTACTTCGGTTACCGGGCCAACACAGAATATGTTCATGAGCTTCATAGAAGAAAACATTGATGCAAATCTGTTGGAAAAATTTAAAACATTTGTTTGAGTTTTGGCAGAATATTCACAAATCTTCGACATCACTTGCAATGCAACAAACATTGAATGAGAGTGTTACAAATATAACTGATGACATATCTTTTATTGAGGACCACTTAACTTCTAATATATCACCAGGAACACACAACATTAATATCTCTATTGATTCAAATGGGGTGGAGAATGTATCGTTAACCTCAAATATAAATAATAGCCCGATAAGTTCAAACAGTACCAAAACAGCAGCGGAAGTTCTTTCTGAAGTTGTTATGTGGCGAAGATCAGAGCAACTGCTTACACGAAAAACTGAGCGGATGCCCAGTGTTTTGACATCGCAAGAATGAATTGATATTCAGAAGGCGAAAAAAAATGAAAAGGTGGAAATTGAAAAAAGAAAAATTGATCGAAAAGCACATACTGCTCTAAACAAACAAAAAAAAGCCGAGCTGGCAAAAATTGTTAAACAAAAAAAATTATTAGCTAATCAGAAGAAGTCGGAAGAGGAAAAAAATACTAAGAAACTAAGACCTACCAGGCCAAGATCGAATAACAATAGACGTAAACAGAAACAACGCACTTCTATTTCTTCAGAACACGATGATGGATGGGTTTCCAGTGGTAACAGCATCATGGATGTGTCTGATGAAGAACATTCAAACAATTCCTGATTTTAAATGTACTTTTAATATTATAATTGTCTGAAACTGAACTGAAACAATTGAGTTCCTTAATATTTAAAAAATTAAATTATTTTTATTTTGAACTGAAATATTGAATTGATTATTGTCTTGAAATTTCTGCTATAGTTAATATTGCAAATAAACTTATTGAATTTAAAAAAAAAATCATTTTTTTCAATTTTTTTTTGATCGGTAGAGGGTACAATGGTTGATCGGTAAAGGGTACATTTGATCGGTAGTAGGTACATGGTTACTTTTTCTGTTCAATCAATCATAATCAAAATAAAAAATTTATGATTACTTTAATGCACGATTTACATGTTCCAATTTTTTTTCCCAACAAATTTTTTACAGAAAAATAGAGCTGCACGCAAATAACAAAAAGTTACTAGTTAAAAAGAGACAGCCATATGTAAACAACATTTGCTCAAATTAAAAGAAAAAAATCCAATTTTATTTCACTGGAATTTGTTTCGTGAAAGGAGCACACGAAAATCGCAATATACTTAACCCTTCATTTTTTACTGGAAAAAATAATTGGAACATGTAAATCGTGCATTAAACTTAAAAGATATTGTTTAGAATTAAATTATAAATCGTTTGAGCTATAAATTGATTTTTTTACTCAAACAGTTTTTGAAATATCCACAGTCAAAGTTAAAATTTTGCTTAGCTGATCGGTAGAGGGTACATTGATCCTACTTGCCTTGTCCGGAATGATCATTTGTTTTAATCGCCTTACAATTGATTAAAACAGGATTATCTTCCTGTAAAGGACATAAAATGCTCTGAAGTTTTACAGGGGTATCAACCAATATTTGATCTAAATAAAATATTCGATTAAGTTTGAAGCAAGGACCTAGAATATAATATTTGTTACTCACCACTACATTCTTTTAAAGTAGCTACATATATTAGATTGGTTAGTTTTTTCCCTAAATGTTGCTCATAGGTAAAACAAAAAAAAATTAGAGTACAGTTAGGCGAATTAAAATAAAAGTATGCAATACAATCGAAACATTGATATACAAATTAGAAAATAATTAGACGAATACAAATAAAATTGTGTAACACAATCAGGTGCGTTTTTCTGAAAATAGTGGAGTTGAGTTCGCGATAGTTTTTCAAAATTTGCCTAATTTTAAAATAAAAATTAATTTTTTTTTAATTAAATAATTTCGATTTAATAATCCTCTAAGTATATAACCGAAAAAATCCATCTTAAAAAATTATTTTTTTATTTTAAAATTGGGCAAATTTTGAAAAACTGTCGTGAAATCAACTAGATGATTTTCAGAAAACGCAGCTACTCGAAATATTCATTTGAAAGTAAGGCTTTAATGCGCTGAATATGCGCAGCGTAAAAAAAACGTGTTTGTAAGTTACAGTAAAACATAGTCTAAAGTATAAAAATGCTAAATGGTCGGTCCCATATATTAAATGTCAGAAATGCTAACTGGATAGTTCATATGAATAACAAGCAATAACTGCAACAGTTGTTGCACGAAACTTCAATGAACAATTTTGTTCTACAGAAGTCAAAAGTTCCATATATAGACATGGTTTTTTTATAATGACCTAAGTATGCACTATAATAAAAAAAATGCCAAATGGTCGGTCCCTGAAGTCGGTCATATCAATAACAAGCAATAATTGCAACAGTTGTTGCATGAAACTTCAATGAACAATTTTGTTGTACAGAAGTCAAAAGTCCCATATATAAACTTCGATTTTTATAATGGCCTTAGTATGCACTTTAATACAAAAATGCCAAATGGTCGGTCCCTGGGGATGTCATATCAATAACAAGCAATAATTGCAACAGTTGTTGCATGAAACAATGAACAATTTTTTTACCCCAGGGACCGACCATTTGGCATTTTTGTATTAAAGTGCATACTAAGTCCATCATAAAAAACCTTATCTACATATGGGACTTTTGACTTCTGTAGAACAACATTGTTCATTGAAGTTTCACGTCACAAGTGTTGGAGTTATTGCTTGTTATTGATATGACCGACCCCAGAGACCGACCATTTGGCATTTTTGTATCAAAGTACTAAGGCTATAGTAATAAGGCTTCTATATGGAACTATTTACTCAATTAATTTTAAATATTAATTTATTTTTATCACGCAACAATTGTTGCCAGTATTCCTCCTAAATGTAAACTACTTAATATGTGGGGGTAACTGCAGCAGGAAAACTTTCGAATTTCCAAATGAAACTTTGCATACCGATTAAGAAAAGTTCAAATTTCGCCTGAAAGACGAAAAAAATAAAACCCAATTTCTAGAAAAAACCAGAAATAATTTTAGCCAAATTTCAAAACTTCACAAAAGCGGCTACACCGACGAAATTTGTGCTTATCAAAGTAATTTGATTTTCATAAATTTTCATTCATAAATACAGGAAAAACAAACTAGTCCCTAAAAGATACTATATTGAACATATAAAATACAGAGGTATCAATAATATTTTTGTTGAACAACAAATTTAACAATAGAAATACCTTATTTTAAAACCGAAGACTGAGCAATTCAGGTAGCATATTCATGTCACGCATGTTCATTGCCATCCGAAAAATATAGAAGCTGAATTTTTGCTAATCCAGAATTGACCCAATTCGGTTGAACAACAAAAACCGTTGAATGTACAATTTTCGGACAAAAAGTATTCTACAAACCAATGTAGTTGGCATTTCTGATTGCATATTCCTTTCAGGTATGTACATTGCCATCGGAAAAATATTGTTGCTGAATTTGTGCTAATCCAGAATTGGCCCAATTCCGTTGAACAACAAAGACCGTTGATTTCATTGGTTTGTAGAACACTTTTTGCCAGAAAATTGTTCATTCAATGGTCTATGTTGTTAAACGGAATTGGACCAAATCTGGATTAGCACAAATTCAGCCACTATATTTTTCGGATGGCAATGAACTTACCTGAAAGGAATATGCAATCAGAAGTACCAACTTCATTGGTTTGTAGAACACTTTTTGTCAGAAAATCGTTCATTCAACAGTCTTTGTTGTTCAACGGAATTGTGCCAATTCTGGATTGGCACAAATTCAGCTACTATATTTTTCAGATGGCAATGAACATACCTGATAGGAATATGCAATCAGAAGTACCAACTTCATTGGTTTGTAGAATACTTTTTGTCCGAAAATTGTACATTCAACGGTTTTTGTTGTTCAACCGAATTGGGTCAATTCTGGATTAGCAAAAATTCAGCTTCTATATTTTTCGGATGGCAATGAACATGCGTGACATGAATATGCTACCTGAATTGCTCAGTCTTCGGTTTTAAAATAAGGTATTTCTATTGTTAAATTTGTTGTTCAACAAAAATATTATTGATACCTCTGTATTTTATATGTTCAATATAGTATCTTTTAGGGACTAGTTTGTTTTTCCTGTATTTATGAATGAAAATTTATGAAAATCAAATTACTTTGATAAGCACAAATTTCGTCGGTGTAGCCGCTTTTGTGAAGTTTTAAAGTTTGGCTTAAATTATTTCTGGTTTTTTCTAGAAATTTGGTTTTATTTTTTTCGTCTTTCAGGCGAAATTTGAAATTTTCTTTTCCGGTTTTCCCGGCTCCACGACTAGCACCATTTTTTTCCCGTGAGCACTAATTAGCACAAATTGGGCATAATCGGTATGCAAAGTTTAATTTGGAAATTCAAAAGTTTCCCTGCTGCAGTTACCCACACACTTAATATACATCACACATGTATAATTTATTTATTTGGTAGAAATTTGACTTCGGTATCGAATTGCATAGACACGGATGCACACGAGTTTTTTAGTTTCATGATATCAATAATTATCCAGATCACAGAGATACTATACCGAATAGCGACTAGTATCAAATGATGGCATAAGATGTGCTCTTTGAAATAAAATTGGTTTCATCAAAAAACAACCAGTTACACGATTTTTCCCGATATAAAGATCAATCGCATCTGGTTCATGGCACTTGAAAACCACCTTCTACTAATTTTCATTAAAATTATATGAACGGAGAAAAAAAAATTAAAAATGAACCGTGACCAACTATGCGATCCGTTACACCGATTCTACCGAAATCAGGATCTGTCGCAATCAGTTCCTGGTACTCAAAAATCATCTTCCAGCAATTATCATTAAAATTGATTGGGCTGAACAAACAAAAAAAATATACCCGGGACTAACCAAACAACCTCTTACACGATTTACCGAAATGAGGATCCATCGTAATCAGTTCCTGGTGCTCGAAAACTACCTTCCAGAAATTTTCATTAAAATCGTTTGAGCGGAGAAATTAATGAAAAATGAACCCGGGATCACTAGACGACTTATTACACGGATTCTACCGAAACTATGGTCTATCGCAATCGGTTCCTGGTACTCTAAATTCTCCGTCCTGCAATTTTTATTAAAATTGTTTGAGCTGAGCAAAACAATTAAAAATAATACAAGGGCCCATCAGAACCGTTACAGGATTTCACCAGAAATTACGATAAATCGCAAACAGTCCCTGGTACCTTTTATACCATCATTTGATACTAGTCACTAACCGCAAAAATTAATCATTAACCGCAAAAATGTTCTATACGATTTAATTTTCCAAAGCATTAAAAAATGGGAAAATCTCGTAGATTTTGATGGGAAAATTTGGAGTGAACATATGCGGTTAGACTAGTCGACGAAAAATTGATGGCCCATTTGAACTAGCGCGCCGGATCAACGGGAAAGTCTATTTAAGTTTTCTACAAAACGACTTACATGAGTAACTTGATGACGTGTCTCTACAAATACGTGAAAATTTGTGGCTGCAGCATGATGGAATTTCGCCTCACCGCGGTCTCCTGATCTAAAACATTTAGACTTTTACGGTGGGATTATTATAAAAAGGTGGTTTATAAAAGAATAATCCTGACCGGACAGATTTATAATCGAAGAGTCAAATATTATTAAAAATAACGTATGCGCATTCCGACGGATTAAGCAAAATTTTATACGGTGATGCCGATTATGTATTTTGACAAAAGGTGGACACTTCGAACACTTATCATAATATTTAAAATTAATAAAATAAATATATTTTAAATGAGCTCCCCTATCACCCTGCTACGTTTCACCGTGCACTTCTGGGACACCCTGTATATGTTACAGTTAAAGTGCGAAGTCGGTAAATGTGCGATTTATTTTTAAATCGTTGAGTTTCTTGGTTAATCCCCACACTTGCCGTTGGGGGATGCTTTTGTATTGAACTCGTGTATGTGATCGACTATAAGTTCGATTCATTTCTTCATAAACTGCTTTCCATATTGCGTTCCTGTTAACATTTTATGTTCGAAGTCTCCGAAGAGTAGGTACAGCGGTGAAATCCGTTTCGTTAGACTGCTGAATGATGATGCGTATTGTGTTATTTTCACGAATTTCAGTCGGAAAAGGTGTTTCTAAATTTGAGCTTTCACCAAAATTGTGATTTATATAGGATTGGTCATGAAAGCTATTTTTTCGTTTGTATGGTTATGCGTTACCACGCTACATCTGCATTAAATCCGACTAATTAGGAAAGGTGAGATAAACATACACCCACAGAGTAAAAGGGGATACAGATCTTTCTTATTTAATGTGAATCTTTCTGATATATAAAGTGTCTGGCGCGCTCCATGTGTTAAGAATTAATCGAAACGATGAATCTACCTTGATTTGTGTATTGGTCCACTCGCACATGCACCAGCATAAGCATCAGTATCTGTAGGGTAAGAAGATAGTTAATAAAGATAGATAAAGATAGATAAAGTTAGATAAAAATAGATAAAGATAGATAAAGATAGATAAAATTAGATAAAGATAGATAAAGATAGATAAAGAATGATAAAGAATGATAAAGATAGATAAAGAAAGATAAATAAAGAATGATAAAGATAAATAAAAAAAAATGGATAAAGAAAAATAGATAAAAATAGATAAAGAAATATAAAGCTAGATTAAGATAGATAAAGATTATTATTTTTGTATTTATTATTTATAAAAATATAATGCGAATTTTATGCCGAAAAATAACAGAAGCAAATTCGCAAGATCTACACAAAATTTAAAAAATATATTTCTGGTGACTCAGAAATTAAAATTACTACTACCAGTACTATTACTATATTACTACTTATAATAAACATTAAAACATTTGACTAAAATTCAACACTTTTAAGTTATAACCCTGAATAAAAAGGAAATATCACCAGTTTCCAGTAGCAATTGTTTAACTTTAGGTAAAAATTAATTCAAATGAATTTCCTGCCTAATGTAAAATGGTACTGCATTATAAAAGGTAGGTGCAGCAACAAGATTAGAACGACGGAAGTAGTCGTTATATTGGGGTGTTACAGAGAAATTGATGGGAAAATCGCTTCTCATTATATGTTGACCACTTCGATAAAAAAAAAACTCTCAACACTTTATAGACATACAAGTATTTTAACGACAAGATGTTGGTTATAATTACTAAATTCTAAGATGGTTCAATTCGTTGTTTCTTTAGAAATATTCTCAGAAAAATGTTTTGCTGGACATATAAAGGGTACAGAGTAGCTACATAATAACCACCTCAGTACGCCAATCCATATTAAAATTTAGCCATAACTAGTGCATGATACGCAATTTTTAGCACCGGAGTAGGACAATAGTCACGAAGAATGTAGAGAATTCTAGCAGTTGATGACATATACTGGTTGACTGAATTAACATGCGCTATCCAATTTTGACAAGTGTCCAAGTGGACACTAAGATATTTAAACGAGTTAGATGTGAAAACACTCAGAGTGGCAACCAATAGATGCACATTTTGGCCTGCTGTGATTAATCGACCCGCGGGAAAATGATCAAATTAATGTTACCCGGTAGAATAACCATGAAGATTCAGTGTTACACAAAGTTAGTATAAATAAGAAACAGCAGTGGGCCTAATACTGCGCCCCGAGGAACACCAACGCCAATGAATTTCGAATCGCTTAACTTAATAGAGAGATAAAGTTAGATAAAAAAGTTAAAGATAGATAAAGATAGATAAAGATAGATAAAGATAGATAAAGTTAGATAAAGTTAGATAAAGATTGATAAAGATAGATAAAGATAGATAATGATAGATAAAAATAAATAAATATAGATAAAGACAGATAAAGATAGATAACGATAGATAAAGTTAGATAAAAATAGATCAAGATAGATAAAGATAGATAAAGTTAGATAAAGATAGATAAAAATAGATCAAGATAGATAAAGATAGATAAAGATAAATAAAGATAGATAAAGATAGATAAAAAGTATATAAAGATATGTGATTTTATGTTGAAATGAATAACTCAATTGAGCATTTAAAATGTTGTTGAACGGTACGTGCTGTATTTATGATTATTTGCTGCTTACAAACACTTAACAAAATACTGGGAATAAAATGATGGCATTATGGGATTTAATATTACTCATACACTCAAGTATATGTAAAGCGATGAATTTTATGCGATTGAAGCTTATGAAAAAATTATCACATAAACGAAAAAAGGAAGCAGAATAATGCTTATAAACGAACGATTTTCTTGGAAATTATTATTATCGTGGGTGATTTGTTTGCAAATTCGTACATTTTTAATGGTTTCAAATACAAAATATTTGTAGATTTTTTCTTTTAATTTATTTTGACATGCATTTTAAATGTAAAATTTATATGTTCAGCTAACAAGGATTTATTTATTTTTGTGTAGAAAATTGAACAAATATTTATGGAATAATTAATAAAGTATTTGGTGAAAGCTTGATTATTCGAAGAGCGGCACAGAGTCGACTAAGAGCGATTTGGCATATACCACGTACTTTTATAAGTTCTTAGTACGAACATTACAAATTTTTCAAATAATGTGATTATAAAACTCTCACTAAATACACAGACACGTTACTGGCTTAATTACAATTTTCACCGCATAAAAAATTTAATCTTCTAAGTACTTCAGTATAAGCTCAATTATATGCTTTTTTTATAACAAAACTGTACAAATTAAAAATATACAAGTTTTTTATATGCAAAGCTTCTTCGGTGTATAATATAAAATTTTATACGTAGAAAATATTAAACATCTAAGGTGTTCATTTTAATTAGAAAAAATTTCCATTTCCTTCCATAATATCGTTGTTATGTTTCAGGTTTTGTTGTAACGATGCGCTGTACACGTGACTACATGTTCGAGGATTATTGCAATAAAATATGCATTAATAGTTTTAATGGATTTAGTTATTTTTATCGTATAACGACGGTCGTTCAGGCTATTTTGATACATAGTTTGTATTTAAATCGTGTTTTAAAATTAGCTTGATACTGAAATATTTTTTGTAGGATTTTGAATTGCACGAGCAGATAAAATGCCGGACGTGTTTCCAAAAATTCTATCGAGTGAAATATGAATGATTTTACTCACCGCGGTAGAATGATGGATCAGAACACATGTAAATGATATCAGTGTTTCATTAATTTTATGATATGTCAAATGCGTTCAATCCCTTAAAATGATAATTTTACGCAACAAGTTACAAACATTTGAAGAATATGAAAGCGGAGAGCAATTTTATTAGAACTAACTAAACACTTAATTAAGGTATTCGTGATTTTTAGTACTGGTCATCGGTCTCAATATGATTTTTGGACCGTTCTGGTTCTATAATCTTACAAGTAAAAAGTTTCTGAAGGTTGTAATAGGATCCGCATATGGAGAATGCCCCTCCCCCTTTCCCCCCAGATTCCATTACAGCCTCATCAAACTTTTTGTTCGTAAAGGCTAAAACCAGATCTGTCCGAAAACCATAGTGAGACCAATCACCAGCACCCAAAATCTCAACTTCAAAAACTAATTATGGTTGTTCTTAAAACGACTGAATATGAGCCATTCTCGGTATGAGGGTCCCATTACAATTTCTTAAACATTTTTACTTCTGAAAATATGAAAGAAATATGTAAATTTAGATTTTGGGCTGAGTGTATTCGAAATAACTGTGGAGACAATGAATTGTAAAAAAAAATTGGGCTTACTTCAAAAATCTATTTATAACGAAAAATAAATTTTTTTCGGCTGACACCATTAAAATATACGTTTTTTTGGCTGACAGTTCCTACGTGACAAAAATTATAATTTTCGTGGTGCGTTTTTTTACATTTAGTACATTTAAATTTGAAACTTTCAGTATGAAGTAAAAACAAAAAGAGGGGTTTGGTGGTGTTCTAAATTGTTCCTTAAAATCTGGAATTTTAAAATTTTTAAGATCTACAATTATTGGATTTGCAGCCGTAATCTTCCATTTCTGACGTTGTTGTGGAGTTAGTAGATGTTCGTCTTTCTATATTTGCCAAAAGTGCTGCTGAACTAACTTCTAAATGTACTGCCAGTGTGACAGACGCCTTATTTTAATATCCAACAGGTTCTGTTCTATGAACATTAAGAAAATGATCAGAGGTTTCTGAATCCAATTTTTCTTGAGACATTACACATAGTGGTCGCGCGAATTCAAGATGTTAACGCTGTTTCAATTATTACTCGGTTTAAGTGATATTTGCATGCGTTTATAACTACCTGGCATGAATCTCCAAAATCGGGAGCGCCTGAAGGAGAAGAAGACAATTTAATTTTATTGGTCCTTCAATATCAAATACAAAAAACATTGTTGCTTCAATTTTTGAAATATTTTGCCAATTGTGAATAGTTATTTAACTTTGAATCAAGGGGCATTTTCATTTCATTTTTCATTACATTTTCCAGTTTTCCTGTAATCGTCGTTCGAAGTTTTAGTATACTCGTCTGTTGAACTTTCAAACTTTTCTTACATAGAGTTTTCAGTATCGAGTATCGACTACCCGTGTACCCGGGTAATTTTAACAAATTGTTACTACTCGATTCCTCTGGTATTTTGACCGAGTACTCGGGTAACGTAGCAATTTTTTTTTTTTTTTCATTTCCAATTTTTCGTGACGGTGAAATATGGAGGAACTATTAATGTTGAAAATCATCTATGCTACAACCACGCCATGCATTTGGCCGTGCTTAACGTTATATATAAAACTTCAAATATCGAAACCGGAACAGAGAATCTTCGGAACATTTCGGAAATTTTAGACAATGAAATACTGGAAAAGGAAGGACAGCTATTAAAAGTTGGACTTGGCGCTTAATAAACTTGGGGTGCAGAAAATTTCTGATAGTGAAATATCAGTTTTAACCGAAGTTTCAAGTGCTTTGAATCCCTAAAGATTGCTGTTGCAGGATTAAGTAAGCAGGCTACAAACTAAATGTTGGCAGAATTTACATTGTTTTGCATATTCCAATTGTTTACAAAATATTGAATACTTTATTATCACAGGAGCTGTGGGGTTTTAGAAATCGTATCGCTTCTTCTATTTCTTAATAAAAGAAGCTGCCTGAAGGCAATCTAATATCTTTCATATTCTTCGAAAACTATTGTCAAATAAACGACCAAATCACTATTTTCTCGTGTGCTTCTTTTACAAACTCGATACCAACCCAAAATAAAACCGTACGCTCTATGATGAACCACGCTCCTTGATGATCTCTCCAATCCTTCACTAGAAGAAGTAATTATCATGATACTGGAATATAATTTGGACACTGGCCCATTGTCTAACGGTAATCAACTGACTACTGTTAGAACGTGTGATGTGGTGATAAAGGTTGCCATCAACAATTGGGCCATCAGATGTGAGCTTGTACTTTCTACTATAAAATACAAAATTCGAAATGATTTTTTTTTTATATTAAATGACTTTTACTGAAAAAGCGAGATTTCTTTGCAGCATCTTAGAATGTAAACATACCGTTAAAGTTAGCCGACTCACTCAGGCTGAAAAATGTTGATAATGCAGGTTTGGGTATAGCAACTAAAAGTCGAAAAATGTCGATAACGCAGATTCAAAAACAAGATGGAATGTCAGCCTGTAAAGGCCGATAGAACTGCAGATTCGTATTAATTGTGCAGCCGAAAAATGTCGATAAAGCAGGTTAATAATTGTGATGTTAAACAGTAAATACTTTTTAAATCAAAAATATTTATTTTGTTTCATTAGCGTAAATTATTAGTAGTAGTACTGGGAAAATTTGTTTGAATATATTCTAGATCGCACACACAAAATTTGAAAATTTCCAGAAATTGATCCTTTAAAGTATCATGGCTATAAGTAAATTCAAATAAAGGATCTTCATGATGCTCACACCTGGCCAAATTGCAGGTCAATTTTCATGTTGAGAGTCCGGGAAAACTCGATTGAATATGTTGCACACACCGCCAAATAGACTTTTTTTCCAAGTGTGAGCCAAGGTGAGTTTAAGACTTTCAAGTAAATTTATTTCGCCATCACTTTTAACGGTGTATTTTAAGAAATTTTCAAATTTTGTGTGTGTGATCAGTGTTGTGCATTTACGCGTAAAAAATAATTAATTACATTTTTTACGTAAATAATGTAAAAAATTAGTAATTAATGTAAAAAATTGTAATAAATGTAAAAAATGTAATTAATTGCGACATCTACCTGAAAATAATTAGACTAGTAAAAAATTTATTATTTTCTAGTCGATAATACAACCATTACATGCAGCCACATCTATTGAAAATTTTAAAATTAATAAATTACAACTGATTATTCTGAGCCTGACATCTGCTAATTAATGGCGCTACTACAATAATTTAAGGTGGAAATTATTACGTAAATATTTATTTGTATCGATAATTTTAATAAATATCAACGTACTTTTCTAACGTTGCATACTGTATAAAAGCGTAATTCACTTCACGTATAGATCTGAAAATGTAATTCATTTTTTCTCTTCCATAGTTTGTTGAAGTTACTGCTCATTTTTTGATCTCGCACCACTACAAAAGTCAAACAAACGTCAAACTGATGAAATAAAAGCAGAACAACAAAATAATACCGAAAATCGGGTTAAATGCAGTGTTTTACAGAAACAGATACAGTATTACACCACTCGCCAACAATGACACTGGTTTTAGGATTGTTATCGCATTTGTTCAAGTTGGGCATTTGTTATGATGGTTGGGGTTGCTTCCTCGATGTATCCGATCAATAACTTCGAGACATAGTAACAGTATAAGTGAACCGCAAATTGTAGTCGATGCTGTATTTTAACTTTTACTCTTGCTAAGTAAAAAAGCTACACGGCCTATTCTAATTGTTAAGCAGCGATATTTTTTCATAGCCACATCAAATAATGCAACAACGAAGAAGGCGTCAAATTCATCGGGAAGTGGGAGAGATTTAATAAATTTTGCTCCATTCTGTACAATTACGCCGGTAATCCAACCGCGCAGCCAGCAGTTGTATTAATATAAGTACCAATCGCCGTGCCCGAAGTCCCCCCTATTCCCTAATACGATACGAAAATGCAAAATTCATATTTGAATTGAATCAGATTCGTACGATTCTTATTTAAAATTGAATAGGAATCTTATACTTTCGTTTTCGTATCGTATTCAGGAATAGGGACCGCCTGTTCATATTTATTCTATCCTAATCAATCGCATGTCGATCTTACAACAACCCTGCCTTCGGCAGTTTTATTACACGAGATGCATCTCTAACCTCATTTATCGACACTAGCAACATGTGCCTCTGCGGTTGCTATAGAAATCGTTAAGGATATAAATTTGGGACCGGTACCGATCTGTCAACCGTTATCAACCGGTGGTATGACTTGTATCAACCTGAAATTGCGACTAGTATAGTGATTCGACTATATCGACCTTGCGATAGTTCTAACACTGGACTAACTCAAATCTCGATCCTGGGCACAACCACATTCGGAGACTATTATAATATGATTCCGTCTAAAAGTACGACGGTTGGCGAATTTTCAAATGAAGACGAATCTATAGCTAAATCAAGTCTAGGATGGTTACGTATTTTTGCGCAATGTTTTAGTGTCGCAACCTATAAATCGAAGAAGGATGAGCTTTCCAATAAAGTGATACAATCGGCAGCAGATGTGCTGGGATTTTTTAAAGCATGCTGCTCTTTATTAAACGTTACACATTGTTATTCTAATACAACTTAGGAAAATTTAGAGGCGATACTTTTAAAATTGGGACTCCATAATCGTGATCGATCGGTTTGGAACTAATCGAGAATTAACTTTTAAACTGTGCAACGAACCGGTATCCGATTTATTGTATGATTTGTGTATTACCAATCATAATTATACTCGAGATCGTATTCAGGCTATGATCGAATGGCTCAAGAATTTATACAACAAGCGCCTTGAAAATTTACATTAGGTATACAACAAACCCTTATAACGGATATAATATATAACATATTATGTTTAGCTTCGATAAGGACTGCCTACTCAACTAGGTTTGATAACCGATTTATCGAATATGATCACTAAAAATCTATTCGATGCGGTATACCAATGGACGTTGGTGCTAGAAAAGGATGAACCTTTGAAACTCGCAATCTATGCACTGGTGTGCTCGATTTGTTGTATTCGGCCGGAAATGTTGAAAATTGATGTGCTAGCTCATAATTTATCCTCCGATGTTGATGCGTCCATATCAAACGATCCGGACAGTATGACGGATGATGTAAAGCAAGAGGAATCCGACACCGCAGAATGGTAGTCATTTAGTGATACATGACATCGAAATTAACCCTTAATTCGTCAGAGCTGCGTACTATAGCAATGGCGTGCGATTTAGTGCACTGCCAATCTCCATTAGCAGCACAACAATTACTCAAAACTGGATTACCGCAATTACTATATCTCGGCGATTTTAGATTTTATTAGCTATTATTTCGCGCGAACAGAACGAGGCGAATTCCAATGCTGAAAATAATTCAGCAAAATCTGAACAGCTGAAAGTAATTCAGCAAAATCTAACCGATTCGGATAAAGCTTCCGAAAAGCACAAGAATATATATTATACATTAGTTAATGTTAAGATGATCGCAGAAATTTTGGAATCCTTTTCGGAAATATGTTTCAGGATATACTTGAAAACTGTGTCTTGTAAGATTTTCTTGATATGTTTAAGTTTGGTTGTTCTAACGTGAATTAATTTCAGCTTATATAGGTAATGAGCAAACAAATCGTTATGCGCATTCAGAACTCCTTGACATGGAAGCTGGAATCTGTTTTGAAATAGAGTTAAGTGTTGCTACAGGAGTAACAACTAAAAATAAACGCTTCAAACAGGTGAAAAATCGAATGAAGGCAAAAGATATTATTTCGAAATTCCGAATGAAACTCGACGTCGACGAGCACGACACACATACAATGTCCCAAAATTCGGATGTTTCCAATTAACTGCCCCTGCTTGTCCTGGGGCGATTTTAACGAGTGATACATTGCTCAAATTAACTCTAATAAAATAAATAACCCGAACTCTGAAAAGGAGAAAAGTCCGACAGTTGGGGAATTGGTTAAAGTAGAACAGAATCACGATATAGGATGTTGATGACTCCTTTACCTATATACCTTGGATGAGGTGCAGGTTGAGATAATAGACCTCGAACAAGGTAATTTACTCGAAAACCAAGTACTTAATAAGGAACTATAGCCAGATCATCGTGCGCCTCTGAAACTGCAACACTAGTTACACCAACACTTAGCATCGAAAGTGAAATGTCAGCCGTTTCTACTAGTACATCATCATCATCACGTTTCGGCGTGGCAGACGCTGGTACTTCATCAAGCCGTAAATTGTAGATGTAGTCACCGCTCAAGAAAAAGCAGATATTACCAGCGTTGTGCCGTATTGTCTACATGGCGTAATTAATACATTGTCTACACATGCAGACAATGTATGTCGAAAATTAAAAAACTGACGTCGACAATGTCGAAAATTAATCATAATCATTAGATATTAACAAAATAACAATATTTATTAATGATTCTTTGGTTTTCTTTTTTATTCTTTAAATATAAATAATGCCTAATTAAAAATAATAGTAGCTTTCCAATCCAATTTTGATTCAAAATGTGTTTAGATTTAATTTCAAGCGCCAGATTATGAAAGTTGTAAAGGATGCTTCGTCCTGTTCAGATCACTTTACAGAATGTCTTAATTGCATTTAGAATGGAAGTTATGATGATTTCTGGTGATTTCAAGTAATAACAATACTCTGTAGGAATAAACGCAAAATTAGATCGGATCGACACGTATGGAAGTTGTAAATAGTTTGAATCTTCTCTGAACATCATATATATAACAGTTAAATTTCATTAGCATTTATCACATAGGTAAAATAAATTCTAACTTCTTTATATTCAACGATTTCAGATTTTCCGTATACATATAGGTCAATGCTCTATTTATTTCATAATATCCAAATTTAGGTCACAAGGCATCAGCTGATTGAAATAAACATTATTCTATTTTCCATTGTGTATAGTCTCTTTTCTCTGACTAATGGCATGCGCACCAGTTCATCCTTTTCTATTAGAACATTTTTTATATAGCACACACACACACACACACACATATATATTAGCTTTAGTAAAAACTTCATATAGAAAATAATTTGATTTTTTCAGCATTGTGTTGAAATCTAGCACGTGCATTTAATAAAAAAAATAAAAACTAGCCGATCTTCTATTTAAAATCTTATGATTTCGATACGATTCGATTTTAATGAAATTAGACATGCACATAAAAACATACATAAATATGTACATATATAATATTTTATTTCATTAGCGTCGTCTAGCGCATGCGCTTTGTATTTTTGCGTGTGTATGGGATAAAAAAAATAACGTGGGCTTATGTATTGTTATTATTATTTTTTTTTTACATGTTGGCGCGCAAACGACTGCTGCAAAAAATTGTGCATAATATTTTTCTTTTGTTGTTGTTTTGTTTACGAAAACGAAAATAATCAAATGTTTTTGGTTTTGCGTGGTTTACGAATTCCAAATACATACGTGAAGCAAAAATGTTACATATGTACATAATTATGTAATTTTTTCTTTGATATGATTTAAAGTGCATTAAAGTTATGATGATTTCTGGTGTTTTTCTAGAAACACTTACATAACTCAGATCGGGTCGACACTTATGAAAGTTGTAAAGGAAGCATTGACAAGTTCAAATTACTTTACAGAATGTGCTAATTGCATTTAGAACGGAAGTTATGATGATTTCTGGTGATTTCAAGTAATAACAATACTCTGTAGGAATAAACGCAAAATTGACTCGTAATAGAAACACTTACATAACTCAGATCGGGTCGACACTTATGAAAGTTGTAAAGGATGCATTGACAAGTTCAAATTACTTTACAGAATGTCTTAATTGCATTTAGAATGGAAGTTATGATGATTTCTGGTGATTTCAAGTAATAACAATACTCTGTAGGAATAAAGGCAAAATTGACTCAAAATTGACAATCGCAGTTAAAGTAAGGCTAAGAACAAGAAGGCTGTACTCGTTAGAGCAGTTGGACAAATTTGTAGATCGAAAAGATCAGATCCATCTTACGATGAATTCCCTAATTCAGCACTCTTGTTATTCGAAAGAGGAACATTGTAGAACAGTATTTTTGGCTATATTTTTCATTCGTCATGAACAAGTTAAGTTTGATGAATTGAAAGTGGCAGCGATGTGCCTTATCTTCAAGAAGGAAGACCGCTTGAAATGTGAACTATCGCACTATCGATATGGGTGGCTCAAGCTGAAGTAAAAATGTTCACGGCGTCTCTATTTATTTATTGCAGAACGTACTTTTTAGCAACAGTATAGATTTGTAGGCCTAGGGCATCGTATCGTAATTTGATTGTGCTTGAGGCATACAGGAAACTCAGGTTGAATTTGTAATGTATTAGTGGACCCTAATGCTTAATAGCCAAACAATCATCAATTTGGTTTATTCCGAATTCAACAACAATTTAACTTGGTATTAAGTATTAAAATTAATACGGGCAATGCTAGTGCATTATCATTGTCATACGGCCAACTTATAACAAACGCCATTCCTTATTTTAATGTACAATAATACTAATGTATGTACTTGTATTATAAAATACATGTACAAACATAAACCAATATAATATTCTACAATTATCTACCAATTATCGACATTCTCGACATATTCTACGCCAATTGTCTACATTGTCGACGCCAAAAGCTACAATTCGTTTGCTTGTTTAATATTCCTTCAGTGTTAATTTCAATCAATGACTCAATGTTACTCTTAGTGGTTTGCTTAGCTTTGCCAATTGCATATCCGTAATATCCGCACAAGAAACCCGAAGGTTCGAGCATATAATATAGAGCTCAACTCCTTGAGCCGACCACGATGATGACATAACGGAAGCACCGGTCGAACAGCACTGAATAAACGATCATTCAGCGACGTCGACTAAAGCACGGCCATTGGATATAACCCCGGCAAAAGTCTAATATAAAAAATTAAATTAAATTAATTAAAGCATTGATTAATGCGTGGGATTTGAGCGGAGAATCTGAAACGGCTGACAAACTCACAGAAATTGTCATAGAATCCATAGAATTAGCCCAGGAATTATATAATACGGAAATATATGCAGTTGTATCGAACAATGCAGCAACGATGGTCAAAATGGGTAAGAATCTTAATCACTGTCTATGGCACAGTACATGTCACAGTCATATTGGAAACCTTTTAGTTAAGGATATTATAGATGTGAAGTTAACGGAAAATGTGAATACGGTTTTGAAAGAATTTAAAAATGCTGATTTTGAAAAGACAATTGTTAATAAAGGCGGATCTAAAATGAAACTAGAGTGTGAGACTAGATGGTGCTCTCATCGAAATGCTTATCAAAATTTAATTTCCAATCTGCAATTCATGAAGGAGGTTATGATTAACGAGCACCCGCGAAAAATAAAACCAAATGTATCGAACTTAATTTTTAACGAACAATTTATTGAACAAATTAAAGCAGATATAATCCTTCTAGACCCGATTTGTAAGCTAATTAATTTTTGTCAGAAATCGGATGCTTCACTTGCGGATGCGGTTAACTTGTGGCTGTCGCTTAATTTTGAATCTACATCTCATCAAAGGTCATTACAATATCGTCTCACAATGGCATTGAATGTATTTGCACTAATCGCTTATTATTTACATCCGAGATATGACAATAATAAATTAAATGACGATTACCAGGGTCAAGTTAATTGTTTCTTAATGCAGAAATTGTGTGGTGAAGGATTAGAAGAACTTGATCAGTTTAACAACAAAACCGGAGTTTTCCACATTCTGTTCGGGAAAGATATTGAAAACCCGGGTACATTTTGGAGAACAGCTGCAATCCATTATCCTCTATTGTCGAAAATTGCTTTGAAGGTTCTAAATTTACCAGCTTCATCTGGACAGACAGAAAGAGTTTTCTCCAATTGGGGCATAGTACATACTCCAATAAGAAATCGTTTAACATTCGAACGCTCAAAAAAACTGCTCCACATTTATTTCTCGCTGAATAATAAAGAACTGTTGAACTATTGCTCAGTCGATAGTGATCATGACGAAGAAGATGAAAACTGAAAATATATTTTTTTTAGCTACCTATGGTCGGAACTGCAAGAGCAACTGAATTAAAACAAATCGAATTATTTGTAATAATTGTTTATTGTATTATAAAAATAAAAATAATATTAAAACAAATAAATGTACCACTTTGAGTTTTAATTTGCAATACAATCACGATGTGCGAGAAGTAAATATTAACGGCGAATCACACAAAATTTGTGTCAGTCATTCCAACAGTTACACCCTTTCTATATAAATTTTCTGGAAACTTTCCTATATTTGGAATGAAGTACCATACCGATTACTGAGTATATTCTCCAGAGCCGTGTCGTTCAATTCAGTCAAGAGGGGTTACCGCCAACTTGGAATTGAATTTTATTTCTGTTCAATACTCAATAACGCAGCATATTGACCTAATAGCACAATAGCACGAAGTAATTTTAAAATGGTACGATACAAGGGAATCGGAATGTGTCGTTATATCGAGAACCGAACCGTTCTGTAGTAAATATAAGAAGATGGCAAATTGGCAATTTAAGTGATTCGTCATTAATTTCAATATAAACAATTTCTTCCATATTCATATTGGACGGAATTTTATCACCCGGATTTAAATGTTTGATATTGCTCGAGCTGAAATGTTCATCTTCACTTTTTTTGTCGCAGAAGTGCATGTTCAACATTCCATGATTGTTGAATGGAGCCTGTTCAAAAACCAGTACCTTTTGCCCAATATACATGACATTTATCGTACGATATTATTTGCTTCCCGGTGCCGTTCGTTGTAGTTTTTAAAGTCGCTGGAAGCTCGTTCTATAATCCGCTCATTTGTGTAGTTTGAGAATGATGTGTGAACACGCTCAAATAATTCAGAACTAGATGTATTGCACCGACTTCAATCACCCACCAGTCTTCTTAATAAGACACCAGTATCCGCCGTCAGCGGTGAATAATCCAATAATTATCGAAAAATTTCAAATGGCAGCGTTGAGAGCGACGAGGCTAACGATAAACTATAAATTTCATTACCTTCTCCATCTCCAGTAACTCCCAGTACTAAGCGCAACAAACATTGTGTCTTAATCTTATCCCGTAGCAGGATATCTGAATACGCAGGCAGTCTCAAAAATAATCCAAATGCTAAGGAATGTGGTGGCCGTGGCACCGAGGTCCTATTTATTGTATTAGGATAAGAATGTGTAACACTAACGTCTAATAAAGAGCAGCATGCTTCAAAAATCCCGGCACATCTGTTGCCGATTGTATCACTTTATTGGAAACCGCTCATCCTTCTTCGATTTATAGGTGGCGTGGCGACACTAAAACATTGTGCCAAAATACGTAACCACCCTAGACTTGATTTAGCTATAGAATCGTCTGCATTCGAAAATTCACCAACCGTTGTACTTTTAGACGGAATTATATTATAATTATTGTCTCCGGATGTGGTTGTGCCCAGAATAGGGATTTTTCAGTCAGTCCAATGTTAGAACTATCGAAAGGTCGATATGGTCGAATCACTATACTAGTCGCAATTTCAGGTAGGGCGAATTTTTATTTGATGCAAGTCATACCAACGGTTGATGTGGCTAAGAAGAAATATAGCGGCTTAACAATTAGCATAGGCCGTTTAGCTTTGTTAATAGCAAGAGTAAAAGTTAAAATTCAGTATAGTCTACACTTTGCAGTTCACTTATACTGTTATACGTCTCGACGTTATTGATCGAATACATCGAGGACGCAACCATATAACAAATGACGCATTTAATGCGATAACGATTCCAAGAGCCGTGTAATTGTTGGCGACTGGAGTAATACTGTATCTGCAACACACAGAATTTTAACCCGATTTTCTGTATTATTTTGTTGTTCTGCTTTTATTTCGTCAGTTTGACTTTCAGGTGAGAGAGTTTCAACAGTTGAGACGTCACTTGTTGACATTGGCGCAACACTACGACGCGGGAGTGCGGTCTGAACGAGCACCGAAGATGGTTTCAACAGTCCAACAAATAGTGTGTTATCGGAAACAGTTTTTGATTGTCTTGAATTTTGTGAGCATAGCTCTGTCGCACAGAGACTTCCAAATACATTATTTGAATTGTTTGTCTCGGCCGGATTATCTTCGGGCAGATTGGTCGGTTTGTGAATGACGCAAAATCACATGATAAAACAGATGACGTGCCCCCTTACAAGTAATGAAGATATATTTGATTATCCATATTCAAAACATAAGCCCATTTGTATATTGAGCTCTCGTTTTAATTCGTTTAGTTTGATGGTTTTGCGGCTGTTAATCAAATTAATAATCTCGATAAGAAATTTCATTAGTGGCGTAAGTTTTATTATTTCATCTGTTATTACCGGGCAATATTTTAGCTAAGAAACAATAAAAATCGAATTAATATTTATCTTCTGTTATTATTACATTATTCAAATACTTACTTCAATGAAATAATTCATAGATGTAATTGATTTTGTAATCAATTCGGTCGGTTATAGTGATGACTATGAGTCTGTTGCAGCTATGGAACTAAAACACTAACACAATGCCGCCCGACGACCGACGTATGAGACGAGACTACACCAACGATGCAATCAAAAAATACAGTTTAGTAATATCCGATTCCATAAGCGTTTGCTTGACAATGACAATCAATTGTTGTTGTTGGTCGGTTAATAAGTAATTAGAAATTATTTGTTGCAGCATCTTAATCAACGTGCTTAATTCGAGTTCGTACCGTTGGGGTACCATGTCGGATCTATTCTTGATTTGCGACTGTTCTGAAGACCGTATGGCAGTTTCAGCAAGCGTCGCAAAAATTTTTAGCACATGCTACTTTTTCAATTGTTGAAGCTTCCGTTGCTATAGGCGCTATTGAAGGTAAACCATATTCTGGGAAATCGTTAATATCGCTGCGTGGCAATTCATCTAGGCGATTAATGTATCGAGTGCACATACTCGTACAAGTGGTATTTCGTCTTCGGCTAGCAATAACTAGAAAAACAAAAACAAAACTAATAAATTTGTGAGAGGACATTTAATCAAAGACACTTTTACAATGCACGGTGGGATTCGATCAAAGAATTATATCGGCGGTTCTGAATTCAGCCAACTGCAATAAAATTTATAAACTAAACAACTCGAGCTACAGAAATGGAATCCGCGGATCGAATACATGAAGAAATATGTGTAATCGGCCGGATTATCTTCGGCTTCGGGCAGATTGGTCGGTTTGAGAATGACGCAAAATCAGATGATGCTCTGTCGTGCCCGCTTACAAGTAATGAGGATATATTTGATTATCCATACTCAAAACATAAGCCCATTTGTTGAGCTCTCGTTTTAATTCGTTTAGTCTGTTGGTTTTGCGGCAGTGCTGAATTAGAATGACGTGAATCCAGAATGTCTACTTACAAACACTTTCTATAATACTGATAGCAGCTATCCTAAATCAGTCTTTTCATATTGAAACGTTATCAGCTCTTTAACTTGTCTCTGAGCATCGCAATGCAATACACATACAAAATACAACTTGGAGCAAAATTTCATTTAACTTTTACTTTACGTAATCACATCACATGTCACATCGCATTTAATTTCTAACCAGATAAATAATTCGTGTACTAATTTGCAAATCAGCGTCGCATATCGATTTACATCCACATACGCTGCATTCATATCTGTCCCGGAAAAGAATCGAAGAAGCATTTTCTCAAAATGAACCAATTTTCCCCAAACTAAACAAATTGACAGCCACCAGCCACCACACATACATAAAGAAAGTATATGTGCTACTAGTGCACGCGAAATCAAAAAATGAGCAGAAACTTCAAACTGTGGAAGAGAAAAAATGAATTACATTTTCAGATTTATACGTGAAGTGAATTACGCTTTTTTATCATACAGTATGCAACGTTAGAAAAGTACATTGATATTTATTTAAATTATCGATACAAATAAATATTTACGTAATAATTTCCACCTTAAAATATTGTAGTAGCGCCATTAATTAGCAGATGTCAGGCTCACAAAACAATCTGTTGTAATACATTAGTTTTAAAAAATTTCAATAGATGTATAAGCATGTAATGGTTGTATTATCGACTAGAAAATAATGTATTTTAAATTTTTTACTAATTTAATTTTTTTCAGGTAGATGTCGCAATTAATTACATTTTTTACGTTACGTAACGTAAAAAATTCGCGTAATTAATACAATTATTTACGCGTAAATAATAGCGTATGTAATGTAACGTAATGTATCTGCACAACACTGTGTGTGATATATTCAATCGAGTTTTCCCGAATTCCCCACATGAAAGTTGACCAGATGTTTTTTAAATGATAATCAATAAAAGGCTCTTTATTTAAATTATTTTCCAAACATGGTACTATATATGCTTTTAACGGTTAACGTCCCCAAACATCTAATACAGCACTTATAAAAATTTGGTTGCCATCTAAGTTTTAATTGTTTCGAATGAAAATTCGTATTTTAAATTTTTAGATGAATTTTAGGAACATCAAAATAAAAATTTATAATAAAAAATAATTACTTGCCAACATGAAATTATGTATCTGCATTCTCGACATTTTTGGCTGGACATTTTTGGCTAACTTAATTATATTATTAGTAATTATTAGTCTTCATTATTGTTAATTTTTTTAATTTATAAAATTAATTAACACTGAAGAAGGATTTTAAGCAATATATACTTCTGTAACTTTTGAATTTGGTGTACATCATTGAGTGTCGCTGTGACATAATAAGAATTTAACCAATTATTCCTTTCGAATCAAAACAATATTCCACTATCTATTCCTAATATTTTCCCAAAAAATTTATTTCAGCTTGCAATCACTAATTCTTATTTTTGATGATGCGAAGAGCAAAAATCAAGAAATTCAAAATTCTTACAAAATTTACTAATAAATTGAAACCACAACGGATTAACAAATTAATAATACTTTTCCGACAGCACAAATCTGTGTTTAAAATCAAAACTTTCTTTTCCTTTTTCCGTTTTGTATTGCGGTTTAAGTTGTAATTTCCCTTTCCACTGTAATAGTCCTGTGTGTAAAGCCGAGAAATCTAAAATTGATCATACATAATCCAGATGGATTAACATCTCATTAATTTTGTCATTTATTCGTTCATTTAATTTCAATCTTTATACAACGAGACGATATCCTATAGATTACGTTGGTTCAATGTAGAATTTTTTTTTGTTGCGATAATCTAATAGATAAATGACCAATGATAGTATTTTAGGATTCTTTATGGTTTAAAAGAAAATTAATTTCGTGACGAAAATACAAAAAATGTACGTAAAATATCAAAATGCTAATTTTAGGCGTGTGCGAGTGGGAATATATGAACATCATTGGCAATTTATTTATTTGTTTTATCGAAATAATTATAAAATTATTGCTGTTATAGTTGGAGTCGTGTTTTTAATTGGTTGGTCGATCACGTTTCATTATTACATTTTTTGAAGTAAAATCCTAATACTAGTGAGGCCTTGCAAAAAAATCGTTCCATATCAACATAATATAGTTACAGTTCCCAAAGAAACTGTCATGCAAGCAAAATATGGACAAACCTGTCTTTATTGATAAGGAAGTCAACAAGTCTTACCGCATCGGTCCGAGGTTTAAAATTAAAGAATTTTAGATTTAAAGAACATTTCGTTATAACATCGCTAACATCACTCTGTAATTGCAAACAGTGTAAATGCATCAACAGGTGTACATATACACGCAAGACACGAATACGAACAAATTTAATTTTCAAAATAAATTTCTTTATTTAATCAGTTCGTGTTCAACCATCAAGCCCGCTCAAGGCAAGTTGCAACATAACTTGCTCACACCACACTGCATGCTCGTTATATTATATGTTGGCGCCCAACGTGGGTCATTATTGAAAGAAAATTCGGAGATTTTGGATCATTTACGCCAAAAGTTAAGTACGCCAAAACACCATTTAGCCAATTCTAAAATAGTATTTTATGGTGATAAGAAAGAAGACCTACCAGTTGAAGATTTCCAGTATACAATCGAAAATATGGATGTAGAGCAATTGGAGTGACAGACGAGCGACTTGCATCAGAGAAAATTGTAGTTTTGTTAAAGAAACGCACCTTCTTGCATTGGTACTGAGAACACAGAAAGAATTTCGGGTGAGTTACGTGTGTTTAGACACATGGGTAAGATAAATGTTTTCAAACCACAATGTATAAATTGTAAAACACCCAACGCTATAAGGAAAACAGTGTGGAGGCCACGTATATCTGCCCATGTGCGAAGCTGTTATTGCAAATGCGACTCCCACTGGAAATTGCAATCTTTTAAATTCGAATGGCATAACGGTCGGTATCATTGGTATTCGCGGTAATGAGACCATGTTTTCCTTTGAATTTGCCATCAATTGATATCACGAAGGTGAGTATAGTCATCTGATCGTAATTCAGCTTGGTTCAATCATATAATAAACAAAAGTAGTCCCGAATCAATTTTTGCATACATGCCCACAACGAATTGATGATATAACTGCCAACACATCAAAATGTAGTTTTCGGAATTTTGACAGCGATATGCATAAAAAGTAAAAATCGAAGGCACTCATTTTTTTATTTATTGGCTCATCTGTGAAATGGAAACAGTATTCTCGATTACTATTTTATTGTGATTGTTATTTATGTTAAAAATTAATCCATTTATTTTAAACATTATTTTAACTTATTATCTAATATTTACAATTAGATGCTGAATTAATTAATATACATCCTTAACATAACAATAAAAAAGACAACCGCTGTCCCTAAATTTGGGCACTCTGGTACGCCACCTAACTCTAATCCAAAAAATTATTTACAGTGTGTTTTTATGGAATGCAAAAAAAAACTTAAACTATTTATCAAACGAACTGGAATTATATAATGCAAAAATTAATTAAATTTAAAAAGATCGTATCATACCATATGATTTCTCTTGGATTCTCGAATTTATCCTTGTTAAACCATTTCTCGTTCGGTCGCCACTGTATATGATATATGAGCGGGCTACCCGTCTCTCTATCCTGAATATATCCTCGCTGGTCTAAATGTATGAATAAATTTGGACCTGGCATCACTAACTCAGGTATTCCTCCGCCAAAGCTGTGTCCACATTATACGGTCCATATATCAACAAATTTTCAGTGTTTTGGCACGCTCGTAATACATGATTTCGTACCAGTGTTACAATGTGTATGTCAATACGGTGTGAATCGTAATTATTGTAATGGTTTTTATTTGATATATAATGCTTAAAATCTGTATTCATTTTTCTGTGTACGCCCCGACAATGTCTGATACATTCCCTCTCAAGTATTCTCATCCTTACCATATATCTTGATACCTGGTTGTACCATACCGCGCATACATACGTTAATATCGGTCTAATCAGTGCCATGTACGCAATCATTTTGACCCGCTCTGTGATATGTTTGCTGTGGAAGAGTCGTTTCGCCCCCATGAACGCTCTCCTTGTCTTCTCCAACTGTATCGTTGTATCATTGGCTATGTAACACATATTGTCAATGTTTATGCCTAAATATTGCACCGTCTCCTTTAGTATAATGTTAGTATAATGGGTTGCACGTATATTTTAACTTGTATTTTTTTCCAATTTCTTTTCAGCTCACGATTGGCGTTACGCAGTGGACCTCTAAAAAGTATCGCCTCACATTTCGATTCATTCATTTCGATGCGCCACGTATGTAAGTATTCCTGAACATAATCTAATGCTTTTTGTAGTTGAATTTGAATGTCATTGACCAAATATTTTCTACTATACAATACCATGTCGTCTGCATAGGCGCACGTTTGTATATTTTGTGAATTTAGAATTTCACTGCCAACCATCTCGGCCGGATATAAATTAAATAAAATTGGTGCTGTAATATTGTGCCCTGTTGTACCCCATTTAGAATTTTGAATTGTCTGGTCGAATGAATGCCGCCCGTTGTCACCATAAATTTTCGATCGTACAACAGTTCAAAAATAATTTCAATTAGATTCATGTTAAAGTCGAAATTTTTTAATTTTGTTAGCAAAAAAACTCTCAAAACAAACTCGCTTTTTTTATGTCAATCATCGCTGCGCCTGTGGGATGTTTGAAACTTTATTTATGGCATACGTCCGAAACTAGTTTTGTAATGGCATGTACGGTACTGTGTTCCTGCCGAAAACCGAATTGATTCTTTCTTTAATATTGGGAACATACGCGCCACCTTCCATGATTGAATATTGTTCAAATTTCGAGTATTATTGAATTTAGAAGATTTTTCATTATTATGTTTGGTATTAGGTCGGAGCCGAAAGATTTTTATTATTTTTTTTCAGATTTGTGTTAAATATTCGAGTGTGACGAATTATTGTGGATCACCCACTGGTTGATTTAGTGCCTCTGCACGATTTGTTGCCGAAAATTGTACTTTTGCACTTTTTAATAATTTGTTCTCCTCGTGTTTCCGCTTTATTGGCTCCACCGTTGCATTCACTTGTATTCGGGTTTGCCCAATGCCGGATTCCGTCTCGTATGCTTCTCAATATGATGACCAAGTATATCTAAATTTATGTGTTCGTCTAAAATTTGAATTTTGCCATTTTCATTTCGTGCCATGTCCGCCCACGGTATGTTTAAATGGTGCGTACTCTACCATCGTCCACTCATCCACTTCAATCTCCTGGACATTGATGTCGGTTGCCTGTTGTCGCGTCATTTTCTTAATTTCTGCCAACATTTTCATACCCGGTTTTATATTCTGCATTCGATTGACCCAATACTTTTCAATTTCTTTTTTAATCAATGTTTTGTAATGTTTTGTTCTTCCAAATGTGTGTTTGCGTTTGAATTTCGCTATGTTGTATTACGATGATGATGTTGATGTTGATGATGCCTTTGATTTCTTGCCAAATTTCGCCGGTATATGTTTTAATTTTGGTGGTGAGTAGACTTTTATGTTTATATATTTTCCCAATTGATTCATTCTTGTAAAAATTCATGTTGTTACATCGTCTTTGTTTTGCTGGTTCACTATTATCATTCACGTTGGCCAAAAGTAGTTTTGTAATTTTGTCAATATAAATTTTGAGTTCGTCTTCATCTAAATTTCTTGTATTCGGCGTTAATGTTTTTATTCGTGTTGGATCATCCTCATCCTCGCCATGAGTCCCTTCTGCCTCTATAATTGCCTGCCGATGTGCCTTTTCCAACTTTTCAGACCATGCCCCCCAATTTGTATCTGCAAAATTATACCACAAACGTTTTAACGCCTCCGCCTCATTTACACCTGTTTCTAAATCGCCCACCTCTCTCACCACAATTTCGATTGCCTTATGATCGATGTCATAACGGTGGTTTAATATTTCGCCTCTCCCATGTGTTTTAATTTTGATGCGGTTGTCCGCAATGGCCAATTCCAAAAAGTTGCCAAATCTGATCATGGTCGGTGTGTCGCTTTTACAAATTTTCGCTCTAAATTCCATCTCGTTATCGTTCATCCATCAATTTAAACGGTTGCCTCGTGAATTATTCGCCGAATTTCCCCATTTTATGTGCCTCACATTCAAATCACCCGCTATAATGTAAAAATTGTTTGGATTTTGTAATTTTAATATGTTGAATAATTTGTGCCACTGTTCCAAAAAGCGTTCATCGAAAATTTCGTTTGCGTTTCCCGTACAATAAATAGATATTAAAAATAAATGATTGAGTGTATTTTTAATTTTGATTTTAATGACAGCAATTTCGATACCGACACAGTTGCTAATTTGTTGCGGTGTTATTTCTTTAAATTTCAATCCAGTCTTGATTAGGATGGCCGTGACTCCGCCCTGCTTCACATTGACTAAGGTCCCTTCGCACCATCTCATAATTTTTGAATTGGATTTTGTGCCGAAAATTTAATTTAGTCTCATTCACCAGTAGGCAGTCTGGTGAATGCGTTTCCAAAAATTTTAACAAATTTAGTCGCCTCTGAACACTTACAATAGAATTGGCATTTAACGCGATAGTTTTGAAACTGTTTACCAGAAACCGATAATCTGAAGGAGTTGTGAGCCATGCCATTCATCCTCGCCGTCAATTGATTAATTGTCGCATTATTTTGCATACCGACATTTATCTGTTGTTGTTGTTGTTGCCGCGCTGGGATTGGTCCCCCCTTTAGCATATCAGCCATTGATCGGTTCTCTTTTGTCACCGGTATTGATGTGAACATTCGTGGTAGTGGTGTCGCTTGTTGGCACCTTTCTTGGATTTTTTGTTTTAGCCGCAGCATCATTGCTTGGTATATTGAACAACCTTTATACGATGCCGGATGTCCCATCTTGTTACAATTTATGCAGAATATATCCTTGGTTGCTTCTTGGTCAACTTTACAATTTCCGGGTTCATGATTTTTTGAGCACTTTTTATCTAAACTCAAGCCTGCAATTAGTTGCAGTGTGGCCGAAACGTTGGCAATTCTTACATTGCATTATGTCCCCACTTTTATTTAATGTCTGCCAAATTACTCTCTGATAATTTATCGCATGAATATTGTACACCTTGGCCATCGGTGTATTTTTTGTGAATTGTACAATGTATAAAGGAAATGGTCTAAATGCTTCTCCTGTTTTTTTGATTTCATCTGGATAATTTTTTCCACTTTAATGTCCGCGTCACATTCAATTTCGGTTTGAAGTTCAGCCAAATTTTCCGTCTCTGTCAGTCCATTTTGGCGTATACGTAAAATATTTGGTCTTTACATCATCGGAAATCGTCCGTAATTTGTTGTAATTGGCCAAATCGTCCGTTATCACTGTATGTTTGTGGGTGTTTATCCATCTCACTTCAGAATTTTTAATGTTGAGTCCATTGGCCAACTCAATGGTATTTTTATTCTCCTGTCCATGTATATGTAGCGGTGGTACCCACTCTCACTATTGTTGATATTGTTGTTGTTATTATCGTTGTTATTGTTTTTATTATTATTGTTGTTTTTGTTATTGACATTGTTTCTATTGTTATTATTTTTGATATTATTGTTAGTGTTGTTATATTGTTATTATTGTTATTATTTACACTTTTTAATTGTTTGTCTTTGACATTGATTGAACACACTTTTTGTTTAACTAATTCGAAACCGTCATTCTCTAAATTTTGATTACATTTTGACGTTGATGGACTCATGTCAACATCATTATCATTTTCAATTTCATCTATATTTTCTAAAAGTGCGAATTTATTTACCGACTCAAAATTTCGAAAATTCACTTTAATGTTTTCAATAATTTTTGGCTTATTTGCTTCTTTTAATTGTTCTTTCAAAATCATAATTTCGTTTGTTAAATTTTTAATGGTGTTTTTATAGCCGAACAACTCACATGGCAAATCTTGGTTCAGCGATAAACGCTTGTTTGGTCGAGGTTGTGCTATTCAAGGAGTCTCCTCGATAACCACTTCATCCAATACTAGATGAATTTTAATGGATTCCTCCATATTTACAATATTTTGCCTATCCGGCTTTAGTTTAACTTTTTTACAAACCGGGCGACACCGGCTTGCAACTATATCCTTCCGGCACTTCAATATTTTCAAAAAAAATAAAAACTTGAACCACACACAACAAAAAAAATAGAATCAAATAAAATAACTAAACTTTAAACAAGGTATGTCATTCAAAAACAATAAATTAAATTTAAGAAAAACAAAAACACTATTGCGAAAAGAAACAAAAAGTAGGCTCCCAATTGGAAGAGCTCCACAACCACACTGGTGAACAATAACTCAAAAATAAATTGCAACACTTATTGTACTAATACTAAACTAGTTTATTTCACTGGCACTTAATGTGGATGGGCAAGAGTAACCCCCGAACGTTAAAGATCACTTTTACAATACAAAATTTTTTTTCGTCCACTTCTTTTGGTATATCCCAAATTTTTCACAACACTAAACGTTAAATTCACTATTTATTTATATTGGGTTGACGCACAAATAAGTCGCTTATAATCACCATATAATTTTATGCGAACCGTATTTACTGTGAGAGGCCCCTGGGCCCCACCGCGTAACAGTCCTTGTTCTTATTGTTTACAACACTATAAATTGATAATGGGATGCCCCCCGGATTATCAAGATTACAAATTTCTAATTTAAATTTTATTAAAAAAATTTAAATTGTAGACGAAAAAACAATTCATCCGCTCGGGCTCGAAATTCAAAGCCTACTTAGATAATTGGGTATTGTAATGCTTCATAGAACGGATGTATTTCTGAAATTCGTTGAAGTTGATCGTTGCGACAACGGAGAATGAAGTCACGTGAGTTAAGTTTCTCACCAACAATCACAAGTGCCACTTCACCGATGGTTGGTGCATTGAATCGTCTTTGATATTGTCCCACTGGTATTCTGTCGGCTTTAATTACATTGGTGTGATTAGCTACTTTAAACAATCGAATTAACTTGTTTGTATTACTGAAGAATGTTGGTAGGGACGCGTCAATGTAACGTCTTGCACTGTTATTAAATGCTATGCGTTGATCTGCATGTTGTGTATCGTTTGATTGCTCTCCCATAAAGTAATTAATAAAGATCCAGGTAATAGAGATCACCTATTGTAAAAAAATGCACTATCCTCACGACAACCCTCTTGCCGAGATACACATTTTGTCATGGTTTATGTCCATAGGCCGCGCATAGCCATTGCGATTTTTGCGAACATAGCTACATACAGACACAATTTGACTTTTATATATAGAATGCGTGTTCTTGCACGATTGAAATACGTCCCAAAAAATAAATCCCAAATTTGCTGCATGCAACAAATGCTGCACATGTGAAATACTTGCAAAAAAAAATCCTAAATTTTTGTTGCATGCAACAGAGATGCACAGAAATCTCAAAAATATAAGGATTGATTGGAAATACAAGTAAATAATGGATTTTCGGCGTGTTATTTCTTAAGATTTTATTGCCTGGATTTTCTTTATTATTGTTATGGTTTCATTAGTATGTATTTATGTTATAACCTTATAAATAACGGAACAAATACACAAAACTTATTTATTATAATATGAAATAAAAAATCATACCAGTAAACTATAAGAAGAATGCAAGTGTATAAAATGCTATTAACAAAAGTAATCTTCTAAGAGTCACATACTCGGTCGCATTCTTTAATTGAAATTTGTTGCAACAACCCTTTTGTACGGGTTTTGTTGTTGCAACAAATTTCGATTAAAAAATCTCTTCAACAAATTTAAAATGATTGACATGTGGGTAGTATTCAATTTTGCACAAAACAACGTATAGCCAAGTACAATATGTTCGCACTAGTTGGCGTGTTTTTTTTATTGTTTAATTGTGGAAACACTTTTTTTGTTATTTTTATTTTTTTTGAAATTGTTTTTCCAATTCAGTTTTTTCTTTATGTTCGAAAAGTATTCAGACTTCACTTGCTTCCATATAAAATTAAATACTTAAAAACATAAAATAATAATCTTAATTTATTGTTCACATCGATCATATATTATTAATAAATACATATAATAAAATTATTAACAAAGTACAGTCCACAAACTTAATTGATAATATATATTGCATTATTGTTGAAACATTTGGTCCTTTGAGCCGGATGGCATTACACCACGGTTTCATTTACAATTTCTTCGAATTTCAGTATTAAATCTCATTTCATAATAATTATCATCATTATTTGTTAATTAATTAACGATTAATTGTCGATTCAACAATTCGGGACCAACAATAAGACCTTTCGATTCAACAATAAGACCTTTCATTTAAATTTATTTCCAGCCATGACACTTTTAACGGTCAATTTTTAGAAATTTCCAAATTTTGTGTGTGCGATATATTCAATCGAATTTTCCCGGACTTCCAACATAGAATTCGACGTGAATTTTTTTCCGGAAGTTTTCATTAATAGGACCTTTCATTTGAATTTATTTCCAGCCATGCCACTTTAAACGGTCAATTTTTAGAAATTTGCATATTTTGTGTGTGCGATATATTCAATCAAGTTTTCCCGGACTTCCAACAGGATATACAACCTGAAATTTTTTTTTAAACGTGAGCATCTCTAAGACCTTTCATTTAAATTTATTTCCAGCCATGACACTTTTAACGGTTAATTTTTAGAAATTTTCAAATTTTGTGTGTGCGATATATTCAATCAAGTTTTTCCGGACTTCCAACATAGAAGTCGACCTAAAATTTTTCTAGGTGTGACCATTAATAAGACCTTTTATTTGAATATATTTCCAGCCATGGCACTTTAATCGGTCTATTTTTAGAATTTTTCAAATTTTGTGTGTGCGATATATTCAATCGAATTTTCCCGAACTTCCAACGTAGAAATTTACCTGAAGTTTTTCCAGGAGTTTTCATTAATAAGACATTTCATTTGAATCTATTTCCAGTCATGCCACTTTAAACGGTCAATTTTTAGAAATTTACATATTTTGTGTGTGCGATATATTCAATCAAGTTTTCCCGGACTTCCAACAGGAAATACGACCTGAAATTTTTTCCAGGGTTGAGCATCACTAAGACCTTTCATTTAAATTTATTTCAAGCTATGACACTTTTAACGGTCAATTTTTAGAAATTTTCAAATTTTGTGTGTGCGATATATTTAATCGAGTTTTTCCGGACTTCCAACACAGAAATCGAATTGACATTTTTCCAGGTATGAGCATCTTTAAGACCTTTTATTTGCCAGCCGTGACACTTTAAACAGTAAGTTTTTAAAAATTTTCAAATTTTGTGTGTACGAAATATTCAAATGAGTTTTCTCAGACTCTTCTGATGACAATTGATCTGAAATGTTTGAAGTTTTATTTGATGTGTAATTTTTTATTATAGTTTTACGTTGATGAATCGAATTAAACATTTTTGATTTAAAATGAAATTACTGTTTAACATCAAAATCATTTATCTGCTTTATCGACATTTCGGCTGACTTTGTAAACGAATCTACCTTACCGACGTTGACAAACGATAAGCTGCTTTACATCTCCATTATCGACATTTTCGGCTCATACATTTCTATTATAACCGTATTTTCTTGATAAAATAAAACTTTTTTGCTTTAGCTGAATCAGCGCTATTCAGCTATTTCAACTAATGCAAATCTGCATTATCATTCAGCCAAAGCAAAATTTTAAAATGGTTTAGTTTGTGCTTTAGCCATGGTGGTGTTGTTGTAATGGTCTCAAGAAAATACACTGATTGTTACTGTTCAATCTGCATTATCGACATTTTCGGCTACAGCGAGTCGACTAACTTTATAGCCATTAAATAGTGAATTAAAACCACTAAGTCCATTTGTAAACGTGAACCAAATTATTCGGGTTGGTGGTCGCTTTATATATATTATAATCCCAGGAACGCATAATTTTACTAAATTATTAGTAACTGGTGAACACGAAAAACTTTTTCATGCGGGGCCTCAAGCACTATTATATAATCTACAGCTTCAATACTGGATCATCGGGGGCAGAAGTATTTGCCATAATATTGTTCGAAAATGAGTGTGCGATGATTTCGTGCCATTTCTTCAGATGTTAGTTCAGAAAGTTGGCCAATATGTTTCAAAATTACAAGTACCGAAAGTTTAATTTGTTTTTGTTTTTGGAATGTGTAACATTCCATCGAAAATGAATATTATTAGATATAGTTATCACTTTCATTTTTAAAATAAGACTCTGTACTTGTAGCTCCTGCCATTCTACAAGTTGTTTACTTACTCCAAGTCTTTTTTGGTTCTTGCTCTCCTCAGAATTTTTAGAGCAGCCCAATAAATTGAAGCAAGTGGTCGTACTCGCCTGAGGTAATGTTTTGTGCTTAAATGACATAATTTGGTGTTGAGATGCACCCAATGGGGGAAAGTAACCAAACCCCAAATGAGAATATTTGAATATTAGAACGAACGTAGTAAACGAGACATAAATCTAATTAAAAAGAAAAAGATGGCAAGACCTATGTATAGTGCAAAATTTTGAACTTGTTAAACAGTGGCGATAGCTGGATATTTTTTCAATGATCCCCTGTAAATTAGAATTGAAATATTCGAAACTTCGACACCTTTTCATATTGAAATCGAGTTTTGATAATTGCTGTTGCATAAAATTATTCAATCTTTTATAATTAAATCCTCTAGAGAAGATACAAATGTTTGCTCTTTTTATTATATGTCTGTCGCGATATTTTTTGCTATCATGACGGTGTTATATTTGAGTAGTAGTGCAATCGTTTAAAAAATCAATAATATAACAAAACAAATTAGAAATAAATTTCTGGTTACGCATATACCAACACACTTACGCTACTTTACAAGTCAATTTCAATACGATAACGGGATATTTTTGTATTATTTGAAATCAACAATTTTCAAGTTTAGTCGTGTATATAATTTCAAGTTCGTCGGGTGCATTGTTAAACTCGTTTTATCGGTAAATTTTTTTTTATCAAAGTCTTTAAATAAAGTAGTGCGCGCAATTTTAACTTTCCTAAAACTTTTTTCCATAACATTTAAAACTTTTGAAAATTTTAATTATGTCGTGCAAAAATTCGGTTTAATATTTTTAGTGATATATTCAGATGAAACCAAATTTTACGGTAAGCAGCAAATGGATTATTTTAATAAATTGTACATACTCAAAGTCATATGACTAGTATGTTTCATAGGGGACATTATTGGCTTGTTGCTTTAATAGCAGCAACAATAATGACGTGTGTTAACTTAGTGGCAAAGTTTCGTTCGATATTTATAAATAACATTGCGTTTTATTTTTGTTACCATTTTATAAATTTTATTTTTTTGTGTAGGAAAGTTTAAACTTTTCTGGTTCTGATTTTTTCTATGAGGTATTTAAAGTTGTAAGATTATGTATTAAGTAATATTTTTTTTGGTTTCGAAACATTTTTTTGGAACTGATATTATGCTCCGTGTGGCGGCGCCACTTAAACGATGGTACCTACATAAATAATTATATCGTTAGAATTTGTGAGGATGTGTGCCGCAAGAGATTAATGAGGGTAATGACCCCGAAGTAGGGTATTGGCTTCATCAACCCATCCGAGGTTAGTTGTATATTGAGGGTTTAACCATTACCGGGTCGCAAAGTGAACCAATGTTTTTTTTAATTTTTTTATAATAAACGCTAATATAGAAGGTGGGGTAATATATCATATAACACAAGGCTGATTCTATCGGTATTTGAGCATGTAGAATTCGTAGAAATTTTTTGTACTATGAATATTTATCCATACTTTTGTATTTAGGACCGATAGTGAAAATTTTCGACAAACACGAAGCTACTTTGCAGGAACTAAATACCACTTTGTTCATCGTTGTCATGCACGCGTATACTGCAGAACGCACATGCACTTTATGTCTATTTGTTTCAGGTTTAGACGCTCGTTTTCTAGGTGGCGGTTCCATACCAGCTCCCACTAGACCCGTAAGAATTAGCATTCCAAAGGTTTTGAGATCTATTGAATTTATATTTCCGATTTGCTGCTGGTAAATTATAAACCAATTTATAATTATGACATCCACAAAATGCCACAAGACTAGAGGCCACCACTTCTGTGATTTCCGGTCGTGTTCGTAAGGTTTTTTGAGCATGTCGCCTTTATCAACGAATCCCTTATTTTCGTTGTAATATTTTACAACGATAGGGTAAGTTACGTTTTGTATTTCGCCAGATTTAGTTTTTTTCTTTACTGAATCGAGGATATTGCGGGATTAGCAAGCCAGCAATTAATACTGGTTTTTATCACCCAGGACTACTTCAAACTCACCACGCTTCAACTGGTTGTCGGGTTTTACATTGTTAAAAGTAGAGGCAAAACAGCAAAATAATTCTCAGATCAGAAGTTTTTTCCCACAACCTATCGTGTTAGGTGTTTTATTTCTCTTGGACGTAATTGTTTTGCCCGACAGATAATTTACGTATGATCGAGCCTTGAAACGGGTCATGGACTCGTCAATTGCAATTGCCCTATGCGGATTGTATAGTATAAAGAAAGAATTTTTGATATTATATCTAAAAATGGTCAAACCTTATATAGCTTATCGTATCCATCTTCTCCTCGCTCAATTTGCAGTGTTATCATTGATGTATGTGAAGTTGGCCCAAATATCAGCACAAAAGAACACAGCGGCAACACGAAAACTATAATTTCTGTCACGTACGAACTGTCAGCCCAAAAAAAATCATATGTCACGGCATTTAAATGATGTCAGCCCAAAATACAAAAATATTTTTCGTTAAAGATTTTTGAAGTAAGCCGAAATTAATAAGCCCATCTTAATGGACTTTGAGATTTTGGGTATTGGTCATCGGTATCACGGTCACGGTCTAGGACGATGTAATTGGTATCGCATGGCGAGAATGGCCCATATATAGCCACTTTGAGATCTCACTGTATATTTTAATTGAAGTTGAGATTTTGGGTATTGGTCATCGGCCTCACTATGGTTTTCGAGTAGTTCTGGTCTCAACCTCTGCCGGTGTAAATTTTTAGGACGATGTAATTGGTATCTCATGGCGAGAAAGGCCCATATATAGCCAGTTTAAGAACACACTGTATATCTTAATGGAAGTTGAGATTTTGGATATTGGTCATCGGTCTCACTATGATTTTCGAGTAGTTCTGGTCTCAACCTTTGCCGGTGTAAAGTTTTAGGATGATGTAATTGGTATCCCATGGTGAGAATCTTATGGGCCATTCTCACCATGAGATACCAATTACATCATCCTTAATCTTTACACCGGCAAAGGTTGAGACCAGAACTACTCGAAAATCATAGTGAGACCGATGACCAATATCCAAAATCTCAACTTCCATTAAGATATACAGTGTGTTCTCAAAGTGGCTATATATGGGCCATTCTCGCCATTACCAGCATAAAAAATTTAATTTTTTGGGACAGAAATTTGGGCCAACTTCACATAGGTTTATCTTTGAGGTGAAAATTTCCTTATAAAAAATTAAATCTGTGCCGACTCATTTATTGTGATATATATTGATCTCCGAGCTCTGGACGAGACGCCATTAATATATTTATTATAAGAAAAATTTTGATTTTATTTGAATTTGTTGTAGCGTTTGTTAGCATGCTAGGAGGGTATTTGGATTGAAAAAAAAAATTTCATTGAAACAACAAAAATAAAAAGACAACTGAAAATTTTAGAAAAAGGAAACAAATGAAGGAGAAAAGAATTGGATATTGGATAATTAATACTTTCCTTTTTTTGCAAATAAAAAAAAAATAATAATAATACGTCGCCAATGAAAAAATTTGGATTGCATTTTGTCCTAAATTACTTCTATCGAGATTAATATTATGTATTAGGTTTATTTTGCTTGTCAATAAACCCAAAATTAAATCGTTTATTTTATCAATGTTTTGGAAAAAATATTTTCTATGAAAATTGGAAGTGATATTTAATGATAAGTAAAACGAATCCCTCGAGAGCATCATGCATTACATCGACACTATAATTTTTATTTGAATGAAAATATTTCAAATCATTTAGAATTGAGTTCCGATTTACACCTTTGGTTTCGATTATTTTTAGTTTTTTTAAGGTGCGTTGATCCAATAAAATAGAACAACAGTCATCCGTTCGTAACAAAACAGCATTTTCAGAAGTACATTTTTTGGTGTCTTCATTGGGCATTACACAAAACCTTCAAAAATATTTTGCAGAAAAAGATTTAGTAAACCCTATCATATCAATTGCCGCCAGATTATCATGAGATAGGCAAATGATCGCTCCATATAATTTTCCAATATTTTCTATTAGTAATTTTCCAATATTTTCTAAAATTTTGATATCGTCGACAATCGGTTTTAAGAAAAAATTCAAATTAAATTCGTTATGTAAATCATTCACATAAAAAAGGCTTACTAAAAAAATATTAGTTAGAGATGATCTTTGATTGCCTGAAATATTTAGTACAGTAAAATACAAAGCACCTACTTTATGTATTATAGTTTTACTACCTAGGACTCTTGCAACTTCAAAACCATCATAGTATAACTGAAGCAATACTTTGTGTTTATTAAGAAAATTGGTTTTAATAGATTGAAATCGGCTAACAGACATATTTATAAATCGCCTTTCCAAATCAGAAAGTCCCTTCAATGTTTCATACGGTCTGAATTTTTTAGACAAAACAAACTTATTTGGTGTTTGCAATAGAAAATTCTCTAAATTCTATAAATAAACATAAAAAAAGCACAAGTTAAATTTCACATATAATTTCACATAGTATTACATGTGCACTTATATAGACATCGTATTCGAACCGACAGTTTTGTCGACTAACTGAAGTAGCTTGGTTGTTAGATAATTCTAATTGAAAATTCAAATTTTAAAAAGTTAATTAAAAACTGTATATGTATAAGGTATTTGATAAAATATATTTTTCTTTCTACTTTTCAATCTGTTTTATAATATCAACTTACCAGATTAGACGTGTTTTAGTACAAGCTTTAGCTGGAATTCGGGGTGGCTTGTGTATTTATGAAAAATTTCCAAAAAATTTTCTTCGGGAATTTTTACGTTTTCGCCATCCGTGAAATAATCAACATCTTAAGCTGAAATATCTGCATGAACGGATGCTGCAAACAAAATAACACATAGTTTAATTGATTATTACCATTGTTTATTCGTTTTGCGATTATCAACGAAAGACTTGGATTAACTTACTGACATCAGTCGAACTTATTAGAGAGAATTTTATCACTACTAAAATTTAAATTACCATGATCTGTGACTTATACTTCCATAATATAACAACTTAAATTGTTAGTTTGCGTTTGTTGCGCGGCATCCTTTACATGCCCATCAATTACGCAATAATCGTCAATAGAATACAAAACAAAAATTAAAAAAAATCCTTTTTATTTTGTTGCGGACGACGCATTTCCGTTACATAAACGGATAATTAAACCATATGTACCACGGAAAACACACCAATTGCCAGATGATGAAAAGATATTTAATTATCGACTTAGTAGAGCAAGGCGAGTAGTCAAAAATGCTTTTGGCATTTTGTGTGCTAAGTTGTTGCTACTTATATAATTACTTAATAAAAGTAAATAAGAACGGTTATATACCGGCAACCTTAGTGGATTTTTAAGTCCATAGTCTTCTATTTTCTGTTGACGCAGGTGACATAAAAGATATATTTCGCGAACTCCCATTCGATTTCATCTTCAAACCCCTGAGTAGAACTATCGTCGTCAAAATCTGGAGCTGCACTTCCAGATTTTTTTGCTTTTTTGTGCCCTCGTTTTGTGATAGCGTAAACTATCCTTTAACGATTTCCATACTGATTTTCACTCTTCAGCTATATCAAAATAAATATGTAAAATATATATTATGTTCAAACAAATATATTATAATAGGTATGTATTACCTAGCTTTTCCATTTCACTGCTTATTGCGTTCCAAGCACTGGCGATGGCATAGTTGTTTTTATGGAACTTATCCTCCAAATTCCAAATACAATGGATTTTTTTCTACCAACAAACATAAATTTTGTTTTTTTTTCAATTTTCAGTTCGTTCGATTTAGGTTTTTTATTTTTAATGTTAGCTAGTTTTGTCTTTCGTTTTTCACTTTTTAAATCTTCTTTATCCACTTCTTCGTCAATCAAGTATTCTGCTTGATATTCGACGCTTTCATAATTAATAAAAGCTGCGTTTTTTTTTAAAATGCTGTACTAGACCGCGATAAATTATATTTTGATTTTTTAAACCAATTATATAATTTTAAAATATTTGTGCTTCGTATTCACTTCTTACGGATTATTGAATCCTAAAGAACTTATATTAAGCCCATATCATGCATTATATTGTTGTATAAAGTTTATATTTGCTTGTTCTTAACAAATCTGATCTTCTCTTGATATTATGTAGAGTACAACCGAGTTCATTAAAAAATTTAATAATTCCTGAACTGACAAAACTATAGATCGTGATAATTGTTCAATTTAGTACCACCAGATGTCAATATCATACGGGGTACATTTTTAATGTTTACATTTTTTTTATATGGAGTTTAGGCATAAACGGCTATTACAAAATTGGAAAAAAATTAATGAAATGTACTATGATTCGATGCTAAAACTAATGCTTTTTATTTATAATATATGCATAGATGATTTTTTAAAAAAATGTATAAATAATATTACTTGGATATTTAAGAAAATGATGTACAAACTTTAACAATTATTGAAGTTTTGTGAGGTTATGTCAAATTGTTTATTTTGGTTGGTCGACGTTAAGATTCAAGAAGCCTTCAAGAACAGGCAACACAAATTCTAATTTTAAGATGGCAAATAAAGAAAATATTGGTAAGTTTAACATTGAATCTATGTAGATTTATTACCTACATACAATACAGTTAATAGATTAATTAATTATAATTGAAGTAATATTTTCATACATTAACTGAGCGGCAATAAAACTGTTTTAAATGAGAGGTACATATACTCTAAATGAATTTGTATTGCATTTATATTTATGACTTATGTATGTACATATATTAATTAATTATAGATTGCAATTGTGGGAACAAACCCAACTTGATCAGAAATTGTATACAACAAAAACAATCCCAGCGCCTTCCAATGACAACCGTTTCCTACAATTTGTTTTATTTTTCGGAAAGACATGAAAACGTATTCCAGAATTTTTCACAAACTTGTTTGTACATTGGGGCACACAGCAATATTTCACCATTATAAATTTTCTTTAGCTACAATTCAACATAACTAAATGTCAATAAACATTTCGATATAACCTCACAAATTTACAAAACTTGTTGCTATTTAAACATTATTTCCACACATATCCTAATGGTTACTAATTAATATTTTTCAAAAAATATATGTCTAATTGTGTTTTAATTAAATAATTTTATTTTGAATATCGAAATTTAGCACTTTTCATACAAAGATTCTAAATTTTATCAAGTCTATTTTCGCCTAAACTCCATATAAAAAAAATGTAAACATTGAAAATGTACCCCGTATTTAGCTGACGTCTGGTGGGATAAAGGGTGAAGTTTATGTACTAAACATGATCTATAAGGAAATTTTTTAGTACACAATTTTTTGATTGTTCCGACAGAGACAGAACTGTCATTTTATTTTCATATTTTCTGTTGTTTTTGGGGATGTGCCAAGTCGGATGAAATATAAATAAGAAATGGACAAATTTAATGTACAATATGGATATGTCCAGTTTATATCGTGATTTCGTTCCTGAAATGTTTGACGTTTCTCATGGGGCACTTCAATTTATAACCTACGAATAAATGAAAACCCCATTATACTGTACGAGTAAAATTGGCGGTACTTCATCAATTATTGTGTTCAGAACAACACATGTAGTTCACCTGAAATTTTAAAAAATAAAACACTACTGTTGATTAATGGCAATTTTCGGCGTTTTATTAAAATTGATTTTTCATAAATTCGGCTTTTCTGGATTCTCAACTTTATCGGGTGACTATAAAAAGAAAAATGTTTATGCGTTCCACATATTGTTTAGTAGTACTTCCAATTTTCACCATTTGTGCTTTAGCTTTATGTTCTTTCTACAGTACCAGTGAGAGCATCCGAACGAACCGTGATGGAATCAATATTTCAACTAGCTGTTGATACGATGACAAAGTCGAGTTAATTTTAGCATCGAGTCGAACATTACGAATTAAATTCACAATCCAGCAATCAGCTTTCTTTGATTTTATGTTTAATTTATCGACCAACATACTTAAGATAATGCATTCATGGATTCACGGTTTCCAAAATTTTCTCGTGTAATTCTTTTTTGTCATATATCGAAAAAAAAGTATTTCAATGCATAATTTGTAGATTATGTTGTCATCATACATACTTTCTTGTTGCACAAAAATTCCAACAACGGAAAAGTTAAATGCCGATCAAGATATTTGCAAGTTTTTGCCGTTAAATCGGATTTTTCCATCATACGAATTACTGATTTATTTGCCACATACCGTCCAAATGGGGTATTGCTAACTAGAAATAAAAAAATATTAGTATTTAATTCTTTTGTAATAAATTATTAAATCACTTTATGTGCTGGAACATCATTTGTCGTAATTTTGTCACTTCTCTTTATAATACGCATATAAAATGAAGCATACAAATTGATTCGAACTGATTGAGATGTATCACCACTTACATATCAAGCGAATTAGTATCCGTACTGAATGCCAATGAATCGGAATCCGGTGTTGTATTATTATTAAATATTGATCGCATATCACGTATATTTTTTTTTTGTTTTCGCTTAGCTGCAGCATTCCAATTTGCTTTAACCGCTTCACTGGTTCGCCTCATCTGTTGTCTCTCCGTGTGAACCCTTGCCGATGACTTAATTTTCCAATAAGATGGTTCAGATGGGGTCGGTACGAATATTCCAATTTTCGTCGACGCATTAGACGGTTGCAATGAATCAATTACGGTTTGGGCGCGTTTAGCACCCGCTACTTATTCGCAACTCTTGCGAATTTCATACGCGGCAGTTCCATCTCTTGTGGCTCATCCATTTCAGCTTGATTATGAAAATCGTCACCCATAAATCCATTATCACTACCGCTGTCATCTTAATTTATGTTACTATCACCTACGGTTGATTGCAGCATTCTGAAATTACAAGATCGAATAGCTCCCTTATTTAGATGTTTCCAGCCAAAGGCGTACTTATTCATGTCGCACGGCGTACCACTAATTTTGTATTCACTAAAGATTATCAGTATTTTAACGGGGCCGTCTAGCCTTTTGTATATCACATAAAAATTTTCATTTACAACGGGTGCGTCCTCATTGAGTATAAATTCATTTTGTGTATTATCCCAGTACGGATTATCGTAATCAAATAAAATTTCCGAGTTATTCGATACCATCATATTTAGAAAAGCTCGATTCGAACTATTCATATCGCTTAAATTGGATTTTCACATCGCAGCACTCAAATTTTAAACTTTAAAACTTATTAATTAGATTTGTTATTGAGTACAAGTAAAAATTTATAAAATATTTTTGTTAAATTTGACTAATTTATTGTTTATTTCGTAATTTATTTTAAACGTCAAAATGATTCACTTGAAGTTAGTAAAAGTTGTTGTACTAAAATGTTCCTTTCAAAATTTCTCTGTATTTTATCGCGGTCTCGAACACCAGATTTAAAAAAAACGCAGCAAAAATTATTTAGATCATCTATTTAAAACAAAAAAAGTTTTCGCGTTGTTCTGTCAAAATTTAGTTCAATTTTATCGTTCTAGGCAGATAAATTGCTGAGAAAATTTGTAGAGTTTTCACTAGCGCAGTCTATATTTGAATGAGATAACTACAAAATTTTCGCGGCAGCTGCGTACCGCATCTGCGAAATCGCAAGCTAAATATTTGTTTGTTATTTCGCTAGCTAAATTTTACGCCAAATTTGCATGTAAAATTTATCTTAACGCGAGCTGAATACCGACCTTTACCTTAAAACCGAAATATCTGATCTCGTCTATATTATTTTTACTGCACAAACTGTCTAAAACAACCAAATATAATATAATGGTTTCTACACTTTTGTGTTACCGAACAAATTTTGGGGTCTCCCGATTACTGTAGGAATCGTTTAATTGTTATTTAATATATGGTGATTATTCCATAATCACATTATTTATAAAATATTTCAGGACACAGCACTTATACAACCTTTTTTTATCCAACACAGTAAACTAATTATGTATACTACACTTTTTAAATGTGTATTGTAATGAAAACCTCAAAATTAACAAATTCTAACAAATAACTATTGCGACGCGACCTTTTTCTTTTAAAATATCGACAAACAATGAAAAAAACAAAAAAAAATCTTCTCTTTGCCATTTACCAAAATTTTGGTATTTACCAAAATACACAAGTGCGTTCGCGATTTTTGACTAACAACAACAAAATCATCAATAAAAACTTAAGACTATAAACAATTTACAATATCATTTAGTCTAATAAATTAATCTATTACCAAAGACAGTCTTTAAATATATAGTCTTATTATGAATTTTTTATTAAAGGACGGGTATCTAATGAAAATAGAATTTTAATGGGTTTATCTCTGTAAAAATATTAATTTTTGGTTATAATTTTTTTACTCTCTTGTTTTTCTATTTTTAATTTTCAAAACAACATACATCATTATCCGATGCATTTGTTTCCAAATTACAGATGTAGTTGCAAATGTAACATCATAATGGATTGCAAACAGTATTTTATAAATTTGAATACATAACATGCAACATAATCTGATAAAATTGCATTAAAAGTAAATTAGGCTCAAAGAAAATATAGTAATCAGCTATGCTACTCACAATTTTGTTTTCTGGATTCAAACTATTGCGCAATAGATTTTAATTTTTAATTTAAACCCTTATTTTAAATTAAATCATTAAATATTTTTGTCTTGTAGCAGCTGCGTAATAAAATTTTTGTCCGTGAATCCGAAATGAAAAAAATTGAAATGAAAATAAAAAAAAATTAAGGACATTTTTGAGATGTAGATTTTTGTTTAAATTTTATTTTCGAGAGAACAGAATAAAACAAGACAAAAAAATTTAATGATTTAATTTAAAATACGGGTTTAAATTAAAAATTAAAATCTGTTGCGCAGTAGTTTGAATCCAGAAACCAGAATTGTGTGTAGCATAGCTAAATGAGATTTAAGTAAAACCGTATATTTCTCGATGCAACGTTTCCATCAAAAAAAGTAGTAATATTTTCGAGTGTGTAAGGTTATAACTTATAACACACAATACTAATGAAACAACAACAATAATAAAGAAATTCTTTGCAATAAAATCTTTGGTAATAATGCGCAGAAAATCTATTATTTATTTTTTGTCGTCTTACTTTGGTACAAGTTAAATCCATTCTGGAATAGAATTAATATTGTGCTCAAAGTAACAACCAAAAATATTTTTTAATTTATTTTTATTAGTTGGTAACGATTACATTATGAATTTGAAAACAACGTAAAAATGCAACTAAATATATTCAATTAAATAGTAATGTGCTAGAACATTATTGAATATTATTACAAATCGTAACTAATTTCTCGTGTTGTTTAGAAAAATGCGATGTCAAAATAACAAAAATCACTTTTATATTTTTATTGCCAACATTTAAAAATAAAAGTATTCAATAAAATTACCCTGGTGGTGAACATTTAAACTACAGGTAGAATAGAATAATTCTATACCAGCAGAAAAGTTGGTTTAAAATAATTCCAATTTGGAACTACACATATGGGATTGTTGTTGTAAATTTCTCGAAGTAAGACAGCATTTATTTCCAATCAATCCTTATATTTTATGAAATTTTTGCGCAACATTTGTTGCGTGCAACAAACACGTGCACCATTTGCTGCGTGCAACAAATTTGGGATTTGTTTTTGGGGCGTATTTCACACGCATTATATACATTGGTTCTTTATGTATTTATAACGACATATATCTGTCATTCTATTGATCCTCACAAAAAAAACATATTTTATTACAATATCTTTGAGTAATCCACATACAATTTGTTAATCGTGCACGAGACGAGCATTTTCCACTTGTTGCCTGCAATATACTAAATTGAAAAAAAAGTAAAACGAAATGCTATAAACATCCTTCAGGATTCTACCTTAAACCGATGTCAATTTAAATTTTTATGTAATCAAAATGCCGAATAGTTGTTTTTGTATTTTTAAATGAGGTTAATCTTCCATATGTATACATAATACCAAATCGAAGGAGAAACACATAAATTTCAAGAAATGATGTCTTATTTCACTAATTTTTTCTATTTCAATTTTCCCAATTCACAATGGGACATTTAACCATCACACAAACGAAAAAGAAAAATTGTTAACACATTGCATGTCAAGACTTAAAATATTAAATTCCATCCTATCCATAAACATATTATTACAGGGCCAATGAAAATAAGATGCCAACCCAGATAAGTGAAAATATTTGTAATGTTGTTTTTGTTGCGGTGGGTCTCTTATCATTTCAAGATGTGAAATATGTGCAAGAGACTGAGTTGTATCGCATGCGGCTTTTCAGAAAAATAATAAAATAAATAATAATTTTTGTTTAACATCCCTTGTCAAAACATAAACAAAAAAAAAATAAAATACAGAAACGAATAAACATAAATTTTTGCTTAATTTTATCCGAGAAAAACAAAAACAAAAATATAAACGGAAAAATATCAATTTTGCAAAGTAATTTTTTATTTTGTGGTACCGAAACATCTCTGCACGAAAAATATGAAAAACAAATATTTCGCTCCTGTTTTGCCATCAAATTACCATACATAATGATGCAGTAGTTTTTCCGTTTTGTACTGGTGCGGGTTGTAAAGTGATGCGACCGAATAATAGTGGCATGATATTTGGGAGGTATATGTTTTATATCACACATATTAAGGCAAACAAATTTTTTTTTGTTTTTTGGGCAAAATGAAGTGAGTTAGGAGGTATGGAAGAGCTTTTTATGAATGAAATTTTGGGTTTCCTTTTTGTATTTTCGATATTTTTTTTTTGTTTGCTTTTTATAACATTTGAAGATAGATGGTTGGTAAATTTATGAATTAATTTCAAAATGTCACGTTTTTATTTGGGAGGTGATTCATTTACTGTGTATTTTGTTCTTGTTTTTGTTGCTCATTTTGTCGTTCTTTCTTGGTGCGTATCCGATTAAAATTAATTAGATTGGGGACATTGGTTCAGTGTTAAAAAAAATAAAAATAATGTAAGATGTATACTTAAGCTACACGTTATAATATTATATGTTTAGGTACACAAGACAAAATATTTAGCATGAACTACATGTTTAATGAATTTTTTGTTGGTGTACACCTTATGATGCCAAAATTAAAGTATAAATTACCCCCGAAAAAATGAAACAAATATAAGACGTTTTAGTGATGATACTGTTAATTTTTTTTGGTTTTGTTAACATGCTAAGATATGGTGATCTGTCAGTGTCCAGACTGAACGGCTCTCATTTTGGGTATATAAACATATATTTTTTTACATGATTAATTTTGTGCTTAAACTTTGCAATGTACAATGTTAACTTTTAGAAAAGTTATTTTTACATTAGCTCGATTACTTACAACTGATGACAGGAATATTTTTTATATTTGTACGTTTGAGGTGTTAATGAGAAGTATAACTGTATACTTTACGAATATAAATTTTATTCTGTCTTTATGTATAAAATCCACGAGTTTATTCGCAAACTCGAACAACATTTGTTGCTATAGTAAGGACTTCTTAAACTAAATCCACACTATTAGGCGAAGATCAACGAGAATGATTTTGATATCTTGGATAGACAAATGGAAAATCTAAGTGTGGGAACAGTTTCAGAAATGTTGCCCATGTTGATCTTCAATATATTCCGGGGCCGCATGATTGGCTTTCGCTGATATCCTTTTATTCCTATGGGTTGTTGACCTCACAGTCCTGGGAGAATGGTGGAAGCCGCTGGTAAATGTAATAGAAGCATCTTTTTCATGAATATATACCATCCGATGATAATGAGTGTTGCTGGTATTAGTAAGTAAATTGTCAGATAATGATGTTCATATGGGTAAATGGCAGCTAGATCTTTGCTACGATACGGTTTAATTTGGGTTGGTTTGAGGTGGTCAATTATTTGCCTGGTTTGCTCTCTTACGGTTGAAAATACCAGGTATCCCCTCTAGCAACAGTTGTTGAGCAATAATATCATTGAAGTTGATTTTTTGCCTTTTTTATAATCTTGTTAGCGGATTATTTGCTCCAATAAAATTTGTATTATTGTCGCATTGAATTTTTAAGAGTCCGATGATCATAAATGGTCTTAAGGAAAATTTTATAATCGTTCGTGATTTTAATTTGTTCAAGAATTTTTTCGGCTTTTCGGACAAAAAAGCCGAAAAGCCGAAAAAATTCTTGAACAAAATAAATGGTCTTATTGGTTGAACTCTTGCGGTTGGTAAGTTTCCCATCAGTTGATCACTCCCTGGATGGATTTTGAACTTGTGACATGCATTTTGAGATTATTGATTTAGTTGTGATTCTGCCTCTTATGATCAAATATTTCTTCCGTGTGAATGAGAGGGTGAGTTTGATACCTCCATGCAACATTCTCAAGTGTGCATAGTTGATTAAGCTTTTCGTAAGTTAGTGTTGTGTAGAAAGTATGGCTGGATATTCTTCTTCATAGCTTAAAAGTGACTTATGATGTCTACCACCTACTCGAAATATTCATCTGCATGTGTGGGTAACTGCAGCATGGAAATTTTCGAATTTCAAAGTTCACTTCACATACCGATTAAGCCCAATTTGTGCTAATTAGTGCTCACGGGGAAAAACTAGTACTGGTCCAGGAACCGAGAAAACGGGAAAAGAAAATTTCAAATTTCGCATGAAAGACGAAAGAAATAAAACCTGATTTCTAGAAAATACCAAAAATGATTTAAGCATGAATTTAACACTTCCCAAAGGCGGCTTCTAACAGATACTACATTAAACAAACTAAATACAGAGGTATACCATTAAACAATGGGGTCGTTTCCGGGATCTAAAATTTTATGTTATGTTATGTTATTGCTGTTTTTCAATACAAATTCCAATAGGAAGCGCGAAAATAAAATAACATAACATAAAATTTTAGATCCAGGAATCGACCCCAATATTTGTGTTGAACAACAAATTAAACAAAAGAAGTAAAATGTTCTAAGATCCAAGAAGGGGCGATTCAAACAGCATATTTCTGTGGCAAATTCATTGCCATTCGATAATATATTCGCTGAATTTGTGCTAATCCAGAATTGTCCCAATTCCATTGAACAACAGAAACGTTGAATGAACAGTTTTCTGTTACAAATATTATCGAACGGTATAGTATCTTTTAGGGGTTTGGTTGTTTTTAATCAATTTTGAATGAAAATTTATGAAAATCATATTTCTTTGATAAACACAAATGTCGTTAGCAGGCTTAAATTATTTCTGTTTTTTTTCTAGAAATTGGTTTTTATTTGTTTCGTCTTTCAATGCAGAAGGCATGGAGAAATGCAATTAAAGAAAACAGTTTTACTCTTTTTATCTATTAAATTGTTCATCATTATGAGATATTTCTGGATCATAGCAGCTGGGTTGTATATTCTTTACAATGATCTTCCCGGCCCCATTTAGATCGTACTTATTCACTTTTATTTTTCTACATTTTTTGGTAAACTTTATTATGCTTTTCACAACCCTTTTTAATTTGGTGAAACCTGATATCTTTTTTATCAAATCATCTGTCCTGTTCTCATCTTCTGTGGCTACTTCTGTGGTTGTTTAGCCAATGTCTTTTATTTCTATCGTTTCTTGTTTTTCTAGCTCGGAATGATTTTGTATGTCTAACGAGCTGTACTGTTTGTTTCTGTGTCTGAGAGGTCCACCACAGTAGATAATTTATTAATTCATTGACCGCGGTTTGCACAGTTCGCTGGATTATCTCCTGATTTAATGTGTCTCAATTGTCGTGGTTCTGTAAGATACCTAATCTCCGATACGGTTTGTAGAATCAGAACTAACTATTGCTGTTGTTGTATTCTTGATGTTCTAGGAGCAGTTGTTGTTTTTCGATAATGCGAGGTTTTTTCTCGTAAGACTGCTTCTATAGCTGTAAAGCGTGATTCAAGAAACTTCATGAATTCTTGAAATGTTTGAATTTCTCTTGAGTTTTCTAACGATATTTCGTATGATTTTAGAGATTCATGATCCAGCTTTTTAGCCAATACGTAGATGATGATTTGATCCCAAGAATTTGTGTAGACTCCTTCTTAGTGGGTTGATTGCATGTAGACACTCTCTCGTGGTGTCATGCTGATTCATTAATCATGGTGGGTTGCGACATCACCGTATGGATGTACCTGGTTATATTCATCCTGCGATTATCGTACCTTTCCTTGATTATAATTGCCAAGCTGATTGATTTTTTTTGCTGCTTCACCTCCTGTGTTTTATTCATCAAGTAGCTCATCTTATGTGTGTTGTTTAGTGCATGATTTTTGTGTACTAATTGTTAAAATACATGTTTATATGTCATCCATTTCATGTTCTCCACAGAAATATGGTATTTGGGCTTTTGACAGTTTAATTTCTGCTGTTAGATTGCTTCATACTTTGTACGATTTATTTTCTGCTATTTCTTGAACCACCATGTCATCATACGCTTTACTAATTTCTTCGTAATAATCGTCTATGAAGCTTTCTGTTGTTGTTTCTTCATCTTCCGTTGCTTCTAAGCATATGGTGCCGTAAAGATCTGTAATTTGGTTAATCATTCTCTATCTCTCTGAGTTGCTGACAAATTTAGAGATGCCTCGTGTGCTCCGTTGTCTGGTTTTTGTTGTGTGGATCTTATCTCTTTGTATAAGTTCTTCATTTTTACATCTTGTTGTTTTAAAGTGCGATTCAATGTTGTTCGTTGAGTCGTTAATTCTTCCAATCGCACTTTGAATTTTATTAGTGGCTCTTCTCTGTTGTCACTTAGATGTGGAATAATGGAATATATCGCTTGTGTATCGCATTCCAGGCCAGAGAAATTACCATTGAAAATTTGCCAAACTTTTGGCGACACCCGGATGTGCTGCAGATGGAGGATTGTGCGAGATTGAGTTCTTAACGTTCCGACGTTCATAAAAATGTTCCCATCATGAACATGAAAGATACTCATAACCTACCGATCATATCAAGTACAGTTTGAAAACGCTTCTGCAGAGGTGAATTTAAATTTGAATTACGAGAAAAATTTTGTCTACATGACTACCCTTCTACCCAATCTACCACTCTTTCTGTTCCATCAGCCAACATAATCTAGAGTGTTATTTATAATTATGAATGGATAGCCCGTAATGTAAGCTCGAAACTTTTGCACGTTCATCACTGTTGCAAGTCATTCCAGTTCTGTTGCTCTGTAATTTTGTTGTGTGGTTAAAAAGTCAGCATCCAAATAATTTTGTTACCCTTTTTTAGTAATTCTATCATGGATGAGTAGTTCGGTACTAAACCCCTATACTAGCCGGTTATGCATTGTACGTTATTTGCATTCACTTTAAGTGAGCCATCATCAACCACATAACCCAGGTATTTTGTATCTTTCAACATAAATTTGCTATTTCCACATTTATTATCCTCATAAGCTTAAACGATGTTTGGGCCGAGTTGCATAGCTCAAAAGGCATATTATAGTGAATTGAGAATGCGGGCGACCCGACACGATGAGAGCTGTTTCATCGATTGACTCTTCATCGAAAGGTATTTGTCACAAGACATCTGTTAGATTTATCACGCTAATATATCAGAGGCAACCAATAAATATCCTGCACCGTGACCGCGAATACTTTTCGACCATCAAAAGGCATCCATTTAATACAGGGTGGGTCATTTTTAGTCCTTTTTTCATTAGTAAATAAAACACACATTTTGGGATGAAAAGTCAAACTTTTTATCGTTAATGCACACCACTGCTTCGTCTACTGGCTTGTTTCCTAACATCAAAACGTCCATGATTATTTCCAATAAAAGCGATTCAATGACCTCAATTTCAAGTGTTCCAATGTTGTGTTTAAGTTGTTGAATTGTTTGTGGATGATTAGCATGCACCTTACCTTTCAAATAACCCCACAAAAAATAATCAAGTTGTGTTAAATCCGGGCTTCTCTGCGATCAAACCAAAGGTTTTTTAACATGTTGCAATAACGTTCTCCATTCACTGTAAGGGCATTTCCTCTTCGTACTCTTGGAGTGGGAACTTCTGCTTTGTGAATAACATGAGGATTCTCCGCTTCTCAAATTCGGGTAATTTACGAAATGTTGTTGTTTTTGAACGATTATCTTTACAATAAATTTGGAAAATCAAAATGCGTTGTCGTGTTATTAGCGACTCTATGATGATAAATGGCATATTTTTGACTTTTCATATGTCAAAGAAATTTGATCAATCGCGTGCCATTGTACGGTATGGTTGGATTTAGGTTGCGAAGCAAAATGTTTGGTAAACCAATTTTCAACCGAGGAGTTAGTTGTGGTATTCCAGGCAAATCGAGTGAATTTAAGAATTCAGTGGGGTAATCGTTTACATCAGTGACAGTGTCAACCGATTTGAATCACATCAATTCAACGGGAATATTTGTTGCATTTGGAAATAATTTTGGTCAACATCGAAATTTTTATATAGCTGCTAAAATCACTCGTTCACTGAGCCACGTATCTGAGCCATATGATCAATTACATCGATCGATTAGGGAATACACTTTCGGTTAATTAATTTTTCGACGCAACGATGTTGCATAAATTGTCTGGCAATTTAATTAACTGTGTATTTTCATACAATCAAATTCTACCATCACAAATAGTCAGCAATTATTTGGAAAATTTGTTTGCAAAACGTAAAATGACAGGTAATATCTACCGAAAACCGTCAGATAACAACGATAGGGCCCCACCAAGTCTGGTATTGTCATTCAAATTTTGCATCATTCTATTTGATGCATCAAGAGAATGTTTATGAGCCATTGTGCATTTATTTAAGATGCTAATTTGACAATTTTTAAGTTTGGTTGCTACATTTAATCGTTTTTTGATATTACAGACCGCATATTCATTATTATGAATGTTTAAAGACCGCGTCAATATTATTCGGTCGTAAATGGCCATTTACTCCGTCAGTTGGCAATTCCTCATTAGTTGCAATAACTGCAGTCAAATTGACGGTATCAAATTGTTGTTCACGCGCATTCTGTGTAGAATATTTTCGTTCGTGTGATTTTTATTAATTTCACATAGATCGATGATTGTGCCGAACAGTATGTCGTCAAGAAAATGGCGAACAAAGCAATTGCAGTTGGCCGTTGACAGTTCGTAAATGTTCGAAGGGCGTTTGTCCTTGAAAATTTACCAATACTAATAACAAACGCAAAAAGAAGCACTCACGTTGATTTGGGTGAACAGCACTCAAAAAAAAGGAAGTAAATTTGATGAAAGTTTTGATTCAGTATGCCCACAAACTAAGTTGATCAATTTTAATCAGTTTTATCAAAGCAATAAAATAATTTATTAAACTGAATAAACATTTTGTTAAATTTATTGGAAAAACCAGAGTTATTTCATTTTGGAAACTTCTCCTCTCGTTTGTTCGATTTCAACACTTCGTTGAAGGAAATGTAGTAAAAATGACGAATGTTAATCAAATGTATTAATAAACGGTCTGTCAAATTTTCTTATTAAATTATGATGAAATTTATGTAAATTTTTATCAAATTGATAGACCCTTTTTACTCCATTTAAGAGGCGTTTGTCAAAAAGATCACCTAAGGTGTAGAATTTATTTAATTTTATGACGTTTTATTAAACTTTTAAGAAAATTTTACTAATCTAATAAAATTTAATCATTTTTTTTGCAAATGTGGTGTAAAATTATGCATTATAACCATTTACCATCATACTTCCCAACTGAACAGCAAAAAGTATTGGTTTCGTGTGAGGACATTTTTATAAAATAAAGGTTTTGCGAGAAGTATTTTATTTGCTTTACTCCATAAAGCTATTAACGAAATGTAAATATGTATATATGTATGAGTGGGCTCCCTGAACTAAAAAAAGTTAAAATTAAAAAAGTGAACTTAAAAATAGTGTTTTTATATGAAAAAATGCGACCTTTTTTAAGTCATACTTTTAACAAATTTTCTGACTTAACAAAGGTGTTTTACAAAAACAAATATAATTTCAAAATGACACAAGAAAAGCATATTTTATGTCATTTTACAAATATATTTTTTAATTCATTTTCAAAATGATTTAAAAAAGGCATATTTTATTTCACATTATAAACATAAAATTTACATTTGTTTTTAATGGGTCCCATTTGAAACGCGATATTTTAAAACGCGAATTATCAAAAGACGATATTTCAAAACGCAATATTTCAAAACGCGATATTTCAAAACGCATTACAGTACAAAACGCACGCGATAAGTACAAAACGCGATACTTCAAAACGTGATATGGTAAAAAACGGGATATGGTACAAAACGGGAGTTTAGGATCGGGTTATGTCAGGCGGGTGAATCGGAAATTTAATTTCAGTTTATAGGAATTTAAAAATCTTTAAATCTTTAAAAATTTCAATTGTGAATTATTATTTGTGTACTAATTCTGAATTAAAATATGCATTTTTTAATTCATTTTGATTCATTTGCAATTGTTTTTTGCACAGTTTCATTAATGTTAGCATTAGTTGATAATTTGGAATGAATTTAATTTTCAAATTACAGTAAAAGGACACTCAGTTACGCGGAAATTTGATTTTTAGGTATACTTTTCTCTTTCATATGCATTTTTTTAATTCATATTGAAATTTTCAACTGTTTTGAATTTTTGAGATTTTTGACATTTTCATTAATAAAAGCACTAGTTGAAAATTTTGAATGGTTTTAATTTTCATATTACAGTGAAAACCTGATTATTTGGCATGCAATTAACCGGAAAACTCAGTTAACCGGAATCCTAGCTTTAGGATTTTTTGTTACTTTTTTCTCTTTCATATGCATTTTTTAATTCATTTTGAAATTTGCAATTGTGTTTTGCACATTGAAAATTTGGAATGGCCTTAATTTTCAAATTACTTTCATTGATGAAAATGTGCAAAAAACAATTGCAAATTTCAAAATGAATAAAAAAATGCATATGAAAGAGAAAAGAAAGAGAAAAGGCAAAAAAAATTAATTAAAATTAAAATTCACGTTAACTGAGTGTTCCGGTTAATTGGATACCGGATACTCGGGCGTCTACTGTACATAATATGAAAATTAAAGCCATTCAAAATTTTTAACTAATGCTCTCATTAATGAAAATGTGCAAAAAACAATTGCAAATTTCAAAATGAATTAAAAAATGCATATTAAAGAGAAAATAAAGAGAAAAAAGCAAAAAAAATGCTAAAAATCAAAATTCCGGTTAACTGAGTATTCCGATTAATTGGCTGCCGGATAATCGGGCTTTTACTATAATATGAAAATTAAAGACATTCAAAATTCTCAACTAATGCATTCATTAATGAAAATATGCAAAAAAAAATTTCAAAATGAATTAAAAAATGCATATGAAAGAGGAAAGAAAGAGACAAAAGCAAAATAAAATCCTAAAAATTAAAATTCCGGTTAACTAAGTGTTCCGGTTCATTGGATGCCGGATAATCGGGCTTTTACTGTAATATGAAAATTAAACCTATTCAAAATTTTCAACTACTGCTTTCATTAATGAAAATGTGCAAAAATCAATTGAAAATTTCATAATGAATTAAAAAATGCATATGAAAGAGAAAAGAAGAAGAAAAAAGCAAAAAATATCCTAAAAATTAAAATATCGGTTAACTGTGTGTTCCAGTTAATTGGCTTCGAGATAATCGGGCTTTTACTGTTATATATTTTTACGTTTTATTTTGATCTTTAACATTTTCACATTTTATTTCATATTCTAAATGACTTAAAAATACACATGGTATTTATAAACATACTTCTTAAATCAATTTCAAAATGACTTATGATATGCATAAAAAAAGTCAGCTTTTTTTATTTCATTTTCATTACATATTTTAAGTCCAAAAACACCATTTTTAAGTCAGCCTTTTCAGGGAGCCGTATGAGTGACTTTATTCTCAACACATTTAGTATGGAAACCACGTGTACAACTAATACATTCTAGGACATTATTTTTAATTGTATCCGCGCATCTAAAACAAAGTCCAACCATTTTGTCCTTCTCTTTGTTATGCCACAAGAAAGATCAATTAGCTCCCTCCTTGGCGATACTTCCAGATTATTATTAGCTGTTGATTCATTTGAACTGCAGCAGTTAATGTTTCTTCCGCGTTATTATTTTTTTTTTGGTTATCAGTTTGCCTAGTTTCGGAACCGGTGGTAAGCTTGGTCTTTTTGTACTCTTCTTTAAATTTTCTTTCTCTTCTTTTATTCTACCTCCCTTCGATTGTTCAGCTTCTTCCTTAATTTGCTTTTTTTTGTATTCGTTTCCCTGCCAGAGTTTTGAAGTAATAACGAACGAGTTATGTGTTGGTCTAACCTTCTTTTTGTCTGGAGTTTTATTTTGTACGAAATAATCCTTAATCGCTAAAGCTTCGCACTCATTATTTTCTGTATTCAAAAATACCACTGGTAAATCTTCGATTCGGAAATGATTCTGCTGATTCGTTATAATTTCAGCTTCCATTGGTTATGGTTCATCTTCTATATATCCGGTTGCAATATACTTTGGGACATCCAAGAGTGGCAAAGTTTCATTCATAAGCTCAATTTCCAAAAAAATTTCTTCTTCTTTGTCTATCTCCGACATTTCAAGTTGAGGTTCTTCCTTTAGTTTCCTATAAATGTCGTAAAGAATTACGAAATCTTCAGAATATGTTGAATTTGAAAAATTTTCCAACTCAGATAATTTAGTTGTTCCGGTTATTTCCTTAAAATTCTTAAAAGTGATTGAGTTTAACGAACTGAGACTTTCAAGAAGCATATTACCAGTCCTGGCTATGCAATTTTTACATACAAAGGGTGTACACCGCAAGCCTTAAACCCATTTTTGATAGTTGTAAGATGCAAATGGTTTGTCACAGATTTTTGCAGAATCTGTGCTACGTGGGCTTTAGTTACATCGACACCTGAATAGTTGGTTCTAAATTTCAGAATTGCTTTTTTCCAGCCGTTCTTCAATGGCTTAAATGCCGCCGGTTGTAAGATTTATGTAGCATTTGGATATAGGCATACTAAAACAATCTTCAACTGCAAACATAGTTTTGATACTCCTATGCTAAAATGCGATTTATGACCACCCAAAAATAAAATGATCGGAAATTCAACATTCCTTGAGAGCAAAGAGGATAGAGGGTATTTTTAATATAATTAATAAAAACATCCGTTTTCATCCAACCACTTTCCGATAAAGCAAAACTCCAATCTTTAGGAATGTAATTTACAACATTCGCCGGAATCAGCAAAGGTAAACATTACTGTTAAATTTTCGTTTGCCTGGTCTTCGTCAATTTCAAAAACGGCTCCTTTTGGTGCTAGGACTTTTCCAGTTCTCGGACACAATAAGAAAGTGGTTTCATTTCCGTTATAAATTCTCGTTGGATCATTTAAAATCGAGTCGTAACCTTCGGATTGTAGCTCTTTAAAAACATTATCGAACCAATTTTTGATGTATGTTTCGGACAACCGCGCGGAGGCTACCGTCACTGCCCCTGGAACACATTCGGTAACGATCGGATGGCAGCTTAGGAATGATTTGTACCATATATCACCATAGGAATATTTTCTTTAAACGGGGTCTGTCGCCCAGATTTGTCCAAAAATTCTTTAACGGCGTTATGGATATTGACTTTACGCCGCGGAAAACCTTTTCTATGGCTTTGAATGATCCAATCGACAATTTCCTCTTCCTCCGCTCTAGTAAGAACAGTTTCAGGCCATTTTCTGGTTTTTTTGCTCTACCGGATATACGGCCTTGTATCTTTTGACGTGGCACCTTAAATTTCCTTGCAGCTTCTTTTCTAGACATACCAAGCCTAACAGCATCCAGAGCATTTTAAAGCATGTAATCAGTTTAAGTTTTGATACTTTTACTGTAGGGCTTCTTAATTTTAGGCATACCTCGGTAGTCGAAAAGGAAATATTTTATTAAAATATATCGATAGTTCGCTATAGGTATAAGGGCCGCTAAGGAAGTTATGTATGTTTATTGTAAATACATTCTGAATAACTATATGGTGTGTCAAATTATTTATAATCAATTTTAACAATCCTAATTTAAACTTATTATTTCAACATTATTTCAAATTGAACGATGATAAAAATTAAAATTGAAACAAATATGTCCACTATTGGGTAGCAAAAAACTGATAAATTTAATAACGAGAACTATGCTTATTATTGGTAATAATTTCAAACAAAAAACGCCGAGGTGAAAATGAGCTTCATCCCAAATGATGTTTTTTTGTAAAAAATGCTCTTCTTCTTCCAATCGAGAATTGGCCCATTCAGCGAAGTGAAACTACAACGAAGTGGCTCATTAATTTCTGTCACTTGACAGAAAATATTGGAGCTATTTGCCGCACATTCACATGAAGAGATCCGAACAGCGGTGGTAATATACTGGATTTCCCTCATCTTTCAGACCTTGTGTCGTTCTATATAAGGAATGTTGTGCGAAAATAATAAATGGCTTGATCCTAGTGTCAGAGGATCTGCATGAAAAATATATATGGAAAGGAATTTATAAAGTAATGCTGCAAGCAAAGGACTAACTCTATACTAAAAGTAATATTTCAGCAATACAAGTCAATACGAAGCACATCAATCAATACCATTAACACTTACGTGTCAATGTCTATTCAAAACGCATAAAAATATTAGGGAAGCAATTTTACTCCATTCAATCGTCATTAAACATCTGCCCTATTACATTTAACAAAATACAGAAGATCGATAGCAAAAATCTCATAAATTATTGAAACAAACTGTCAAACGAGGCTATCATCATAATTTTCAATAAACAACTTGAGAAAAAAGTTTAATCAAAAAATGAAAATTACACATCCACAATAGAAGACAAAAAGCAATTTTTCTACTTCGCATAATACGCAGCTACTTGTCTCTCGTACGTCTCCATTTTACAAAATGCGAAATGAATGATGAAAAATAAGGAAAGCCGTGTGTAACTCAAACCTACGCGTTTTTCATCTACCCATAACTGTTTATAATGTACAAGGTGATCAACGAAAATCTTGTGCAGTAAGTCCACAGTTTCTCACCAAAAAACCGTTACTATTTAGTAAAGAACACGAACTTTATCAATTTAAACATAAATATAATTACGAGAATTTTTTAATTTTATTTTATGTGGCACACCCTGTTCGTTACTCGTCTGTTATGCCAAAAGCACACGTGAAAAACAAGAACAATGTTATATACACAAGTTCTGGAACACACATTTATTTTCATTATAGACAATTTATTTCTATTTTGTGGCTTTTTCGATCTGTGTGTGTGTGTGTACACGAGAAAAGTGGAAAAGTTTACTTTAGTTTTTCTATATGTTTTCTTACTTAAAAATAATTTCATTTTCCTGCAGATATATTCAGACGTATTATGTACATATGAGATACGAATGGTAGCAGATAAAAAATATTTTTTTTACGTCCAAAATGCGTATGATGAAATTTTTATGAGGCGGCAGAAACAAACCTCGCTCTCATAAAATACTTGTTGTATTTATCTTTTATGTATAAAAACTGTACCGCATAACACGAACATTTTTAATCTTTCATATGCATATCGCTAAATTTCATATCAAATATTTTACGCATCGTGTGTTCAGTTTTGTGACACTTTGGTTGAATCTAATTTCGAAAATCGAAAATGGATTTTATTAAAAACTTTGTGGGGATATAAAAGTTCAACACCTTACCAAAAGTTCAAAAATTGTATACCTAAAAATATTAAAATTCGCGCATTTTGGAAATTTCTGGCATATGTGAAAGAAGAATTTACGGCATAAATTACACTTTCGTCAACGATAACGCAACAATGAGATCTCAACATAAAAAATTTAACGTGGTTTGTACTCATCATTCCAATGAAATCTCTTGAAAGCAGTTGTTAAATATGTTTGGTATCTTAGATTCGAGCTTAACACTTTTATCACGATGCGCTTTATGAAAATTACTTGTAGATAAAAATAGTCGTCAAGGCGTATGAGCTTATGTACTTGGATGGATATAAAAAAATTTAAAACCTACCAAAGTTCAACCCAAGAAAGTGCGGATCGATCACGAGAACTCGGTATCTGAGTGATTGCATATGAGCACATATTGAGTACAAGGACAGTTGTTATAAACAATCGGTTCTGCCAGTTATAATGCCGTGCACAAAAACTGCATAGTCGTGGATGTGATTTAGTTGTAATATTCCTACAGTCTTCGTATTGCGCCTACAAAGCTTGAGCCATTATCTGAATATATTACAGAGGGCGCTCCCTTCCGTGCACTATGAACCGCTCCAAGGCGGCTAAGAAAGCATTCGTCGTCAAGCCTGATGCAATGTCAATATGTGATGCTTTCGTGATAAAGTACCCATAAAGTGCCCATTCTGGTTTAAGGGAATGGAGGGTTTGGAGTAATTCTTGATCCGGGTAGGTTACTGAGACTAGTGAGTTGCCATTTTGCTCACTTCACTGAATCCGTGAATTTGACAATTGTTCTTGAAGTTGGACACATACATTATAGGAATTTGTATATTTGTTAAAAACTTAAATTGTCTCTGCGAATCCATTCGGTTTCATCCCAAGATAATCCCTTGATCCACAAGTCTTGTAAAAAAGCTTCCACCAATACCGTGAACGGACTCAACCATCTCAATGGATCAAAGGTCCGTGACGCTACTGATAGTATGCATCGCTTAGTGGTTACCTTGTGTAATATACCGGTATTCTTGAATAAAAAGATGTCTTTTTCTGCAGCCAGTATACAATCCCAAAACATGTATTCCTCGACAATCCCCTGTTATTTGAATTGAATTATCTTCACTTAATTTTTAACAATTAGAGAGCCATTTTCTGAACGACGTCCAATACTATTATTTACTTCATTTTCAGCTCGTTCGCATTCTCATCATAGTCTGCGCCCGTAAGTACATCGTTCACATTAAAGTTTTTCCTTATTACTCTGGCGACTTCAGGGTGTGTCTCTTCACATTGATTGGCAATTTGAAAAAACACTTTTACAGCTAAGAATGCAGTTGAGGTACCGTATGTTACTGGCCTGGTAACTCATAATGCTGAATTAATTCAGAGGGTGATTCACGCCATAGGATGCGTTGCAATGAAGTTCATGACGATTCAATTAGTATCTGGCGATACATTTTGGTAATATCGGCACACACCGCAATATTAATGATCGAAATCGTAATAATATCATTCATAATGTGGGCTCAATCATATGCTGTATAAGATAGCGGAATTTTGACAGCGGAAAATAAGAGATTACGCTACTCGCCGCAAGTGGCAGCACTATCACTAAAGAGAATTTTTTTGTAATGTAATTATCAGCGGAAATTTTTTATTAATTATGTATATATTTTTTCACGAAATAAAACATCTCAGCGGAATAAAATATTAGAAGTGATCCTTAAAATGGCAAATAGATTGATCTCCGAAATATAGAAACTAGGTATATGAAATGTTGAAATTTAACAATAATCCTCATTTTTTCCACTAGTAACCAATAGTTTCGGTTGTTTTTCTTAAAGCTTAAGTTATACTGAGACTATATGGAAAATTTGGGAAAAATTCATAGACTAGAATTTTCACTAGAATTTTTTGATTTTCTGCGGCCAAATAAGTTATTTTCAGTTTCTGGCCAATATCTCAAAAACTTCCACTAGTAACCAATACTTTCGGTTGGTTTCCTAGTAACTTAGGTCATACTGAGACTATATGAAAAATTTGGGGAAAATTCATGGACTAGAATTTTCAATAGAGTTTTTTGATTTTCTGCGGCCATATAAGTTATTTTCAGTTTTTGGCCAATATCTCAAAAACTTCCACTAGTAACCAACATTTTCGGTTGATTTCCTAGTAGCTTAGGTTATACTGAGACTATATGGGAAATTTGGGGAAAATTCATGGACTAGAATTTTCAATAGAGATTTTTGATTTTCTGCGGCCATATAAATTATTTTCAGTTTTTGGCGAATATCTCAAAAACTTCCACTAGTAACCAATACTTTCGGTTGTTTTTCTAGTAGCTTAGGTCATACTGAGACTATATGAAAAATTTGGGGAAAATTCATGGACTAGAATTTTCAATAGAGTTTTTTGATTTTCTGCGGCCATATAAATTATTTTCAGTTTTTGGCGAATATCTCAAAAACTTCCACTAGTAACCAATACTTTCGGTTGTTTTTCTAGTAGCTTAGGTCATACTGAGACTATATGAAAAATTTGGGGAAAATTCATGGACTAGAATTTTCCCTAGAATTTTTTGATTTTCTGCGGCCAAATAAGTTATTTTCAGTTTCTGGCCAATATCTCAAAAACTTCTACTAGTAAACAATACTTTCGGTTGGTTTTCTAGTAGCTTAGGTTATACTGAGACTATATGGAAAATTTGGGGAAAATTCATGGACTAGAATTTTCAATAGAGTTTTTTGATTTTCTGCGGCCATATAAATTATTTTCAGTTTTTGGCGAATATCTCAAAAACTTCCACTAGTAACCAATACTTTCGGTTGTTTTTCTAGTAGCTTAGGTCATACTGAGACTATATGAAAAATTTGGGGAAAATTCATGGACTAGAATTTTCCCTAGAATTTTTTGATTTTCTGCGGCCAAATAAGTTATTTTCAGTTTCTGGCCAATATCTCAAAAACTTCCACTAGTAACCAATACTTTCGGTTGGTTTCCTAGTAGCTTAGGTCATACTGAGACTATATGGAAAATTTGAGGAAAATTCATGGACTAAAATTTTCACTAGAGTTTTTTGATTTTCTGCGGCCATATAAGTTATTTTCAGTTTTTGGCCAATATCTCAAAAACTTCCACTAGTAACCAATACTTTCGGTTGGTTTCCTAGTAGCTTAGGTCATACTGAGACTATGTAAAAAATTTTGGGAAAATTCATGGACTAGAATTTTCACTAGAGTTTTTTGATTTTCTGCGGCCATATAAGTTATTTTCAGTTTATGGCGAATATCTCAAAAACTTCCACTAGTAACCAATACTTTCGGTTGTTTTTCTAGTAGCTTAGGTTATACTGAGACTATATGAAAAATTTGGGGAAAATTTATGGACTAGAATTTTCACTAGAGTTTTTTGATTTTCTTCGGCCATATAAATTATTTTCAGTTTTTTTCGAATATCTCAAAAACTTCTACTAGTAACCAATACTTTCGGTTGTTTTTCTAGTAGCCTAGGTTATATTGAGACTATATGGAAAATTTGGGGAAAATTCATGGACTAGAATTTTCACTAGAATTTTTTGATTTTCTGCGGCCAAATAAGTTATTTTCAGTTTCTGGCCAATATCTCAAAAACTTCCACTAGTAACCAATACTTTCGGTTGTTTTTCTAGTAGCCTAGGTTATACTGAGACTATATGGAAAATTTGGGGAAAATTCATGGACTAGAATTTTCACTAGAGTTTTTTGATTTTCTTCGGCCATATAAATTATTTTCAGTTTTTGGCGAATATCTCAAAAACTTCCACTAGTAACCAATACTTTCGGTTGTTTTTCTAGTAGCTTAGGTCATACTGAGACTATATGGAAAATTTGGGGAAAATTCATGGACTAGAATTTTCAATAGAGTTTTTTGATTTTCTGCGGCCATATAAGTTATTTTCAGTTTTTGGCCAATATCTCAAAAACTTCTACTAGTAACCAATACTTTCGGTTGGTTTCCTAGTAGCCTAGGTTATACTGAGACTATATGGGAAGTTTGGGGTAAATTCATGGACTAGAATTTTCAATAGAGATTTTTGATTTTCTGCGGCCATATAAATTATTTTCAGTTTTGGGCGAATATCTCAAAAACTTCCACTAGTAACCAATACTTTCGGTTGTTTTTCTAGTAGCTTAGGTCATACTGAGACTATATGAAAAATTTGGGGAAAATTCATGGACTAGAATTTTCACTAGAGTTTTTTGATTTTCTGCGGCCAAATAAGTTATTTTCAGTTTCTGGCCAATATCTCAAAAACTTCCACTAGTAACCAATACTTTCGGTTGTTTTTCTAGTAGCTTAGGTCATACTGAGACTATATGGAAAATTTGGGGAAAATTCATGGACTAGAATTTTCACTAGAGTTTTTTGATTTTCTGCGGCCATATAAGTTATTTTCAGTTTTTGGCCAATATCTCAAAAACTTCTACTAGTAACCAATACTTTCGGTTGGTTTCCTAGTAGCCTAGGTTATACTGAGACTATATGGGAAGTTTGGGGAAAATTCATGGACTAGAATTTTCAATAGAGATTTTTGATTTTCTGCGGCCATATAAATTATTTTCAGTTTTGGGCGAATATCTCAAAAACTTCCACTAGTAACCAATACTTTCGGTTGTTTTTCTAGTAGCTTAGGTCATTCTGAGACTATATGAAAAATTTGGGGAAAATTCATGGACTAGAATTTTCACTAGAATTTTTTGATTTTCTGCGGCCAAATAAGTTATTTTCAGTTTCTGGCCAATATCTCAAAAACTTCCACTAGTAACCAATACTTTCGGTTGGTTTCCTAGTAGCTTAGGTTATACTGAGACTATATGAGAAATTTGGGGAAAATTCATGGACTAGAATTTTCAATAGAATTTTTTAATTTTCTGCGGCCATATAAGTTATTTTCAGTTTTTGGCCAATATCTCAAAAACTTCTACTAGTAAACAATACTTTCGGTTGGTTTCCTAGTAGCTTAGGTTATACTGAGACTATATGGAAAATTTGGGGAAAATTCATGGACTAGAATTTTCAATAGAGTTTTTTGATTTTCTGCGGCCAAATAAATTATTTTCAGTTTTTTGCGAATATCTCAAAAACTTCCACTAGTAACCAATACTTTCGGTTGTTTTTCTAGTAGCTTAGGTCATACTGAGACTATATGAAAAATTTGGGGAAAATTCATGGACTAGAATTTTCCCTAGAATTTTTTGATTTTCTGCGGCCAAATAAGTTATTTTCAGTTTCTGGCCAATATCTCAAAAACTTCCACTAGTAACCAATACTTTCGGTTGGTTTCCTAGTAGCTTAGGTCATACTGAGACTATATGGAAAATTTGAGGAAAATTCATGGACTAAAATTTTCACTAGAGTTTTTTGATTTTCTGCGGCCATATAAGTTATTTTCAGTTTTTGGCCAATATCTCAAAAACTTCCACTAGTAACCAATACTTTCGGTTGGTTTCCTAGTAGCTTAGGTCATACTGAGACTATGTAAAAAATTTTGGGAAAATTCATGGACTAGAATTTTCACTAGAGTTTTTTGATTTTCTGCGGCCATATAAGTTATTTTCAGTTTTTGGCGAATATCTCAAAAACTTCCACTAGTAACCAATACATTCGGTTGTTTTTCTAGTAGCTTAGGTTATACTGAGACTATATGAAAAATTTGGGGAAAATTTATGGACTAGAATTTTCACTAGAGTTTTTTGATTTTCTTCGGCCATATAAATTATTTTCAGTTTTTTTCGAATATCTCAAAAACTTCTACTAGTAACCAATACTTTCGGTTGTTTTTCTAGTAGCCTAGGTTATATTGAGACTATATGGAAAATTTGGGGAAAATTCATGGACTAGAATTTTCACTAGAATTTTTTGATTTTCTGCGGCCAAATAAGTTATTTTCAGTTTCTGGCCAATATCTCAAAAACTTCCACTAGTAACCAATACTTTCGGTTGTTTTTCTAGTAGCCTAGGTTATACTGAGACTATATGGAAAATTTGGGGAAAATTCATGGACTAGAATTTTCACTAGAGTTTTTTGATTTTCTTCGGCCATATAAATTATTTTCAGTTTTTGGCGAATATCTCAAAAACTTCCACTAGTAACCAATACTTTCGGTTGTTTTTCTAGTAGCTTAGGTCATACTGAGACTATATGGAAAATTTGGGGAAAATTCATCGACTAGAATTTTCAATAGAGTTTTTTGATTTTCTGCGGCCATATAAGTTATTTTCAGTTTTTGGCCAATATCTCAAAAACTTCTACTAGTAACCAATACTTTCGGTTGGTTTCCTAGTAGCCTAGGTTATACTGAGACTATATGGGAAGTTTGGGGAAAATTCATGGACTAGAATTTTCAATAGAGATTTTTGATTTTCTGCGGCCATATAAATTATTTTCAGTTTTGGGCGAATATCTCAAAAACTTCCACTAGTAACCAATACTTTCGGTTGTTTTTCTAGTAGCTTAGGTCATACTGAGACTATATGAAAAATTTGGGGAAAATTCATGGACTAGAATTTTCACTAGAGTTTTTTGATTTTCTGCGGCCAAATAAGTTATTTTCAGTTTCTGGCCAATATCTCAAAAACTTCCACTAGTAACCAATACTTTCGGTTGTTTTTCTAGTAGCTTAGGTCATACTGAGACTATATGGAAAATTTGGGGAAAATTCATGGACTAGAATTTTCACTAGAGTTTTTTGATTTTCTGCGGCCATATAAGTTATTTTCAGTTTTTGGCCAATATCTCAAAAACTTCTACTAGTAACCAATACTTTCGGTTGGTTTCCTAGTAGCCTAGGTTATACTGAGACTATATGGGAAGTTTGGGGAAAATTCATGGACTAGAATTTTCAATAGAGATTTTTGATTTTCTGCGGCCATATAAATTATTTTCAGTTTTGGGCGAATATCTCAAAAACTTCCACTAGTAACCAATACTTTCGGTTGTTTTTCTAGTAGCTTAGGTCATTCTGAGACTATATGAAAAATTTGGGGAAAATTCATGGACTAGAATTTTCACTAGAATTTTTTGATTTTCTGCGGCCAAATAAGTTATTTTCAGTTTCTGGCCAATATCTCAAAAACTTCCACTAGTAACCAATACTTTCGGTTGGTTTCCTAGAAGCTTAGGTTATACTGAGACTATATGAGAAATTTGGGGAAAATTCATGGACTAGAATTTTCAATAGAATTTTTTAATTTTCTGCGGCCATATAAGTTATTTTCAGTTTTTGGCCAATATCTCAAAAACTTCTACTAGTAAACAATACTTTCGGTTGGTTTCCTAGTAGCTTAGGTTATACTGAGACTATATGGAAAATTTGGGAAAAATTCATGGACTAGAATTTTCAATAGAGTTTTTTGATTTTCTGCGGCCAAATAAATTATTTTCAGTTTTTTGCGAATATCTCAAAAACTTCCACTAGTAATCAATACTTTCGGTTGTTTTTCTAGTAGCTTAGGTCATACTGAGACTATATGAAAAATTTGGGGAAAATTCATGGACTAGAATTTTCCCTAGAATTTTTTATTTTCTGCGGCCAAATAAGTTATTTTCAGTTTCTGGCCAATATCTCAAAAACTTCCACTAGTAACCAATACTTTCGGTTGATTTCCTAGTAGCTTAGGTCATACTGAGACTATATGGAAAATTTGAGGAAAATTCATGGACTAAAATTTTCACTAGAGTTTTTTTGATTTTCTGCGGCCATATAAGTTATTTTCAGTTTTTGGCCAATATCTCAAAAACTTCCACTAGTAACCAATACTTTCGGTTGTTTTTCTAGTAGCTTAGGTCATACTGAGACTATGTAAAAAATTTTGGGAAAATTCATGGACTAGAATTTTCACTAGAGTTTTTTGATTTTCTGCGGCCATATAAGTTATTTTCAGTTTTTGGCGAATATCTCAAAAACTTCCACTAGTAACCAATACATTCGGTTGTTTTTCTAGTAGCTTAGGTTATACTGAGACTATATGAAAAATTTTGGGGAAAATTTATGGACTAGAATTTTCACTAGAGTTTTTTGATTTTCTTCGGCCATATAAATTATTTTCAGTTTTTTTCGAATATCTCAAAAACTTCCACTAGTAACCAATACTTTCGGTTGTTTTTCTAGTAGCCTAGGTTATATTGAGACTATATGGAAAATTTGGGGAAAATTCGTGGACTAGAATTTTCACTAGAATTTTTTGATTTTCTGCGGCCATATAAGTTATTTTCAGTTTTTGGCCAATATCTCAAAAACTTCTACTAGTAACCAATACTTTCGGTTGTTTTTCTAGTAGCTTAGGTCATACTGAGACTATATGGAAAATTTGGGGAAAATTTCATGGACTAGAATTTTTCACTAGAATTTTTTGATTTTCTGCGGCCAAATAAGTTATTTTCAGTTTCTGGCCAATATCTCAAAAACTTCCACTAGTAACCAATACTTTCGGTTGTTTTTCTAGTAGCCTAGGTTATACTGAGACTATATGAGAAATTTGGGGAAAATTCATGGACTAGAATTTTCACTAGAGTTTTTTGATTTTCTTCGGCCATATAAATTATTTTCAGTTTTTGGCGAATATCTCAAAAACTTCCACTAGTAACCAATACTTTCGGTTGTTTTTCTAGTAGCTTAGGTCATACTGAGACTATATGGAAAATTTGGGGAAAATTCATGGACTAGAATTTTCACTAGAATTTTTTGATTTTCTGCGGCCAAATAAGTTATTTTCAGTTTCTGTCCAATATCTCAAAAACTTCCACTAGTAACCAATACTTTCGGTTGTTTTTCTAGTAGCTTAGGTCATACTGAGACTATATGGAAAATTTGGGGAAAATTCATGGACTAGAATTTTCAATAGAATTTTTTGATTTTCTGCGGCCATATAAGTTATTTTCAGTTTTTGGCCAATATCTCAAAAACTTCTACTAGTAACCAATACTTTCGGTTGGTTTCCCTAGTAGCCTAGGTTATACTGAGACTATATGGGAAGTTTGGGGAAAATTCATGGACTAGAATTTTCAATAAAGATTTTTGATTTTCTGCGGCCATATAAATTATTTTCAGTTTTGGGCGAATATCTCAAAAACTTCCACTAGTAACCAATACTTTCGGTTGTTTTTCTAGTAGCTTAGGTCATACTGAGACTATATGAAAAATTTGGGGAAAATTCATGGACTAGAATTTTCACTAGAATTTTTTGATTTTCTGCGGCCAAATAAGTTATTTTCAGTTTCTGGCCAATATCTCAAAAACTTCCACTAGTAACCAATACTTTCGGTTGGTTTCCTAGTAGCTTAGGTTATACTGAGACTATATGGGAAATTTGGGGAAAAATTCATGGACTAGAATTTTCAATAGAGTTTTTTGATTTTCTGCGGCCATATAAATTATTTTCAGTTTTTTTGCGAATATCTCAAAAACTTCCACTAGTAACCAATACTTTCGGTTGATTTTCTAGTAGCTTAGGTCATACTGAGACTATATGAAAAATTTGGGGGAAAATTCATGGACTAGAATTTTCACTAGAGTTTTTTGATTTTCTGCGGCCAAATAAGTTATTTTCAGTTTCTGGCCAATATCTCAAAAACTTCCACTAGTAACCAATACTTTCGGTTGTTTTTTCTATTAGCTTAGGTCATACTGAGACTATATGGAAAATTTGGGGAAAATTCATGGACTAGAATTTTCACTAGAGTTTTTTGATTTTCTGCGGCCATATAAGTTATTTTCAGTTTTTGGCCAATATCTCAAAAACTTCTACTAGTAACCAATACTTTCGGTTGGTTTCCTAGTAGCCTAGGTTATACTGAGACTATATGGGAAGTTTGGGGAAAATTCATGGACTAGAATTTTCAATAGAGATTTTTGATTTTCTGCGGCCATATAAATTATTTTCAGTTTTGGGCGAATATCTCAAAAACTTCCACTAGTAACCAATACTTTCGGTTGTTTTTCTAGTAGCTTAGGTCATACTGAGACTATATGAAAAATTTGGGGAAAATTCATGGACTAGAATTTTCACTAGAATTTTTTGATTTTCTGCGGCCAAATAAGTTATTTTCAGTTTCTGGCCAATATCTCAAAAACTTCCACTAGTAACCAATACTTTCGGGTGGTTTCCTAGTAGCTTAGGTTATACTGAGACTATATGGCAAATTTGGGGAAAATTCATGGACTAGAATTTTCAATAGAGTTTTTTGATTTTCTGCGGCCATATAAATTATTTTCAGTTTTTTTGCGAATATCTCAAAAACTTCCACTAGTAACCAATACTTTCGGTTGATTTTCTAGTAGCTTAGGTCATACTGAGACTATATGAAAAATTTGGGGAAAATTCATGGACTAGAATTTTCACTAGAGTTTTTTGATTTTCTGCGGCCATATAAGTTATTTTCAGTTTTTGGCGAATATCTCAAAAACTTCCACTAGTAACCAATACTTTCGGTTGTTTTTCTAGTAGCTTAGGTTATACTGAGACTATATGGAAAATTTGGGGAAAATTCATGGACTAGAATTTTCACTAGAGTTTTTTGATTTTCTTCGGCCATATAAATTATTTTCAGTTTTTTTCGAATATCTCAAAAACTTCCACTAGTAACCAATACTTTCGGTTGTTTTTCTAGTAGCCTAGGTTATATTGAGACTATATGGAAAACTTGGGGAAAATTCGTGGACTAGAATTTTCACTTGAATTTTTTGATTTTCTGCGGCCATATAAGTTATTTTCAGTTTTTGGCCAATATCTCAAAAACTTCTACTAGTAACCAATACTTTCGGTTGTTTTTCTAGTAGCTTAGGTTATACTGAGACTATATGGAAAATTTGGGGAAAATTCATGGACTAGAATTTTTAACTCTATTGAAAATTCTAGTCTATGAATTTTCCCCAAATTTCCCATATAGTCTCAGTATGACCTAAGCTACTAGAAAAACAACCGAAAGTATTGGTTACTAGTGGAAGTTTTTGAGATATTCGCCAAAAACTGAAAATAATTTATATGGCCGAAGAATATCAAAAAACTCTAGTGAAAATTCTAGTCCATGAATTTTCCCCAAATTTTTCATATAGTCTCAGTATAACTAAAGCTTTCAGAAAAACAACCGAAACTGTTGGTTACTAGTGGAAGTTTTTGAGATATTGGCCAGAAACTGAAAATAACTTATATGGCCGAAGAAAATCAAAAAACTCTAGTGAAAATTCTAGTCCATGAATTTTTCCCAAATTTTTCATATAGTCTCAGTATAACTTAAGCTTTAAGAAAAACAACCGAAACTGTTGGTTACTAGTGGAAGTTTTTGAGATATTGGCCAGAAACTGAAAATAACTTATATGGCCGCAGAAAATCAAAAAACTCTAGTGAAAATTCTAGTCCATGAATTTTCCCCAAATTTTCCATATAGTCTCAGTATGACCTAAGCTACTAGAAAAAAAACCGAAAGTATTGGTTACTAGTGGAAGTTTTTGAGATATTCGCCAAAAACTGAAAATAATTTATATGGCCGCAGAAAATCAAAAAACTCTATTGAAAGTTCTAGTCCATGAATTTTCCCCAAATTTCCCATATAGTATCAGTATAACCTAAGCTACTAGGAAACCAACCGAAAGTATTGGTTACTAGTGGAAGTTTAGTCCATGAATTTCCCCAAATTTTCCATATAGTCTCAGTATAACCTAGGCTACTAGAAAAACAACCCCGAAAGTATTGGTTACTAGTGGAAGTTTTTGAGATATTCGAAAAAAACTGAAAATAATTTATATGGCCGAAGAAAATCAAAAAACTCTAGTGAAAATTCTAGTCCATGAATTTTCCCCAAATTTTCCATATAGTCTCAGTATAACCTAAGCTACTAGAAAACCAACCGAAAGTATTGGTTACTAGTGGAAGTTTTTGAGATATTGGCCAGAAACTGAAAATAATTTATATGGCCGCAGAAAATCAAAAAATTCAAGTGAAAATTCTAGTACACGAATTTTCCCCAAATTTTCCATATAGTCTCAATATAACCTAGGTTACTAGAAAAACAACCGAAAGTATTGGTTACTAGTGGAAGTTTTTGAGATATTCGAAAAAAACTGAAAATAATTTATATGGCCGAAGAAAATCAAAAAACTCTAGTGAAAATTCTAGTCCACGAAATTTCCCCAAATTTTCCATATAGTCTCAGTATAACCTAAGCTACTAGAAAAACAACCGAAAGTATTGGTTACTAGTGGAAGTTTTTGAGATATTCGCCAAAAACTGAAAATAACTTATATGGCCGCAGAAAATCAAAAAACTCTAGTGAAAATTCTAGTCCATGAATTTTCCCCAAATTTTTCATATAGTCTCAGTATGACCTAAGCTACTAGGAAACCAACCGAAAGTATTGGTTACTAGTGGAAGTTTTTGAGATATTGGCCAAAAACTGAAAATAACTTATTTGGCCGCAGAAAATCAAAAAACTCTAGTGAAAATTTTAGTCCATGAATTTTCCTCAAATTTTCCATATAGTCTCAGTATGACCTAAGCTACTAGGAAACCAACCGAAAGTATTGGTTACTAGTGGAAGTTTTTGAGATATTGGCCAGAAACTGAAAATAACTTATTTGGCCGCAGAAAATCAAAAAATTCTAGTGAAAATTCTAGTCCATGAATTTTCCCCAAATTTTTCATATAGTCTCAGTATGACCTAAGCTACTAGAAAAAAAACCGAAAGTATTGGTTACTAGTGGAAGTTTTTGAGATATTCGCCAAAAACTGAAAATAATTTATATGGCCGCAGAAAATCAAAAAACTCTATTGAAAATTCTAGTCCATGAATTTTCCCCAAATTTCCCATATAGTATCAGTATAACCTAAGCTACTAGGAAACCAACCGAAAGTATTGGTTACTAGTGGAAGTTTAGTCCATGAATTTTCCCCAAATTTTCCATATAGTCTCAGTATAACCTAGGCTACTAGAAAAACAACCGAAAGTATTGGTTACTAGTGGAAGTTTTTGAGATATTCGAAAAAAACTGAAAATAATTTATATGGCCGAAGAAAATCAAAAAACTCTAGTGAAAATTCTAGTCCATGAATTTTCCCTAAATTTTTCATATAGTCTCAGTATAACCTAAGCTACTAGAAAAACAACCGAAAGTATTGGTTACTAGTAGAAGTTTTTGAGATATTGGCCAAAAACTGAAAATAACTTATATGGCCGCAGAAAATCAAAAAATTCAAGTGAAAATTCTAGTACACGAATTTTCCCCAAATTTTCCATATAGTCTCAATATAACCTAGGTGGTTACTAGAAAAACAACCGAAAGTATTGGTTACTAGTGGAAGTTTTTGAGATATTCGAAAAAAACTGAAAATAATTTATATGGCCGAAGAAAATCAAAAAACTCTAGTGAAAATTCTAGTCCACGAATTTTCCCCAAATTTTCCATATAGTCTCAGTATAACCTAAGCTACTAGAAAAACAACCGAAACTGTTGGTTACTAGTAGAAGTTTTTGAGATATTGGCCAGAAACTGAAAATAACTTATATGGCCGCAGAAAATCAAAAAATTCTAGTGAAAATTCTAGTACACGAATTTTCCCCAAATTTTCCATATAGTCTCAATATAACCTAGGCTACTAGAAAAACAACCGAAAGTATTGGTTACTAGTAGAAGTTTTTGAGATATTCGAAAAAAACTGAAAATAATTTATATGGCCGAAGAAAATCAAAAAACTCTAGTGAAAATTCTAGTCCATAAATTTTCCCCAAATTTTTCATATAGTCTCAGTATAACCTAAGCTACTAGAAAAACAACCGAAAGTATTGGTTACTAGTGGAAGTTTTTGAGATATTCGCCAAAAACTGAAAATAACTTATATGGCCGCAGAAAATCAAAAAACTCTAGTGAAAATTCTAGTCCATGAATTTTCCCAAAATTTTTTACATAGTCTCAGTATGACCTAAGCTACTAGGAAACCAACCGAAAGTATTGGTTACTAGTGGAAGTTTTTGAGATATTGGCCAAAAACTGAAAATAACTTATATGGCCGCAGAAAATCAAAAAACTCTAGTGAAAATTTTAGTCCATGAATTTTCCTCAAATTTTCCATATAGTCTCAGTATGACCTAAGCTACTAGGAAACCAACCGAAAGTATTGGTTACTAGTGGAAGTTTTTGAGATATTGGCCAGAAACTGAAAATAACTTATTTGGCCGCAGAAAATCAAAAAATTCTAGGGAAAATTCTAGTCCATGAATTTTCCCCAAATTTTTCATATAGTCTCAGTATAACTTAAGCTTGAGGAAAAACAACCGAAACTGTTGGTTACTAGTGAAAGTTTTTGAGATATTCGCCAAAAACTGAAAATAACTTATATGGCCGCAGAAAATCAAAAAACTCTAGTGAAAATTTTAGTACATGAATTTTCCTTAAATTTTCCATATAGTCTCAGTATGACCTAAGCTACTAGAAAACCAACCGAAAGTATTGGTTACTAGTGGAAGTTTTTGAGATATTGGCCAGAAACTGAAAATAATTTATATGGCCGCAGAAAATCAAAAAACTCTAGTGAAAATTCTAGTCCATGAATTTTCCCCAAATTTCCCATATAGTCTCAGTATAACATAGGCTACTAGAAAAACAACCGAATGTATTGGTTACTAGTGGAATTTTTTGAGATATTCGAAAAAAACTGAAAATAATTTATATGGCCGAAGAAAATCAAAAAACTCTAGTGAAAATTCTAGTACATGAATTTTCCCCAAATTTTTCATATAGTCTCAGTATAACCTAAGCTACTAGAAAAACAACCGAAAGTATTGGTTACTAGTAGAAGTTTTTGAGATATTGGCCAAAAACTGAAAATAACTTATATGGCCGCAGAAAATCAAAAAATTCAAGTGAAAATTCTAGTACACGAATTTTCCCCAAATTTTCCATATAGTCTCAATATAACCTAGACTACTAGAAAAACAACCGAAAGTATTGGTTACTAGTGGAAGTTTTTGAGATATTCGAAAAAAACTGAAAATAATTTATATGGCCGAAGAAAATCAAAAAACTCTAGTGAAAATTCTAGTCCATGAATTTTCCCCAAATATTTCATATAGTCTCAGTATAACCTAAGCTACTAGAAAAACAACCGAAAGTATTGGTTACTAGTGGAAGTTTTTGAGATATTCGCCAAAAACTGAAAATAACTTATATGGCCGCAGAAAATCAAAAAACTCTAGTGAAAATTCTAGTCCATGAATTTTCCCCAAATTTTTCATATAGTCTCAGTATGACCTAAGCTACTAGGAAACCAACCGAAAGTATTGGTTACTAGTGGAAGTTTTTGAGATATTGGCCAAAAACTGAAAATAACTTATTTGGCCGCAGAAAATCAAAAAACTCTAGTGAAAATTTTAGTCCATGAATTTTCCTCAAATTTTCCATATAGTCTCAGTATGACCTAAGCTACTAGGAAACCAACCGAAAGTATTGGTTACTAGTGGAAGTTTTTGAGATATTGGCCAGAAACTGAAAAAAACTTATTTGGCCGCAGAAAATCAAAAAATTCTAGTGAAAATTCTAGTCTATGAATTTTCCCCAAATTTATCATATAGTCTCAGTATGACCTAAGCTACTAGAAAAACAACCGAAAGTATTGGTTACTAGTGGAAGTTTTTGAGATATTCGCCAAAAACTGAAAATAATTTATATGGCCGCAGAAAATCAAAAAACTCTATTGAAAATTCTAGTTCATGAATTTTCCCCAAATTTCCCATATAGTCTCAGTATAACCTAAGCTACTAGGAAACCAACCGAAAGTATTGGTTACTAGTGGAAGTTTAGTCCATGAATTTTCCCCAAATTTTCCATATAGTCTCAGTATAACCTAGGCTACTAGAAAAACAACCCCGAAAGTATTGGTTACTAGTGGAAGTTTTTGAGATATTCGAAAAAAACTGAAAATAATTTATATGGCCGCAGAAAATCAAAAAACTCTAGTGAAAATTTTAGTCCATGAATTTTCCCCAAATTTTCCATATAGTCTCAGTATAACCTAAGCTACTAGAAAACCAACCGAAAGTATTGGTTACTAGTGGAAGTTTTTGAGATATTGGCCAGAAACTGAAAATAATTTATATGGCCGCAGAAAATCAAAAAATTCAAGTGAAAATTCTAGTACACGAATTTTCCCCAAATTTTCCATATAGTCTCAATATAACCTAGGTTACTAGAAAAACAACCGAAAGTATTGGTTACTAGTGGAAGTTTTTGAGATATTCGAAAAAAACTGAAAATAATTTATATGGCCGAAGAAAATCAAAAAACTCTAGTGAAAATTCTAGTCCACGAATTTTCCCCAAATTTTCCATATAGTCTCAGTATAACCTAAGCTACTAGAAAAACAACCGAAAGTATTGGTTACTAGTGGAAGTTTTTGAGATATTCGCCAAAAACTGAAAATAACTTATATGGCCGCAGAAAATCAAAAAACTCTAGTGAAAATTCTAGTCCATGAATTTTCCCCAAATTTTTCATATAGTCTCAGTATGACCTAAGCTACTAGGAAACCAACCGAAAGTATTGGTTACTAGTGGAAGTTTTTGAGATATTGGCCAAAAACTGAAAATAACTTATTTGGCCGCAGAAAATCAAAAAACTCTAGTGAAAATTTTAGTCCATGAATTTTCCTCAAATTTTCCATATAGTCTCAGTATGACCTAAGCTACTAGGAAACCAACCGAAAGTATTGGTTACTAGTGGAAGTTTTTGAGATATTGGCCAGAAACTGAAAATAACTTATTTGGCCGCAGAAAATCAAAAAATTTTAGTGAAAATTCTAGTCCATGAATTTTCCCCAAATTTTTCATATAGTCTCAGTATGACCTAAGCTACTAGAAAAAAAACCGAAAGTATTGGTTACTAGTGGAAGTTTTTGAGATATTCGCCAAAAACTGAAAATAATTTATATGGCCGCAGAAAATCAAAAAACTCTATTGAAAATTCTAGTCCATGAATTTTCCCCAAATTTCCCATATAGTATCAGTATAACCTAAGCTACTAGGAAACCAACCGAAAGTATTGGTTACTAGTGGAAGTTTAGTCCATGAATTTTCCCCAAATTTTCCATATAGTCTCAGTATAACCTAGGCTACTAGAAAAACAACCCCGAAAGTATTGGTTACTAGTGGAAGTTTTTGAGATATTCGAAAAAAACTGAAAATAATTTATATGGCCGAAGAAAATCAAAAAACTCTAGTGAAAATTCTAGTCCATGAATTTTCCCCAAATTTTTCATATAGTCTCAGTATGACCTAAGCTACTAGAAAATCAACCGAAAGTATTGGTTACTAGTGGAAGTTATTGAGATATTCGCAAAAAAACTGAAAATAATTTATATGGCCGCAGAAAATCAAAAAACTCTATTGAAAATTCTAGTCCATAAATTTTCCCCAAATTTCCCATATAGTCTCAGTATGACCTAAGCTACTAGGAAACCAACCGAAAGTATTGGTTACTAGTGGAAGTTTTTGAGATATTGGCCAGAAACTGAAAATAACTTATTTGGCCGCAGAAAATCAAAAAATTCTAGTGAAAATTCTAGTCCATGAATTTTCCCCAAATTTTTCATATAGTCTCAGTATGACCTAAGCTACTAGAAAATCAACCGAAAGTATTGGTTACTAGTGGAAGTTTTTGAGATATTCGCCCAAAACTGAAAATAATTTATATGGCCGCAGAAAATCAAAAATCTCTATTGAAAATTCTAGTCCATGAATTTTCCCCAAACTTCCCATATAGTCTCAGTATAACCTAGGCTACTAGGAAACCAACCGAAAGTATTGGTTACTAGTAGAAGTTTTTGAGATATTGGCCAAAAACTGAAAATAACTTATATGGCCGCAGAAAATCAAAAAACTCTATTGAAAATTCTAGTCCATGAATTTTCCCCAAATTTTCCATATAGTCTCAGTATGACCTAAGCTACTAGAAAAACAACCGAAAGTATTGGTTACTAGTGGAAGTTTTTGAGATATTGGCCAGAAACTGAAAATAACTTATTTGGCCGCAGAAAATCAAAAAATTCTAGTGAAAATTCTAGTCCATGAATTTTCCCCAAATTTTCCATATAGTCTCAGTATGACCTAAGCTACTAGAAAAACAACCGAAAGTATTGGTTACTAGTGGAAGTTTTTGAGATATTGGCCAGAAACTGAAAATAACTTATTTGGCCGCGGAAAATCAAAAAATTCTAGTGAAAGTTCTAGTCCATGAATTTTCCCCAAATTTTCCATATAGTCTCAGTATGACCTTAGCTACTAGAAAAACAACCGAAAGTATTGGTTACTAGTGGAAGTTTTTGAGATATTGGCCAAAAACTGAAAATAACTTATATGGCCGCAGAAAATCAAAAAATTCTAGTGAAAATTCTAGTCCACGAATTTTCCCCAAATTTTCCATATAGTCTCAATATAACCTAGGCTACTAGAAAAACAACCGAAAGTATTGATTACTAGTAGAAGTTTTTGAGATATTCGAAAAAAACTGAAAATAATTTATATGGCCGAAGAAAATCAAAAAACTCTAGTGAAAATTCTAGTAAATAAATTTTCCCCAAATTTTTCACATAGTCTCAGTATAACCTAAGCTACTAGAAAAACAACCGAATGTATTGGTTACTAGTGGAAGTTTTTGAGATATTCGCAAAAAACTGAAAATAACTTATATGGCCGCAGAAAATCAAAAAACTCTAGTAAAAAATCTAGTCCATGAATTTTCCCCAAATTTTTCGCATAGTTTCAGTATGACCTAAGCTACTAGGAAACCAACCGAAAGTATTGGTTACTAGTGGAAGTTTTTGAGATATTGGCCAAAAACTGAAAATAACTTATATGGCCGCAGAAAATCAAAAAATTCTAGTGAAAATTCTAGTCCATGAATTTTCCCCAAATTTTCCATATAGTCTCAGTATAACTTAAGCTTGAGGAAAAACAACCGAAACTGTTGGTTACTAGTGAAAGTTTTTGAGATATTCGCCAAAAGCTGAAAATAACTTATATGGCCGCAGAAAATCAAAAAACTCTAGTGAAAATTTTAGTCCATGAATTTTCCTTAAATTTTCCATATAGTCTCAGTATGACCTAAGCTACTAGAAAACCAACCGAAAGTATTGGTTACTAGTGGAAGTTTTTGAGATATTGGCCAGAAACTGAAAATAATTTATATGGCCGCAGAAAATCAAAAAACTCTAGTGAAAATTCTAGTCCATGAATTTTCCCCAAATTTCCTATATAGTCTCAGTATAACCTAGGCTACTAGAAAAACAACCGAAAGTATTGGTTACTAGTGGAATTTTTTGAGATATTCGAAAAAAACTGAAAATAATTTATATGGCCGAAGAAAATCAAAAAACTCTAGTGAAAATTCTAGTCCATGAATTTTCCCCAAATTTCCCATATAGTCTCAGTATAACCTAAGCTACTAGGAAACCAACCGAAAGTATTGGTTACTAGTGGAAGTTTTTGAGATATTGGCCAAAAACTGAAAATAACTTATATGGCCGCAGAAAATCAAAAAACTCTATTGAAAATTCTAGTCCATGAATTTTCCCCAAATTTTTCATATAGTCTCATTATGACCTAAGCTACTAGGAAACCAACCGAAAGTATTGGTTACTAGTGGAAGTTTTTGAGATATTGGCCAGAAACTGAAAATAACTTATTTGGCCGCAGAAAATCAAAAAATTCTAGTGAAAATTCTAGTCCATGAATTTTCCCCAAATTTTCCATATAGTCTCAGTATAACTTAAGCTTTAAGAAAAACAACCGAAACTATTGATTACTAGTGGAAAAAATGAGGATTATTGTTAAATTTCAACATTTCATATACCTAGTTTCTATATTTCGGAGATCAATCTATTTGCCATTTTAAGGATCACTTCTAATATTTTATTCCGCTGAGATGTTTTATTTCGAGAAAAAATATATATATAATGAATAAAAAATTTCCGCTGGTAATTACATTACAAAAAAATTCTCTTTAGTGATAGTGCTGTCACTTGCGGCGAGTAGCGTAATCTCTTATTTTCCGCTGTCAAAATTCCGCTATCTTATACAGCATCTCAATCATAAGGTTTTGATTTAAGTTTTCACCATTGGAACTAACAGCTGACCCATCCCTGACAACTCCATGGTGGGGCAAATAATATATTTCTCTGTCATCTAAATTAATCTCGTGTGGCTGTAATACCCGCAAGTATTCTAAGAAAGCGGAATTTTGACAGCGGAAAATAAGAGATTACGCTACTCGCCGCAAGTGGCAGCACTATCACTAAAGAGAATTTATTTTGTAATGTAATTACCAGCGGAAATTTTTTATTCATTATGTATATATTTTTTCACGAAATAAAACATCTCAGCAGAATAAAATATTAGAAGTGATCCTTAAAATGGCAAATTGATTGATCTCAGAAGTAAAGGAACTCGGTATATGAAATGTTTAACAATATTCCGTATTTCCGGCATCCTTCCAATAGTAACCAATGATTTTGGTTGTTTTTCTAATAGCTTAGGTCATACTGAGACTATATGGAAAATTTGGGCGAAACTCATGTACTAGAATTTTCACTAGAATTTTTTGATTTTCTGCGGCCAAATAAGTTATTTTCAGTCTTTGGCCAATATCTCAAAAACTTTTAGTAGTAACCAATACTTTTGTTTAGTTGCGTAATAGCTTAGGTCATACTGAGACGATATGGAAAATTTGGGGGAAATTCATGTACCAGAATTTTCACTAGAATTTTTTGATTTTCTGCGGCCAAATAAGTTTTTTTCAGTTTTTGGCCATTATTTCAAAAACTTTTACAAGTAACCAATACTTTCGGTTATTTTTCTAATAGCTTACATCATACAGAGTCTATATGGAAACTTCATGGTCTCAGGATGACCTAAGCTGTTAGAAAACCAACCGAAAGTATTGGTAACTAGTGGAAGTTTTTGAGAAATTGGCCAAAAACTGAAAATAACTTATATGGCCGCAGAAAACCAAAAAATTCTTGTGAAAATTCTAGTTAATGAATTTTCCCCAAATTTGCCAGATAGTCTCAACATACTCTAAGCTATCAGTAAATTTACCAAAAGTATTAGTTACTAGTGGAAGTTTTTGAGATATTTGCCAAAAAGTAAAAATAATTTATATGGCCGCAGAAAATCAAAAATTTCTTGTGTAAATTCTAGTCTATGAATTTTCCCCAAATTTTCCATATAGTCTCTGTATGACCTAAGCTATTAGAAAAACAACCGAAATCATTGGTTACTAGTGGAAGGATTCCGAAAATACGGAATATTGTTAAACATTTCATATACCGAGTTCCTTTACTTCTGAGATCAATCAATTTGCCATTTTAAGGGTCACTTCTAATATTTTATTCCGCTGAGATGTTTTATTTAGTGAAAAAATATATACATAATGAATAATAAATTTCCGCTGGTAATTACATTACAAAATAAATTCTCTTTAGAGATAGTGCTGCCACTTGCCGTGAGTAGCGTAATCTCTTATTTTCCGCTGTCAAAATTCCGCTATCTTATGCAGCTTGGATTTTTACTCATTTTTCTTTCCATTGAAATTAAACGTTGTATATAAGGTTAATTTATACGAGTTGCAGAGTCTAGCCTGATTTGATTTCAATGGTAATTGAACCACAAATCTCCCTTTCTTGGCTTTAGTGGTTGTTCCTCGAAAATGATTTTCACAAAATTCTTCTTCTTCTGCCTTTGGGCACTCGTCCAATAACGTTTCTTGTTCCCAAAATTTTCTCAGTAATTTCTGTAATCTTTGATAATCCGAAATTACTATTTTGAAATTTTTGTAAGATTTCCATTTCTCTCCGGCATCCTCCCTTCTACCAACAATCACGTATCCAAACAATGTTTCCTGTGCGAATATATTCGCTGATAATAAAATTTGAGTGGCCGCCAAAACACCAAAAATATAATCAACACATAGTAGAATATCGATTTCCATTTTATTACTAAAATTTTGATCGGTCAACTTTCAACTTTGAATTTACGCTATTCGTCCGTCCTGTTGTTGTGACATCTTTGATGTTGCAAGTCCTTCCACTAATATTCTTCCCTTTTCTTTTGATATTCCAAGCTTACGTACACATTTCTCTGAAATATGACAACTGTGATCCTATGAAACCATTAATAATTTGACTGATATCAATTGACGGTATGCAGTTTTTAGCTTCACTTCTGCTGTTGGTAAAATCGTGTTTCCATTGATGAAAAAATTTAAATTGGTAGGTGTTTCTATTGGCGGTTCTCTGGCAGCTGATTCGGTAGCAGGACTAGTTGATGATGTAGTTATCATGTTCGCCAGCGTGCTTGAGTTTACATTCTCGTGTAGCAATGTGTATAGTGTTTTCGGCCACACTTCATAAAACTCGTGGAGCTTAGGCATTGCATAGCTCGATGTTTAACGTATGTGAAGCTGGCACGAAAAAGCAGCCCGAAAACACCTTTTCAATTTTGGTGCGTTTCTTTGCTAAACTAAATACTTTCCCGAAAAATTTATTGGAAATGCAAGAAAAACGAGAATTTCATCCCAAAATAGTTTTGAAGTTGTATTAAATATCGGTGAAAAGGAATAAATATCACGGTTTCATTTGCTCTATTTAGACTACACATTAAGGTAAAGTATGTGAAAACAAACAACCTTACCTAGTAAACTATGTGACAAAAAAATTAAAATGAGTGTTGTTGAACAACAACATGAGTATTCTTGCTATTTAACTACAGAAGACACGAAACATGTAATCATCATATGCATACACTGAGTCGAGATTACCAACAAAAATTTAGAAATTTTAAAACACTTAAGAAAAAGCAAACCAAGCAATTTGTCCTTATGGTTTCGATGTACCTTTGGTTTGATATGAAAAATCGATTAAATTATTTAATTATTTGTTGTAAACCTAGAGACACTTAAGGAAAAAAAATCCCCGAAGGTCGCAGTGATATTCCGCATATGACCAAAAATTCTCGAAAGTGTCCCCGAAATGCAAGTATACTCAGACTTGTGCTGCTATCTCCAGAATTAAGTGTTAATGGCCCTTAAGCATCCACAAGACCCGGTTTACATTTTTTTCCGATATTATTTCCATTTACACTTAAGAAAAAAAAATCCCCGAAGGTCGCAGGGATATGCCGCATATGACCAACAATTCTCGAAAGTGTCCCCAAAATGCCAGTATACTCAGAGTTGTGCTGCCATCTCTAGAATTAAGTGTTAATGGCCCTTAAGCATCCACAAGACCCGGTTTACATTTTTTTACGATATTATTTCCATTTACACTTAAGAAAAAAAATTCCCCGAAGGTCGCAGGGATATGCTGCATATGACCAAAAATTTTCGAAAGTGTCCCCGAAATGCCAGTATACTCAGAGTTGTGCTGCCATCTCCAGAATTATGTGTTAATGGCCCTTAACCATCCACAAGACCCGGTTTAAACTTTTTCCGATATTATTTCCATTTACACTTAAGGAAAAAAAATTCCCGAAGGTCGCAGTGATATTCCGCATATGACCAAAAATTCTCGAAAGTGTCCCTGAAATGCCAGTATACTCAGAGTTGTGCTGCCATCTCCAGAATTAAGTGTTAATGGCCAGTATGAAAATGCAACCTGAAATGCCAGTATACTCAGAGTTGTGCTGCCATCTCCAGAATTAAGTGTTAATGGCCCTTAAGCATCCACAAGACCCGGTTTACACTTTTTCCGATATTATTTCCATTTACACTTAAGAAACAAAATTCCCCGAAGGTCGCAGGGATATGCTGCATATGAGCAAAAATTTTCGAAAGTGTCCCCAAAATGCCAGTATACTCAGAGTTGTGCTGCCATCTCCAGAATTAAGTGTTATTGGCCCTTAACCATCCACAAGACTCGGTTTACACTTTTTACGATATTATTTCCATTTACACTTAAGAAAAAAAATTCCCCGAAGGTCGAAGTGATATTCCGCATATGACCAAAAATTCTCGAAAGTGTCCCTGAAATGCCAGTATACTCAGAGTTGTGCTGCCATCTCAAGAATTAAGTGTTAATGGCCAGTATGAAAATGCAACCTGAAATGCCAGTATACTCAGAGTTGTGCTGCCATCTCCAGAATTAAGTGTTAATGGCCCTTAAGCATCCACAAGACCCGGTTTACACTTTTTCCGATATTATTTCCATTTACACTTAAGAAACAAAATTCCCCGAAGGTCGCAGGGATATGCTGCATATGAGCAAAAATTTTCGAAAGTGTCCCCAAAATGCCAGTATACTCAGAGTTGTGCTGCCATCTCCAGAATTAAGTGTTATTGGCCCTTAACCATCCACAAGACTCGGTTTACACTTTTTACGATATTATTTCCATTTACACTTAAGAAAAAAAATTCCCCGAAGGTCGCAGTGATATTCCGCATATGACCAAAAATTCTCGAAAGTGTCCCCGAAATGCCAGTATACTCAGAGGTGTGCTGCCATCTCCAGAATTAAGTGTTAATGGCCCTTAAGCATCCACAAGACCCGGTTTACACTTTTTACGATATTATTTCCATTTACACTTAAGAAAAAAAAATTCCCTGAAGGTCGCAGTGATATGCCGCATATGACCAAAAATTCTCGAAAGTGTCCCCGAAATGCCAGTATACTCAGAGTTGTGCTGCCATCTCTAGAATTAAGTGTTAATGGCCCTTAAGCATCCACAAGACCCGGTTTACATTTTTTACGATATTATTTCCATTTACACTTAAGAAACAAAATTCCCCGAAGGTCGCAGGGATATGCTGTATATGAGCAAAAACTTTCGAAAGTGTCCCCAAAATGCCAGTATACTCAGAGTTGTGCTGCCATCTCCAGAATTACGTGTTAATGGCCCTTAACCATCCACAAGACTCAGTTTACACTTTTTACGATATTATTTCCATTTACACTTAAGAAAAAAACTTCCCCGAAGGTCGCAGTGATATTCCGCATATGACCAAAAATTCTCGAAAGTGTCCCTGAAATGCCAGTATACTCAGAGTTGTGCTGCCATCTCCAGAATTAAGTGTTAATGGCCCTTAAGCATCCACAAGACCCGGTTTACATTTTTTTACGATATTATTTCCATTTACACTTAAGAAAAAAAAATTCCCCGAAGGTCGCAAGGATATGCTGCATATGAACAAAAATTTTCGAAAGTGTTCCCGAAATGCCAGTATACTCAGAGTTGTGCTGCCATCTCCAGAATTATGTGTTAATGGCCCTTAACCATCCACAAGACCCGGTTTACACTTTTTACGATATTATTTCCATTTACACTTAAGGAAAAAAAATTCCCCGAAGGTCGCAGTGATATGCCGCATATGACCAAAAATTCTCGAAAGTGTCCCCGAAATGCCAGTATACTCAGAGTTGTTCTGCCATCTCCAGAATTAAGTGTTAATGGCCCTTAAGCATCCACAAGACCCGGTTTACACTTTTTACGATATTATTTCCATTTACACTTAAGGAAAAAAAATTCCCCGAAGGTCGCAGTGATATGCCGCAAAAGACCAAAAATTCTCGAAAGTGTCCCCGAAATGCCAGTATACTCAGAGTTGTGCTGCCATCTCCAGAATTAAGTGTTAATGGCCCTTAAGCATCCACAAGACCCGGTTTACATTTTTTACGATATTATTTCCATTTACACTTAAGAAAAAAAACTCCCCGAAGGTCGCAGTGATATGCCGCATATAAGCAAAACCTCTCGAAAGTGTCCCCGAAATGCCAGTATACTCAGAGTTGTGCTGCCATCTCCAGAATTAAGTGTTAATGACCCTTAACCATCCACAAGACCCGGTTTACACTTTTTACGATATTATTTCCATTTACACTTAAGAAAAAAAAACTCCCCGAAGGTCGCAGTGATATGCCGCATATGACCAAAAATTCTCGAAAGTGTCCCCGAAATGCCAGTATACTCAGAGTTGTGCTGCCATCTCTAGAATTAAGTGTTAATGGCCCTTAAGCATCCACAAGACTCGGTTTACACTTTTTACGATATTATTTCCATTTACACTTAAGAAAAAAAATTCCCCGAAGGTCGCAGTGATATTCCGCATATGACCAAAAATTCTCGAAAGTGTCCCTGAAATGCCAGTATACTCAGAGTTGTGCTGCCATCTCCAGAATTAAGTGTTAATGGCCAGTATGAAAATGCAACCTGAAATGCCAGTATACTCAGAGTTATGCTGCCATCTCCAGAATTAAGTGTTAATGGCCCTTAAGCATCCACAAGACCCGGTTTACATTTTTTTACGATATTATTTCCATTTACACTTAAGGAAAAAAAATTCCCCGAAGGTCGCAAGGATATGCTGCATATGACCAAAAATTTTCGAAAGTGTTCCCGAAATGCCAGTATACTCAAAGTTGTGCTGCCATCTCCAGAATTATGTGTTAATGGCCCTTAACCATCCACAAGACCCGGTTTACACTTTTTACGATATTATTTCCATTTACACTTAAGAAAAAAAAATTCCCCGAAGGTCGCAGTGATATTCCGCATATGACCAAAAATTCTCGAAAGTGTCCCTGAAATGCCAGTATACTCAGAGGTGTGCTGCCATCTCCAGAATTAAGTGTTAATGGCCCTTAAGCATCCACAAGACCCGGTTTACACTTTTTACGATATTATTTCCATTTACACTTAAGAAAAAAAAATTCCCTGAAGGTCGCAGTGATATGCCGCATATGACCAAAAATTCTCGAAAGTGTCCCCGAAATGCTAGTATACTCAGAGTTGTGCTGCCATCTCTAGAATTAATTGTTAATGGCCCTTAAGCATCCACAAGACCCGGTTTACATTTTTTACGATATTATTTCCATTTACACTTAAGAAACAAAATTCCCCGAAGGTCGCAGGGATATGCTGCATATGAGCAAAAATTTTCGAAAGTGTCCCCAAAATGCCAGTATACTCAGAGTTGTGCTGCCATCTCCAGAATTACGTGTTAATGGCCCTTAACCATCCACAAGACTCAGTTTACACTTTTTACGATATTATTTCCATTTACACTTAAGAAAAAAACTTCCCCGAAGGTCGCAGTGATATTCCGCATATGACCAAAAATTCTCGAAAGTGTCCCTGAAATGCCAGTATACTCAGAGTTGTGCTGCCATCTCCAGAATTAAGTGTTAATGGCCAGTATGAAAATGCAACCTGAAATGCCAGTATACTCAGAGTTGTGCTGCCATCTCTAAAATTAAGTGTTAATGGCCCTTAAGCATCCACAAGACCCGGTTTACATTTTTACGATATTATTTCCATTTACACTTAAGAAAAAAAACTCCCCGAAGGTCGCAGTGATATGCCGCATATAAGCAAAACCTCTCGAAAGTGTCCCCGAAATGCCAGTATACTCAGAGTTGTGCTGCCATCTCCAGAATTAAGTGTTAATGACCCTTAACCATCCACAAGACCCGGTTTACACTTTTTACGATATTATTTCCATTTACACTTAAGAAAAAAAAACTCCCCGAAGGTCGCAGTGATATGCCGCATATGACCAAAAATTCTCGAAAGTGTCCCCGAAATGCCAGTATACTCAGAGTTGTGCTGCCATCTCTAGAATTAAGTGTTAATGGCCCTTAAGCATCCACAAGACCCGGTTTACATTTTTTACGATATTATTTCCATTTACACTTAAGAAACAAAATTCCCTGCATATGAGCAAAAATTTTCGAAAGTGTCCCCAAAATGCCAGTATACTCAGAGTTGTGCTGCCATCTCCAGAATTACGTGTTAATGGCCCTTAACCATCCACAAGACTCAGTTTACACTTTTTACGATATTATTTCCATTTACACTTAAGAAAAAAACTTCCCCGAAGGTCGCAGTGATATTCCGCATATGACCAAAAATTCTCGAAAGTGTCCCTGAAATGCCAGTATACTCAGAGTTGTGCTGCCATCTCCAGAATTAAGTGTTAATGGCCAGTATGAAAATGCAACCTGAAATGCCAGTATACTCAGAGTTGTGCTGCCATCTCTAAAATTAAGTGTTAATGGCCCTTAAGCATCCACAAGACCCGGTTTACATTTTTACGATATTATTTCCATTTACACTTAAGAAAAAAAACTCCCCGAAGGTCGCAGTGATATGCCGCATATAAGCAAAACCTCTCGAAAGTGTCCCCGAAATGCCAGTATACTCAGAGTTGTGCTGCCATCTCCAGAATTAAGTGTTAATGACCCTTAACCATCCACAAGACCCGGTTTACACTTTTTACGATATTATTTCCATTTACACTTAAGAAAAAAAAACTCCCCGAAGGTCGCAGTGATATGCCGCATATGACCAAAAATTCTCGAAAGTGTCCCCGAAATGCCAGTATACTCAGAGTTGTGCTGCCATCTCTAGAATTAAGTGTTAATGGCCCTTAAGCATCCACAAGACCCGGTTTACATTTTTTACGATATTATTTCCATTTACACTTAAGAAACAAAATTCCCCGAAGGTCGCAGTGATATGCCGCATATAAGCAAAACCTCTCGAAAGTGTTCCCGAAATGCCAGTATACTCAAAGTTGTGCTGCCATCTCCAGAATTAAGTGTTAATGGCCCTTAAGCATCCACAAGACCCGGTTTACACTTTTTCCGATATTATTTCCATTTACACTTAAGAAACAAAATTCCCCGAAGGTCGCAGGGATATGCTGCATATGAGCAAAAATTTTCGAAAGTGTCCCCAAAATGCCAGTATACTCAGAGTTGTGCTGCCATCTCCAGAATTACGTGTTAATGGCCCTTAACCATCCACAAGACTCTGTTTACACTTTTTACGATATTATTTCCATTTACACTTAAGAAAAAAAATTCCCCGAAGGTCGCAGTGATATTCCGCGTATCACTAAAAATTGTAGTAACTAGTTAATAATATATAGAATTATTAGGTGATAAAAAAATCAAAAATTGGTGATGAAACAGTGGAAATCTTCTATGTATCTTTCAGGTTCTAAATTGAAAGAAAATCGAACTTTCACACGGAATCGACACCAATAATTCTGTAATATTTTGGTTATTTCAAATTTTTCTCTAGCGATTTTCCAATTTTTTTTGTAAAAGTATCGGATAAATAACAAATTCAACCCTGACATAATTTCTTATGTAGTTCTACACTTTTTGTTGAATTGTGTATCTACATTTTTATTTTTTGTTAATTTGTGTAGCTACACTTTTGATAAATGTTGAAAACTTCACACCGGTTGAAGCTTTAAGATTTTGCACATGCAAAATAGATTAAGTTTTTGGCGACGTGGATTTATCACGGGTAAATCGACAACTATTGGAAATCGTGGTCAGTTTTATTTTATTACAAAGACCTTTTGAAAGCTTTCGATGACTAATAAAATTCTTATTCAAAAGTTAATCGATTTCTCACCCGGCTTTATTCCGCAATGAAATGGATTGCGTCTTACCTCACTTTTCGAAAGCAATGTTTTAATTTTGCTCAAGTTTGTTCTTTTCCTTTTTCATATCATATATATGCCGATGACCAAAAAATGTATGCTAATATCAATTCTGTTTATATCTTTTTCTAATAAATCACCCTTGAATACAAATATGTGTAAAGTTATTTAGATCGCGATTTTCTTGCGTAGAGGGTCAAATCAGTAGACTATGTGATACTCGTGACCTTGGAGACCTCACGTTTAATAAAAACAGCGATAATATAATAAATAGAAGGTACTCTGTTTTGGGTTTTATTAAGCGTATAATGGAAAAGAATTTTGATCCAATCACTTTAAAAACCTTGTATGTCATTTTCGTTAGGCCAGCAAGCAACACCTGATTTATGTTGTAGCAACACCTGATTTATGTTGTAAATCGGCCTGACGTAAATTGCACATATTGTTGCTGACTTTGCAAACTCTATCTTGTAGACGAGGGTAATTTTGTTCTTGTCCTGATGAGTTGCTTGAAATGGCGACTACGTATCTTGAAACAAACTCGTTTCTACATTTCGGTAAACAAATTCAAATGTGTCCGTACCATATAATATATAAAACAAACATAATATTGTTTGAAATATTTATTCACATACTGATGGCCCAATTGAGATTCAATTTAATAATTTACCAAATTAAAATTTAGCAAAATTTTGGGTTATAAATAAATGACGTGTAGGTGTAAATATTTTTTGTGGCACACAAACAACACACCTAAAACATATATGTATCTAAATAAATTGGAAACAATTTTTGATTCCACATAGATCATACCTTGGGCTCTTTTTAATAAAACTTATGAATTGTGTATGTATGTGAGGTGTGCGCATGTTAAGAAAAAAATAAAATATAATATTTTACCTAATGCCTTACAGCAATTTAAAATTGGTCTACGATACTCAATTTACACTCTTTATATTTTTGTACATAGGTACGAACAAGATTGACTCGATATCGAACTAAAATAGACGCACGAAATTGTATCAAAATTGTTTCTATTTATAGAATTTATACCATTTTAAGTCGTTCCCTTTTCCAGCTTTTGTCGTAAAGATGGATTCTTGGAAAGTACGAGCGAGAGTACATTTTGCTACCTCATATATATGTTGTGTTATAATAAATGGATTTTGCGAGATATACACGAAATAAAATCGCGTAATCATATTCATCTAATTCACAGCCAAATAACATTATTTTCCATTTGTAATCCCACGGCGAGGGGCGATATGTAGACAACTAAATTAACAACGAAAAAATATTCGGAATTTTTCTTTTTTGGTTATCAATGAAGTGTGATAAATAGATTGTGGGTGGATAAATTTAAATTTTTATTTTTATTTTCTGCAGTCTTACAAAAGAAAGTAAATTAAATTCTTTATAATAAAATAAGAAAAAACGTATTTTCCTATTCTATGTACATTGGATCAAAAAGAGAGGTTATCGTTGGATTATACATGTGAATGATGAAACTGTAATAATAAACGGGGATTAACATATGTGTTATATCGGTTTGTATTAGGTTGATACGATACAACGCAAATACGATGATCAATTCGGAGAGGTATACGAGGATATTTTCTATATATGAACAAAAACCTCCATACTAAGGCATGTTTTGTTCTCATACACGCCTATGCCTAAGTTATTTCAAATTTTGAAAATTATCGTGATTTTTGTCTGGTTCTATACAAAATAATCTACTTTACCCAGGCTCGTCTTGCTGCTTTTGTTTTAATTTGGATTTAAAAATTGCAACTTCATATAATTCCAGTGGTTCTAGTTCGACTTAGCCGTTCGAATGAATTTTTTCAAACAAGGACTTTCACCTCTTATTGGTTCGTTGAACAAATTTTCCAAATTTTAAACAATTCATCACAAGCGGTACAAGTTAAATCACAGCTTATCGAAGTACTTCAGCAAGAGGGACTATACTCAATTATATTGAGTATATCCTGACCTCTTACAAATATTAACAAGGATGAGACCTTGAGCGACAATCTTACCATCGCGGATGAGCAGTCAACCAACATCTTAGGGAAAGGCCACAGGCCATCTGCAATGACTAGAAAATAACGAATGGTCAGTTTTTGTGAGAAATGTCAAAAATCTTTGATCCTTTGGGATGGCTAGCACCATTAATCATCGGTTGCAAAATAATTTATCAAAGACTACGGAGTTCCGATCTGTACTGGGACCAGAATCTACCAGCAGAAACAGTTAATTACCGGGATCAAGCGTCCGAGCACATTTACGTGGCTAATGTACTATGTAAAAGCATCACCAAAGAACAAAGCACAATCAGTCTTATGACTGCAAAAACCAGGGTAGCACCGGTAAAATCGAAACTGACAATCCCTCGACTCAAGTTATGTGGTGCGGTATTGTTGTATCAGTTAGTTCAACAAGCAAAAGGAGCCTGGAGGTTGATCTAAGTCCAACAACTTTATGGTCCGATTCCATGATCACTCTGGCCTCGATTCAAAAACCAGCATCATCTTGGAAGTAATTTGTCGCACATCGAGTGGCAGAGATTCAACAAAGTATCAACATCCAGTCATGGCACTATATGCCGTTCAGAAGACAGTCTAACTGATTGCAATTTCCGCGGTGTAATCTCACTGCAATAAGCGACACTCCAGAGATGGTGGAACGGCCCGGCGGTTTTGAAGCATGCACTCATGACAGAAGAATGTCACATATACGTTCGCATATTCATATGGTGACAATTAAGATGAAATAAACGAAGGGGACTAATCGACCAGCAAGAGTGGGACTTAGCCTTGTCACGGCTAGTGGTAGTGGTTCAACATTTGGAGTTTGCAGAAAAACAATAGCTACTGAAACAAGGTAAACCAATCAATTAAGCATAATTATTTCCTCTAGCTCATTCCTCGACAAAGAAAACATAATTCGGGTTGGTGGAATGTTGGAAAACTCGTCCCTGCCATATGAGGAAAAACATCCCGTCATCCTACCGTATCAAAGGCCATTCACCGAGTTAGTGTTGGTTTGGGGACTAATGAAAAGTTGCACGGTGGCAATGCGTTTAGTTTGCCATCCCTCCGGAAAAAAATTCGTATTATCAGAGGAGTTCAAGTAGTCAATCATAATAACCATCAATGTATCCGCTGCCATCGATGCAAAGTTTCGACCGCAGAACAACTAATGATAAATCTGTCAGTTCCCCGCGTTACTGTATCACGCTTTTTCACCCACAATAGAGTGGACTACGCCGACCCGACTCAAATTCGAACTAGCGAAGGTCCCAAAAATAAATTGAATAAGCGATATATTTGAATACTTATCTGTTTAACCACTAAAGCAATCTATATCGAAATGGCTTCAGATCATTCAACAGAGGGATTTACTTAAAAAAATCAAAGATTACACAAAGCTCATCTTTGAAGAGATGACAATTTTATTGAATCACATAGAACAAATTGATATTGAAATTGAAATCGAAATCGAAATCGAAATCGAAATCGAAATCGAAATCGAAATGGAAATTGTAAATTGTAAATTGTAAATTGTAAATTGTAAATTGTAAATTGTAAATTGTAAATTGTAAATTGTAAATTGTAAATTGTAAATTGTAAATTGTAAATTGTAAATTGTAAATTGTAAATTGTAAATTGTAAATTGTAAATTGTAAATTGTAAATTGTAAATTGTAAATTGTAAATTGTAAATTGTAAATTGTAAATTGTAAATTGTAAATTGTAAATTGTAAATTGTAAATTGTAAATTGTAAATTGTAAATTGTAAATTGTAAATTGTAAATTGTAAATTGTAAATTGTAAATTGTAAATTGTAAATTGTAAATTGTAAATTGTAAATTGTAAATTGTAAATTGTAAATTGTAAATTGTAAATTGTAAATTGTAAATTGTAAATTGTAAATTGTAAATTGTAAATTGTAAATTGTAAATTGTAAATTGTAAATTGTAAATTGTAAATTGTAAATTGTAAATTGTAAATTGTAAATTGTAAATTGTAAATTGTAAATTGTAAATTGTAAATTGTAAATTGTAAATTGTAAATTGTAAATTGTAAATTGTAAATTGTAAATTGTAAATTGTAAATTGTAAATTGTAAATTGTAAATTGTAAATTGTAAATTGTAAATTGTAAATTGTAAATTGTAAATTGTAAATTGTAAATTGTAAATTGTAAATTGTAAATTGTAAATTGTAAATTGTAAATTGTAAATTGTAAATTGTAAATTGTAAATTGTAAATTGTAAATTGTAAATTGTAAATTGTAAATTGTAAATTGTAAATTGTAAATTGTAAATTGTAAATTGTAAATTGTAAATTGTAAATTGTAAATTGTAAATTGTAAATTGTAAATTGTAAATTGTAAATTGTAAATTGTAAATTGTAAATTGTAAATTGTAAATTGTAAATTGTAAATTGTAAATTGTAAATTGTAAATTGTAAATTGTAAATTGTAAATTGTAAATTGTAAATTGTAAATTGTAAATTGTAAATTGTAAATTGTAAATTGTAAATTGTAAATTGTAAATTGTAAATTGTAAATTGTAAATTGTAAATTGTAAATTGTAAATTGTAAATTGTAAATTGTAAATTGTAAATTGTAAATTGTAAATTGTAAATTGTAAATTGTAAATTGTAAATTGTAAATTGTAAATTGTAAATTGTAAATTGTAAATTGTAAATTGTAAATTGTAAATTGTAAATTGTAAATTGTAAATTGTAAATTGTAAATTGTAAATTGTAAATTGTAAATTGTAAATTGTAAATTGTAAATTGTAAATTGTAAATTGTAAATTGTAAATTGTAAATTGTAAATTGTAAATTGTAAATTGTAAATTGTAAATTGTAATTATACTGCTGGTGTATACATTTTAAAATCATGTAGCCCTGATCCGAGACATTTTTAGTTTTGGCAAAATAATTTAGAATTTATCGAGCGGGACGAAAAATTAGATGTATAAAAATCAATGAAATTCCCAGCCCAGAGTTCACTTTCGGAAACTTGCCACTGAACAATTTTTTTCCAATTCAGCTGAAATTTAGCTACTGGTGTATACATTTCAAAATCATGTAGCCCTGATCCGAGACATTTTTAGTTTTGGCAAAATAATTTAGAATTTATCGAGCGGGACGAAAAATTATATGTATAAAAATCAATGAAATTCCCAGCCCAGAGTTCATTTTCGGAAACTTGCCACTGAACGATTTTTTTCCAATTTTCCAATTTAGCTTAAATTTAGCTACTGGTGTATACATTTCAAAATCATGTAGCCCTGATCCGAGACATTTTTAGTTTTGGCAAAATAATTTAAAATTTATCGAGCGGGACGAAAAATTATATGTATAAAAATCAATGAAATTCCCAGCCCAGAGTTCATTTTCGGAAACTTGCCACTGAACGATTTTTTTCCAATTTAGCTTAAATTTAGCTACTGGTGTAAACATTTCAAAATCATGTAGCCCTGAAAAATTATATGTATAAAAATCAATGAAATTCCCATCCCAGAGTTCATTTTCGGAAACTTACCACGGAACGATTTTTTTCCAATTTAGCTTAAATTTACTTTTCATTTACTTGCCACGGAACAATTTATTTCTTACATATCCTGAAATTTTCCAATACTTGCAATTAAAAATTTTACAGTTTTTGTATACGTTAGATTTTAATTTTTTTTGTTAAATGAAAAAGAAATCCAATTTAATAAATTTGATTATTTTTCATTTTTTCATTAACATTTATTAAAATTCTGGACTGGGGTAACTTCACACAAGAGCAAATTGGTTATTGCTATGTTAGTGTTGCCTGATTAAAAAAAAAATTCTGGGATAGAATTCTGGGATAACTTCACATACGTGATGTTTGCGTTGAATTCGTCTATGCTCATATTATTCTGTGAAAGGCTGCTTAGTTAGTGTTCTAAGTTTCTAAGGTCTCTTTTGTCAGCATAATTAAGAGCCAGGTACTTTTTTATTGAACCCCAGTCATCACTAAAGATATTATAGGATATTCGAGGTAATGCCGATCGAATCTTCTGCCTGATGCTTTGTACTCTGAATATAGGTTTATTGCGCACAATTTTGTAATCCTTTAAAATATTTTCCACATTATGTATCCACGAAATATATTGGGTTGGATTACTGTCGAATATTTGTAACTCCTTGGCGCAACGCGGGAGTCTACTAATGTCAGCAAGATCTTGTTCGGTTCTTCGTACTATTAACGTTTCTGCTCTCTGGATTACTGGTTTTTCGAGTTTCAATATTGTTTGTCTGAGTCTCTTCGAAAATTCAATTTGAGCATTAACAGCCCCAGTTAATTGTTTTATTTGCTCGAATAATTGTTCAAATTGTGACATTTTATTTTTTTAGATTTGTACACGTCTACTATTATCACACTGAGTTTTTGTTAAGATTATAATCGGATTTATTATACGATTTTTATTATGTTATTTTAGGTTTACTTTTTTTATTTTTTTATAAAAAAAGAAAGTATTAATCATCCAGTAGATTTCATGTCCTTTTAAGGTCAATTAATACTATCATTTTCATTCACGCACACACCCACCCGTTCACCTACTCACACAATTACAGTATACCACCTGCACGTTGCAAGCTCCATATCAACCTGCAAACTGACATGAACGGTGGGTCGGCGCTGAATTCTGCACGCCAATAGAGGGTCTAAGTTGTGTTTATTATTATCACCGATCTTAATCGATGAACAAAATTCACTTTACATCCTGCCTCTGATGGGATTCGAACCCAGTACCTCCCGGTCCAAGTACCGAAGCTTTAACCACTGCGCCACTTGTACGGTAATACTTACATTAGAATCGGTTTGATTTTCATATCCTGATTTTAATCTAAAGATTTGAGTTTCTTCAGATGGTTATTTGGGTATCCTCCCGGATGGGTACACTTGGATTAGCCGTAAATTTCCTGTTTGGAATTCTACGTTGATAATTTATTATAGATATCCTACTAGTGGTACGGATTACGTGTTTTGGGTATGTTCACGTGGTAATAATTGTATACACGTAACTTATTAACTTTTAACCACCTCAGTTTCGTTATTGTGATGAATGGTGCGGAGATTCTGTATTTACTACTATATCATACTAATTATGTTCCCGTGGTTATAATCAGCACCCTCACTTCACTTTTAACTACTTTTGTATTTTATATGGCTGTCCCTGTTATCGGCGAATTTCAATTTGGACAGATTAATAAAATAAAATTTATTTTATTCTTTTTTGTTACAATTCCAAACTAAAACTAAAGCTTAAATCTAACAATATTTTCTGTCTTCGTTATAATACAAACCATCGCATTAAAACATTATCAGAGTTACGTTTATAAGTTTGTGCGACAACCTACTATTTATTCTACCTACAACATTAATACTAAAATTAATAGAGTAAAAATCCGCAAATAACGTCATATCCTGGCGATTATGACAATGATTCATAAAAATTCATTCAAGTTTCTCCATAGAACATCTTTTTTTGTTGTTGCTCTGGTTATATTTATTTTGGCTCGAATGGTACATTTCCCAACCTTGACATTTTCAACTTGAAATGAAAAAATTAACAAACAAAAAACAGAAATTTAAAAATGAAAAATTAAAGAACAGACTTTTTTTTGAGAAAAACTAGGAGACGTGAAAATCGGATAAATTGTTGCTATGTACAGATTTTCGCGTGTGCATAAAAAATGAAATAAAAATCGTCATACACATAATACAAAAACCCAAGTGAACCAACAAGAAGAAAATTGAAAATTTATATTACCATGTAAAAATTTACCGTTTTATTATTGTCATCCAACATTTAATTTTTATATTTTGCCATGGTAAGGATTTTGTTCCTCTTATTTGTGTGTATTACTTCAAATATATTGACTTGGTTTCGGGCGGCGGCGACTTCCACTAAGAAAATTTGTTTGTAACTTTTGTCATTCGGTATACGTACATACCTTAACGATGGATATTATGAAAATATAGGTATATGTAAGAGAGTATGGATTTAGGTGGTATTGTCGCAGCAACGTTGAAATAATAAAAATTTATATATTTTCCTGCAAACCGAGTTAAGAAATTAATTTTTCTCAGCACAAAAAGGACACAGAAAAAAAACGGAAAACTGTCATCATTTAAGGGAGAACATGAGCGCACAACACAGTCACAAATAATTCAATTTATTGGGTTTTGTTATTTTTTTGATGTCGATATGAGTCAATATTTCATGCAGTTGGACGTTGTTCCAGTTTTTCGTTTACCTGTGATATATTTTAGTTTACCGATGTTAACCCAAATGGTATAAAAATGTTGTTTGTTTGTTTATTCGCCCCCATGATTTTTCGCAATTGAAAAATTTATATTATATGGGGACAGGGTGGGAGTAGGAATATTATTGAACCAAATCATATTTATACATTAAATTTCTGTTTAAACATAAACTATCAAAAATTATTTTAAGTGAAAGAATCTGTGTCGAATACTCTTCCTCCGCCTTAAATTTGATTACTATTATTTAGTCCAATCTTCTGCCACAAATTTGTCTGACTCCTGTATCCTTTGTCAATCAATTTCAATCTAGTATACGATTACGTAGTACTTTGGATTAAATTTCGTTAGAATTTGGGACTGACTGCATAATTGTACGAAGGTTTTGAACTTTCTAAGAAAAAGCCATTATTTTCAGTTCAGTTAAAGTTTACGACAAATTAGTGATTTAATTTAATTTTTAAATTTTGCATATTAATAATTTTTTTTCGAAATTTCAGGGTTATTTTTTCTTTTGCTCTACTTCAGAGTTTGAAAATTTTAAATTTTCTGTTTCTTAAACTATGGTTCTCTTTGATTTGCGTGCAGAAGTCGTGATGATAATAGGGCATGTGCCGTATAGTAATAAAATTCCATACTGGAAGGATAATAAAATTTCGAACTGAAAGGTAAAAATAAAATAATATTTTTTGTTGAAAATGTCCTTCAAACTGATTATTGAAGTGAAAAGTGGCATTGTGAAAAAACGTTAAGGTAGACGGTAAACCATTTGAGGGGTTTTAATAAAAACTTCTAAATATATACGTGGTTTTTAGATAAGCGATGATAAAGTTGGTCAATGCTTGGTGCTTTAAGTCTGCACCAACCAAATTAACCCGCCATTACAATATATTACAATAAATCCCATTTTTATTACAGTTATCGTTTTCGAGGAAAGAATGACCGGTCTAGCCTACAATTAGACTTGCATCGCTAAAACTATAACTTTTGATGTAGCTTTGAAGACATCGGGATGGTGTTTGGACGAGAATTTATTTCAAACTGATAATTAAATCGAATTATTTAATTCAAAACCACCCTTAAAACATGCCTAAGGGGCAAATTTCACCCCAAAAAAATAATTTATTTCAAAAACGTCAATTTAACCAAAGCTAATAATTTATCGCACCAGACTGCAACCAGATATTGGGTCAAATGTTACTCCATGGACCTTGTGGGGGGCAAATCATCATTACCCGCGAGTTTTGAGCTTTCCATTTCTTACATGGTTTTTTATTCCGGTTCAACATCAAATTTGTTTCTCTTTCTAATTCCTTCATCCGCATATCATGGATTAATGGCATCATAGGTTGCAGGATTAAGTGTCGCCCCAAGTGTTGCACGTGTTTCAACTGCTTTTTGAGTTAATCGTTTTCTTTCTTTAAAATTGTAAAATCTTCTTTCAATTTAGTTGTAAATTCCTTTATTTCTCTTAACTGTTCATGGAGTTCGGCATTTTCCTACTTGTACTGAAAGTAATTTTCAGTTTACGATCTAGGTGATCATGATAATACGTTACTTCGGCTAAATAGGTTTAACAATGGTTGACTCACCACAGAATTTGCTGGGCCTACTTCCGAATACTCTGAATTTGGCAGCATCTATGCTGCTGTACCATCTTAGGGTATTACAATCCATATTTGTTGTACTGATTGTTTGTTTTAGTCAAGTTATACCACTAGCATTTGGTTCTATAAATATAAATTTTAGTTGGTCGTTATAGTCTTCTAACTTTTTGGGTGAAATGTAAACAAATAAATAAAAAATCAAAAAATGTGAAAATTGTTACGACTCCCTGGTTATAACATTAATTTTTTTTACTGTTTCGTTTTCAAATTTTTTATTTCTCTGTGATTGTCTGAAAGATACATTTTACTAATGGAATTGCCATCTGTGTTATGTCATTGGTATCTCGTGTAAGGTTTGCTAGTTCCCCCATCAAGCACCCCCCCCCCAAGTGCCGGGCAAATCAAATACTCGGGGCGGACCAACAACTAGTACATCCAATGCTTAGTCGCTAGTATGTTAACTCCGAATTTGGCGACATTCGGTTTAAACCCGTAGCCTTTCTATGATAACGTAGAGCTCTGTCATATGTGACCTTTTTTTTCGTGCTACTCGTGGGAACAAAAATGAATAAAAACCAATTAATTAACGAAAATGAAAATGGTGGCTTCTCTAATAGCATCACAACAGTCAGTGGATACGTATGTTGAAATTCCAGATCTGATCAGTGTGGAGGAAAGCGTTAAAAAAACGACAGAACATACAGGACCCCTCCAGCCAACAAAAAAGGAGAAGCCCCGGTAGGTATGGAGAGCGAACAGGAAACCTGACGGAACATGGACAAAGAAAGCTTAGAGATTAACGACATCTTACACCAGATGTCTGAAATGGAAACAACTAGAAGGCACACCTCTTCAGTACGACCTCGTATTCTGTGGAAGAGGACAGAACAGGAAGGGTTGTTGCAGAGGTGCAAGAACATCATCAGCAAGATGAAGACTGCAACCGCTAGGGAAAAAATGTCTGTAATGACATAAAAATTAGCCTAATGGAACTTGAGGAGGCGTTTGGCGCCATCTATCAAGATATCTTGGAGCAGTGGAGGACCGAAGCTCAACTGCTAAAAATTACTGGGTTGCAGCAAACTCCTACAACCCAAAATACAACAGGGAGGCAGAAAAGACCCACAGTGAGCCCGGCAGACCAGCAGAACCAGCAGGAGAAAAAGGTTAGGAAGGAGATACCACACTGTACAGGGGAACCTGCTGGAGAAAGAGTGGTGTCCAATAAGGAGAGGAGAAGGCCAAACCTTGAGGCGAAGGCAGAGGTAAGTGCCAACAGTACCAAGTCCACGGATGAGCTCGAGACGGAGGTCTTTAAAATTTGGCAAACCAGAAAAGGTGATGTCCTCCTACAGCTAATGGCGCGTTAAGAGATGCTCTGGGAGACCAGGTCAGGATCCTTAACCTCCGGTCTAGGGTGTCGATAGAAATCCACGACCTCGTCGGCTTTACTAGGGAACCAGAAGTTGCTGCAGCACTAAAAGGGGATATCCCCGAAGGAGACGAGATGAAAATTAATATTTTCCTATGCCCTGGGGGGCAGCAAGTGGCCATCGTAGAAATGTGGGACAAGTGGGCACCCAAGCTCATAAACGCAGGGAAAATAAAAATTGGATGGGTATATTACAGGGTGCGGGAAAGAGTCAATGTCACGCGCTGCTTTAGTTGCTGTGGGTTTGATCATGTTGCCAGAGTGCAAAGGCAAGAGTGCAAAGGGATTGAAGCCAGCTATGTTATATGTGTTTCGGGGTTGGCCACAAGGTAAGAGGGTGTCCCGCCACCGGAAACTGCATGCTATGCGTTGAGAAGGGGGTTGAGCAGGCGGAACTAACCCACTCCGTAGAATCTGGCAAGTGCCAAACATACCGCGAGGCACTGCAGGCGGCCAAGAACCGGAGACGACCCGCATTTTTCAAGGAAACATGAACAGGAGCAAGACCACTGACCAACTGATCTGATGCTGGCTATGTTTGACGCTTGCTTGAAGGAAGGAGTGTTTAGCTCCAGGTGGAAAAACGTACGGCTGGTTTTGATTAGGAAAGGTAATGGCGATCCCGAGCTCCCCTCATCCTTCCGACCCCTATGTATGCTCGAAATGGCAGGTAAAGTCCTGGAGAAGCTAGTCCGAGCAAGACTTACTTCAGTGATCCAAACCGGAGGAGATCTCTCGCCAAGGCATTATGGCTTTAAAGCCGGGCTTAACGATTAACGCAATAAGAGAAGTCACGCAGGCAGTAATAAGGGCGGAGGACACAACCACTTTTCGCGTCGCATCGTACTTCTAGTAACCCTGAACGTAAAAGATGCCTTTAACACGGTGAGATCTAGTGCGGATTATCTGAGGAACCGCACCCTCACATACGAAACAAAGGAATGACAGCGGAGCATATCGATTACAGCTAGAGCAGCCCAAGGTTTGATTTTATGTCTCGATTTATGGAACGTGTTCTATGGTGGCCTGTTACGAGTGGAGACACGCAACGAGACGTGCCTAGTGGGTTTTGTGGACGATGTGGCGGTGCTTGTTGCTACGTGCGATACAAAACATTCACAACTTAGATTAAGCCAAGCAATGCGGACCATCAATGGGTGGATGGATGAGCACGAACTGGCGCTAGCTCTTAATTATAGTCGTACTTAGTCATTTGGGTCCTATGCTTTTCATATTATTCATCAATGACGTAGTGGATTGTTTGAGTTATTCCGACATCCTCATCTATGCGGACGACATTAAAATTTTTAAAACCATTTCTTGCATCAATGACGCAAGGGACTTCCAATCTGACTTAAATAATTTCAGTATGTTATGCACAGCTCAGAATTTGACCCTAAATATTTCCAAATGTAAAACAATCCGTTTTACCCGTACAAGCACGCCCGCAAGTTTTGATTTTTTCCTGGATGGCCATATTATTGATAATGTTGATACGTTTATGGATTTAGGTATAACATTTACGTCGAACTTATCGTTCAATAAGCACATAGATATTTGCATTTCTAAAGCGAATTCCATGCTTGGGTTTATTAAAAGGTTTTCGAGGGATTTTCAAGATCCTTATTCTATTAAAATATTATATATTTCGTTTGTGCGTTCGTTGTTGGAATATGGTGCAGTAATTTGGAATCCGTTTTATGGTAACTGTTCAGACCGAATAGAAAGTGTTCAAAAGCGCTCTTTAAGGTTTTCTCTGCGAATGTTGCCCAGAGATCGGAACCTACCCGCTTTTATACTCCCACCGTATCGAGGTAGATGTAAATTAATAAATATTGAGCCGCTCTTTATCCGCAGAATCGAAATTGGCGCGTTATTGGTTAGAGACTTGTTGGTGTCTAAAATTGACTGTCCTGAGATTTTGGTGTTCTACGATATATATACTCCGTTACGGACCCTTCGCGTTAGAGATTTCCAAATTAAGCTGCCTTATATTAGGCATAACTACGGTAAATATGAACCTGTTTATCAATCTAGTGTTTCTTTTAATAAAGTTCGATCGGCTTTCGACTTTAATCTATCCAGGGATGCATTTAAGAATTTAATGTCTAATGTTCTTTTAAATTATTGGTAATTTTTCATGTTTGTTTAATTTTACTTTTTTTTATTTTTTTTTAATTAAATTTTTAGTATACTATATTAATGTATTTTTAAAATTGTAACCAGATTGTATATAAGTATAGAGTTGGTAAATAAATAAATAAATAAATAAATATACGGAGATATGTATTCTGTCGAAGAGGAGAATCCAGCCATCTCTCCCGATGTAGATTGGTGGAAGCGTCATCTTTACGAAGCCAGTAGCTAAATATTTAGGAATTATATAATGACTTCAAAATGAGCTTTTTCAAGCAGATCCGGTGGATAGCGGGGCTCATGGCAAACGTAGGAGGGCCCAGACCAAGCAGGAGGCGACTATTAATGACGGCGGTCCAGTCCGTCCTTTTATACGGAGCACAGATTTAGGCTGACTCCCTGGAGAAAGAAATGTATCGGCAGCGGTTATCCCAGGTTCAACGGCGGAGTGCATTGCGAATGGCCTCGGCCTACAGTACGGTCGCAGGGGTGTATCCTTGTACACCTATTGACTAAATAGCGAAAGTACATATACCACCGAAAGAGATAGGTTGGCCGGAAAGTAGCGAATCAGGAGGGAAAGGCTTGTACTCTGAAAACATGGCAGAGCACATGAGAGCTGGAAGCCAAGTTTAGGTGGACAGCAAAGCTGATAGAGCACGTGAGCTCCTGGTTTGAAAGGGCACACAGAGAAGTCGGATACTACCTGACGCGTTCCTGAGCGGCCACGGATACTTCCGATCATATCTGTTTAGAATGCGGAAGGTGACGTTGGCAAAACGCCGGTAATGCCCAGATAGCTGCGACAACGTGAGGCATACGTTCTTCTTCTGCCAGACATGGGAGGTTTGCAGAGCGGTGCTGGAGATAGAAGTGGGTGTATGGACTCCTGAAAAAGCTGTGGCCATTATGCTTAGAGGAGCGCATTGATGGAAGGTTGTCTCGTAATTTGTCGAGTCGGTGACTCGAAGTCAGCATAAGAAACATACTAACCCGAAGTAATGTGGGGAACAGTTCCAGGCTAGTATGGTAGAGGTGGGAAGGTGTTTTTATTCGGTAGGGCTGAAGTGCGAGTCCGACACATTGTGCGTAAAAAGCATTTCACCTGCCCCTCCCCCAAATTTCCAAAATTTTTAGTTTCTGTAACCAAGCACCACATTATGATGTTCGTGCACGCGACAGGGGTCTCTCATTGTTTTCGCTTTCAGTCACTTTCGGCTACTATTTTTCTTGTTGTTTTGATTATTTCTAAAAAAAATGAATTACTAAATTATCCGATTCAGTATGATGGGAGGGGAGTTACCATTCTAAGCCAGTGCCATATTTACAGGATGGGCTCACTACTCCCTTTCATCCCCTTGGCAGGACATCCACAGGGACGAAGTGGTGAGTCCAGCGTATGTGTAGTCCATTCGGTCCTCTAATTCCTTAAATTTGCAAAAAAAAATATTTGTTAGGGAAAGGAAACATTTTTATACTGTAAAATAAAGAAAACATAGAGAAACGTTTTTAATAATTTGGGGTTGCATAGTGGTGTGATATATTTGGGTAATAAGCACCACGCTAAGAAAGGTTATTTAAAAATTAAAATTTGCTCTCGTTTTTATAGAATGTTTTTAATCGCATTTTTGATGGAAATTTGTTTTTTTACAATATTTCTTCATTAGCATATTTAAATTTTGTATAATTAATATTTTTTTCTTTAAAAACTTAATGATGGTCTTCCCACACACGCATGTCGGAAATTATAAAATAAAAATCTCCCTGAAATAAAATCATAATGATTTTATATCGATACGCTTGTATTAAACCCCAATATAATTTTTTTAATGGTTGATTTAAATTGTTGTTGCTTTGCTTGCTCATTTCGTTCTCAGTTTAGTTATATACGAAAAAGGAAATTGTGGGTTTTTCATTATAATTTACATTAATTTAATCATGACTTTTAAACAATATTTTCTTGTTTTCCTTTCTTGTGTATATGTGTGTGTGCTATAATATGTTGTAGATTTTTATATTTTCGATTTTGCCAGAACGGAAAATTAAATTAAAATACATAATATTTTTTTTTTATGATTTTTTAATGTTGTCGAATTTTTTCTATATTTTGCTTCTTGCTACGCGTATGAATCTCAATATTGGAGAAAATTGTTAAATTTATAGGATATTTTTTTTAATGTTTTTCCAACGTACATGAGAAGCTTTTAAAAGATAAACAACATTAACGGACTCTACAAGATACAACATAATAAAAGCATAAGATGTTTATGTACAACATGAATTGAACGAAGTTGCATGTAGACACGGTAATAAAGCGATATGACTTTTTTTTACCCAATTTAATCAACATTGATACATTCGTTATTCAATTTTACCCGTACGTGAACATATTATTATATTTATGCTTCGGACAGGTCTTTTTATACTCTGATTCAATGCATTCTATTGAGTTATTGTTTTAAAAGACATAAACGTAAATAAATGTTTTAATGATATAAAATACTTTGCCCTTTTTGAATGTGTAAGGTTCGTTCAACTAAAAGTTTTGATCTTCTTTGTAGCTAGAAACATAAATTTTATCAAACGTGACCAAAATATACTTATAAACTTTTATGGTCCCACCACCATTTTGTATTTCTGTACAAAACTATATGTCACATTTCTTTTCTCATACCTCGTAGATATTTTATGTGTTTTCGGTGCGGCGGTTAATAACCGTTATTTCGAGTTCACATGTGAATTGAAAAGTGCCTTTTATGAAAAACTTAATATAAGGTATACATGTACTTAGTGTGTGAATTATTTAGTGTACGGTAACAATTCACTGGTAAACAAGATTTGATAAATGCGGCTGGAAATGCCAATAAAGGATGCTGCAAAAGAATATAAAAAATTAAAATAAAATGAAATGTTCTCCATGAATGTTGCAAGAATATTTTTAATTAAAGAAAATTTTGTGTTTTCATTTTACAGTACATTTTGGTATAAGATTTGGTTTTGTGAAAGAAGGGAATATTCAAAATATTATCATTTCTAACACTGTCTTAAATGTGTATAACAACCTAAAAATCATTAAATACCTGCAGAGGCTGTCATGAATTCGTGGGTACTTTCACACCGTTGAAGATCGTTTAAATGACACATACAAAGAAAAAAATCAAAGAAATAAAAAACAAAACATGCGGAACTCGCAGTCAAAATAATTGCACGAGCATATAAGTGGCGTTTCTCCAATAACATTGGGACTGATGTTGTAGAAGGCTATAAAGATAAGATAAGATAAGATAAAATGTTTACAACGCAGGGCAGCTGTTAGGCTGGTGACCTATAATATACTTCAAGCTACGTATGCCCATGTCTAGATGATCTCAAATTTTCCCGAACAAAGCAGCAACTGAATTTATTGAGCTCATGCATACTACTACTACTGCATTCGAATATCACCTAATTATTCGAGGAAATCTGCGACATAAGACATGATTCGGTGGTCGAACTGACTAGGAATCCTGAACCTGCTAGATTCTCTAATACTACAGGATAAGGATGTGTTAAATGTTCTAACTTATGAGAAAATCTACTTGAGCGAATTGTCGTTTATCTACAATACAGATCGATGTTTCTCCTCACAAGTGCACCATCACCATATTTAGTAAATATTTATTATATTATGTAAAGTTAAAAGGTTAGTTGGATTCTGTTCAGTATCTTCCTTCGACTCACCATGAAGAGGAGGAGGGTATTTTGTCTGAAAATTGATACCTAAATAGGTAGTTATATTCTCCTTGTGATTCCATCTTTGGGAATTCGAGGATATCATAAACAAATTCTCGTGACTTTTAAGCAGCACTATAAACCTTTTCCCACAAATTATACTTCAGGATATATTTTCGCCTCAAAATTCAAAGATTTGCGGGATCCGGTTTCGGAACTATCTTCCTTCTTCAGTCTATATTTACTACTAAAATATGGAGTAACATTATGCATAATTTTTCATTTTTATCTGTTGCTACTTGTCAATAGCGCCAAATCGTAAATTTTATTTCTTTTGAAATTCAGCTTGTCATTGAGTATATGAGGGTTAGCCGGTTTGTGTATACATATTGCAAATTCCTCTGTACGATCCATCATGTTAGATTTTTTCATAGTGTGTAATATTTTGAGGTTTGCGTTGATGTCTGTGTATAGCTCGAAACAGAACAAGAGCGACAACGACGAGCGTCGACGAATAAATAAAAAATATCGCCGCAATATCGCTGTAGCTAACAGAACAAGAGCGTCAGCGTATGGCGATAAAAAACAACCACAAACGGCATATCTTTCTGTGCTTTGACAAATGACGTTGGGGCGTCAAGCTACTAAATTGAAAAAAATTGTTAATAATATGACGGTTAAATGATACCAACTTATATATATATATAAAAAACAGTTGGCAACATTGTTTCGTTGGCGAAAAAAATAGAAATAGACTCTAAATTTATTTCAACGAAAAAATCGTCGCCACCTGCGTCGATGGTTGTGCTTGCATTGCATGTTTTCTGTGTTTTGTAATATGACAGGCGACTTCGCTCGCCGCCTTCGTTCGTGTTCTGTTTTGAGCTTAAGTATGATTTTTATATGTGTTGTTCGTAGTTGGATTTGAAGATTGTGTTTGTTTTTGGAATTTTTTCTCCGAATGAATTAATTTTCGTGTGCTGGATGATCTACACAAATACATAAATGACATACACGAAAACATTAAATTCACATTGGAATTAGAGCAGGACAAATCCATAAATTTTCTCGATCTCACAATCAAACCGCTCAATCAACATCACACCTTCACAATACCTCGAAAACGCAAACAAACAGATCACACTATTCACAACACTTCGAGTCATTCATTTCTACACAAAATAGCAGCATACAACCATCTTTTAACCAGGCTTAATAACATACCCATGAACGTGGACGACTACACAGAGGAGTTACACACAATATTAATTAAAATAATTAATAGGTACATTGAACCAACAAATTTTACACAAAAACAACTCCAATTCCACAGCACTTTGCACAATACACAAAAAACACGAACAAATACTTCACAGTTGAATACAACAAACACACGAACAATTTATTACAAAAAAGATTTAAGAAATTTCACTACAAAATTGCACAGAAAACGTCACAAAAAATTCAAAACAAATTATTAATACAACAGAACCGCAATATTGACACTGGAGTATACAAATTAACATGCAACGATTGCCCCATGTTTTATATCGGAGAAAAAATACCAAAAACAAACACAATCTTCAAATCCAACTACGCACAACACATATAGCCATGAAAAATCATACTTAAGCTCAAAACAGAACAAGAACGAAGGCGGCGAGCGAAGTCGCCTGTCATATTACAAAACACAGAAAACATGCAATATAAACACAACCATCGACGCAGGTGGCGACGATTTTTTCGTTGAAATAAATTTAGAGTCTATTTCTATTTTTTTCGCCAACGAAACAGTGTTGCCAACTGTTTTTTATATATATATATATAAGTTGGTATCATTTAACCGTCATATTATTAACAATTTTTTTCAATTTAGTAGCTTGCCGCCCCAACGTCATTTGTCAAAGTACAGAAAGATATGCCGTTTGTGGTTGTTTTTTATCGCCATACGCTGACGCTCTTGTTCTGTTAGCTACAGCGATATTGCGGCGATATTTTTTATTTATTCGTCGACGCTCGTCGTTGTCGCTCTTGTTCTGTTTCGAGCTATATACACACACATCAACGCACACCTCAAAACATTACACACTATGAAAAAATCCAACATGATGGATCTTACAGAGGAATTTGCAATATGTATACACAAACCGGCATATCCCTCATGTACTCAATGTCAAGCTGAATTTCAAAACAAATAAAATTTACGATTTGGCGCTATTGACAAGTAGCAACAGACAAAAATGAAAAATTATGCATAATGTTACTCCATATTTTAGAATAAAATATAGATTGAAGAAGGAAGATAGTTCCGAAACCGGTCCCAAAAATAAAATATACAAATTATCACATAAAGAAAGTTTTTTATCTACTACACAAAAAATGATTTAAAAAAAAAGAAAAAAAAATTTTGTTTTATGTTTATTTATTTTGTGAAATTAAATTCAAAAATTCAAGTTTTTTAAAATTTCAACATACACCAATAGTGTTAATTAATGTGTAATAAATGCATACGTTAAATTATTGTTATTACGCTCAAAATAAGAATAACAAGAATGCCCCTCTGAAAAGTATTCCTGATCTCATTATTTATAAAAAATGGAATTAATTTGATTCTTTTAGAAGGCCACGAAATTATTAGGGGAATTCACTTTTGTAAATGATTTTAGATATCCCTTTTCTGGCCAGACACGAACTTTTTTCCTTCCTAAATACAAGTCCACCACACTCAAATGGGTATGCAAAAAACGATAGGCTGTAACATCTTCCGGACTTTAACAAATCCCAGTTATATCGGAATTCCCTTTGAATGAAGCATCATAGTTCGACAACACACAAATTATATAACATATCAATTACTTGCTTCCGATAACGAATCAATCACTTTACCATTACCACAGGTATAATGTTATTTTTCACACGAAAACAATCCAAGAAGTATGCACAAATATGTATGCTGGTCCAAAAACACCTACAAAAACAAATCCCTCACATGATTTTCCATCGCAGACCACCCTCACCCACACAATTGTGATGGCGGGCCGGAACAGGGATACGAAACTTTGGCAAATAATTATTATCACATCCATCCCCCGATTCACATGGCAGAAGACCATATGCAAATCGAAAAAAATACAACAGAATTCCGAAAAAATCGTTTGGTTTCTAACCCTAATATGAGTGATGCATCACCCGGGCATCCTTTGCACTCTTGGACGCCCATCCTTTTATATAATTATTTTTAATTTGAACATACTGTTAATCAAGATACTGCATTCCTATTCTGATTGCGTACTCGATTTAGTGCAATTTGAACGAGGATCTACTAGAAGAAGTGGTTTCTAATTTTAACTATATGTCTTCTTGATTACAGTCGATTTAGTTTAAGGAGTCTCTCCCAAAACTTTGCAGATATGTTGGGCATACATAAGGCCGGTATGCAGAGGACAATTTCTGTGTCTAATTTTATTGACTACCAGCATTCTTGGTTGAATATTCATAAAACTTCAGGCATTTTTTTCGGTTATTTTAAATATCTTATAATAAAATCAGAAGCTACTCTTTGGTAAACAGTACACACAGAAAAAAAACTCACGTTATTTTAAAAAGATCGTCACGTAAATCAAAATGTAGAGATTTCACATTAAAATTCGGCAAATAATGTGATTTCCTATTATTTTTCAAGATATTATCGTCTTAATTGAAAGTGGTAGTTCACGTAAAATTGACGGAGTGGATAATGGAGATGCATCTCTTAAGAGAGAATATATTTAGAATCCGCTGAGAAGAAATGTCAACATTTACAAGTGAACCCGTAAATTTAACGTGATATATAGTTAAAAACTGGTTTGTCTCTTTCATGGCAAAACAAGAAAAATATATTGCATGATAATTTCCGTTATGTAGATCATTCCTTTTATTCTGATGCAATAGTTAACATTGCAATTATTTTTGTGCTTAAAATTTCATTAAAATGGAAATGTCGGACAATAATTTAAAAATAGAAAGTGTTAATATAAATAGTGATGATAAAATTACAATTGTTGATAATAATGTAGTGGAAATTCTAGAGGGAAAATTTTGTGTAGTGACATCAGTTCATTTTGATGGTAATGAAATTAGTGAAGCCCAAACAATTTTTAAGCAATGTGGTTTAAAAGAAGAGACATGTGCTGTATTAAGAGAATACGGTTATAATTCTATAGCTTGTATAGAATCAATGTCGAATGAGGATGCCAATGAAATATTTTATAAGTTGAACAATAGTTTCTTCGGAGAACGTTTCATTATCAAGCAAAAATTAGGGGAATTAAAAAAGGAACGAGGAGTAAGTAAAATAAGATTATAAAATAGAACAAAAATGGTAATATTTAAAACATAAGCATAAAAACTGTCGTTTTGATATTGTAGAACATTCCGGTGAATTCATTACATGACTCATCAAGCGAACCAGTACTTAAAATTTTGAATTGGCTTGAAACAATTAGCCGCGCTGTGTGTAGCGATCGTGAATCTCCGCAGAGTCCGGTATCATCAGTTGGAATGCTGCCTATGCCGTTGAACAAACCAGCTAGCGACAACCTAAAATTAATCTTACAAAATAGTATTAGTGGCTAAAACATCATATCCCACTATGTAGACAAAAAAAGCTGGATCATAGGCATCAAAAGCTTTTGACTAATTGCCTAGTCGATTATTATACTACAAATATAAGAAATGTGTTATCCTGATATGCAGAAATGCGCTTTGCGATCCCCAATGAAAAATCGGGAAGAATTGAATCTTATGTAAAAGTTATGTAAAATTTGAAATGTAAAAAGCAAATATAATTTTTATTACAAATACCATAAAAATAATAAATAAATAAAATTCACATTAAAAATACTTAGCATCTTATTGATTATTTAATTTTTCCCACGTCAATTTAAATGGATTTCAAATAAAAATTCAAATAGTCGATCTAGTAAATTAAGAGGGATACACCTGGTTTTCACTTTTTAAAGTAATGTGAACTCACCTAAACAGTAAATACTAAATTTCACGTAAAATTCATTGGCTTTCCTGTTAAATAATTGATGTTTTACTTTAACGTGATTTTTCACGTGGTTTTAACGTGCTAGTCCTCTTGGATGAAAACCATAGGGAAATCACGTAAATTTTCTTCTACATTACGTGATCATTTTTTTGTGTGTAGCATGTCCCAGCTCTCTTCTACGTCTTTTCTTATTGATCTGTTTAGATGAATCTGTAATATGTTGTTTACATATCGTCGCACCTCTTTAGCATCCATCAACGGAATTGGTGTCAGTTTTTTGATTTTCTTCATCACTTCTTTCGTTCCACTCGACAGTGTTAACTTCTGCTTTCACTTTTTCCCAAGTCGCTTGTTTGCCCTTGAGAAATACTTCTAGTCATTTCTTTTTGGCCTGTTTATATTATAATGTTGAAGTTGCTGATTTCGTTGCATTTTCATGGATTCATGTCTTGAAAGGCTCTGTGAATCAGTTCTATGCAATAAGTGATTATTGGGTTACTGCGTTTACTTCCTGTGACGATTAGAACTCTCTTGCCGTTGAAAAATTTCCTGCATTTATAACATTAAACCCAAGTCTCACTGTCATCTTAGGAATTTTGCTGGTAAGGGAGTTGATTGGGGTCATGAAAACCCATACCGATATATCAATCTGTTAAATTTCCGCTTAAATCAATTGAAACCGCTATTTATGGTGAGGCGGCAGCTAAAATTGTATATCTTACTGTACATAAGCTATTCAGATGCAAAATCATTTGTTCATGTTCGACCACCAAACTACCCGTGTAATACTTGTTCTTTCGAATGTTTTTTTAATCACCTTAAATTAATTTCTTAACACTTGCCCTGGCAACTAGTTTGACAACTTCGAGTGTGAAATTCTCGCCAAAGCAAATGAAACAGCTTTGTTCTTTCACCTTTGCTGTAGTCTTGCGTTTCACCAAACTGAAGACACCGCGTACATGAAGCAGTGCTCTGTTCCTGGCTTTATAAAGCGTTATCCCTCTCGAATCTGTGAGACATAAATTGGGATGGGATGGAAGATTTTGATACTGCACTAAGCATTTTTTACTTCATTACAAAATTACAAAATTACAAAAATACAAAATTACAAAATTACAAAATTACAAAATTACAAAATTACAAAATTACAAAATTACAAAATTACAAAATTACAAAATTACAAAATTACAAAATTACAAAATTACAAAATTACAAAATTACAAAATTACAAAATTACAAAATTACAAAATTACAAAATTACAAAATTACAAAATTACAAAATTACAAAATTACAAAATTACAAAATTACAAAATTACAAAATTACAAAATTACAAAATTACAAAATTACAAAATTACAAAATTACAAAATTACAAAATTACAAAATTACAAAATTACAAAATTACAAAATTACAAAATTACAAAATTACAAAATTACAAAATTACAAAATTACAAAATTACAAAATTACAAAACTACAAAATTACAAAATTACAAAATTACAAAATTACAAAATTACAAAATTACAAAATTACAAAATTACAAAATTACAAAATTACAAAATTACAAAATTACAAAATTACAAAATTACAAAATTACAAAATTACAAAATTACAAAATTACAAAATTACAAAATTACAAAATTACAAAATTACAAAATTACAAAATTACAAAATTACAAAATTACAAAATTACAAAATTACAAAATTACAAAATTACAAAATTACAAAATTACAAAATTACAAAATTACAAAATTACAAAATTACAAAATTACAAAATTACAAAATTACAAAATTACAAAATTACAAAATTACAAAATTACAAAATTACAAAATTACAAAATTACAAAATTACAAAATTACAAAATTACAAAATTACAAAATTACAAAATTACAAAATTACAAAATTACAAAATTACAAAATTACAAAATTACAAAATTACAAAATTACAAAATTACAAAATTACAAAATTACAAAATTACAAAATTACAAAATTACAAAATTACAAAATTACAAAATTACAAAATTACAAAATTACAAAATTACAAAATTACAAAATTACAAAATTACAAAATTACAAAATTACAAAATTACAAAATTACAAAATTACAAAATTACAAAATTACAAAATTACAAAATTACAAAATTACAAAATTACAAAATTACAAAATTACAAAATTACAAAATTACAAAATTACAAAATTACAAAATTACAAAATTACAAAATTACAAAATTACAAAATTACAAAATTACAAAATTACAAAATTACAAAATTACAAAATTACAAAATTACAAAATTACAAAATTACAAAATTACAAAATTACAAAATTACAAAATTACAAAATTACAAAATTACAAAATTACAAAATTACAAAATTACAAAATTACAAAATTACAAAATTACAAAATTACAAAATTACAAAATTACAAAATTACAAAATTACAAAATTACAAAATTACAAAATTACAAAATTACAAAATTACAAAATTACAAAATTACAAAATTACAAAATTACAAAATTACAAAATTACAAAATTACAAAATTACAAAATTACAAAATTACAAAATTACAAAATTACAAAATTACAAAATTACAAAATTACAAAATTACAAAATTACAAAATTACAAAATTACAAAATTACAAAATTACAAAATTACAAAATTACAAAATTACAAAATTACAAAATTACAAAATTACAAAATTACAAAATTACAAAATTACAAAATTACAAAATTACAAAATTACAAAATTACAAAATTACAAAATTACAAAATTACAAAATTACAAAATTACAAAATTACAAAATTACAAAATTACAAAATTACAAAATTACAAAATTACAAAATTACAAAATTACAAAATTACAAAATTACAAAATTACAAAATTACAAAATTACAAAATTACAAAATTACAAAATTACATTATACATATCGTGCGCTTCGTGACAATACCTCTTATCTGACAATTTTGTGAATATGAGCTTTTGATAAGAAAGGCTAAAGCAGGATTAGACGCAGGCTTACAAATAATTAAAATAAGTTTGTATGACAAGAAAAGCAAATTTAGTCGAATAGGAATCATCAAAACCAGATGAAACATATAGAATTACAAAACGAAGTTTTTTGAATTTCCTAAACAATTCAGTTTTGGCAGATAGGAGTTATTGTCACGAAGCGGTCGATATGTAGTTGTGTTGATATACTACCGGTTATAACACCGTACAAGGTACATCGGTTCTTTAATTTTTATGGTTCTAAAGGAAGTTTACCTTCATGTACTTCTGTTACAGTATCGATCACGGCAGATTTTAATGTGCAAAGTTTAATCGTATCCAACATTGTATGACGAGCAATGTCCGCGAATGCTTCGTGAGAGATGCGATTGGTCATTAGTTTGCTGAATGTTTGTACTTTTTGGTTATGGTTTAAGACGTTTACGATCGATTCTTTTATATACATTTGTTGTAGGGTTTGCTTGCTCTCCTCGCCGAAGTTTTTGGAACGTTGATCAAGTACGCCAAGTAGTTCATTTGCTATTGTTCATACAAAGTCAAAAGGTGACTTTGACGACGAGATTTCTCATTATTTTCTAGCGTGTTCAACATCATATCTTGTTCTTTTAAGTCTTTTTAAAGATTCCTCATTTGGGATGAAATCAATCCACAGTGTATTGCGTGTACGACTTGAAATCTGTTTTTTCGCATATAATTTCCATACGCCATTTATTTGACTGATCTAGACAATTTTGCCGAAGTACATACCTGGATGGGATTTGAAGCTTGATATTCCCAATAAACAGAATATTGATAGCGTGTGATAAAATTGACCCTATTCAAGTTCAAGGCAAATAAACCTGAAATTGAAATGCGATTGATACATCAAAATGATTAAAACACAAATTTTAAATATCAATATTAAAATTTTTGAAAAATAATCAAATATTTATTTTCAAATAGGTTGTTGAGTTACGAGTATAAAACGGTGTAGTGGGTTTATAATATGTTACGGGAAAAGCCCGAAATCGATAAATGTCGGAATAAAAAATGAAAAAACTGTTTTATCTCTCCGAAATATCGAGGGTTGTCTGAAAAGTTTCCGATCTAACAAAGTTGTAAGACATTTCTTTTTCAAATTTATTTCCATTTCTCTACATATAGTCTCTTTTGCAAAGTCTATACACTTTTCCCAACGATGCTCTCATCTTTAAGACCCGACTAAATAGTATTCGGTGTCTTTCTCTGCAAAATAGTTGTTTACGAAGTTGTTGGTCTCCTCATTCGACAAAAATCTTTGTTCTCCGACTGCAACTTTAAGCTTCGGGAACAAAAAAATGTCGCTTGTTGCGAGATCTTGTGAGTGAGGAGGGTGGTCAAGCAGTTAAAATCGTAAATCGTAGATTTTCGCCATGGAAATCACTGGTGTGTGCGACGGCACATGAAAGAAGATTTTTTTTTCTGAAAACGTGGTCGATTTTCCTGTTTCTAATTTTGTAAATGAATCAACAAAATAAAAATTTTGGGTATTTACCGATTCCTGACTTTAACCGTAACATATGCATAATAAAAATAATATTTCGTTTTATGTGCGCTCGGATATAAACATACTCATATACGCACGCACACTCTCAATATGGATAGACAAATTAATTGAAAATATAAAAATAAAAATTTAATTAAATGAAAATTATTGAGCCGGCAGATGAAAAAAAAAATTCTGTACCACACCAGAAATCAACAACCATCGAGTGTTAATTGAAACGTTTATGAAAAGAGTATTCATGTTTATTTGTTGTTGCTGGTTTTATTATATTTAAATATTTCATTTTCAATAATGTTATCTTTTAACTTTAATTAAATTAATTAGCCGGAGGTATATCGCACAAAAGTGTATATTTCCATTAAAATCGTTTTGATGCACTTTATACAATTATTTTTATGAAATTTGAGTTTCCACTTTTTGAATTTATAATACATTAATATACATTGTGTGTGTGTTGTGTCTGTTAAAAATACATGCTGTTTATTATATTAAGTAAGATTTTTATTTTGGGTTCTAAGTGTATCGGAATATATTAAATAAGTTGATTGATTCTAAAAATAATTTTTTTTTTTTTATTTTAAGATTTAATTTTAGAGCGTTTTGCTCTCGCAATTCTTTTGCTTACATTTATTTTGATTAGTTTATGTGTTAGGTGACTGCATGTATGAGGTCGAATGGTATATAAGCCAAATACAATTTCTTTTATTTTTATTCTAGAAATACTTTAGTGAGAAAGTGGTTTAGCAAAGACTATGTTGAGTGACTCAATACACATTTCTATTATTACTATAATTGTATTGTATGATTAAATCGGTCGCGCCTGATTGTCTAATTTCAAAGCAAGTGTGGTCGGTAGTGTGAACTACTAATATTCAGACTATAGTCCCACGCCAAATAAACAGGTGCCGAAATTAACGTTTTCCGAAGCATAAGAATATATGTATTTAGTTAAGAATTAAAATATTGGAATTGAGTGCGAACATGCTTAGTGACACGATACGTGACACGAATTGGGTTCGTATATAGCAATTAACAATACCGAGCTTCTAACACGGTTATTTGACATCAGCAACTCACGATTTAAATATCTTAATCCGCTGGCTGATCCCAAATTTTATCAACCGAAGCCGGTTATGAATCTTTATTCCATGCGCTTGTGGGTAGAATAGAACAACAGGAACGTATGTCCACCGCTGGGAGATATGTAATTTTCAGAAATTGTTGAAATCGAGTCGAATTTAAGTTTAAAGGTTAAGTTGAGTGAGTTTCTAATTACACGTGCTACAGCAAGTGTACCAATACTCGATCAGTTTAATGCATTTTTATCTATAAGTTTGTACGTCATTAAATCTAAGCATCTTGAATCAATCATCAAAAGAACCGCATTTTACTGCAAGGCTTCCAAAGATACACGTGCCAACTTTTGATGGAGATTACAAAAAATTTCAAAGTTTTAAGGATTTATTCATGGCATCCGTTCATAACAAATCATATTTTGCAAATATTGAAAAATTTCAATATTTAAGAAGCGGCCTAAAAGATGAGTCTGCTCAACTCATACGAACATTTGAATATATCAGATCCAAATTATAAAACTGCATGGTATAAAATTTGTGATCGCTACGTCAAAAGAAATATTGCCATAAGCCAGTTCATACAAACATTCCTTGATATACAACCTATGAAAGAGAAATTTGCTAAGAAAATAAGAAATATATACAACGTTGCTGACCAAGTGGACTTCAAGCCCTGAGGACAGAAGCCGAAATGCGAGACCATTGGCTATTGCATGTCTTGCTAATGAAAACTGAGAAGCTAGTAAACCACATCAAAGCAAATAATTGACAGCAAGGTTGCATAGTGTTTCCATTGATCAGAAATATTCCAGCATAGCATGACCATGTTTATTTTGTCAGCAGCTGCACAAAATATTCGAATGTGAGAAATTTCAAAAGCTTGAGTCAATGAGTAAACTAGACGAAGTACTGAATTTTGATGTCTGTTTCAATTGCATATCGACAACGCATCGAGCTAACAGATGTCAATCGCGACGATCGTGTAACAAATGTAGTCGCAAGCCTCACAGTTTGTTGTACGACAACGTCATATCTAATGTAAGTAGCACATTGCATTCAGACAATGAAATCTGGAACGAAACCCAGTTGCACAACTGCATATTAAACTTGTTACGGGCGCCATTGTTACGGGCGGCTCAGCAGCTGACCCGCTATTTTCAAGTAGTCATGCAGCGGCTTCACGCACGGTGATTTTGCAGGCTAATACTCAGGGTATTGGATCGTGGGAGATTTGGGGGTTTGGATGATTCTGGCCTACACCGTATTTATAGAAAATTTATATGGTCAAATAATAAAAAACCTAAATTAAATCAACCTCAAACCGTCGAACGAAATTAAAGGAGCGGGATAAAATAATGATAACCGGGTGTGTCCCTCCAATGGTGACCGAGTGACAAGGACCCAGTCTGCTGAAGAGATCCCCCCCCCCCCCTCCCGAATGAACCATCGACCCCGAAAGGCCGATGCCTGGCTGTAACCAAGCAGCATTAGAGGGATCCCAAAAGACCAAGCCTCTCTTCACCCGGAGAGACCTCCAACGAATTCCCTACAATTCACACTTCGACAGCATGAAACCACCGAAGTGTCACGAGGAGACCGCTGGATTTAGCGGTCGCGCACGAATGGACAATACATCTGCTGGACTCGCCACTCCGACCCTGTTCTGCCAAGGATGTTCTGCCAAGGGGATGAAGGGGAAAGACAAGCCCAGCCTGCAAATTTTGCACTGGCACAGAACGAGAATCCGCTTCTCATCAAACCACTCCGAATAAAATTTAATAATTTATTTTATTAGAAATAACGACAAGAAGGGAAAAACAAAAAAAAAATAGCCGACGAGAAGCTTAGAAAAAATCCCGTAAGAGACACACAAAACACACAAAAAAATTTGAAATAACCGCCTCAAAAACTTTTGGGGCGAGACCAAAGTGCGCCAAGGTCGCGCGCACGAACAACACTATTTGGTGCTTGATTACAAAATTTTATGAAAAACTACAAATTTTGGATAGTGAAAAAATTTTTTGGAATAAAAGTAGAAAAAAATAAAATTAGAGAATAAAATTTAAAAAAATAAAAAAACTGTACCTCCATGTTGCGACCTTGGTGCCGTCATGCCACAGGTGAATTGGCACTTAACTAACTAAAGCGTTGAGGCCCAAGTAGCACCAAATAACTTTATGGTTTTATGACCAAATCCCGACGTCGGTGCAACTGCTAGAAACATGAAAAATTAGACATTTTGAACTTAAAACTAAAATTTCTTATCTATCGGTCGGTCCGACCACCATACGACGGTATCTTTCACCAGTCAGTATCAAGTTATTTTTTATCGAGTTGGCCAACTTATTTCACATTTTCTAACTATTATCCGACTACTGTAACTTAATGGTCATTATTTACCCACGTGCCGACTCTTTAGTTTACCGGTCGTTTTACCCGATATTTAATGACCAGTTGGCGACTTTATTGTCATTTAAAAACTGAAATCTAGCTTAAATAAGTTATTTGACATATGCACGACGACGAAATAACACTTTTCACGTATCACAATTTTGTTGACTCGCTTGACAATTTTATCGAGAATATTATTTATCGACAAACGTCAAATGTACAAAAATTTATTATTTATAAATAATTAAATATGGATCATTTTAAATTAAAAAAGAAGCCATTTAAACATTCGAAATTATTTTTCCGGCAATTGAGTTAAAAAAATAACCAAGTTGTTGCCAGAGTGACAAATTTGTTGGGAAAATAGTTTATTTTATTTTGAAATAACTTTTTTGTGTTTTTTGAGTCTTTATTATAACTTTTTTGTCATTTTCATATACACTATGAAACTCGCCATTTTTTCTTTAGATTTCATTAAAAATTATTTACTTCTGAAAAACAAAATTTGTTATTTTGATAATTTTCATGACTATATTATGTCAATATAGTATCATAATTTTAATGACGGGGATGTTTTTGAACAGATTTTCTCTGCTTTTATAGTAATTTAATCATATTTAATTATTTTTATTTTTTTGAAATATCAACTTGTGTTTTAAAATAAAGAAATTATGGAAGCCGTAAGTTTTGAGTTGGGAGGCAGGTACATATTTACTATAAAACAAAATTTGTTTGAAAAAATAAGCCGTAATTAACACCAAATTTGAATTATTAGTTTAACAATGATTCTATAAATTTTAATTTTTATCAAGAACCTTTCAAAATAGGAACATTTGACATTTGTATTTTTTTATAAAACAAGAAAAAGAAATAAATAAAAAACTAAGCTGAAAAACTGAAATGACTTATGAAAAAGACAGCACGATTATTTACATATATTGAAAAAAATTCCCTCTCCACAAAATATAATCCGAATGACGGACGAAATTAGTTTTTTTTTGCGAACGTAATAGTTGTATAAGCGACTCCCATCTAACTAAAACTTCAGTCATTTGAAAAGACAAATAGTGGTTATTACGACGTTATAACAACCTAAGATTTATTTCCCAATACCGTTGTAGCACCGTTACCATACCGTTGTACCAACGTCGGCTAGCCGACCACTAGTCATTCAGCTAACGGCGGTAAGACGTTATCCCAACCCATTTGTGCTACTTAGGTGGTGCCTTCTTGCCACAGGTGAATTACCACACCCGGACCGTTGGGCATCTTGCGCCTTAAACCAAGTAATTGGAAGGGCTGCGGCCACATATTTTTACATGAGATTGATATTGTTGTCAATTTCGAGCCAGTAAACTTTGCTTCGCGCTCCGGGCTAGTAAACTGGATGACCCAAATACAGCTCCTCGAGAATAGCCTTGTGCAATTGTAATGGTATTACGACCCGATTGCCATAAAAATACACTCTTTAATCAATGAGTGCGATTTTCGGAGGTAGAAATAGTCTGCCACCGCGCTTTGTGATTTGCTTTCTCCTTTCAGGCCAACCCTGTTTGATGAAATAAGCGACCTGCTTCAGGACCTCGTATTTTGTGAGTTCAGCTTGAAATACTTCCAAATTAACCGGTAATGATTTCGCTATAAAGTCAGCAGGAAAGCATATGACTGTCAATTCGAATGGTTGCAATGATGGTATCTTCGGGCTCGGGCTTCGGTTGCGCATTAATGAGTCTTGAAATAAAATAAACATATGCAAAACTCTTTGTAGGCGAGCGGGACAATTGCGTAACGGTGTAGACGATTAGCAGAGTATACAGGGACTCCTTGTTTTGATCCAAAAACTGCTAACAATGGTCGGTGATCGGTACGTATAGCTCGATCTTCCGGCCAAAGCTATAACGATTACATTTCTTAAGCGCGAACACCAGTTCGGCAGGGCTTCCCGCTGGTTCAGCGTCGAAGATGTGGCCCAAGTAGCCAATCGACTTCTCACCGAAAGAACATTCCGCGAGCTAAAGGGTAAAACCGTAATCCTGAATGCGGTTGCGGACATCGAATAGCTTCTGTCGATGGTCTTGCACGTCTTTCCCAGCGATAATGATATCGTCGAGATATGCTGCAACTGTATACATACCAGCAAGCATTGTGTTCATTAGCTATTGGAAAATTCTGGGTGCTGCATTCACTCCAGGTTGCAACCTATTGACTTGGAACGGCCCAATGTGTGTGTTCATCACCAAGAGCCTTTTAGGATCGTTATCGAGCTCAAATTGTAGGAAAGCATCAGAAAAGTCAATGTTGCTGAATAAAGTACATCCTGCAAACTTCGTCAAGATGTCTGCCGGTTTCGGCAGTGAATACTTAGGTTCTATGCGGCATTGAGACCCGTCGAAAAATCGGTTGTCACGCGAGTTCCTCTGTTTTTTTTTTCTTGACAGCAACAATATGCGCGTCTGAGTTGGCATACCCTATTTGTTGAATAACTTCCAAAAACTGTAATTTCTGCATTTCGTTCTGAATTGCTTGTGCGGCTGCATACGGTACAGGCCACTGGCGACAGAAAACAGACTTCGACCCTGGTTTCATTTTAAGCGATTGCTTCGTTCTGTTACATACATTCAAAACATCAGCAGCGAACACAGAGGAGAATTTCGTCCGGACCTCCTCCATCAGTGACAGCTCTCCAGTTGCGTGAACCCTGTTGCATACTGCTGATAATGGTACGTCGAAAAACCCTAATATTTCCATCCAATCGCTGCCAAACACATTCATGGCGGAATTTGCAACGTACACCTGTCCGTCGGCTTCAGTTTAGCTTGAAAACTGCTCATTATGTCGAGATAGGCACCAGATGCGCTGATCACCTTGTTCAGTTTGTCCGTGAGCTGATTTGCGGTTATTAATGGACGGGATGACAGATTTGCGTGCTGATTCTAATCTTGCCTGAACCGCAAAACTCCGTCTTCAATTATCTTTGCTTTTTCGTGCCCTTTTGGCCTTAATGAGGAGTCACTGACTGGCAATATCCACTCCTGGGTCCTTGTATCTTACATGTTTGACATTCTTAGCTATTAAATAGGCACTCGTTCTGTGTTGCTTGTTCTGGTTACATTCTGACTTTTTCCGTATTTCCACTATTTCCGATTTGACCGTTTCAAGGCGGGTTACCATGACTTTGTCCCTTATGAGGTTGCTTGGACGCTCAACGATGTTGACCAGCTCCTGCAATTTCATTTTTTGGCCCACGTTTAACCATGTTTCCGTGTATTGTACGTCCAATTTTGACTGTTTAGTTTCTCCAAGGCGGATGGAGTCCTGCGTTTTGTCGAGGCCCTGCACAAAGAGCAGGGCCTTGAAATCTTCTGCCGAACATTTTGATGCTTGTGACACCAAAAAATACAACAACAACAATCTTATTGTAATAATAGGGACAATCGTTTGGATTTAGACAGTGTAATAATGTTACTGAAGTTCATGCTAAATGCTTTGAAAATACTTAGAATGACTTTGGAATGTTCCTAAGGGCCATTAAAAAATCACATTTTTAAATCTCATGGGACACCCTGTCAGACCAATTAGAAAATCAAATAATTTACAAGAAACACTCGCTTGGGTCTAGACAGGATACCAATGTCACTGAATTTCATGCCAGAACCTTAGAAAATACTTAAAATGACTTTGGTATGTCTATGTAAGGCCAATTACAAAATCACATCTCGTCTAAATTACACCAAATTAATTCGCCTGAATGTTTACTTACACCAATACTATGACAATAAGTTTGTTGTTGTTGTAGTTTTTGGCTTAGTTTAGATAAACTTCATTAGCATGCATTTTGCGAGGTCAAATTTTTCACACATCGGGATTGACGCTTTAGGCGTACATTTTGTAATCCTCATTCTCGTTCTTTGAGATTTTTAATCACTTAAATCGGATTGAAATCGGCGATTCTTTCCGCCCGTTAATACATTTGTGTTCATCAACGGGAGTTGCCAGAGTCAATTCCATAGGATTGCGTAGTTGAATAGTGTTGGCAAATTTCTAGTAATCTTGATTAATCAGTTTCGGCAGCAACAACCCAACTTTCGCCGTGTCGAAAAAATTGCTTCATACGGCATACCACAACTAAAATGTTACGAAATTTTCCATGCGGTCTGATAAATCCTTGACGATTTGATTGATTTTTTTAAATACGAGAGTTCGTATTTTTCTCGTCGCCACTGTTGTAAATCTGATAATTGAAGCACGATTTACTTACATACTTGTATATATTTAACTAGTCTTTATTTTTTAAGCCCCCCATACACGGTCTGTTTTGAATGGCAATCAACCTGATTGACATTCACGGCTGATGATTGATAACTTCCATATTCGGTCAATCAAGAAGGTCAATGTTCATTCATTCATTTATTTTGTCAGTCAATAAAGCTTTTTCGTGATCATACACGAGCAATCACGAATGTCAACTATCTCGACTGATGATAAAAATTCAAACATGTTTGAATTTCATCAATCATAAAATTTGATTGTCAATGAATCACACGGTCAGTCATGAATATCAATCACGTTCAATGCCATTAAATACTGACCGTGTATGGGGGCTTTACACATTCGAACTCATGCCTATCAAAATTGTTGCATTAACAGAGCATGTTGTTGCCGATTAGCGTAGTTTCTTCCAGTGCAGTTAGATCGAGCTTATACAGAAATGCCTAAAAGAAGCACTGGTGGTTTCAGCTGAATACAGTTTATGTTCGAAATTTTAAATCGTTGTCCTTGTTTCGGGCCTGAGATCGTTTTTCTAAATCGTTTCGTAACAATTTTTTTTCCAGGTTGTGTTATGAAGCTAACACAGACCCCAGTATAAGGACCACAGCCCTCACACATTTACTCTAGCCAAGTTACGGAGTAGTTACCGGTGGCCGTCTCAAGCAGGCGGTGTGAGCACTTGATGAAGTTACATATAAAGATGGCACAGATTGTGAACCCCGCGAAATTCCCTTCGTCTGCACTCCAACCTTATCACCTATATATACTTAACTACTACGATTTATGGGCTTGTTCTGTAACGCTATATATTAAATTTAAGTAAGTGTCTTATAAAAATACACGGAAGCAATTTCTAAAGTCAGGCCATATAAAAAAAATTTAACATTTAAAAAATAATAATAATAAGAGTGGGACGAATAAACTCGAATCTAAGACATCTGTAAATGTGTTCGCATATTTTATTATTATTTTTTTTAACAAATAATTAAAATCGCATCATAACATGCCGGCACATTATATGCTTTCCTTTGATGTTTTTCGCCAAAAACAACACCACATTCAATTTTGTACGAGTATATTTGCGTACGAAAAAGTTTTATGGCAAGTTGGCCATAATCCGTTTCAGAAAATACCTAAGCAAATTATCACATTAACGTGTGAACAAATCAATTCTTAATTCACCTCTGCTTATCGACACCGCATCGCATCGCAGCATCTCATAATACACAAAAATATAAAATAAAAATAAATTTTTTTAATTTTTTTTTTTAATTTTTTGTTTTTTATTTTTTTTTTTAAACACGAGAACGAAAATTTTTGCGTACAGTGTGTTCTTCGTTGTCAGTATCGTTTTTAACTATGAGCCAGTAGTAAACCGTTAATTTTAATTTAATTTAATTTTTTTTTATTTAAATTAAGGTTCTCATACACATATTTTGTAATTAAATTATCCTTAAACAAAAACTTGTTTGTTGTGTTTGTTAATACATAATACAGAGACTGGGTGCTTTTGAGATTTTTAATTTTAATTTTTTCTTACTTTTTTTTTTTTTGGTTTGTTTGTTATAATTAAAAAGTGAATATCTGAAAAGTTTTAAGAGCTTTTAAGTTTACGTTTTTTTATTTTTATTTTCTATTCGTTTTTATGTTAATGCTGTTTTGACGTTTTACAGAGTTAATTGTTTTTTGTTCATTGGATAAGATAAAGTTTAAAGTGTTACTATATAGAGATATATTTTGTTGTTGTTTATTCAGAACGTACCGGCATAAATTGTAAAAAATGACTGGAAATTTAAATGTAAGTTATTTAATATATTTTTACTCGATATTTTATTTTAAATATAGACTAGAGTGGAGAAAATATAATGAAAAGTATAAGACATAAATTTTTTATGCTGAAAATAACCCGGCGTCTGCATTTTGTAATTCTAAAAATACTTTTTCTGTTTTAAGTCTAATCTTTCGCGTTCACGAATATTTATATTTTTTTTCGATATATTTTCTCACTAAATGTTTATTTAACATAATTTACTGTAATTTATTTTAATTATTACACAAATTAGACACAAAAAAAATGTAACAAAATTTTATTTCACCTATATATAGCGGCGCGGATCGCAAGCGATGCGACGCACATCAATTAAACGGCGTGGTTCAACAATTGGTGGTCCACTTATACCCCAACCATCGCATGAAATTCCATGGGATTTATTTGATCGTCTTTTGTTACCGTTACTATGTTGCCACGGTGCCGCAACAATATTAGCGTTCTTCCTAAATTTAGTGCGCTTGTCGCAAGTGTCTTCGTTTGTGTTATTCGGATGGTTTGCATTGTCAACAACAGGTGCTGTTCTTTTCTATCACAATTTAAAGGCAAGTGAAGAAATTTTTATTCGTTTTTTTTTATATTTACATATACAATTAAATAAAATGTACAAACATTTAAGTGACAGTGAATAAATTAGCGAAAGTGGACAAGGTTTTAATAATAACAACCTGTGTTAAGCGGAAAGTGTATAAGATAAATATATTTTTGCAGGAATTTTTACTGTCTCTAAATCTATTTTGAAATTCTTAAAATTTTTTTCTACAGATTTTTTATGTTTTCAGGGTATATGACAAAAATGTTAAACATTTATAAATTCAAAATTTTAAATCTTAATTAAAAACATCATTGCTAATAATTAACAATAAATTGTTTTTGTACCAGTTAATTTTGTGAGAATTTGTTAGAATAATAAATTGTAATAGACTTCACATGGCAATCTCAACAAAATATAAAACCGAATATTTATTTATGTGATTCGAAAAATCAAATAAATCTAAAAGAAACGATATATCGAAAATGACAAGCAACAGATAAATTTTAGAATTTTGTGAATTTTATTACGTAATTTATTATCAAAGTGGAATGATGTCCTAGGGCATTGAAAAAAGCCGTAGTGACATATTATTCCTATGTAACTATGTATAGTGATGACTAACGCAGAACCACTACGTTTATTAACCTTAAAAAGGTTTGTTACAATATTATTTGTTCATTTTGACTGAATTTTCTGAGAAACCGAGCAAAATGATTGATCGGTTTAGAAATTGATGCCACTGTCTTAATTACATAATAAAAAATAATTCGCTGGACTATAATTTAATCAGATCTCAAGGTTCATGTTGGGTTTGCTTAAAAGCAAACCACATGTTTTAACCATTTCTGTGAATCGTTTGGTGTAGGTCAAGTTTCTCTAAAAATATTTGATATTTATCAATTAGTGAACACGGTGGTCGACACGTAATCTATTGCGTAGATTACCTAGCTATTTTTTGCGTCCCTGACCTCGACAATATGTAGAAAAGTTCGGCCACCTATAGTAAACTATATTCAAAATTCAATTTACTCAATATTTTCTCATTATTTTACGTTGGCCGGTCTGACAAAGTTGCGACCTAAACAAAAAAAAAAAATAGTCATCCGGATTATAGCCCTCGCCGGATTAACCGAAATTTCATTCGTTTAACATATTAATAAATACGTCGAATGCAAATTGAACGAATGGCGGTAATGCAGTGTGAAAAATTGGTATTATCAAATAAGCACATGGATCGCACCGCAAATAAAAAGTTTCATTTTAAATACGAATCATATTTATTGCGGGTTTGAAACTGTGTGGTGTTGTCGTGGTGTTGGAAAAAATTGTGGTAATCATGGAAAATTCCACTAATAAAATGTAAGTTATGGATTACTAGTAGAAATGGAGCGCTAGAATGGAGGTAGAATGGAGCGCTATGTATGCTCTTCAAAAAAATCAAATGCAGATGCAAATTCTCGAAATTGAGAAAAATAAAAATTAAGTTTATACTTTTAACACTATTTGCCGTAGTCACTTGGTGAAACACACTTACACTTAATAAACATATTTTTACTAGCACTTGTTTTTCTATTTCGCAAAAATTGAATTTTGAAAATTTTAATTAAAATATTTTTTTCAAAAAGTTTAAAAATCACGCGATCGATTTCGGCTAGTTAGACCATCATCAGGAGTATCTACAATAGATACTCCTGATGATGACCTAAGAAGCCGAAATCAATCGAGTGATTTTTAAACTTTTTATTTAATTTTCTACTGGTTATAAAATAAATGTCCATTGTCTCCTGGTAGCTTAGCAATTTTTATATGGGTACCATATAAGAAGAGTTACTCATTTGAAGAGTTATTCATTTTAGTCCTAAAATTTCTTCAAATATTCTCAAAACTTCGATTAACCACACACCGTTGGTTGTGCCATCCAAACAAAAAAAATCCTGGCCAACACCAGTCTGGTAGTAACTCTCAGCCAATAATCTTAAAGTCACAGTTCGACGTACGAAGACTATCGACCTTGAAGCTTGGTTTCATAACTCAATCTGATCAGCCGTTCCACACGGGTTATCAAATGAAATCGACTTCACGCTTCATAATATGTTGTAATAGATTTTTTATTGTTAATTTAAAACTTTATTTTATATTTAAACACAAAGTTTTTTTGTATTGTTTTATTCCGCTCTCTCGAAAACAAAATTTTAACTAAAATCTTCATCTCAAGAATGGCCTTAAAAACTTTTTATTTCATTTCTATTTTTGTTGAAGCTGCCTCACAGTTGAAAAATGAGTCGCAATTAAAACCGGTATCATCATAGGTAAACGCGGAAAGAAACGAAAATGAAGCCGCTTCTTGACAACCCATGTGGAATGACTCGATGAAACATTTGAAATTTGAATACTTTTAAATTAAAATGTTCCGTTTTCTCATCAGATTATTCTGACTAAAATACAAATATAAAAATGAATTTCTGATGCATCTATCTACACGAAGTAACCGACAAAAAATAATTAGCGCATTCATGCGATTTTTAATACGTCATCAAAAATTGCAACGTGAGTTTAAAATTTTTGAATTACTTAGCGGATTAAGTAAAAATCGCATGCATCATTTTTTTGAGTGGTTATTGTCTAAATATCTAGGAGCCAAATAAGATTAAATTCTGATAAATAAAATCACATAATCTATTCGACAATATAAGTACCGACTGTTACGCTGACCTAAACTGACTGAACCACCGGAGTTATTTTTCATTCCATTATTTTGAACATTAGAAAGTGCACTCTTTAAATACAATTACTTTTATTAATTTAATAATTTGAAATAATTAAGTCGCATAATCTATCTAAAACTATAAAAATATACTTTAAAAGATAGTTTGTTTTGAGCGCCATCTCTTACCTAATAGAAGTTTCTATCAAAATGCAATTTTTCTATTAACCGTGAGATGCACAAATTTGTTTCAATTTTCAATTACGGTGTTTAAGAAGTCTTGCTATTGGATGTGGTTTAAATGTTCTTTTATAGTCCAGTGGCACTATTCTGGTAATTCCCTGGGAATAGGGAATTGGGTAAAGATTTTATATGTAATTTGTATTTTAATTTTTTTTTTCTGGCATACTGAGGTAAAAATCTAGTGGTAATTTTTTTGAAAACAAAATAAAATTGGGAATAATATTCCCTGCGAATTTAGATATGGAAAAGTTATTCCCAATTTATAAATATTTACATCAAACTTTTCTCCTTGGTAGGCCGGAAAAAAGATATTTGAACTGAAATTACATATAAAATCTTTCCCCAATTTCCTATTCCCAGGGAATTACCAGAATAGTGCCACTGGGCCGGAAAATGCATCATTATAGGAACGACTGGAAACTCAGAAAAATCGCTCGGAAATCGTTACTCGGCGGTTTTCGGGGCTGCCGAACTCGACTCTGGTATTATAATTACCCGGGAGTGCACGGGGGTAGCTTTGTGGGGGTGCGCAGGGGTGCATTGGGGGAGAAATGGCAGCATGCATGAAAATCGCTCCAAACTCGTTACTCTGAGGTTTTCGGGGATGCCGAATTCAATTCTGACATTGTATTTATCAGAAAGCGCTCCGGGGAGCTCTGCGGGAGTATCCGGGGGGTCATTCTGGGGGGGGGGGGGGGTATTGCATAGTATATGGGAAGCACTCCAAACTCGTTACTTGGGGGTTTTCGGGGATTCCGAATTCAATTCTGGCATTAGAATTACCCGGGAATATGAATAATAAAAATTTTATATTGAATATTAAATAAATAAATATTACACATATTATAAAAACTATTGAAACTGGATTTGAAAAAGACGCCAAAGCTATAGAGTAGAGTATCGTTACCACGAGGACCGGTGCGAACAGAAATATTATATATCGGCGTCTGTGTGGCATCAGTATTACATCTGTCGTCTAGGACCACGTTGCTTTTACGTTGTATGTAAATACAGTATTACAGTAATCAAGTTTCTTGGATTTTAGACCTTTTTTTGGTGTTTGAGTTCTGTCCGGCACTCGTATACCACGTTGGATTTTTGTTAGCTAAAATAATCAAGTTTTTTTGGATTTTGGACTTTTTTTTTGGTGTTTGAGTGGTGTCTAGCACTCTTGGACTTTTGTAAAACAATGTAATAATAATAATAATTTGATAAATAAATAAAACATATCAATAGTGTCTATTTCCAAGTACAGGCTTGGTATGATTCACAAGGTCAAGACGAGGCTTTAGATCCGTTGGAATGGGGACGGGAATAGGTGGATGGAGAGCTCAGGCCTGTCACCATGACCCAGAAAGCCAGCCCCTAGGAAGTTTTAAGCAAAATTTCTTGTTTTTGTGAAACCGACTGTGGCACGAGGTGCGGGTGCCGCCGAAGTAGGTTGGAGTGCTCACTTGCATGCATGCATTGAGTAACGATTTTCGAGTGATTTTCAAGCACACTGCCATGTCTCCCCCAATTCAACCCCGCAAACCCCCACAGAGTCACTCCCGTGCACCCCGGGAAAATCTAATGCCAGAATCGAGTTCGGCAGCCCCGAAAACTCCCGAGTAACGATTTTCGAGCGATTTTTCCGAGTTTCCAGTCGTTCCTAAAATGGTGCGAGTAATGATGGAATTGAAAAATACAGTTTGCCAGCCCCGATGACATTTTTCAAAAAATGGCTAAACCAGACGATATAGACTTTTTTCCTGGGACCTTCCTGATCACAATGCAGAAAACCGAGTGATAAAGACAAACAAATGTTGCCATGAAAAGTATTGAGTTTCATACTTTTTATGGCAACATTTTCCTCGCTTACTGCCAGTAAATTTTACTGAATTTTTTTTTGTTTCTCTCTATTAAGTAAAAAGATTTATATTTTTATTTCGTGTTAATTTTACTGAAAAAAATTGTTTCACTGTGTGGCATTAAGCTTCATTCCATTCAATTTTTTCAGTAAAATTTACTGGCAGTATGTGGGGGAAATGTTGCCATAAAAAGTATGAAACTCAATACTTTTTATTGCAACATTTGTTTGTCTTTATCACTCTAACGTAATTTTAATATATATACTCTCCTCTTTTCGTTTTCCCAGTATTTTTCAATGAAAAAAATTGTTTCACTGTGGAATCCATCCATTACTCGTATAATCTTTTCTTCAAATTTTTATTCTGAAACGAATGTCAGTGGGTCTGCTTTTTAATTCAACCCGAGCAAGCAGATTTACCCTGGTTATTGTACACCGAGCAAATGTTGAACCGGTGTGCATAGAGTAATATATGGTTATTTTTTGCTTAGCCACACTTTTCGCACACTACACAAATTCAGTTCAGAGTAAAATTAGAAGGGCCGAGTATGCACTGTGTAAATAAAATCGAAGTGTGGTTTATGGGGCATTTACATGTGATCAACATTTTTCTTCTGCAAAATGAGAAAGATATAACATTGACTTTTTGCACATGAGAGACAAGAAAAGATATATATCCCAACAAAATTTTGCAGAAGATTTTTAAGCAAAAACCACTATAAAATGTTGCCATAAAAATAAATGTTGCCATAAAATATATTCGATCCGAGTATTTTTATGGCAACATTTTTAAAATTATCAAGAAAAAAAAAATATTTCGTATTTATAAATGTTGACGATTCATAATAAAAACAGAAGCCATAGATAAAAATGTAAATTTCGCATTTGAATTCATTACAAATAAATTAATAATGATCCTATAAAAAAAATTACGCCATTACTGTATATGTTTATTTCTTTCTGGCATATTGAATATTTTAATATAGCAGATCCTTCTTATTTACCTGCAAAAAGGACCCCGCACAAAACGTATGGAAATTGAATTTCGGTCAAATGATCGAATGAATGAAATTTTCAGAATAGTTTCTTCAAGTCATGCTGATTAAAAGTCTCCATGGGCACAAAATGCCTAGATGCTGTTGAAGCCGAGTTTTAAGCGATGGAAAGTTGAAAAACTCGCTCGTGCACGTAGATATATATATATATATATATATATATATATATATATATATATATATATATATATATATATATATATATATATATATATATATATATATATATATATATATATATATATATATATATATATATATATATATATATATATATATATATATATATATATATATATATATATATATATATATATATATATATATATATATATATATATATATATATATATATATATATATATATATATATATATATATATATATATATATATATATATATATATATATATATATATATATATATATATATATATATATATATATATATATATATATATATATATATATATATATATATATATATATATATATATATATATATATATATATACGAATATTAACGTGCGCATAATGAAATATTTATTTAAAATCCGTTTTGTTTCAGCTAAAATCGCACAAACAAACAAATTACAACCAGATGGTGCATATATATTTAAATCAGGCATGATATACGATAATTTGGTTTCTGGATTCAAACTAAGTCGCAATAGATTTTAATTTTTAATTTAAACCCTTATTTTAAATTAAATCATTAAATTTTTTTGTCTTGTTTTATTCTGTTCTCTCGAAAATAAAATTTAAACAAAAATCTACATCTCAAAAATGTCCTTAAATTTTTTTATTTTCATTTGAATTTTTTCATTTTGGATTCACGCATTGTCGCAGCTGCGACATAAAATTTTTGTTCGTGAATCCGAAATGAAAAAATTGATATAAAAATAAAAAAATTTATGGACACTTTTGAGATGTAGATTTTTGTTTAAATTTTATTTTCGAGAGAACAGAATAAAACAAGACAAAAAAATTTAATGATTTAATTTAAAATAAGGGTTTAAATTAAAAATTAAAATCTATTGCGACTTAGTTTGAATCCAGAAACCAAAAAAGAGAAAATTCAATAAAAAGGCAAGACGCAGCCGGTAAGCCTGCTTTAGAGATATTAGATGACACTCGTATATGTAATAATTGCAATATCTCGATGACCACTGAAATTCGTATGATCAAAAATGACCCCGCTTGCATGAGACTCAATGTTTTAGCCCAAACATCTTCAAGTACTTGTTTAATATGCGGCTCTCCTTATGATATTCACCGGCTGTCAGTAAAATGTAGAATTGATATTTTTGTTAAGCTGGATATTTATGTTCCAAGTAATTGCTTATCCTGCCGCCATCATATGAATGGTAACGGATTGTTATTAAATTATTTATTACGTGGATTAAGATTTGTCAATAGACCTTGTATTTTAAAAGGACCAGATTTGTATCCATTTTTACACGATCTTCGGGAACAGGTCAATTATGGAGCAAATCATAAGTATGATGATGAAACCTGTTTTACAGATGAAGAATTTCAATCTATTTCACCAATAAACAAAGAACAGTATACTGAATTGTTACTTATTGCGATCCCATAATAATCGATAATGGTCATATATATGTTCACAAGAAGGATCTTTTATGTTTTCTGTGTAAGATGCGCCAAGGTGTTAGCGATGAATTCTTAAAAGTAATTTTTAATTATACTTCAAGGCAGTCTACCAGTTTCGCCACAGTAAGACAGTCACTGACTTTGCGATTTACTCCAGAAAATATAGGGTTTGGAGCTATTACAAGGCCAGAATATATTGGCGATCATGTCACTGAATTTGCCACGCATTTATATAATGAAAGACCTGAAGAGCCAAAAGCAATAATCTACAATGATTGCACCTACCTTGATATTGAAAAAAAATCTTGTTTTGAAGTTTTAATACGTTCGTTTTGTGTCCACAAAGGTAAACATCTTTTAAAACCAGCAATATTTGTTGCTCCAAATGGGTATATATTGGATATACAGGGTCCATACTTTTCTAACGCAGCCCATAATGACGCGAATATTTTAGCGAGCCGCTTGAGTCAAGATGAAGATATAATGCGTGAATGGTTACAAGAAGGGGATATTTTTATATTAGATAAAGGGTATAGAGACGTCATCCCATTACTTGATAGATTAAGAATCAATTACAGAATGCCATCATTGTTAGATCAAGGAAGGAGACAATTTACAACTGAAGAGGCAAATCTATCGCGAATCGTAACAAAAACAAGATTTGTCATTGAAGCTCGTAATGGGCATCTGAATAATATATTTAAGATATTCCCAAATGTTATAAATGTACCCCATGTTAAAAATCTAAATCATTTTCTATTGATTGGTGGAGCAATAATAAATCGATACCATGATCCTATTGGAGTGGCTTATGCAACTGTTGAATTAGCATTACGAATCCGAGAAAAAGTAAATGATGTAAATGTAGTTCAAGCCTTTGTTGAAGTTGAAAATATGCAAGCAAGACGTGCAAGGTGGGTCACATTAACAGAAGGTCATGTGCAATTATTTCCTCGATTAACTATTAAAAATATTAGGAATATGGCTTATGGTGTATATCAATTAAACTTAGCTCCTTCATACATCCAAGATTCTTTATTAAGAGCAGTTGAAGAGGAAAATGAAGAACATGCAATACAAATAGATACGAATATTAATACATCCGGGTTTTTAAGGTTAAGATTATTTTCTCGCTTTCGTTCGCAGAGCTACTTTTCACCAAGTTTTTATTTCTTTCAATGAAGAATACATGGAGGATGAAGTTAATGAGTTTGATCCTATTGAGGGGTATTATTGTACATGCAAGTCAGGTGCACGGACTTTAGGGACTTGTTCTCATGTGATCGCAGCAATTTGGTACTTGGGCTGGGCTCGCCATGAAGGGTATGTTAAATATCCATCTATTCAGCTTTTAGAGCGAGTACTAGGTGTTCTTTAGATGATTTTGATTTTTCAAGCTTCAAAAACAGTAGAGAGGGTTTGGAGTCATGAAATACTTCGGGAGTGATGAACTGGGGTCCTTATCTCTACTGTCAAGCCTATAAAAAAATATGTACTAGTGAGAGGCAAGGGGACTCACAATAATAAAGCACCCCAATGAGATGAGTACTCCATCACGTCCATCTTGGGTTCAGCTGAGAATGGGACTTTGTTTTTTACATAATAATAGTAATTGTTATGTTATTTTTATAAACATTCATTGAAAATATTAAAATGTGAAATAATGTCAGAGAAGAAGAATAATTACACTTTGTCATGAGCCTATTTTTGATGTGTAAACATCTTTACGCGCGCCTACCAAATTTTTTTGTATTAGAGTAAACTTGTAAATGAAACGAACGGAAATGACGTATACCTACTTCGTTTGAAAAAAAAGCAAGAAACTCAACAAAAACAATTTTTACTATACATGGCATGCTTTTATGTATATGTATAATAGTGGGAAAAATGAAAAAATTAATTTAATGAATGAAATAGAAATCATCGACATTTCCATCGATCAGAAAAATCAAAAAAAAAATTACGATACGAAATACGAATTACGATTACGAAATTGCATACTCATACGATTATAAACACAGTCAACAACTGCTGTATATTGCTTTATCACGAGTGACGAGTCTCTAGGCGCTGTTCATCACGTCGGCTATCAATGATCATGTCTTCTACTGAATGGGGTTATAATAACATCTCGTTTTTAACATTGAACAGCCAGAGTCTCAGGTCACAGTCACGCAGGTATGCTCAATTCATTTGGTTTTCGAGACCTGGCTGCGCAATGACGAACTTGTTAATATTCCTACGTTTGAATGCTGTTTTCAGTTCAATAGAGATGGTCAGTGGGCTGCCGGAGTAGCAATTCCGTCAAAAGATCCATAAAATGAGCATAGTGGACACAAAGAATTTGCCGTACTTTTTCAAAACCAATATTGGCGTAACAAATGGACTGGCGAATGGAACTATGGGCTGTCTAAAGTATATCGAATGCATAGGCATCCTAACCAGGACAACGAGAACGATGAAAACGTCTACAGTAAAAAATGTCAAACGACTCTGGATGGATTTCGATTCAAATTCACAAGTTGGCAAGAAGGTCAGGTGGCTTGAAGCTGGATGGGCGCAGAAAACGAATATCGACAGATGTTTGGTGCCCATTTCTAGGAAAAGCTCAACTATTAATCGAAACTTCAATTAATGTTAAGCATAAACAACAATTAATGTAAAGCGTCGTACCTTCATGTGCCATTACAATTCATGCATCACACGGTGGTACCTACAACGAGATAGTCAGTATATACTCTTACGATAAAAGACACAGTTAACAAATTGTGTATATTGCTTTAGCACGAGTAACGAGTCTCGAAGGACTGTTCATCACGTCGGCTATCGATGATCATGTCGTCTACCATGGACGTAAAAATGGGGCCTCAATGGGTCTTCTTCAAAATTAGCTATCGCGCCTCACTACAAATCCGCTTTATCCGTTGTAATGGCGAATTTTGTTCGAGATAATAATGACGTCTGGTTTTTAACATTGAACTGTCAGAGTCTTAGGTCATACACATCACCTCGACCTAACTGACACAGTCACGCAAGGATGCTCAATTTTCTTGCTTTTCCAGATCTGCGTTCAGTTCAAGAGAGACGGTGAGTGAGCTGCCAGAGTAACAATATATAAAAATTCAAATAGAATACTCATACCATACAGTCACCTCGCATAAAGAAATCATCGTTGGACAAACAATTGGTATGAGCGTAACAACACAACTCATTGATGATATATATACGGCTGAACTTCAGCTTCACAATGGAAATAAGATGCTTTCTGTAGTTGTATTAACCTCGCCGAATAAATCTTTCGAAGACATAATGAAGTTCATACATTTCGTCCTTGCCCCATATCCTAAAGAATTTCAAAAATTCTCCAAGGAGACTATCATCTTTTGCCGGTGATTATGAGCGGGGATTTCAATATTAATGTTGCTGTTCCTCAAACTGAACCACTTATAAACTTCCTCCGAGACGAATTCGATTTGCACATGAACTCAGATCGAAAAATATTTACTACTAGATATGGGACGACCATATTGTGCAGTTTTTCAATGAAAATTTTTAAAGTTAGAGTCGACAGTATATAATATATCTTATTTTAGCTACCAAAATTCAATTGCGTCGATTATACCGAAAGAGTAATAGACCAATTTAACGATAATAAAAAAATGAAAAACTCTGGTTAGTAAAATTGCATTCCTTCTTCCTTCAAAGTAAACTGTACCCACGTACTATACACACGCCATGTTTACACATCTCCCTGAGAGTACTAATGGACTCACTCATTTTTTTTGTAAGATTTTAATGTCAATCCGGAGGTTTGGGTATTTTTTGGTGAACCAATTCGGATTTAGGGTCGAAAAACACATGAGAATATCATTTTCCAGCCCCTGAAACTCAGAATTCCATTTTCACCCCTCATGACTGATGACCCCATTGTTTTAATTGGCGTGCAGCTAAATCTAACTGATTCGGTAATGTCTATTGGATTTGATGTAATTGTATTGTGATATATGGTTGTTGTTTTTTCAGATGTGTCATATAGGTCTGATTTGCAGCCAGGAATTCAATTTGCCTGTTATATTTTAACCTCGTTTGCAGTGTTGCCCTCAAAATCAAACGGAGATCTTATGTCTTGTGTTGTCATTTTATCGGGTTGTAATGTTTGATTCCGATCTTCCACTTAATTTAAATGGGGTTACTTGTTGGCATTCCTTATTTGATTTAACTCAAGCAAATAGCCTGTTAATGCATAGTATGTATATTATTAACTTCCATTCATTCAGAGGTACATTAGATTAGTTCTTCCAATTTTCTCAAAAAAAAAAAACGAACGGGGTTCGAGCTCCACCTGAACCGCAAATGTTTGGTAAGACATAAAGTTTAAAATTAAAAAATTACAAGAAGTGAAGGAAATTCTTCAATAGGGCCACCTGGAACGGAACTCGAATAATTCTTAACCGATTACGATGGGTTAGGGTATGCTGGATGGAAATGGGATTCTTAAACGATTTTGGAAAAAAAAAAATTCTGGAATATTTCCACCTGAGATGGAACTTGATCAAGTCTTAACCGATTATGATGGAATTGGGCATGCTGGATGGAAATGGGATTATTAAATGATTTTTGGAAAAAGTTCTGGAATATGGCTATTTGGGGTTTGTGGGATGAAAATAGGATTCTTAAATGACTTATGAAAGAAGAGAAACCGAATCATAATTGTTGTTTTTCCTGATTATTGCTGTAGTGGAGTGTGTTATTATTGTTTGTTTTATGGAATTAACTCCCAGATCATTTATGCTCTTGTATTGCAAGTGCCTCAAAAGTATAAATTTCCGCTTGGTTCGAAAGGTTCCGGAAATCTCAAGGTCTTAAAGCCATCATATTCCATGTTGACATGAACAGTTTTTGAGGCCGTTGTTGATAAGAATACTATAAATTTATCCGAGCCCTTTTTGTTGGGTTTATAACGTGATTTTTTGTTAGAGTAGGTAGTTGTCCTACCGCTCAACCCCCTAATTATATGATTGGGTCACGTAGGTACTGGAGATAGATGTTAACGCATCCAGCCTTATCAGAAACATGTTAACATCACGAGCCACTTGCTTCAAGGAAGACGCCTGCTTATTACCAAATTCCGTCCTAATTTAAACTACCGAGTTCCGTCCCAGGTGGCCATGTTCCAGAATTTCAAATATTCCAAAAATTCTTCCCAAAATCTTTTAAGAGCCCCATTTTGATCCAGCAACCAAATCCCATCAAAGCCGCCTAAGAATTGATCGAGTTCCGTTCCAGGTAGCCATATTCAAGAACTTCTTCCCAAAACAGGAATCCATTTTTATTTTATTCTGCCGTGGCTTTTATAAGTTTTTTAATATTTTAAACTTCTTTTTGAACTGCTTTGTTAATTCTGTCTTCTCATATCATCCATTTTCCCGTTTTCAAACGTTATTATTGACTCTAACGTGTACTTCGGTTATTCGAGCCTACAACCATTTTGTTGATTGTAAACGTTCATCTCGGATTAAAAATGGCTGACCTGGCCATAAATTTTGTTTTAATTTAACTTCTTTGTTAGTTTCTATTGAAGGACATTCATGCTTTTTTTAATTCTAATTGTTATTGAAGAGAAACGATTAAGGGATCCCTACCAAATGGTGGTCTGGAGTTAAAACTGATATGTCTGACGGATCGTTGATTCTTGGGCTTAACGATCTCGAATTCGAGCACGCTGCTTTACTATTGTTAGTTCTTCAAAGGTGGGAGTTTGGACTCTTTTTAAGTGAGTGTTACTACTACCAACTTCCCAAAGACCTTCAAAATTTGATGTTGCTGGCGGGATGACATTCAGCGTCTGTATTTTTCCTTTTCTTTCTTTTCCTTTCGTTGTCACTGTAGACATCTGTACTTATTTATTTATTTATTTATTTATATACATATTAAAATTTTTTTAGTAACTTCACACCTTTATTTGAGCGTTCAAGCTCATTGAAGAATGCAAGGCCCAAGCATATTCAAATGATTGTAAACTGTTATGTTATTGCCTGTCGTATCTTAAAATAATCGTTCATCTAATCATGTGGTTCAGTTGGATTTAGATTCCAATCGTCCATTTCTTTTAACAGCATCTACACGGCAACATCGTCCAGGTAGCCCCATCCCACAGAAATGATAATTATTGGCAATACGCATAAGTTTAACTTTGTTATTATTAAAAATTTAATTTATTTAATTTAATTTATAAAAAAAATCGACCGCTAGACACAAAAGTCAAGGCACGAGTTAAGCCTTATCTTGCTGTACTTCTTCGGTATTTTTTTTTTTTTTTTTTTTTTTTTTTTATTTAAGAAATCTTTATTTCTGTATAATATTACAACTAATCATATAGATTATCTAGTAACTGTTTTATTATTTTTGTAGTCTATTCTTATGGAATGAGACCTATTGCTTCATCCCAGCTCTGCTAGTCCTTTGATTTAAGCGGCTCAAGGAACCACTAATTCTAAAGGCTTTGTTCTTTTTAGGCGCTTTGGTCTATTGGCGCGATCCAGTAGGTTCCGCAGCTCCTCGTTGTCATGCTGCTGCAGTCGCAGTACATGACTCCTTGCAAATTTTTTTATTTCATCGCTGACGTATTCCATGTTTAGGTCTCGATGGAGATTGTCATTTCTAATGTACCAAGGAGCATTCACAATGCTACGTAGTACTTTGTTTTGAAATGTTTGAATGATCTTTACTGTAGTTTTTCTTGCGCAGCCCCAAAGCTGAATACCATACGTCCAGATAGGTTTTAGGATTTGTTTATATAGCAGCAGTTTGTTGTGCGTTGTAAGTTCGGAGTTTCTTCCAATAAGCCAGTGCATTTTTCTGAATTTTAAATTCAGTTCTTGCCTTTTCTTTTTAACATGCGCTTTCCACCTGAGTTTAGAGTCTAGCGTCATGCCGAGATACTTAGCATTATCAGAATATGGAATTGGTTGTGAATTCAGACTAATCGGAATATATTCTATTTTCCTATTTGTAAAGATGATATGTGTTGATTTCGATTCGTTAAGTGTTATCCTCCATCGTTTTGTCCAGCTATCCACTATATTAATAGCATTTTGTAGTTTCCTGGTGGACTCAACGATACTAGCATCGGTGGTCATAACAGCTGTGTCATCAGCAAACGTTCCTATTCTAGCTTCTTCTATGTCTGGTAGATCATTCGTATACAGGAGGTATAATACGGGGCCTAGAACACTGCCTTGTGGAACCCCTGCCAATATTTTCTTCAGTTTAGAGTATTCTCCGTCCTGTCTCACCCGGAAGTAACGGTCGTTGATGTAAGACTTTAGCAATTCAAAATGTTGTTTTGGCAGATCTCGTTGGAGCTTAAATTCTAGACCGCGGTGCCAAACCTTATCAAATGCTTGGGCTACGTCTAAGAATATTGCTGAACATACTTCCTTTTTTTCCAGCGCCTCCTCAATAGTATCAGTAATCCTATGTACCTGTTCCATCGTTGAGTGCCTTTCTCGAAACCCAAATTGATGTTCTGGTATAAGATTTCTGCTCTCAATAATTGGCTTTAACCTCTTGAGAAACAGTCTCTCGAAAATTTTTGATGTTGTTGTTAACAAAGAAATAGGCCTATACGACGTTTTGTCGTTTAGTGATTTATTGGGCTTTGGAATCATTATGATTTCCGCTACTTTCCACTGTCTCGGAACATAACATAGTCTAAAAATAGCATTGATTATGTGCTGTAGTTTCCTTAGGGCTTTCTCTGGTAAAGCTTTGATTATTCGCCCCGTTATCAAGTCGTATCCAGGGGCTTTTTTATCTTTGAGGTTTTTTACTTCTTGTTTGATTTCTTTCAGAGTAACTGGTAGCACAGATGCCTCGTCTACTTTGCTTATAGGTGTTAGATATTCATTATCCGCTTGCCCAGTTGGTGGTTTGAAGGTATTTTCTAGGTGTTCGGCAAACAGATCAGCTTTTTGCTTTTCGCTGCGAGCCCAGGTTCCATCAACCATTCTAATGGGTGGCACTTGCATTTTAGGCCTTTTTAAACCTTTGGTGGCTTTCCACAGGGAATAGTCTGTGTCAGGTTTACCTGTCAGGTTACTTAGGAAGCTTGCAACTGACTCATTCTTAATCTCCTTTATAAGTAGTTTAAGTTTGTTGCACAAGTTGTTTAGGATTGTTTTGTCTTCAGGGGCTCTGGTTCTCTGCCAAGTCTTACGAGCTCTTCTTTTTTCGTTAACCAACTCTCTCACTTCAACTGGATAGGTTATACTTTTTTGTAATATTTCTTGCTGGTCGGGAGTACTTTTCCAGGCCGCTTTTTGCACACTATCAATGAGGTTTTCTAGTTCTTCTTCTATCGTGTAAGCGTTCGATATCTGCACGTGTAGGTTGATGCTTTCTTCGACTAGCTGTCGAAAGTATTCCCAGTTGGTTTTGTTATTTGTTAACCGTGGAGGGCTTGCTTTCCTTATTACCGTGTCACTTATTGTCATTAGAACTGGAGAATGGTCTGACGATAGCCCTTCTTCATTTTCAACTGCTATGTAATTTTCGGAGATACCTCTTGATATATAGAAATCCAGAAGATCAGGAATTTTATTTGGGTCCGTAGGCCAGTAGGTTGGCTTTCTACTGGAGTGGAACTCACATTTTAATATCCTGCCTGCTTCAAATAGCTCCCTTCCTTTAGGACTAGTTCTATTTGATCCCCAGAATATGTGTTTCGCGTTAAAGTCGCCTCCAATAATAAAATTACTACCAAGCGATTTAAGAATTTATAAAAAAAATTTATAAAAAAAATCGACCGCTAGACACAAAAGTCAAGGCACGAGTTAAGCCTTATCTTGCTGTACTTCTTCGGTATGCCGCAATGAAGGCTTTCATTGTTAAATTTGATTCTATGACGTTATATGTACTGCTTTTGACCACATACATACTGAGGTTGGCTCTCGAAGTGTTACCAATTAAAAACGTTGTAAATTTGCCAATTTTGGTTTTTATTATTTCATAACATCAGTATTTTTTTAAAACATTTCAAAATTAACGAAAAATATGTAGCCACCTTTAGCGCGGATTATAGCATCAAGCCAGTCCGAGAAGCTTTCGCACGCTGTGCGAATGTGGTCTGATGGTATTTTGTCCCACTCTCGGCACAAAGCAATCTTGACGCCTTAAAGATCGTCTTATATTTTTTAGTTAATAATTTGACCTCCAGAATGGACGGTATAGAAAATTTGATTGGGTATAATTCGGGGTATATGGTTGGCCATTGATTCTTGGTACTTTTTCTTGTAAATAAACGTTGGGTTTTACGGGCTTTATGGGATGGTGTCGAGTCTTGTGGAAATGTCCAATGGTTTCTACCGAATTATTTACGTGCCCACGGTAACAAAGTATCGTTTAAAACCTTTTTACGGTAGATTTGTTGCGTTAACTTTCAGCCCTGTTCAAGGAAAACGAATGGTCAGCGTCCTGTGACAGTAACCGCGGCCCAAACTGTGCAGGTGCTTGGTTTTGCAGAGATAATTTACTTTAGATTTGCACTCTAATTTGCTGAAGCGCAAAACAATTTTCATCAAAAAATACCAAATTCTCAAGCTTGCCACCATCGTGTAAGTGTTTTAACACCTTTCCTTTTGGTAGGCGAACTGTTTTTTGTACAGTTGTTCTTGCACTTTAACTGTGACATAAACCGATATGCTTCCGTGGGCTTGTAAACAATATAACAGACTGACGTTTGTCAAATATCGTGCGCACACTGGTATTAGCCGTTTGGTTGTTACAGCACCGTGAAGTTGGTAACATTTCGAGCGCCGACCCGCGACGCATGATATCACGATTGTATAAAAATTTACACAGTTTGTTATTAAACTCTAGCTTTTTATATTTATTTCCCTTATTATTTCATATCGTATTTCTGGTGTTTAAAAAGACATTCATTTGAATGCCGAGCTCCAATTAAACCTTGAATTCCATATGGCACAAATTATTCTTCGATTGTTACAAAACAATAATATAAAAATTCCGACAACACAAATTTGCAATGATTATATATTTTAAATGCCAGAATTTTTTAATCCATCAAATTAATTCCAATATTCGTATAAACTCTGCCCACAAAAATCGGTATAAATAATACGCGAATAAAATTTTGAATATGCGCTCGTACGTACACATACGAGTGGATGATTACCTATTGCATTTGTAAAGTAAAAATAATTTTTGGACTATAAATAATTCGTATATTTAAACATTTTTTACTTTTATTTTGATTGGAATTGAAACAACCTACATCTACCAGCTAAAAATAAAACCACTTGACCACAAAAATATAAAAGAAAATTAAAATATTTAAAAATTTTGTTTAAGAAAATACAAAAAAAAATTAAATCGTCTAAAACGAAAAAATCGATTTCCAGTAACCGAACAAAAAAATTGTGTTAAGAATGTCAATTTTTATTTCTTCGCCTCGAACTAAGTAAGATTGATGGTTTCGCATCGAAATCAATGGAAATAATTAAAATCTACTTAAAAATTTATACACCATAAGTACGTATGTATAAAGAGTGGAAACCCATGATTTTCCAGAAAATGGAAAATTATTGATATTAGAAATGTAATCAATTTAAAATATAACATTTAATTTAATTTAATATTTTTTTTATTTTGCTTTTGGTTCGGGGTTTTTTGGTTTGGATATACGGTTTTTTTTTATTTGGTGTTGTTGGTTCGTTTCGTATGCGCGCGTATCCACATTGACTAGTCATCATGATCTATTTATATTCAAATTGCGTCATTCCCGCATACATAAATTTTGTGATATGTATACATATTACATATATATAACACAGAGAGAAAGTGAATTTAAATTAGACATAATTTTTATATCAGATTATTTATGAATATGTAGAGTATGCTTAAACCTGTGCTAAGCGGAAAAAATGTGTATGCCTAATAACGTAATTTTTTCTTGTACAATAATTACATTATACAGATAAACACTGTAGATTTTAATAAAATTAATAGTTTTGTAGTTTACGATAGTATAATTGGGGTATGCCAAGACTGGAATTGCAATCAATGGTTCGAAATCAAAACTTACTTTATCAATAGAATATTTCTTTCTTCATTGGTACTACATATCCTGGTGGGATTTACACGCCTCAATGAGATTATGTAAATCAAATGTTTCTAATGAATGATCTTTTCAGTGAATCTTCACTTCCAGGTGGTATTATCGCAATATAAATTGATGTTCAACTGCAGCAAGTAAATGCTTAAACTTAACTTTTCCTATTGACAACGGCAAGTCGATTTGTGAAACTCTATTAACTCTGGGCCGATTGCCGCCGTTTTTTTGTGGATGTTATGTGAAAAATTTAAATTTAGTTTCAATTAACGTCATCAGTATTTCAAAAATCGGACCCGAGTCGGGCCAAAAATATAAATTTAAACTTGAACCAAATTTTTACGAAAATGAAAAAATTGAACAGTAACCGCTTACCAGAACGTTATTAATTTTTGGTTGGACTAATCTTGGTTGGTCATCTGAAATGTAGTTGCGTCACTATAATTGTTTTGTTTTTTCGTACATTGTTTGTTTCATGCAACAGTTTTCGCCAAAATGTATGTGACTTTTGTGTTCTGTTAGATATTTTACTTCCGTTAAAAATACTGAACAAGAGCATGGAAAAAAGCGGTTATAAAAATTTAAATTATCTATAATTTTAATCTATAATATTTCAAATCTCCATTTTGCCGTCAAATCGTCAAATTTGATAGCGCTGGTAGAAACATAAGTGGAACGATGTGTGGCTATACGATTATTTGCCGATCCGAGCTACTGAGCCCGAATAGCCCGGCATTAACCCGAGCTACCCGGCATTAACCCGAGCTCAGTCGATGGAGATTAAATTGGCCGTGGGGTTTGGGGTACACGGATAGATAAGCTGCTGACCGCAATAAACAAAACACATCCGGAAAGTTTGATGGGGTACATCAGACCTCTAGGCGAAAAAGAGAAATCACTGGCTACCCATATCTGGGCAGGATTGACTGCGATCGTATGACTAAAAACCTAGCCTAACATGCCTATCTGAACCATTAACAAAACCAAATTGTCCACCCGTCTTTAATTTTAATTTAATTTACCATCTCTTATCTCCTTGTTTTAATTCTGGTTAGTAGATTGATAGTGGTATGCTACCAACGCCACAAAAAGGAAGAGGGGTGCTGGACAACGACATCTTCCTTTGTGCAGCGGTTGATCTCAACCCAATACCGTTATTTAATTGGTTTTAGTAATACAAACACATACCACTTACCTTTTTAAATTATTGATGGTTTTTTTCTCGATTTGGTTTACAATAAAACAAAATTTCCTCGTCACTGAAATTTTTCTAAATATTTAATTGTCTTACTTTGCACATACATACAAGAATGGACGAGTCTCTTATAAATTTATATTTTTTTATTATTTATGACTAACACAAAATAATATTTTTTTTTCTTTTTGATTCTACTTGAAATTAATTTTCTTCTTGACAGAATAACTTGTACTTTAATCACAATTTCTATACACTTTTACATAAATTTTTGTAAAGCTTAATCACCCAAACTTATCTCGCGCACTGTCTCCCTTAACACTCACCGTTCACTTCAAAAAATTAGACCGTTCATCGGCCTAGCTAAACACTAACTGAGCGTCACACCCGGTAATCTTTTGTTTTATATCACCCATAACTTGATTGAGAAGGGGAGGGAGGGGGGGGGGAGAAAAAATAAATTGTCTTATCACACGAAAGACGAAAATGCATTCTCAGACACATTTTATTTTTTTTTTTAGATGACAAAAACGGAAATTGTTATTATTTACCGTGTAAGTTGGATATTTCCGATTTTAATTCATATATTGCAAAATACACGGTTCACTATTCTATATAGTGTTGATACTATACTGAACAAACAAATGCACTTGCCAAGCATATGCAACGAGCACGGAAAAAGGTGTAATCAAATTACAGATATATTTCACGTTTATTCAAAAGATTCATAATAATTCCATTATGAATTAAAATGATGACCTTCAATTAAATAAACGCATAGCGATAACAAAAAAAATATGAGAATTTGGCATGATTTATATTATTGAGATATAGGTGAAGATTATAATCTTCAATGTCATGCGATTATAAGATGATCTTATTGGGATAGATTTCGTCACCAAAATCTATAGATAATTCCGAATTATAGATTATTCCGTTACAAATGATACTCGGTAGGACTGATAAATGACCATTGGCAGTGATTCAAAAATAAAGAAGTGTCCAATAAGGGCGAAACGATTCCTATTCAGCTTTTGGATTTGACGCGTATACTTTACACACAAAAACGGCACGAGTTTCCCGATAGAGAACCTAAAAGGTCCATATTTTGGTGAAAGAATGGTTTACATTGTTGGTATAGTATTGAAAACACTGTCGCTACTTTAAACAAGTTATATTTTCTCTATACTGAATCAAACCGTTTGGTAGTAATACATCGCGCGACGAAAAGCGCTATCAAAACGGCCACTATCTGTGTTTCTTTATCATGTATATCACCGCTGAAAATAATGCCACATTCGCAATTGTTTAACATTATTTAGTAAATGACTAAGAAAATTTTTGCACTGTAGTTTTGTTTAACAATAAAATATTTTTTAATGTCATACAAGTATTATGTCTTTTCGGTGGCCGCGAAAGTGTTCGAACGATATATGTTGATGCTATAGGTTTTATTACGCCCCAATTTCTTCCTACATGCTACTACTTTTTAATCACGTCTTTATATATCTGTGATTCAAAAATATTACTTCTCGCATGCTTTCATAACGACATTTTAGTGGAGACTGCTGCGATTGAATGTCGTTATTTAATAAACATAAAAAAATCTTGTACAAAAATTAGTTTTTTTGTTTCCACTGCAATCGTGTTTCGAAAAAAGAGAATGGAAAGAGGCCCATATTGTGACGCAATACAACAACAACATCAATATAAAAACTCATTATTTATTCTTTTTTCAAGTCAATTTTCACAAAGTTTTAAAGGTTTTCTTGAATCCTATTTTGCACTAATTAAAGAACTTTCCTCAATTTTTCTGTAGAAAAACGTTTAAAAAACTCATGGTTCAAATAGACTTAACTAACAAATAAAATTGGCCATTTTTCATTATTTTCAATGAGAAATATAAGTTTGCATACCCAATATAAGTTTGTATACCCAATATTTTAAGTTTAGTGGAAAAAAGCAGGGAGGCTCTATTAATCTAGATGACACTGATTTAACGCATTTTATAAGAGCCACCTATAGATATAAGAGCCGTAAGATTCCGCCATTTTTTATCGTAAACTTTTGTTTTTGCTCATAAAATTCAGCTTACATTAATATTTTTTAAATAAATTTTAGTAACTAAATACCGAAATGATTAATTTGAATTTCAATTTAGTAACATATTATAGTCAACTCTCCTATAACGCGGTATTTTTATAACGCGATTTAAATATAACGCGCAATGAAAATTGGCTTTGTTCTCCTATAACGCGACTCAATCGCTTCCTTGTTATAAAGAATAACGTGTTTTTGGCGAGCGAATAAAAAAGCGCGAATGACTCAAGAATTATTTAAGGATTAGTTTTATAATTGATTGAAGTGGCAAACTTTATGATTGAAAAAAATCTTAGTGTCAAAGTTTTGTTGATCGTTGATAACGTCAATAGTCATAGCTAGTACGGAGCACCCAAATGTGAAAATTCTTTACTTTCCTCCTAACTGCACTTCATTAATACAGTTGCCGGACCAAGGAATCATCCGAACTTTCAAAATGTATTACATACGGAAATTTCTTGAAGCCATTTTCAACAGATTAGAAGATCAAGAAGGTAAAACTCTTTTTGAAGTTTGGAAAGAATTTTGAATTTTAGATTGCACCCGAATTGTGTCATAAGCTTGTACAGAAATTAAACAGTGAACACTTAATGCATGTTTGGAGGCCTTTGTTACCTCAATTGGTTAAAGAGAAAAATGATATTTCTTATCCACTAACAGAAATACTAAAAACTGCTTCTACTTTTGGCAACAAAGGATTTGCAGATAAACACGTAGAAGATATAGAAGACCTACTTCAGAAACAGAGCTTAAATGAGGAAGAATTGGCAGAATTAATTGATGAGTCTATACTTGCAATGCGTTTGTGGAGGAAAATACAGCGGTTTTGGAAGGACTACAAAATAAAACTTCATTTGAAAACCAAGAAGAAAATTTGTAAAGAGAAGAGGATTTTCGGCAAATTAGAAAGAAAAAAATTTAGACGGGTAATATTTGACAGTGATGTTGAATAATACATAACGCAATATAGTATCATTTTAATTTTTTGTTGGAAATATTTTTTTCTAATTTAGTTATTAATGTTATGAGTTACGAATTATGCAATAAATTTAGATTAAAATATCTTAATAAATTATATAATCTTTATCATTTTATAAAATTCATTCATGAACCCTAATAATCTCAATTTGATAATATATTTTGAGAATGCTTTTTATATAGGTTTATTTGTGTACAATTTATTTATTTCTAAGATTCCATACAACGCGGTACGAATTCGTTCAATTTATATTAGTTCTCAGTTTCTTATAACGCGTTTTCCATATAACGCGACAGTGGTTTCCATATAACGCGATGCAAGCTAATATGATTTGTCTTATTTCTATGTTTGTCATAACGCGATTTTCATAAAATGCATTGAATTACAATCGAGTTTCTTTTAACACGGCTTCCATATAACGCGGTACGAATTAATCGCGCTATCTGTAATTGGTTCCATAAATAACACATAATTACGAAATCAACATATTTAAAGTCACGTAAAATGATGAATTTACACGCCACTTCTGCTAGTCGCGTAGTTTGTTGTTTTAAGTGGCCCGTTTACTGTAAAACCAGCGATTGGCTAAAGTACGTACTATGTTAATACAGTATTTACTTCAAACCCCAATCGGTGTCTATATGTTTTTGTTAGGCACCTCCAAATACAGCATGTCCCAAAACTAAAATTTTAATTGTTTCCATCGCCTCAAGACACTTATTGGTGTACAAACTGGTTAACTTTTCATAAAACTATACCATATGAAACACAACTAAATGTGATACACAACTAAACAGAAAGTCCAATTCTATAAAAAACAAACTTTTAAATTATGCCTCTCTTTAATTGATTTTCATTAGTTAAATACTGAATACAAATAGCTGATTGATGAAATATGTGTTTTGTGAATATGTTCTTAATCGTATAAAATAAAAAATTTTATTACTCAATCAAATTTTCATTTACAAATATTAATTCAAAAATTTGTTGTTTTACATTGTTCCTTATGGAAACTTAGAAAAAGTTCCCCTCTAAAACAAAATACATTATTTAATATTAGGCTGTTTAAAATCTTAGATGGCTCTGATTTTATCGATTCACTTGAATAGACAGACGCATTGTAAAATTTAAGAATTTGTTACTAAATTTCGGTGTAAGTTGCTCAAATTATTTTCAAGATTTTCAACATAAGAGCTGATCAAGAATTAAAATGGTTAGAAGAATTATTTGAAATACGGCAGAAGTGGCAAAAATCTATCACTTAGCGTAGTGAGAATGCTATGCAAAATTATTTAAAAGGCAGTGAAAGCAACTACCATGGAAGTTTGGCGACAATTCTGACACCACAAGACACAAGAAAAATTTATAGGGTAGCGTCCAATTCAGCCCTTTCCACCAACAAAATCAGAACGCTATGCCTAATGTCAGCATGTCACGTGTTCGTAGCTGCATTTTTAAAATTCAAAACAAGAAAAAACACCAATAAACTCTATACGAGGGCAACAAAGATTGTAACTCGCCAAGCAGCACATAATTGAAAAATGTTGTTTTTTCGGATAAAAAAATGTTTTACTTAGATGGGCCAGATGGTTATAATTATCATTTACCTGACATTCGCAAATAAAAACAATTTTTGACTCGCAATAATCGGAAATAGGGAGTAAATGGTATGGTATGCAATTTCATGTTTGGGCACTGTTAAATTGGATTTTGTTTTTAATAAAATGACTGGAAATTCATATAAAAATATGCTACAATCAGTTTTTTCAGAAATTTGATCGCTCTAGTGAATTTTCTGACAGAATAATGCGCACATATATGATGCCCGTGCTGTAAAGGCGTGGATTGCGAGTTAAAACGTTGAGTTATTACCAAGGCCACCTTATTCTCATAATTTATGAAAGGGCAAACAATACGAATCCAACGAACAGCTGATTATAGGAGTTGAAGCTGCTTGAGCAGAGATTTCGTTAGACTACTTAAAATCTTTATATGACTTTTCAAATCACAGGATCTTAGAAGTAATTTTGAGAATGGTTAGACATTATTAAAGCCGAAAGATTAACATAAAAATATAAATTACTGAGTTTTCATTATTTCTCTGGCAATTCAACAAAACCACTTATCTATTTTTATTAACTTTTTAGCGGACCAAATTTAAATTTTAAATTAATTTCTGATACAATTATTTTACTTAACTAAACTATTTTTGGATCCATGGTATCAGGGTTTTTATCCTACGTTTATTGACACCTTCAAGAATTTTGTTACCTACTCTGGGTCCACAGAAAATTCCCAAAAATTTTTATTAGCATTAAAAAAACGCTTATATTGATTTAAGTAAATACCAACCGCAAAATTAAATTCAAAATAAAAATTTATTTCCAGATAAGTAAATTTTGGGTTATTCTGGATTTATAGCCAAATAGTATTTTTACATCAAGGTGAGGTTATCGAGACTTTGGGGAGGTTTGGTTTCGAACTAATGAAACATTGAATTTTTTGTATTAAAAATTCGGTTGTTTTATCAGACTGCAGTGACCAAACTACAATTTTTTTTAAAAATACTTTGAACTAATCAGAGTAAAAAGTAAAGTTATAATCGCAATTCCCAACCCCTTCGTATCATCGAATTTTATTGTATTTAATACTGGAAACAGACGTGCGAAATTCACGCATGCGAAAACGCTAGTTAACTACATGAGCGTTTTTTCATAAGCGTAAATTCGGAGAGTTTTCAGTACACAATATAAAATTTGTTTTTGAATTTCTGTCAAAACATTGGAAATTCATTGAGATGTTAGTATTAATTCATTATATATTTTTTTGTTGTGTAGTCAACACTGCTGCGGTGCGTTTTTTAGAAATATACACAACTTGAGAAATAACGCATGCTATGCGAAATGCATGTGTTCTATTTCATAAAAAGTAGTGGATTCTAAATTCTCTGATTGCAAAATTTCACACATCTGTTTCCAGCATAATGCTCGAAACACATGTGCAGAATTCTGCATGCATCAAAATTAGAATACACTAGTGTATATGGGTTAAAATACATGGACGACGCATGCCATGCAGAATTCCGCACGTCGTCTCTATTTCTAATTTGACTGCGCATCCTTCGGTGTTGACAACATGAAAAAAAGAAAACTAGAAATCGTCGGCAACTTCATGCGACATTGTTTGATATTTTCCACTTTTGATACTAAATTTTGTCAAGATGGAGGAGAAAATTACACAATTTACAAGAATACCAATTGTTATACGATAGAAGACATTTCAATTGCAAAAATATTTATCTGTGCATCTGTTTTCAACATAAAACCAATAAAATTCGAGGTTACGAAAGGAGGGGGGGGGAATTGCGTATCGAATCATTACAATTCGCTAAGGCATTGTAAATGTACTTTGATTAGTTCAAAGTATTTTCAATATTTTTGTAGTTTGGTCACTGCAGCCTGTGATGAGACGACAGAATTTTTTAATACAAAGAATTCAATGTTTCATTAGTTCGAAACCAAACTTCCCCAAAGTCTTGGTAACCTCACCTTGATGTTCAAGATACGTGTTTATTCTAAATTTATTTCTCATTTTACAAATATAACTGTTGTTTTAAATATCACTTATTTCATGCTACCATATCAAAAATTATCAATTAATTGATTTTTAATAGATACCAAACACCTATAATCAACATAAGTGATTTTAAGAAGAAATTTATAATCGCCCGTGAATTTAATTTGTTAAGAATTTTTTCAGCTTTTCGGACAAAATATTATTTTCATGGACACCCATACAATGTTTACGACTATTTTAGTCGCAGAAAACAAAGAGGCCATTATTACTAACAATATTTCTACCACAAAAATAGAAAAAATGAAGTCCCCTTCAAAAAACGGGGAATACTATCGATTAGAATAAAGTTCAAAATAACCACTTATCTCAACTTAAGTAGTTATGCTAAATTGCCACAGTTATATTTCTAAGTTGCGTCTATAATCAGCCGAACCAGAATAATTATCGATTATGGATTTACTCAGTAGGGATTTCTCACTCTCTTCAATAAAAATATTTTTTTGGTTCCACGATAAATTACAGTAAAATTAACATTTAAAAGTAAAATTGCATGTGCGTCTAATCAAGTGAACCGCAGCGTACGTTTACAATTATTTTCATTTAATTTTAGTTTAAAAAGTCTATTAGATTGGAACAAAATGTAAATATTTCACATATGATCAGGCGTTTCTTTTCTACCAAAATGCAGTTACATGCTAATCACGTAAAAACAAAAAACCAAAAAAAATTGTGACCCTAAGGCCCCCAATTTGTGTTTGTGGTTTTATCTGTAACCACTCTATTCTACCTTATGCTTTGCCTACCACATCGAAGACGTACGGCCGAGTGGACCGATTTACGTAGAACCATCTGCACATTGCATAGCTCCATGCCAGTCTACTACTGGCATGGAAGATAGGTCGGCCCAAAGTTTTAACCACTGTGTCGTTTGGTCAGGCAGGACGATGATAAGGGTCGACTGTTACTTGAGTGTTCCTATACGTTGATGTTTATACGATACGTATGTCAGATATAAAAAGTGTTGTAATTTATTTAGAATTTGTCGTTTTTGTGTTGAAAGAATAGGATTGTTGCTTATATCTTAGCATGAAGAAGATCCGAAATCGGGATGAATTACAACTACTGGTTATCAAAATATTAGTAAAATTGGGAACATGAAGCAAAAGTGCAATGGTTGCATAATTCTGACTTTCATTATGTCCGACTACACTATTGAAGACGTTATACAGGGTGTCCCAAAATCGACAGATCAAACGAAGCAACAAAAAATTTTGAGAAACAAAAAAAGTTTGCAACATCAGTTTTTATTTGATAGAAGATAGTGCAGCTTTTATTGGAAAGGCACACTCTTCTGGATCGTATGAAAACAAACAGTTAAACAAAAGAACTCTCAGTTTCTTTTAAATTAATTTGTTGGTGGGTGCGCATACAATTCCACTAAAAACACTAAAAGTGGAATAGCTTTTGCACCATCAACAATTCGAAAACTTTACTTGACTGTTTTTGTTGAAAATGAGCTCCCTTATCACCCTGCTTCATTTGATCTGTTAACTTTAGGACCGCCTGTATAACGGAAAGCGGTTCACACCACTCGAAAAAATTCACTTTAACACTTTATTTACTCCCAACTTTAAACATACTAATCTACCAGTGTGATTTATTATCAACACCGCGGGCACACAAACCAATAAATTCGTTCAACTGGCAAAACGAAAATTAATTTATTTTATTTTTTTATACTTTTCCACACTTAGCTGCTCATCATCTTATTTTATTCTTATAATACACTCTCCACTCACATATTTTTTTTATTAACGATTTGTCTGTGTTTAGATAACAAATAAACAAATAAAAACAGCGATCTGTTGAAGTTCTCAAAACAAAAGAAATCCAATTCTAATTATTTTACCAGACAGTTCACCTCTTGTTTGTGAATCGCGCGAGAGTACAACAGACAATTGGCCTGGTTGATGGCCGTTGCCGGTGTTCATAAATTATGCCTTAAACTCATTAAGTATATGTACAACCCAAGCCAATGTAAATTTTTAATGTTTATTTTTTTGTTGCATTCGAATTTTATGTTTAGCGCGAGAGGCCGAGACGTATTGCCAGCAAGTAGAATTTTCATTTTTTATTGATGCGAAATATTTTCTTAATTTTTATTTTATTTTTCCATAAATAATTTTTCGTTGTATACTTTCAAATATATTTTGCAAAAATATTATTATGTATAAATGAAATATTCGGAAAAAATTTGTTGGCGGTGGTACGGTGGTGGTGGGGGCTCTAAACTTATTTTAATACATCGCAGTGGGTGTTAAAATGAAAAACCTTAAATAAATTTATATATTTGCTGTGAGTTAAGGAGGAGGTTTGAACGGTGTGTTATTATCAGTTAATTGATGTTCTTACTTTTGGTTACGCGGCCCGCATGCAGGCCGTATCTACATAAGCATGAATGTTTGTATATGCGTTTGTGATTATCATATATACAGATTTTTATGTAACCCGGTATTTTATCGGAAGCGTAACAAAATAAAATACAAAAAATTTCTTCCGCCGCTTCACATCTGCGGAGTCACCCGGGATGTTTTTTTAGCGGTGTACGTAACCAAATTTCCGGTATATGCATAAATTCCCCATTAAACAAAACCAGATATATTTATTTCAAATTGTACGCGAGCTTGTTATTACCATGTGTCGTTGTACAAACAGCACATTCGGTGTATCTAGATATAATTGGTACCACAACCGCGGTTAAACCAATATATCGTGGCGGCGAATTTTTTTTTGATATGCGGTTTATTCTCGAGCAAATCGAATTAAATGTTTTCAAAAAGACCAACAACCAAAAGCCGCACGTAAAACCAGAATTTTTATGTTTTTATTTTTGTTGCGTTCGGGAAAATTTTCGAATTGAATTTATGCCACAGTCACGTAACCGAAAATAAACGTTACATCATGAATTTATATTTTCATTTGTCTCTTAATTTTCCATCTAATTTTGACTTTTTTTGTACAATTTTCATTTCAACATTCGGGAAAGCTTTCCCATTTATTTTTTTTCTAGACTTTGTTTTTGGTGTAAAAGAAACTTTTCATCTCTAAATCATATCAGGAAAATCGAATTTTCCTTTTACTGTGTGTGTTGATATTGTTGTATTTCTATTTTTAGAACTATTTTGCTTCATATAAGAACAAAAAAATTGTTTTAAGGAAAATCAACAATATTCAATTGAAATTTTAATCAGAAAATCTCTCTCCTGCTGAAAAGTTTATCTAGAAAAACGAGTACATCATGTGGGTATTAGAACAGCATCTTGTATGCTTTTGCAAGCGTAAAGGCAACATTATCTAAACGGTAAAATGTTAATTTTTTCTGTTTCAGTTAAAATTAGTCGTTAACTCATTTAATTCGTGATGTGGGTATTTCTCGAATCAACAGAAATATTAATTGAAAAATAATTGATATGATAATTGGTTGTGAGATTGTATGGCAAAATAATAATCCAACAAAGAAACTTCAGACTGAAATCAGACGGTTGATAATAATTTTGTATTACTTTTTATTTTAATATCTTTATGCATACTCCCGACTCTCTCTCGTGGTTCGCCTTTAACATCATACCTATGTCGTTGCCAGCCAATTCGAGGACGTGCGGCTATAGATCCGATTTAGATTCGTCGGCCCATGAGTTCTGGACTTCGATTGATGGTGAAAGATTTGTTCGTTTTTATCACAGGTTCAAAAGCCAAAGCTTAAACCACCGAATCCTGAACAAACGGTCAGGACTTGATAATAATTAGAAAATTATTTTTAGTACCTGCATGCGGTAGTCTCATTTAGCAAATTTACGGTGAAATTTAGCTCCTTGCTGGGGTCAAGCCAATTTGCCAATTGTAGAGAAATTTGACCCTCAAAAATTTCATCCCGCAGGAAAATAAAAAAAATATCATCGAGTAACACTAAAACTGCAATGATATTTCAGCTTAGAATTGAACACAGTAATTTCTATGAATCTCGAAATTTTGTTCTGGGCCAGATACTCGTATTCAATTCGAATTTTAAATATTAAAATTCTAAAATCAAAATTCAAAATTATGTAAAAAAAAAATTTACGCTTAAATTAAAAGAACAGAATTGATTTAGCACTGTGTGTAGCAAAGTGGATCAGCTCGTTTATTCTTAATTTCCATTTAAGAAACGGTTTGATGATTTTAGTTAACGCAGTTTTGATTTTCTAAAATAACGAAGGCCATTTGCGAATTGTATTTTATGCAACACTGCGTCGTATTTATAAGTTCTAGTTTTGTAAGGGGAACAAGAAGATGCGGCCTGGTTTGTCCAGATATATTGGAGCCTGGTACATACTAGCTCTCGTTTTAATTTGAAACCGATTTGCGTGTAGTGATCAGAGCTATGATGGTTTGGGTTAGTGTGGTATTGAGTTTATATAGCATCCGAAAGGAGCCAGCCTGCAACAAGATATACAAAGGCCAAACGCTTTTGGAAATTAAAGAAGCTCGATACTACTTTGACCCAAACCTGCTCACAACTCGAAAATCGGGTTGAGGTTCTAAACAATCCGATTTCATGTTTAAGAGAACACATTTCGTTACTGGCCTCCGATACATCATGACATACCAGAGTGAATCCCTATGGATATTAAAGAAACTCGATACAGTACTGACCCAATCTATCATAGGTCTGTTCACAATATGCAAATCGATTTGAAATTAAAACTAAAACTAAACAGTACAAGCCCATGTCAAATAAAATATACCTCATTACTGGAATCCGTTGTAGTAAGATATACCAGGCCGCACCCCTTTGAATATTACAATTATTAGTGCAAAAAAATATTTTCAACTATGTACGTCTCTGACACAAATTTTTTCGACTAAATTACTGGTTAAAATAAATTGATTTTAGTTTGAAATTGTGACTGATAGTTGGCACTGCATCCATAAAACGTATTGTACCTAATATTGAATCCTAAATTGCGTAAAATTTTTCGTTATCCGCCATCGATGATAAATATTTCGACAATTGACAAATCGCAGATTAAATTTTCGAATTGGAATAAAATTTTAGTGTATTGTGTTTTGTGCCATCTATTAGTAACAGGCGCGAACTAACATTAAATTTGTTTTGTCAGTAATTCGGTTAAAAAAATTGATATTGGAAGCACACAGTATTATAGTTTTTAAAAATTAAGTTCAGAAAAAACTACTTTCATCTTAAATGGTCGCACAAAATAAAATATAATCGTTCGGTTGAAAATCATAATTTAGAATTCACAGTGCCATCTGTTACCTTATAAGAAAGACGAAAAAAATCAAATCATATAGGTTGGAGAAAAAAAAATCCATTATTTTCACGTTTTTTCGTGACTTTATTTAACATGGCTATATACAAACTTTTGCTTTAGTAGTTACGGATATGCGCCATTTTGCCTCTGAGGCCATTTTGGTGCAGGTTTGGACTATAAAGTGGATGCATAATAATGTACCAACCAAGCTCCCGTTCTTTTCTGGTCAATTACTGCATTCAGTCCGTCCTCGACTTCAGCTGATTCCCTTCAAATCCCACCAAACAGATAGTAAAACCTTCCTTGCCATCCACCCTGCTGCCACCGAAGTTGTTTTTGAGGTCTGCATTTACAAATGATTTAAAACTCTTTTGTGGTTGATCTTCAGCTGCTGGACAATGCTACGACAGCTCGCGTGCGAAGCTGCTTCAACAATTTTAAAGTTTTTAGAGACATCTTCGACGAGAGGCCCTCCAGTGCGTGGTGCATCTTTGATATCGAAATTACCGAAAGGCAATCGACGAAAACCAAAACTTCGTGTGATTGGCTGTGACAGTATCGAGATTACAGACACCATTCACCAATGTAGCGATCAATCAAAACAACAACATAATAATTTTTTGTACATTTAAATCTCACTTTCTAACGAGTATAAGTGTGGTCAACTGTAACAAATACACCACGAGATATATGCCACTAAAACCATCTAGCGTAAATAGTTCTGACACTAATATCTCTCGAAACTAAAAATGCAAGAAGTGGAATTCACTTTGTTCGCTGAACTGAAAAAGATTCCTTTTGTGCTTAAATTAATTGGGTTGGCGATTTTACCCCCCGGATATTACATTCCCGGGAAATAACCCGCACATATCCCTCACAGTCATTACTTTCCCGGTAATTACTCCCCGGTCATTACACCCCTCTCCCTCCGTTTATTTTTTCTCAAAACTTACGCACAGAATCCTTTTGAAATTATTTATAAATATTTTCTGAGAATACTTAAGTGAATTTTCATGAGAATTAGAGCATTTTGGAGTTATGGAATTAATTTAACAAATTCCAAAGTGCCAGATAAGTGTCAAAACACCCAGAAAAAATAATTTTGTGAAATTGATTCCATTACTGATGTATTTCTTTCTCAAATGTGGTGGTAATTAGTCCACATCTGTGAATCAGACACCTTTGGAATGAGACTAAATTGGCTGTTGAAAATGGATATTAGATTAAATCGGGCCAAATTAAATTAATCGACGCTCTGTGTTTTTTTTTTTTACTAACCGTGCACGATAATAATCTTATCCAGGTGAGCATGTACTCTCAATATTCACACCGTTAACGGCGATTTTTGTAAAATCAGCTTTTTTACACCCAATGAGAATATAATTTGGTGCCCGAGCCAAGTAATGACCGCCGTTTTAGTACATGCCTATTATCTAGGCACCAAGGTGTGTTCTGTAAAAATTGTAAAAATGCATTTAACCACTCATCACGGAGTAAAGTGTGCACTGCATATAAAATGTCATTGGATCTAATGATAAGAAAGGTAGTTTATATATAAAGATCTGCAAACTGAGGATTATACAACTAAACATGCAAAATACTAAAGGGGGCCTACTTTGTATGCAAGAACTAAATGCGGTAAAAGGTAGAGCAGGTGGCATGGCTACGTAGGCACGTATTATCAACGAAGACGATGATTATACACAAGTAGCCATTTGGCATTCTCAATGGTGATCTGGAGGTGCTCAAAATATCACAGTATAGTGCGACTTTTACTGTGTATGCGTTGAAGTTAGATCGAAAATAAGAAAACTTTTCCTAACTGTACTATACTACCATACTACCAATATTCAGACGATCCAATTATTTATGCAAACAAACTACAAAATATATTAAATGGCATAAAATACCGTCCAATCATAATCGCGGGTGATTTTAATGCAAAGTCACTTTTATGGCACAATAATGACACCACAATAAGGGGGCCGTAACTGAAGAATTTGTTGCACGAAAAGACCTCTGCAATCTCTTGAAAACGTTTAGATCAACTAGAAACAGTTGTGGTGGTCAAACGATCTTATCATCAAACGTACTAGAGTTCATGAACTCTGAAAATGTTGTAATGTAAAACTTTGTTGCGTGTACAAAAGAAACTATACCGTGTGTCATACCGTAATGTATACATTAAATTAATTTATCAAGTCAAATGGAATTATTTTTTCCCCATAAAAAGAATTCCCAAACGCCAGAATATACTTTGGGAAATAAAAAAACGTCACTAATTCCCAATTCGCTATCCCCGAGGAAAACGAGAATAGGGGCACAGGTCACGAAAAATGTGCAGTCTTTATGCATAGATTTGGTTTATCTTAGTAATTGCGAATGTGGCAATATCTCGGAAACGGCTGACCATACTATTCGATTGTGATCTCAAATGTAGAAAAATAAATTTAGTTTGGCCAGTGCGCTCAAGAAATTCTGTCTGAGTATATTCCCTCCTTTATCAGCGGTTACTGTTTCCAGTATCCACTTTATGCTATGGGTGCGGTGTTTTTTTAAATTAAATTAATTCTTTATTTTTAACATTATTTGCAATTATTGAATATTGGAATGGTGAATTAATTAACAAAACAAAGCCATTCTTTACCTATAATAACATATTTACAATGCCCGCTGTCCCGAATATGGGCACTCAGAAGCTTAACATAATTGAAAATAGAACTTAATTTTGAATTAAATATTAAATAAGGCAAAGGAACAATGTAACAATTATATAATGTAAAGTAATAATGAACTGAATAAAAAATGTTAACAAAAAAAAGCAGTATTTAATCTCTAACACAACACTCAGACGAAGAAATGATTTAAGCGAAAAACTTAAAATTACTTATACTAGATTATAATAAAATTTTATCTTAAATTACTATCTCTAAATGGGGTTCATCCTCCCATTGTCAACCACCAGTATTTGGAACATCTGTCCTCAAACTCATTGGCTTTTTCTTGTTTGATACTTGTGTCGAACCGTACATATTCATTACTGAATTTATCAGCCTCAAACCACTTCTCATTGGGCCTTCTCAGAACATGAAAAATAATTGGTATGCCCTTTCTGTCCTGCACATATCCTCTACTATCGAGGTGTGTAAATAAATTTGAACCCGGTACTATACCTTAAATCCGGTTAAATAATGTTGTGCCATCCCCTCATCGATGTAATACGGTCCGCATATTAATGAATTATCAGTGTTTAATGTCGCTCGTAATATATGATTTCTTATTAAGTTAAGTATATGTATATCAATTCGGTCTGTGTCAAAATTCTCATAATGATTCTTGTTTGAAATGTAATGGAAATAGCCAGTTTCTGTTTTGCGATATTTGTTTCTGCAGTGTCGTATACATTTCCTCTCAAAAACTCTTATTCGTTCCATGTAGCGTGGCACCTGATTAAACCACACCTGGCATCCATATATGTTATTATTGGGTGGATGAGTGCCATATATCCGATTGTTTTAACTCTTTCACCAATATGTTTACTGTAAAAGAAACGTCTTGCTCCCATGAACGCTTTACGCGTCTTCTCCAATTGTGCTGTTGTATGTGCCGCCATATAGCACATATTGTCAATGTTCACGCCCAAATAGTTGACTGATTCCTTTAATACTATTGGTTGATCGTAGGCCGTTACTCTGAGCATTCGCCAATTTCTTTTTAAGTCTCGGTTCGCGTTCCTTAGCGGGCTGCGAAAAAGTATCAATTCACATTTGGCCATTCACATTTGGCCACGTTCATTTCGATTTTTCACGTATTCAGGTAATCCTGCACATAATCTATTGCCTTTTGCAATTGGGCTTGAATATCTCCAACCAAATATCTACTACTATAGATGACCATATCATCTGAACTTGAATTTATATTGCCCGTAGTTGTAATGAATTTCCGATCAAAAAGTAGTTCAAAGATAATTTCAATCAGATCATTGCCGAAATTTAAATTTTTCAATTTTGCCAACAGTTCGTCCAGCCAAATGGACTCGAAGACTTTTTTTATGTCAATGAGTACTGCGCCCGTTGATTGCTTAAAGCTCAAATTGTGACATACGTCCGCTGTTAATTTAGTAGTTGCGTGTACTGCGCTATGTCCTTGCCGAAAATCAAATTTATTGTCTGGTATAATTTTGTTTTTATTTTGTTTAAATTCGACAGGAGGCTGATGGATCGGTAATTTTCTGGGTCTGTACCATTTTTATTCTTTTTCAGGATTGCAAATATTCTCGCCATCTTCCAACAATTTGGAAAAGTTTTGTTATTGAGTAGATGATTGAAAATTATACAAAGTTCGGTAATTATAGAATTTGGAAGATGTTTTAGTATAATATTTGGGATTAGATCTGGACCAAAAGATTTTTTATTGTTTGCGGTGCGCAAGATGTTAGCCAAATAGTCACAATTAATGAAATAGTCTGGATCATCAGAGGGTTGTTCGGGTGCCTCCGATCTATTATTGTGTGTAAACTGCATTTCGGACCGTTTCGCCAACTTGTCTTCCCCATTTCTCCGTTTAATTGGTTCCACAATTGTGTTCACCTGTTTCGTATGTCATCTGTTTCGTATGTTTTTTGATGTGGTGCACAATAGTATTCAAATTTATTTGCTCGTTCAAAATTGTAATTTTATTTTCAAAATGTGCCATCTCGTCCCATCGTATATTAAGTTGATGATATTCTCCCGTCTCCTGTTTATTGATCTAGATCGCCCGTATGCTAATGTCTTTAGCCTTCTGTGTTAGTTTCTTAATGTCGGAAATTTGCTTCAAACAATTGACCCAATATTTCTCGATTTGTATTTTAACATTTTGTTCAGCTAATTGAACCGTCCGTTTAATTTCGTTTTTCCAAATTTTAATTTCCCTTTGATTTTTATTTGTCGCCGCCAAATTGCCAAAATTATAATTTTGTCGTCTGATGTTACGCCGGAACGTTTTAATTTTTGTTATCAAAAAACGTTTATGCATATACAGACGTTCTATTGTGGCATTTGTATAACATTGCATATTATTGCATCGCCTAATTTTGGGCTCATTCTCCTTGATATTGTTAAAAAGTAATTTAGTGATTTTTTCAATATGTGTGTGTTGGGTGTCATAAATACTTGTTGTTGATGATCACCATTGAATCCTCCCTTTCATAATTTTCCGCTTGACCGTGCATATTCGTCATCTGTTCGGTCCATGTGTCCCAATTTGTATCCGCAAAATTGTACCATATCCTTTTCGTTGCCTCATTGGTGCCCATGTCTAGCTCGCCCACTTCTCTCACCACCACCTCTCGTCCGCGCCGCTATTATATTGTAATTGTTAGGATTTTGTAAATTTAAGTTTTGGAAAATTTTGCTCCATACTTCAACGAAACGGTCATCCGAAATTACACTTGTAGGTGATTTAATGTATTTATGATTTTAACTTTGATTATGGCAATTGCAAGACCAGGCTGATTATTTAGTCCTTGCGGTATAATTGTTTTGAATTTGATTCCATTCCGAATTAAAATGGCAGTGCCACCACCTTAGGTTGCATTGATCCGATCCTGTCTCACCATCTTATAATTTTTAAATTCGTTTTTGTCCCGAGCATTTAATTTTGTTTCATTGACCAGGAGGCAGTCTGGCGAATGATATTCCAAAAATTTTAATAAATTTAGACGTCTCTCTATACTCATGAATTGGCGTTTATTGCAATAATTTTGAATTTTGAATTTTGAATTTTGAATTTTGAATTTTGAATTTTGAATTTTGAATTTTGAATTTTGAATTTTGAATTTTGAATTTTGAATTTTGAATTTTGAATTTTGAATTTTGAATTTTGAATTTTGAATTTTGAATTTTGAATTTTGAATTTTGAATTTTGAATTTTGAATTTTGAATTTTGAATTTTGAATTTTGAATTTTGAATTTTGAATTTTGAATTTTGAATTTTGAATTTTGAATTTTGAATTTTGAATTTTGAATTTTGAATTTTGAATTTTGAATTTTGAATTTTGAATTTTGAATTTTGAATTTTGAATTTTGAATTTTGAATTTTGAATTTTGAATTTTGAATTTTGAATTTTGAATTTTGAATTTTGAATTTTGAATTTTGAATTTTGAATTTTGAATTTTGAATTTTGAATTTTGAATTTTGAATTTTGAATTTTGAATTTTGAATTTTGAATTTTGAATTTTGAATTTTGAATTTTGAATTTTGAATTTTGAATTTTGAATTTTGAATTTTGAATTTTGAATTTTGAATTTTGAATTTTGAATTTTGAATTTTGAATTTTGAATTTTGAATTTTGAATTTTGAATTTTGAATTTTGAATTTTGAATTTTGAATTTTGAATTTTGAATTTTGAATTTTGAATTTTGAATTTTGAATTTTGAATTTTGAATTTTGAATTTTGAATTTTGAATTTTGAATTTTGAATTTTGAATTTTGAATTTTGAATTTTGAATTTTGAATTTTGAATTTTGAATTTTGAATTTTGAATTTTGAATTTTGAATTTTGAATTTTGAATTTTGAATTTTGAATTTTGAATTTTGAATTTTGAATTTTGAATTTTGAATTTTGAATTTTGAATTTTGAATTTTGAATTTTGAATTTTGAATTTTGAATTTTGAATTTTGAATTTTGAATTTTGAATTTTGAATTTTGAATTTTGAATTTTGAATTTTGAATTTTGAATTTTGAATTTTGAATTTTGAATTTTGAATTTTGAATTTTGAATTTTGAATTTTGAATTTTGAATTTTGAATTTTGAATTTTGAATTTTGAATTTTGAATTTTGAATTTTGAATTTTGAATTTTGAATTTTGAATTTTGAATTTTGAATTTTGAATTTTGAATTTTGAATTTTGAATTTTGAATTTTGAATTTTGAATTTTGAATTTTGAATTTTGAATTTTGAATTTTGATTTTGTTGATTATTCAACATGAAGCAATAATCTGAAGGAGTTGCGCGACTTGTTCACTCTGCTCTTGCATCGTACGAGCCATTCTGTTCATTCTCGTTGTTAATTGTTTTATTGTTGCATTGTGCTGCATATTATTCGCTGGATGTTGCTGCTTCTGTTGTGTTATTGGTGGGCCTCGACCTCCTGTTCTCTCCGCATACGTTCCATTTTCTTTTGTGACGGGGACATTAGTAAATAATCTGAATGAATGCAGCTGATTCAGACTGTTGTTGACGCTCTTCAATTTTTTGTTTCAATTGATGCACCATAGCTTGATAGATTGGGCAACCCTTGTATAATTGTCCAAATTGTCTGTTAAAATTGTATGTTTATTAATATTTACTCGTCTCACTTCAAATTCTTTAACATTTGTGCCTTTCGTTAGCACTATTGTATGTTTTATATCCTGACCATGCATATGAATCGGTGGCGGTCTTGAAGTCCGTTTTTCTTTTGTCACTTCGTTATTATCTTTATTATTATTATTATTATTGTTATTATTATTGTTCAAAATATTTTTATTATTATTATTATTATTATTATTATTATTATTATTATTATTGTTATTATTATTATTATTATTATTATTTCTTTTGTTATTAATTGTTTTTTTACTTTGTTTTAAATGTTTGTTTTCTATTTCATTAATGTTCTTGGAGCGCACTTTTTGTTTTATTAGTTCAAACTCATTTTCCGGCTTATCATTATGAATGTTTTTTTGTGATAAAGCGATCATATTAGTATCATGATTATCCTCATCTAACTCATCAGGAAGAGGCAAGAATTTATTCGGGGTTACAAAATTTAGCGAAGCCGAAAAAGTGTTACTACTCAAAAGTACTTCCAATTGATTGAATATTTTGTTTTCTTGATTTAAATTTAAAATAATTGTTTTTAGATTGGAAAATTCACCTGCCTCATTTTGTTTGCAAGGACGTTTTCTTGCTGGTGGCACCTCTGGTATCGTATCGCTAATTATGTCCTCACTCCCAGAGTGAGAATCTCCATGTTCCGACATGGTGTTAATATTTTTTGCTTTATATGATTTAAGTTTAACCACCTTAGAAACCGGTGGAAATCGTTCTGATACACTTTTATTTTTTTTAATTCCACTGTGATAGATTATTTCAAACAGACAAGAAAAGAAAACAATTATAATTTAGAGAAATTGAGCACTAGGTAGGTATGAACTCCAAGCGCTCAACTCAATCAAAAATTATAGCAACCCGGTAAAAATAAAATTTTTAAATTTGTTTTATTGTGTCAAAATTGTTTCGGAAAATGTCAATTATTTCGTTCACTTTTGTTTTGTGGCCCCCTGTATTGGGGTACCACCAGCACTAATATCGCTATCTCGCACTTAAACTAATTATTTTGGAGGCACAGGGCCCCAAATAAAATCGTTACTGACACTAATTAATTTTTATTTAAACGTAATCAATTTTTTTTTGCGATTTTTTTAGCAAATTGTCTGTTTCGTTTTCAACGAGCACTATAAATTGTTTTTCTATGGGTGCGGTGTTTTGGCATATCTATGGTCATGTTGTTCTATTGAATCAGAAGTGTTTCCCTAATTTGGGGATTGGTTCTTCACTCAATTTAAAATTTGGAAATCAAAATCTACAAAAATTGTATTTAAACCCAAAAATATGGAGATGTTTAAATAAATAAGTTACCACTTTCGAGGTAGATTTGGGATCGTTATCTAGTTGGACGATTAAGTAATTTTGTGAGCAGATTCAATGAAATTATTGTCCCATCATCTTTCCATCGATTATCACTAAGTTTCCAGCGCGAAAGAAGGACAAGAAACCCCAAATCATTAAGGATCCTTCACCATGCTTTATACAGAAGGCATAAAGTTGGACTACAGACGGTCTAGTTAGCGGCCCCAAACCCTTTTACTTTTTGTGAGTTTATCAATTCAAATTTCAACTCATCCAACCAAATACAATTCCATCCTAAATTTTTTAGACATATTTAAATATTTTTTTGCAAATTTTATCCTTTGGCCCGATTTTGTTGGAGATCATAGGTGGTTTTTAGTTTTTCTAACCCCATGGATCTTAACATTCAGCGGGCAGTCAATACTAATGCTTCTATATGGCAATTTGACTGTATAGGTGTCATAATACTTTGGGCATATTACCGGGCTTTCTCAAAGAAAACTCAAGTATGATCATGTGCATCTGAGCGAGTAACGCACAGCTGTTTGAGATCGGTTTCATTTATGTCATCCTTGCAAAGTAAAAAAAAAAACTCGCTCAAAAACATATCTCAACTGTGCAACGGGTTTTACCATGATTTACAACTTGGTTTTAGGTACATAGTTCCAGGATGAGTCATTTTTTCACCCCCAGAGGCATTTTGATGGAGATTTCAGTCACTAATTGTATACCAAAACTTTCAGTTTCCTTTCAATTTTCTGTTTGCCATTGAAATATTTTGCAGGAACAAAATTTTTCAAGTTCTGTCACTGTATAATGGCTGAACCAGCGAATCAGTAATACAACTTGTCAAATGCTTTATGCACACAAATGGTCGGCAAATTTTTGTTTGTTTAATTCTCATTACGTGAACTAATTTTTACTGGATAGATATAATATACATCATTAAATTACTTTGTGATTTTAAAATCGTGATCGTGTAAAAATGGAGGACGCTTGTATTTGGTATTTGACGTTTCCCTCAGTTTACTCGCATTTGTGGGTCTGTTAAGTGACAGACAATTTTAACGAAACTGAACGAAAAGATGTAAATGCTTCGATGGCCAGTAACCAACGAAACCTATTTTTCGCATTTTTAAGTTATTGATTTGCAGCTAGTTACAGCAATAAAGGTCATCTATGAAAATTTAAAATTTAAATAAATATAAATTTTGTCATTTTTGTGAACGCTTACTCCATTCCAATTTTAGAACCAAATGAGAAAACAAAAGATATTGTTGAGTGCCTTGAGTTCTCATTTGAAAAATCATGATCGCGAAGTTATCGTAATGAAACTAGTATTTTGGAATGAGAAAATTATCCTCGTCCTTTCCTATTAGTAAAACGAAACTACTAATGTGACTTTAAAGCGCGACATAGTTACTCCGTTTACTCTGTCTTTTTGCTTTCGAGACCGGACCTTAAGAACGACATTTTTTTCGTAATTTCACACTGACTATCGTTGGAGTAGATGACGTATACTTGTTTGCCCAAAAGTATGTGAGTAAGCCGTGTATTTAACCTCAATAATATACCAATGAAGAAGAATAAATTACGTCACATCCAGCATATTAAACGAATTAAGATACACAAACATGGTAAAACTAATTTTTTCACTATGACGAATCCATTACAAAAATGTTCATTAAGGCGCGTCAATTTGAGCAAAGAGTACAAAAATATGTACGGCATGGTATGTGTATGGCATGCTTAATCGAGGTCTCCGCTATAGCATCAAACAAATTTTAACAAACTTAAACATTTACAAGCGTGAACATCTTCAGTGGCCCTATTCTGGCTTTCCCTGGGAATAGGGAATTGGGAAAAATATTTTCATAGCATTTTTGTCTAAATTATATTTTTTTGGCCTACTGATGGAATTAATTTGATGTAAATATTTTAGAAACAAAGTTAAATGGGAAAATATTTTCCCCTAACAAAATTAAAAAACAAAAGTTTCCCAATTAACTTTGTTTTGAAAATGTTTACACTAAAGTTATTCCATCAGTAGGCCAGAAAAATAAAATTTTGACAAAAATGCTATGAAATAATTTTTCCCAATTCCCTATTCCCAGGGAAAGCCAGAATAGGGCCACAGTTTAGTGAAATTTAATTATTATATTTTATAGGATATTCTATCGGAATTTCTCATAATTATAAAATGCAACAAATCAATGCGCTCCCAATATACATAAATTGTCCAACTGTCGGCAGAGCCATCTACATTGCCAGCTGATTCTGGCCACGAAATAATCACGGTGTACATGATACTTCCGGCCATAAAAATCTTTTTTCTGTGCGAAGCTATCAATGGTTGAAATTGCTTTCAGTACTTGGGCGAGAAAAAACAAAATGACGTAAACGAAAATTTACCATATTCAAATTCAACCTCTGTGATAAACCTCAAGTGCTGCACCACCATAAACCATACACAGTTCTTTTATCCGAAATAAGTTTTTGCCATAGGTTTCGTTTTCCTGGTTATTCCACAGGCAACGTGTCGAGGTTTCTCGATTCTCTCCTGATGTTGAGCGAAAGAATTAAGTTTCATATTCTAGTGTAAAATTCAACATTTGAGTCTCTCGGTGCTACTAAAATAACAATGCATCCCCAATAGAATTCCTTATGACTTTTTCCAAGATTTCATCCAAAAATTTTTGATGGGTGTTATCAAAAATACGACATTATTAACATTTAGTTAATACGTTCAGAAGTGATTGAAAAACATCGATTTACAACGCATCCCCAATAGAATTCCTTATGACTTTTTCCTTACAGAAACGTATGAAAAAAAATCTTAAGAAAAAAAATTTTTTGGTTTCTCAAGTTTTTTTTTCATACTTTTCTGTAAGGAAAAAGTCATAAGGAATTCTATTGGGGATGCGTTGTAAATCGATGTTTTTCAATCACTTCTGAACGTATTAACTAAATGTTAATAATGTCGTGTAATGTCGTATTTTCGATAACACCCATCGAAAATTTTTGGATGAAATCTTGGATGTTTTTTAATTTACTGTGCTAGCTAATAATAAATGCTATTAATTTTATGTTATCGTTAATATTTTTCTTTTTTTTTCTTATTATATTTACAGGTAAGACAACACTAGTAAATTTTGACATATGTAATATGAAGATGTTAAGCTTGTAAGTATTCATATTTTATATGAAAAACATAACTGAGAAGTGGAAATTAAAAAATTTTGTTAAGTGACCGTTTTCCACTGTGCGGGTACATAATTTTCCTAAAAGGTGTTTTCTCTACTACAAAACACTATTTGTGTTTTTGCAAATCGCTAGCAATATGCTTTGGGAGAGTTGCCAATTTGTTTTGATATTTATGAGCTGCGGTGGACTTCCTTTTTCAATTATCGTTTCACTCAAATAATTTAAATAAAATACCTAATACCCAAATAATCAATCATTAAGTTTCGTATAAAAATATTATGGTCTAATAAGTAGACATCAATTCATTATTTCCCATTTTACAATTTTTTGTCAATTCCAATTCGATTTTCTAAAATGTAAATACCACAACAAAAAAAAGGTATGCTTGAACCCAAATGGCATGAGTGTCAAACTATATCTAACAAAAAAAAAACATGTCAGATTATTTTTATGCTAATTGAGGTGGTCGAATATATTTTCATGTGTAGGAGGAAGTCTGTTTAGGTACATATTTGGAATAGACAACATAGTAAATAAAGGAGAAACAAAAAAAAATTGTAAATGTCAAAGGTTTCTAATACCAAATCTGGGAAAAAGGAAATACAATAAAAAATTTAGATGAGAGACAGCACATAACGTTACAATTACTCGTAACGTAAATGCAAGGTGGCTGTGTAAGAAAATAAATAAATTAATTAGAGAGCAAATATTACGAAACTGTTTTTTGCCATTTATCAAGTAGATGATGCATGCCTTTGCGATTGAGACTATGTGGTTTCGAAGCCAAATAGTCATCGAGTCAGTTTTGCACATCTTCAACTTTCGTGAATCGCTGATCTTTCAAACATGTAGACGTCGATCTGAATAAGTAATAATTAGAGGGAGTTAAGTCTGGAGATCGTAAGTAGAAAATGAGTTCCGCTTTACTTGGTCCGAAAATGGTCTTTTTTCTCCAGAGCATCACGTAATCGACCAATTGGGCCTGGTAACGTTCAGCTGTAGCAGTTTGACCAGGTTCCAGAAGCTCGTAGTAAATGACTCCTTTCCAATCCCCCCGGACACACAGTAACAGTTTTTTGTCATGAATATTCGATTTTGCAAGTGATGTTGATGGCTAGCGTAGACCAACTCATGGATTTCCGCGTTTAACATTACCGTATAAAATTCACTTTTCATAAGAAAGCAAATTCATGCAGATGTCAACTCTTCGGTTTTTGTTTTCTTCGGTCAGTTTATGAGAAATCGATTTTCCTACCTCCTGAGTAACTCTTAATTGTTCTGCAAGCTCTTTTTGAGTTTGACACGGAGTTTTTTCATTAAAACTTTAAGTTCTTCGTCTTCAAATTGTTTAACTGCAACTGGACGTGCATCATCCTCAATACTAAAATTGCCATCATGAAATTTTGCAAACTATTTTTTTTACTGTTGAATGACTCACAGAATAGTTACTGAATTAATCAATTACATAGCATGGGCAGCATTTTTTTTTTCATTTGAAAACAGAATAAAATGTAATGACGCGTAAATTTTGCTTATCGACACCCATCTCTTAAGATTGATGACTGAAACTTATGTTATAAAAACAGCAATGACTAAGCTACATATATCTAAAACCGCGAGCAATTTAGTTGTGTTCAAGTATATTTTAAATTTTAATGCAACCTATCTCAGAGCCGAGTTTCCACTTGCACACCTAATATTTATGTTTTCGTGCCCCCCCCCCCCCCCAAAAAAAAAAATTAAGGCTGCTACACTCACTTATTTATATGGCCGAACCCAGGGACTGACCATTTGGCATTTTTGTATTAAAGTACATACCAAGGTCATCATAAAAAACCATGTATTTATATGGGACTTGACAAAATGTTTCATTAAAGTTTCGGGGAACGAAGAAAGACCATTTGAAAATTTTGCAAAAAAATTTAAAAATTTTTTTACTATGTGAAGTTTCTAACAAAAAATCCAAATTATATATGTGTGAGTTGTACCACTTAATATTAAATTCTTATTAGAATAAATTGGGTGTGATTTATTACACTGTTAAAATATTCTCCGAATCAAGTACATTTAAAAATTATAATCTATAGAATTTATTTAAAATTACAAAATATTAATGAAATACATAAATTATTCAAACAGCTAACTAAAATATAAAATTAAAATCATGTCTACAAATAAATGAAAATGAAAGCTTTAACAGAAAAAATATCTGGATTGTTATTGCAATTTTTCGCCCTAATTACTGTCTATTTTATAAATCTGGGCCAATAAAAAGCCACTTGCAAAGATTAGGGCAATATGCTACTATACAGGTCAGATTAGTTTACCTATAGAGAATATTTTCCGGTATAAGGTTTTTCCTAGCAGAGAAAATGTAACCTTGTTAATAGCAGTTTTCCACCATGAACTAAAAATGGCCATTAACACTCCTTACCAGAGATTTTGACTCAGGTTCCCACAATGTCGCTAAATAGCTAAATAGATTCCTCATCCAATGAGCCAATATGTGATCCCCAACCCGGGTCCCAAAGTATTCAATTTGGTTCAATTTGATTTGGAACAGAAAATGGCCAAAAACACTCCTTACCAGAGATCTTAACTCAGGTTTCAATAGTATGTCTTATAGTTAATAAAGTTCCTCATCCGATGAACCTATATATGATCCTGCAACCCGGGTCCCAAAGTGTTCACGATTTTTTTTGAAGAAAATCAAAATCGTCTTGGAACTGAAAACCGACATTAGCACTCCTTACCAGAGACTTTGACTTAGGTTCTGATAATGTGCCTAATAGCCAATAAAATCCCTCATCCGATAAACCTATATATGGTCCTCCAACCCATTAACGATAATTTTTGTTTAATCAACACACACATAAAAAATATATTCATATTATGTTAAACTAAAACAATCACATTATTGAACTCTAGTTGGATTTTACGTTTTTCGTATACGTGTGAAATAAAGTGTGACAAACTTCAAACGCATTTGTGAGGTAGAAATAAATGAAAATGGTTCGAATAATAAAGAAATCATAGAATTTTGTTGATTGCTACCAGACATATTCATTTTCGACATTGTCTACATTTTCTACATTGTCGACCCAGTTTTTTTAATAGACTAAATACACTGTCTATACATATAAAATATTAATTATCCACGTGGTGTAGACAATACGGCACAACACTGCTAGCCAGTGCTCCAATACTTCAATACTAACTACTAATACTTTACCTACTTCGTAATTGTAAATAAAAAACATAACTAGGTTATATTTGTATATTTTCTATGTTAATAGTACACGTGCTTAAAGGGTGACCGAGCAGTATATATCTACACCCCTAATATCCGTAAAGATATCATGCCCCATAAAACATTAAACCAAAATCGTACACATAATTTATTCAATTAAATCTTCCTTTGGGGACCTTTTCGGCACAGCACAAAACAAAATATTCTCAAATCTTTTACATTATGTTGACTCGACCTAGACAAAAAAAGATTTGTAATTTTATTTATTATTATTATTATTGGCTTCTATATAGAAACCATTAACGGGTCATGAACTTCATATAAAAAAATATAATATAATATGCAAAGAGTATTTTTAACATAAAAGCTTAAAATTAAATTTTCATATTTTATTTCAATTCAAAGCTTTTTTGTTGCATGTAATAAAAAAATTTCAAAAAAAATTGTTTGTTTCCACCCTCAATTCATTCAATTTCAAATGAATTAACATGGAAATTATTTGGCGTTTGAAATGATTTTTTTTGTGTTGTTTGTTTTAAAATTACTTCATTTGATCCCACCAGTATAGTACACATCTTGCAATATTATATGGAGGAAGGAACTTAATGTTTTCCCATATTTTCTCAATGTGGAAGTTAAGTATCGTGTGGATAGGAAATCTATATTTGATATTTACATAAAAAAGCACTGTGTGAACGTAAAAGTTTGACAAAAAAAATTATTCCGCGAACGCGCTACATATGTATGTACAAACATTTTATTTTTAGGTCACAACACATTTCGTTATGATTAATTAAAAGTTTATACTTGGAACCATTAAAAAGCTCAAAACAAAACAAATAAAAAACATTTCCACGTGAACTTTTTGTTTTCCGTATGTACATCGTAAGTCTGTGTATATTGGAAAAAATTACAACAACACAAAATACAAAACACAGGAAAACTTTTTTTTTCCAAAATACATACTGAATATCGTATTGTGTGTGTGTGTGTGTTCGTATACTTCTTCTTCAAGGAATTTTCTATTTTTAACTCTACGCAGACTATCTGCGCAGAATATAATTAACAGCACAACAAAAATGAAAATAGGAAAAGAAACTGTTGTACCGGTTATATGACGTCATGTTTTTTTAGAGAACATTTTTTATGCAATAATCAGGGTCAAATTTACAAATCCATAAATACAATACATACATAACAATTTTCAAGGACACGCATGTTGTGATACGTGTATCATCAATTATATGTGCATAAAGATTTTCTCGATCTCCAGCCAAGACATAAAATTAAATATTTAGATGGGAAACAGAAAGAGAAATAAGATGACAATAGAAAATTGTTGCACCAGTATGACGTCACTATAATTATTCAGGGTCAAATTTATATATACATTTTTATAAATCCATATACAATTTGTACAAATATTTTCAAGGCCGATAGCAAATCAAAATTATATAGGTGTATGTGAAAAAGCTTACACCCATTCTCGGATATCACGCATATATTTTTCATGAAATATATTTGTTGGGTTGTAAATTGAGCTTTAGGTTATTTTTTTGTTTTCGATTTTAGACGTTTCAAAATTTTTCCCCCTCGACTATATAAAATATTAATAATATATATTTTTGTTTGATCTGGTTGCGCCCGTCCGAATGTAACAATAATGTGGGTCGACGTGGTTTCCGCATCAGTGGTCGACTCAATTTAATTTTTTTTTTTGTTTCTTTTATTGGAATTTTATTTTGTGTTATACCTGGACAAATTAAAACGAAATATAATGAGAGGTTGTGCGCTAAAATGGTTATTATTTGAACATTTTTTTTTATATAACGATAACAAACCCGAATTATTCGATCATTAAACATTTTTTTTGTGTTGGCTATAAAACAAAATTGTAAAGCTCAGCTTTAAATGAGCAATTTTTCTTTAGTAATTTTCTTTTTGGTTTAATCAAAGAATAAAGGTATTAGCTGTCTAGTCTAGTGCAAGAAGCAATATATAGCAAAAAATAAATTTTAATACCAGGGGTGGGATGTTGTAACATCACTTTTTTCGATACTATCGAAATTTACATCTCTTTCATCACGAATAAAATTTAACTTTGTTTCCATTTATCAATTACGTTGTTTCTAATGCGATCTCTACCTAATCGAAGAAAACATTATGTCGTTCTACTCTTATTCTATCACCTACGTATTTTATGAGTGATACTTTATCGAAAAACAAAAAAGAGATAAATAAACAATTTATTCTAGTAGCGTGCGATCGCAATATTGAAAGCAAAATTGAAAAGCGAAATGGCAATCAATTTTATTTAAGGAAAAAGAGATATAATATTCGATAAATACCGAAAAAAGTGATGTTACAACATCCCACCCCAGGTATCTGGTTAATACCAAAACGAGCGGTACACAGTGGACAAAATTTCTATAAATCTTTTGAGCAGAGGTTCCCTTCGCTTTAACCCGTTTTATCCCACACATAGAATCACCAGAACAATTCTTCTGCTTCTTCTTCCCAAATTTAACGTATTTTGATTATCTAAATATGATTTGAAAATTTCATCTCGATATGGAATGTTCCAAAATTGTAAAATATTTTTAATTTTTACCTTTTATTGTCACACTCATGAGAACAATTCAAGTGCATCTTTTTACACACGCGGCAACGCTTTTGCTTACAATTTTATATTTTAGTTATATCGTGGCGCCTAAGGTATTCATTTACTGATATGACCTTTTCTGTTATACGTCCGATTATTTCTGGGTCGAAGTTGAAATCGACTGGAGTGGAGAGCAACGCAAAAGTTACTTCATGACGGAATTTTAATAGTTTATTTAGGCATCAGGCCATTGAAAACTGCTGCATTTCTTCCCTTCTCCCCACATTTCCCCATATTTTATATGCTTTTACTGCTTCTGAGCAGGGCTTATTTTTTTGCGAAAACCTTTTAGTGTTTGCCACGGGTTTTATTGTATCACAGTTGGAAAGAAATGCCACAACCGAACTATCATATTACATCTTATTCCAAGACATTCATTATGATCATCAAAAGCAGTCTTTTTTTAAATCTTTCACACATATTCAATTTGCCCTTTCGATAATTCGCAAAAAAGTTCGTACCACATTTTCGCGAAGTCATATTTCTGGAGCAAAGGATTCATTCTTACCAGCATATGGAAAAACTTATAAATAATTCCAGTTGAACATGCCACACAGCAAATTTTGTACCCAAATCTGACACCCGCGATAAGGCCACATATTCATTCGTCTATTGACAAGTTGTGTGAAAAATGCCAAACTTCGAACAGTTGATCGATATCTTACTCATATAAGCTCACACTATAAAATTTGTCTGAAGTATCTATTTGATCGATATTTTTTTAATTACATAAAACGTGTTACGAGGCATTTTATTAATTTTTGGTATTATCCCTGCAATCTGAACTGGGTTCAAGGCTCTTCCAACTCTTTCGCAGTTCGCTTTTCCCGTCGTTACTTTACGCCTTCGCCAGCCAATTCGAGGACGTTCGGCTATAGGCCTCCGTTTATCACAAGTCCTAGATGTATTCCATTTCATGAAAATTCCCTTCAGGCAGGATGCACCCTATTGGGACTCGAACCCGGTATATCCCGATCCAAACGCAATAAGTTTAACCACAATGTCGTTTGGTCAGTATTGAGACACTGTATTTCGGAATATTTTAAAATCATAATCAATTCATGCTAACCAATATATATGTTCTTGGAGTACAGGGTGATGGCCAAAAAATTCCCAGGCAGCGTTTCAAGTATGTTAGAGTCAAGCTGATGGTGGATGGACTTGCATAAAGGTTCATTTCATTTAAGACAAAAATATTAACGATATCATTAAAAACTTTGTGGAATAAGCCAACAGGCGATTTTTAAATTAACAAAGTTTTTAATTCTTATAGGTTTTTTGCAATTCCATATTTTTCGGTCTTTTTAAATTGTATGACTTCTGAATGAGAGGACACACACGTATAATCTAATCGTATTCGTTTGTTTTGAACTGTACCAATCATCAACCAATCATCAAATATGTTTTCTTAATATTTCGGAGCACTGCAAAATTCAACTGAATATAGACATAATTTCACTGTCACTAAAGCGCATAAAAGGAGGAATTCCAGTTATACAAATGACTATGGGCGCTTTCAAGGCACCCGACAGTTGGGAACATGTTGAGTACTGCCACTAAATTTTACTAAACATTTTTTTTTGTTTCTCTCTAACAAGTAAAGGATTTATATTTTTATCCCGTGTTAATTTTACTGAAAAACATAGTTTCACTATGGAATTCAGGCAAAATTCGTGGATTTCACAGTGAAACAATTTTGGTCAGTAAAAAATACTGCGAAACCGAAAAGAGGAGAGAATACATATTAAAATTACGTTAAAGTGATAAAGACAAACAAATGTTGCCATAAAAAGTATTGAGTTTCATACTATTTATGGCAACATTTTCCCCGCTTACTGCCAGTAAATTTTATTGAATTTTTTTTTTATTTCTTTCTAACAAGTAAAAGATTTGTATTTTCATCTCGTGTTAATTTCACTGAAAAAATTGTTTCACTGTGGAATTCACGCATAAAATCGAAGCCAACGTTATGAAAATGTTTGTGAAATCAAATTGTCAAATCAAATTGGCGATGATTTCATTAATCATGATAGCAGAGAAAATAATAAGAGCTCCAAAATTGAGCCGTGAGGTACCTCAACGACAAGATCAACAGTCTCGGACTGCACTTATTATATTCAACGTAGTGAAATCTATCAGAAACATTCACCAATTGCAAAATTGATTACCAATTAATTACCATTGACTATAACCAAATCAAATGCTCGATGGTGTTCCTTAAACCGGATTGTGATGCACAGAGTTATTTATTTACCTCAAGAAATTTGATTGGTGTTTGGTGAACGCTAACAGAATAAATTTAATACTCTGGATTGCTCCAAAAACTTCATCAATGCTTACATTTCGGAAGGAAAAGGTGAACGGTAATGAAAACGAATGGCAGCGTCGAAGCGAAACTAGAATTTGATAAATTTACATCAAACGAAATATCAATATTATCCAATGAGGATACACCATGTTGTTTCAATGTTTTCAACTTTAGTGGTCAGATCTGGTGAAATATAAGCATATATTTAATTTTATCATTAACGCTGTTATACGAAGTTGTACAAAGGATATCGGGACTAGGAGAGCTCTTCCAGAGTCCATGCTAGATTTCTAATATTTTTTGTTATCCTTAATCAATATTAAACCAAGAATTGAATTTATTGACAAAAAATTATAGAATTCACCACAGGCATCTCTGATAAAATATGGCTGATTATGTCTACTGTCAACCTGTATATCATACAAAAAAAAATAAACGTTTAGACACCAAAACCGAAAATTGACCAACCAAAACCAAAAATTGAACGCCATACGATTATTCGAATGGAGCAAACCATATCACAGTAGATTGAGTTTGACGATTTGTATGAATTAAATTTACAATTTTCTTGGAAATTCTTCCATCCGAATAGCCAAAGATAGTAAATCGGTTGTGAAGCTCAATTGGCGACGTTTTTCGGTTTGTGTGATGGGACTGACTGCTTCTTTGAATAGTAAAAATATTCTTCAAATTTAAACAGCAACAACTTATTGAAATTTGCTTAAAATTTCTTTAGGTCTAACACTTTGTGACCAATTTGTGTTAGAAATCAAATTCCATCCTATGAACCGAACACCACAAAGGGTTTTGTTGTATGCCGTCGTACACCGAATGAAAATCTACAAATTTACTTTGAACAGGGATGTTGTTTTTGTAAAGCTTCGCCAATATAATCTTCATAGAGAATGCCTAGTCGCTTTTGATACATATGTATGGCATAAATACTCACCGGGAGTTGCCCAAGTTAAGCCAATGAAATATTTAACCCCGATTCGAGAGTTAACAACATATGACTTTAAATAAACTCTATTCCTAAAATAACATTATAAACCCTTGATTTTTGGAAATATTTAAATGCGTTGGCCAGAGTCGTCGAAAAATTAAAATAAAAGATTAAATTCTACAATTAACCTTCAGTAAGACCTTCCATTTAGAGGTATTGTGTTGTGTGTGAGAAATATTCCACCGAATTTTCCTATGGTTCCGCATATGATATTTTATCTTAAAAGTCATAAATGTCCGGTTTTTTCAGAGTTCATATTTTATTTGTGCAAAATATTCAAAAAAGTAATTTCAAGACTCTGCTCCTAAATGTCACTAATGCATTCCATTTGGACAAATTGAACTACAAACAATAAAATGTCATGTTCAATTTATTCAAACGAATCTGCTAGAGCAGTGTTTCTGAACCTTATTTTTGCATCTTAATTTCATATTTATATTAGTATTAAATAAAATTTTGATGGCCTGTCCAGGGCCCCCTAATTTATGAATGTAGCATATGGCTCCTCAGATATATGGTATGCTTCCATAGGCCAGCTCTGCACAAGAAATATAACCTAAAATTTTTTCACAGAGTGAATAAACCTTCCGCTCGAACTCCTTATCAAATAAGACACTGTTATTCTTCAATTCAAAAGAAATTTTAAAATTTTGTATGTGTGAAATATCCAAACGTATTTTCAAGACTTCCGAAATAAAATTGACATGAAGTATATACAAAGAGAATTTTTCCAGTAGTCCTTAAATTTGTACCCTTTTCCGGATATGCCGATGAAAACTATAAAAATTTAGTTAGTTCAGTTGAGCAATGCACTTATCCAGTCTAAGATCTTTAAATTTAACCAATTTTGAGAAACGACACTTTCAACCTCCAATTTTTGAAAATTTTTAAATTTTGTTTATGAAAAATGAACCTCATTTTTCCATAGTAAACTATAACTGCACGAACCTAACATTTGAACCACTTTTCGGACACGTTTGATTTTTAAAACTTTTGTGTGTGCGACGTAAACGCATTTGCCAGACCATCTACAGGAAATTCGAGCTGAATCTATACCAAAGTTAACCATTGCAAAGACCCTAAATTTACACCTTTAGGTTGAACCATTTTTCAGACATGGAATTTTACTACAACGAATTTTGCAGGACTCCGCACTTGATAATATAAATTATTTCCAAAGTTTGCCACAGCTTAAAACTTTTGATTGAAGCACTTGACGTCCGGACGTGACAATTTAGAAATTTCATTTTTAAATGCTCTCCACGTAAAATTTGTATTGGAAATTTTCCAGTATTTTTTTTTGTCTCTGCTACACCTATCCTTCATCTTTCAAATAATATTGAAACGTGATTTCCAGTCTTACTCACATACAATTTGCTCTTAAGGTTTTCTAGAATTTTATTACCAACCCCCGAATTTTGTTTCAGAGTTAACCATCGTATCTCTTTAAACCACTTTACATGAATCGACAAGTCTTCAATTTTTAGAACTTTTAAAATTTTGTCAATGCTCAACATTCAAACATCACTTTCAACAGAACGAATCATTTTAAGGAAGCTTCCAGTTCTCCGCACTTTAAATTTGACGTAAATTTTAGGTTTCCAGAAAAATGGCTACCAGTTCATCAAGTAGTATGCGTTCAGTTTCAGAAGCATCACTACAAGCAACAAAAATTTAAATTTTAGAACAAAATTTTACCGCCGCCTCTAGACTAGAACTTTACCAGCTCGGTAACCATCGCGGACGTGCACACAACCCGTCATCAATGTTTTGTCGCTATCGGATGAATGGTATACATGAACGCAAAAGAATGAGACTCTTGACACATGCCGAACATATCACAGCATATAATCCCTTTACTAAACTGATTCTCTGGGAAAAATTAACAAAAATTAGAAATTTCAGGAAATATTGTTATGAGAGTTATGAAATCTCACGACCTCGGCAGCCAATTATAAATAATATTTTTAACTTTCTGTACAACTGCCCATGGGTAAAACATGGCAATTCAAGCTTTATTTCACACATACTTTCAACGATTGGCGTTGCGATTTATTAGTCGTCATTCCGAATGCAATGTGAACCGGGAACTGAACATGCTTAAATTGAAACAGCAATTAGGTTGGAATTAGACTTCCAAAGAGGACCTGACTGTTGCGCAAATCGTTCAACGTTCGATCCAGTGCCTTCAATTCCTATTTGCGCGCCATCGTACACTCATCCCAAACGATTATTTTGCAATTCTGTAGTATTTTCGCAATTACTGATTTTTTTGGAAATGATGCACGTGTTAGCGATCGCAGGCGATGCTAGAATCAATGAAATTAGGAACGTTTTGCCAGTTGCCCCAGATGCGTCGATGGAGAACATTCCTCCGTAGCCAGCGGCGACTGCTATTTCAAAAGTTGGGCTTTTCTTCGTACGGATTGACTCTAGGCATTTTGATTGTATTGCTGTTCTCGTTCATATTCTCGATCGAATACATCGTGCATGGGACGATTCGTGCGACATCTTGCGACATCAGGCACAAATCCTCTTTAGAAATCAACGCCTTGTTGTGAGTCCCCGCATGAAATTCAAGTTCGGAATTCGCTGTACCAATGTCATCCTCGAACAAATATAAACAGTGACAGACTTTTCGATATATATTGTGCACAACTCACCATTAACAGTTCGTAGAAATTTAAATGAGTCGGTCGACGAACATTAACCAATAACAAACGCAGGTAAAAACATTTGCCATTGCTCGAATGAACTGTGTAAATTCGGTTTAATATACATTCGTTTGGTTTATTAAACACGTGTTTCCGACTTTGAAAGTTTTCTGATGATGCGTTCCGATGATCCGTTGAGGTTGGTAAACTCGTTGTCCATCCTGCAAGTAAATGGACCACAATGGGATGACGTTCGTGTATGGAAAATGAAAAAATTCTTTAAACCGCCTCATTGCTGCTGACATAACTTCCCGCCTGATATTGCGAAACTTTATTTTTGGCATTAGGACCTGCAGTACCAAATACAGCCATGCCGCTACCTTTCGTGACATATTTGCAAACGTATTTGGTGGAATTGACAGAATTTTGCTTTGCAGAATTGCAATGCGGTTTGATTGTTCTGGAAAGCAGCGGCGAATGCCGTTTTCTTCCACCGAAGCGACGACGATACCGGTGGTAACCGTCATTGATTGTGATTCTGTCAGCCAATAAAGCACGCGGATAACTTTTGGCGCGTTTGTTTTTGATCATGCAGGGTGATTCCTGGTTGTAATCGCCATACGATCCATGAATATTGGTTATCCCTACTTCATAGAACTCTGGATCTGTTTTGGGATCAGAAATTTCTGCACAAATAGCGTCAATTTCATTCGCTTAATTTTCTCGACCATCCACATGAGAATATGCGCATGAGGCGGCCCTCTTTTCTGCCACTCCACAGGGTATATCCAACATCGTTCGTCTCTGAAGACACGATATTTCACAAAGAAGTTCATGAGCGCCTTGAGTTTCTCCTTAAATACCTGTGCTATAATGTCGTGGAGGTCGCTGGATGATTGACCGGGTAGTAACAGCTGCGTAATTTTGCGTAATTCAGTTAAGGTTGCAAGTGAAAGTACAATTGATAGGTCTTCGTAGTAATATGTTTTCGTACAAACAGTATTCCATTTTGAATGGTCAATATGGATATATCCCATCAAAGGATTTGGCTGCCTCGAATGAGGTTTCATAATCATATTTTCATTTCGGATAATGAGTTGGTAATTCATTGGTCCTAAAACCAGCTGTGAAATTTCCTTGTCACCACCGGGAATCAAACCCGGGACCTCCGGTCGCTGGAACAAACATGCTGACCACTTTGCTCTCTGGCGGGTTCGTTTATGCTTCGAGTTAAAAATAAACTATAACGATTTATGGTTCGTAATTAAATCGAATTTTCTCCCGCACCAGGGACCTACGGAAATGCCCCACGCCCCAGATGAGAGTCATCGCTTCTTTTTCTGTTATGTGATATTTTTGTTTACAATTATTCTAGGAGCGTCAAGACCACTTTGACATAAAACCGCTTCTAAGCCCACTAATCTGGTGTCAGCTACCACTTGAACCACATCTTCCAGAGCGTAGAATGATATGATTATGATATGATTATGATATGATTATGATATGATTATGATATGATTATGATATGATTATGATATGATTATGATATGATTATGATATGATTATGATATGATTATGATATGATTATGATATGATTATGATATGATTATGATATGATTATGATATGATTATGATATGATTATGATATGATTATGATATGATTATGATATGATTATGATATGATTATGATATGATTATGATATGATTATGATATGATTATGATATGATTATGATATGATTATGATATGATTATGATATGATTATGATATGATTATGATATGATTATGATATGATTATGATATGATTATGATATGATTATGATATGATTATGATATGATTATGATATGATTATGATATGATTATGATATGATTATGATAATATTATGATATGATTATGATATGAATATGATATGATTATGATATGATTATGATATGATTATGATATGATTATGATATGATTATGATATGATTATGATATGATGATGATATGATTATGATATGAGTATGATATGATTATGATATGATTATGATATGATTAAGATATGATTATGATATGATTATAATATGATTATGATATGATTATGATATGGTTATGATATGATTATGATATGATTATGATATGATTATGATATGATTATGACATGATTATGATATGATATGATTATGAAATGATTATGATTTGATTATGATATGATTATGATATGTTTATGATATGATTATAATATCATTATGATATGATTATGATATGATTATGATATGATTATGATATGATTATGAAATGATTATGATATGATTATGATATAATTATGATATGATTATGAAATGATTATGATATGATTATGATATGATTATGATATGAATATGTAATGAATATGTAATGAATATGATATGATTATGATATGATTATGATATGATTATGATATGATTATGATATGATTATGATATGATTTTGATATGTTTATGATATGATTATGATATGATTATGAAATGATTATGATATGATTATGATATGATTATGATATGATTATAATATGATTATGATATGATTATGATATGATTATGATATGATTATGATATGATTATGATATGATTATGATATGATTATGATATGATAATGATATGATTATGATATAATTATGATATAATTATGATATGATTATGATATGAGTGAGTCACCCAAGTAGAACCAAATAACTTTATTATTTTATGACCAAATCCCGACGTCGGCGCAACCGCCAGAAACTTGAAAAATTAGACATTTTGAACTTAAAACTAAAATGTCTTATTTATCGATCGGTGCGACCACCATACGACGGTATCTTTTACAAGTCAATATCAAGTTATTTCTTATCGAGTTGGCCAACTTATTTCACATTTTCTAACTATTATCCGACTACTGTAACTTGATGGTCATTATTTACCCACGTGCCGACTCTTTAGTTTACCGGTCGTTTTACCCGATATTTAATGACCAGTTGGCGACTTTATTGTCATTTAAAAACTGAACTTCACCTTAAATAAGTTATTTGACATATGCACGACGACGAAATAACATTTTTCACGTAAGTATCACAATTTTGTGGCATAGTTGACTCGCTTGACAATTTTATCGAGAATATTATTTATCGACAAACGTCAAATGTACAAAATTTATTATTTATAAATAATTAAATGTGGATCGTTTTAAATTAAAAAAGAAGCCATTTAAACATTCGACATTTTTTCGGAAAGTGAAATTTTACTTAAACAAACCCTTACTGCGAGTTCATACGACGGATAAAAATCTCGGATTTTACTATCCCATCGTTTTATCCAATTACATCACGTAAATTATACAACGGGCACGCCTCTTTTCATATAAAAAAGTTGAAAATATTGAAAACAAAATCTGGGATAGAAAAATCCGAGATTTTTATCCATCGTATGAACTCTTAGTTAAATCCAAGTTGTTGCCAGAGTGACAAATAATAGTTTATTTGATTTTGAACCTTTTTTGTGTTTTTTGAGATACGTTTGCTATAAATTAGTCTTTCTTATAACTTTATTGTCATTTTCATACACATTATGAAACTCGCCATTTTTTCTTTAGGTTTCATTAAAAACTATTTACTTCTGAAAAACAAAATTTGTTATTTTGATAATTTTCATGACTATATGTCAATATAGTATCATAATTTTAATGATGGGGATGTTTTTGAACAGATTTTCTCTGCTTTTAGAGTAATTTAATCATATTTATTTATTTTTATTTTTTTGAACTATCAACTTATATTTTAAAATAAAGAAATTATGGAAGCCCGTAAGTTTTGAGCTGGGAGACAAGTACATATTTACTATAAAACAGGTACATATTTACTATAATGACGAAAGAAATTAGTTTTTTTACGAACGTAATAGTTGTATAAGCGACTCCGATCTAACTAACTTCAGTCATTTGAAAAGACAAATAGTGGTTATTACGACGTTATAACAACCTAAGATTTATTCCCTAATACCGTTGTAGCAACGTTACCATACCGTTGTACCAACGTCGGCTAGCCGACCACTAGTCATCCAGCAAACGGCGGTACGACGTTATCCCAACCCATTTGTGCTACTTGGGCAGTCAGTGACATAGAAGTCTATATTATGACTTTCCAATTTGCTAGTTTTTCAATTTTCCAATTTTCAAATTTTCCAATTTACCAACTTTCCAAATTTCCTATTTTCATATTTTTTTATTTTCCTATTTTCCAATTTTCCAATTTTTCAATTTTCCTATTTTTCAATTTTCCAATTTACCAGTTTTCCAATTTACCAATTTTCCAAATTTCCAATTTTCATATTTTCCTATTTTCCAATTTTCCAGTTACCTATTTTCCAATTTTATAATTTTCCAATTTTCCAATTTACAAATTTTCAAATTTTCCAATATTGCAAATTTCGAAATTTTGCAATTTTTCCAATTTTCCATTTACCAATTTTCCTATTTTCTTATTTTCCAATTTTTTTAACCAATTATTAAAACAAAATGGTATCAACTAATGTTCCACCTAGGGATTTATCAATTGTCACATGGCACATTCTGATACTAAAGGAAAATGATTTCGTTTTGCGTTTATTGTTTCGTTCGCCTCGTTCGATTACACTTTTCGTAACGCATTTGCCAGCTTAGTCCCCAAATCAAGCGTGCCTAAAGAAGTTTTACTTCAAAAATCAGCCAAATCGGTTGAGCTTTCTGAGCTTGAAATGATGAGCTTTCATACATGCGGCAATTGATTGAGATTTAACAGGTGCACAATAAACTAGTGTTGTCTTCCATTTCTATGCGCAACCGGCCATAAGTCTTTGAATTAGAATAAATTTGCAGGAATCACACACTAAACCTCTGTATGTCTTTCATTTTGTATGGGGTCGGCACACGAGGAAAAAAAGAGACCTAAGGTTATAGATCTTTCAAAAATACCACTTTGTGCCTTCACTCACCACTTTCGGCAATTAATATCAGCGTTACTGATTTGAATGAGCTGGATTTCAATGTGACTGAGCTAATCGAGACAAAATTTACTTTATTGATTTGTTTGTTGATGTGTAAACATCTTTGCTCGCGCCTACCAAAAATTTTTGTATTAGAGTAAACTTATAAATGAAACGAACGGAAATGACGTATGTACCTACTTCGTTTAAAAAAAAATGCAACAAACTCAATAAAAACAATTTTTTACTATACATGGCATGCTATGCTTGTATGTATATGTATAATAGTATAGGAAAAACAAAAAAAACAAATTTAAAAAATGAAATAGAAACCATCAACATTTCCATCGATCAGAAGAATCAAAAAAAAAATTACGATACGAATTACGATTACGAAATTACATACTCTTACGATTAAAAACACAGTCAACACTTGTGTATATTGCTTTATCACGAGTAACGAGTCTCTAGGAGCTATTCATCACGTCGGCTATCAATGATCATGTCTTCTTCTAAATGGGGTTATAATGACGTCTCTTTTTTAACATTTAACTGCCAGAGTCTCAGATGACAGTCACGGAGATATGCTCAATTCATTTGTTTTCCGAGACCTGTCTGCGCAATGACGGGCATGTTAATATTCCTACGTTTGAATGCCGCCTTCAGTACAAGAGAGATGGGCTGCCGTAGTAGCAATTCCGTCAACAGATCCATAAAACGAGCATAGTGGACACAAATAATTTGCCGTACGAACTTCCACTTATCAAAGGTCGGCCTTACTTTCTCAAAACCAATATTGACTTAACAGATGGACTTGTGAATGGAACTATGGGCTGTCTGAGATATATCAAATGCAGTCATTCTGACCGGAAAACGAGAACGATGAAAACGTCAACATTAAAAAGTGTCAAACGACTCTGGATGGATTTCGGTACAAATTCACAAGGCAAGAAGGTCAGGCGGCTTAAAGCTGGATGGGCGCAGAAAATAAATATCGACCGATGTTTAGTGCCCATTTCTAGAAAAAGCTCAACTGTTAATCGAAACAACAATCTGATAATTAATGTTAAGCATTATCATTTTCCTCACTTCAAATCCGCTAAGTATAGCTCAAGTTGTAATGGCCAATTTTGTACGAGATAATAATATGACGTCTGGTTTTTAACATTGAACTGCCAGAGTCTCAGGTCACATCACCTCGACCTAACTGATACAGTCACGCAGGTATGTCAATTTTCTTGCTTCCCGCGAGATCCGGATACGCAATGACGAGCATGGTAATATTATTTATTTTGAATGATGCGTTCAGTTCAAGAGATGTTCCAGATGTTCCAGTGGGTTGCAGGATTAGCAATATATAAAAAATACAAGTAGAACTTATACAGTCAACTCGCATAAGGAAATCATCGTTGGATTAACAAGTGATATGACGGTAACAACACAACCCAATGATAATGTATACACGGCTGAACTTCAGCTTCTCAATGGGAATAAGATGCTTTCTGTAGTTGTATTCACATCGCCGAAAAAATCTGTAGAAGACCTAATGAAGTTCATACATTTCGTCCTTGCTCCATAATCTAAAAGAATTTCAAAAATAAGAAGGCTATCATCTTCTGCCAATGATTATGAGCGGGGGTTTCATTATTAATTTTGCTGTTCCTCAAGCTGAACCACTTATAAACATCCTGCGAGACGAATTCGATTTGCACATGAACCCAGATCGAAATATATCTACTACGAAATATGATGGAACGACCATTGTGCAGTTTTTCAATGAAAATTAGAAAAGTTGGAGTCGACAGTATATGTATCTTATTTTAGCTGCCATAATCCAATTGCGTCGATTATACCGAAAGAGTAATACATCAATTTAACGAAAATAAACAAATGAAAAACTATGGTTAGTAAAATTGCATTCCTTCTTCCTTCACAGTAAACTGTACGTGTACGGACGCACTATACACACGCTTTGTTTACACATCTCATTGAGAGTACTAATGGACTCACTCTTTTTTTATCAACTGCTAACTATCGAGGAGTCGGATAAACATTTTCAAGTTTTCATTGCACCAATATTCCTACTTTCAAACCAGCCAATCACTAATCCATTTCAAACTAGTATACCCACTTTGTTTTTAAAATGAATATGAACTACTTTCATTAAAATGCAACTGTTTGAACTAATCAGAACCCCATTGATTGCTTATCACCCGCAAACATTGGAGAAATATTTATATTCAATCCATAAATTTAGTTAACAATTATGTATTGTTTACATTAAGAAACAATAATGTTAACAAATCGTATTTTCCAAACTCGTACATAAAAACCAATTCGTCTATGAATTTTCCCAGCAAGGTGCATTTAAATATTTTTAGTGCTGTATAAAATTTTTCCATCCATGTTTTCCAATATATACATATATAAATATACGTACGTACGGTATCAGTAATTTATGTAATTGCACCAATTCATTTCGATCTTTTATTCGTATGTAAATAAAATTCATAATGTAATGTGCCAGATTTAATTTAATATTTTATGTTTTTTAGTACAAATATGTATAGGTACCCGAGATATACAAAAATACCAATCTAAACCAAATAAATTTTATTCATTTTAAAACTAAACGAACGATGAATATAAAATCTATGTGCTAGATAGAACTGTGTGCAAGTTAAAGAAAATGAAAATTAATTTTCCGAGAAATAATATTTTACGTATTTATCTATTTTTAATTTTTAATAATTTATTTGGATATATATATATATATATATATATATATATATATATATATATATATATATATATATATATATATATATATATATATATATATATATATATATATATATATATATATATATATATATATATATATATATATATATATATATATATATATATATATATATATATATATATATATATATATATATATATATATATATATATATATATATATATATATATATATATATATATATATATATATATATATATATATATATATATATATATATATATATATATATATATATATATACATATATATATATATATATATATATATATATATATATATATATATATATATATATATATATATATATATATATATATATATATATATATATATATATATATATATATATATATATATATATATATATATATATATATATATATATATATATATATATATATATATATATATATATATATATATATATATATATATATATATATATATATATATATATATATATATATATATATATATATATATATATATATATATATATATATATATATATATATATATATATATATATATATATATATATATATATATATATATATATATATATATATATATATATATATATATATATATATATATATATATATATATATATATATACAAAAAATATCCCAAGCATGCATTTGGTTATGTGTATTAAATTATTCCAAACCCGATATATGCTATATATAATAGATATTAGCAATATCTATATATATATATATATATATATATATATATATATATATATATATATATATATATATATATATATATATATATATATATATATATATATATATATATATATATATATATATATATAATATATATATATATATATATATATATATATATATATATATATATATATATATATATATATATATATATATATATATATATATATATATATATATATATATATATATATATATATATATATATATATATATATATATATATATATATATATATATATATATACATATATATATACAAAAAATATCCCAAGCATGCATTTGGTTATGTGTATTAAATTATTCCAAACCCGATATATGCTATATATAATAGATATTAGCAATATCTATATATATATATATATATATATATATATATATATATATATATATATATAAATATATATATATATATATATATATATATATATATATATATATATATATATATATATATATATATATATATATATATATATATATATATATATATATATATATATATATATATATATATATATATATATATATATATATATATATATATATATATATATATATATATATATATATATATATATATATATATATATATATATATATATATATATATATATATATATATATATATATATATATATATATATATATATATATATACAAAAAATATCCCAAGCATGCATTTGGTTATGTGTATTAAATTATTCCAAACCCGATATATGCTATATATAATAGATATTAGCAAGCTATGTATATAACAAGTCTATAGAATTATGTGCATACAATATCCAATTTTAATAATATATGCGAGGCTAGAGAGAATTATCTCTAGAGATAAAAATTCATATAAACTAAAAACTAGTAGATGTAGCTCGCTATACATATTTACAACAAGTGCAAAACCAAAATATAAATCGGGTCTTTAATCTGCTTAAATTGTAATATTTATACACAAATTCGTTATATCGTCGTTTTAATAGTTTTATATATGCGATATAACACTGTTGAATGTGTGACTCGGTTTTTTAATTTCTGTTTTATATACACAGACCTTTGCACTACATACAGATTATGTTTATGTTATTCTTACTTAGTATTAGGGTGTCAAAAATATTGCTTTTGAATCAACCAAAGAATTTTCTTCGTCAACCTACGTATTTTTCGCCTTTAAATGTTTTCTGTAACGACAACATATTTTTTTACTGCCTCCAGAGCCGTTAGAAAATTCATAGACGTTCATTTTTACTTCTTTCCGTATAATCTTATTTCGTTTTTATTTTTATTTTATTTATTTTACTAAATGTAATAGTATTTTTTAAGACATTCAATTAAATGTTATGATCACAAAAACACATATAGCCTATATATGAACTCGTATGATTGTCCCTTTATACACTTTACGTGCGCGTTTTTTATGATCGTGTATGTGTTTTATATATGTTCCCAGGTGCTATTACCAAATGGATTTTCCATTTCCGGCTCTACATATGTATATGTTCACAATACGGGGGTGATACAAAAAATCACATATTGCATATAAATAATCTACATACGACAACAATTTTTACTTTATTCATTCCAGTTTTCACAGATAGGAAATAATACTAAAAGACAGGGTTTTTGAAACGGTGTGTGGTGGACTACGGGAACAAAAATCGACGATTCGGAAAGAACTAGTGTACTAATCTACTCACTCACTTTGTTAATCATTCAATTAGTGTGTAACATTAATACCCTGGACAGACACAAACTATTTAATTGCGAACTCAAATTACGTAGTTATGGTAATCGCAACCTAGTTGTAAAAAACTCAAGAACTATGAAATGCCAAAAAGAGACATTGAATGTGTAAGTGCTCCCGCTTCTATCGATTTTTAAATTCCTATAAACTAAAATTAAATTTCCCTTATGTGGATTATAAATAAAAATTGAAATGAAATAATTGAAATAACTTTATTTTTTTCATCTTCCCCCCCCCCCCAATCTTTAAGGTACAAAATGATTTAAAATAATATTAAAAGCACTTGTGCTTCAAAGAAAGGAAAAATTTTTTCGCGTTTGGGTTAATTGTCATTTAAGACTATTTTGGGTCACTTGGGGTCATTGAGAGCTAGTTGGGGTCATTTGCGGATATTTTCATGACCATATTCGTAAACAGCACACTAAAATATCTTAGTATACCGATTGTGCAAATTAAATGAAAAATTTTATTTTATTAAAACCTCCAATGTTAGACGTTTCTGTATCTTGGACACTTTCATTCAGTGCATTGAAACTTCATATATTTATTTTTACAAAATGGTAAAAATAGTCTGTATATTGGATAACCACTTTAAATTATTTTACTTAAATTTTCGCATTTCCCTTTTCGTCTTCGCAAGCTGCTGCTCTTTGCTGTACCTGGTTGACGATCTTTCAAATTTCCCCACAAAAACGTATCTGGTGGTGTTAAGTCGGGTGATCGTGATGACCCATTAACATCTCCAAATCGTGAAACAATTAGGTTACCAAAACCCGTTCGCAGCAAATTCATTGTTTTCCTTGCAGTATGATAGCTCCGTCTTGTTGAAACCGCACATTTCTTGGGTATTATCAAGTTCAGGAAACAAAGAAATTCTAACATAGCCCTCTAACGCTCACCATTAACAGTCAATGCATTGCTATCTTCGTCTTGATGATATTCTGCACCAAACTATGACTGGATGCAACGGACGCTGTTGAATTACTCTTGGGTTTTCAGTGCCCCAGATTTTAAAACTTTTCTTATTAACATGAAATGCGCTTCATCGGTCATTATAATTGTTTTCATAAAATCAGGATCATCCGTTAATAACTCGGTCAATTTTGCACAAAATCTTAAACAGATTGCATAGTCTTGTGGCAAAATTTCATGTACCATTTGTATCTTGTATGGAAACAGTAATAATTTTTTTTTCATTAATCTACGCAGTGAAGGTCTGGACATTTGAAGCTGCAAGGCACGTTTACTAGTCAATGTTTCAAGGTTCTCATTTATGTTCTCCCGAACTCGTTCGATATTATCTTGGCTTCGTGTTTCAAGCGGTCTTCCGCTCCGATATAAGTCACTAACAGATCCCGATGACTGAAAACGAGCCACTAGATTGCGTACTTGATTTCGTGGTGGTGCATTTTTGGTGTTAAAAAAATTTCGAAATTTTCTTTGGGTTTGAATTATAGAATTTTAAATAGGAAAATTGTTTGTAATACTTAAACATAAAAAGAGAAAAATACGAAATACAAAAATTATAGTAGCTCTATCGAGATAGGGCTTACTGATTTGAATAACTCAATGTATCCCTTTCCGAACGTACAAAGCTCATATGCGAGCCAATCTCTGAGATTTTTGCTATTTGGCTTAGAGTAGAAGAACATTCGTGGATGTGCAGCATCGCCCTATTGGTAAAACTTTAAAAATTTGATTCACGAGCCTTGGTCATCATATTGAGATAGGGTTTACTGATTTGAATAGCCTAATAAATCCCCTCTCGAACGTGTATAATAGTCACGAGTCATGCGAGCTAATCTCTGACATTTTTGCTATTTGGCTTAGAGTAGTAGAACATCCGTGGATACGCAGACTCGCTGTATTGGAAAAACTTTTAAAATTTGATACAAGAGTTTTCTTCATCATTTTGAGATAGGGCTCACTGATTTAAATTGCTCAGCGTATCCCCTTTTGAACGTATATCATTTTATACAGTATGGTATGTGATTTACTTTTTTTTTTTTTAACAAGAACTTTATTTACAATAAAAAAATATTACAATAAAATTATAATGTCAATTTCCCAATGGATTTACTTAAAAATTTATTTTAGATTTTTTAATGCCAAACAATTTCTTTTATTTTTTCAACATTTATTATAATTTTTTTCGAATTATTTTAATATAAAATAAATACACTGTTAAAACTGCACACTTTCATAAATTTTTATCCAAGAAATAAAATTGTGTCCAAAAACTTCACAAAGAACACTCGCATAAATGTTTGTCCAAAAACTTTTGTCCAAGAACTTTACACCAGTCCGTGTGTGTGTTTGATGGCCATTTTAACACATAATTCTAGAGAGGTCTAGAAAAAAATGAATATTCTAGCATTTAGGGCTTGCTTTCATGATTCATTTGTGATATGCGGCATATCGATGCGACCCTCGGGGAATTTGCTATTAATTTTACAATAGTGGGAAATATCGGAATATCACAAATAAACCATGAAACGATTTTTGACTATACGAATAATATTTTAAAATCCTTAATTCAAAACCATAAACATTTATTTCATTATTTCTGATATTTTTTTGATTCTTTACGAATTATTTCACATAGATTTAAATTGGAAAATTTCGTAAATAAAATGACACTAATTTACTTAGTTAAAGTTACTTATTTATATTTTTACTTTTCGTAAAAAATTGTTAAACTCTACCTTTTGTGTTTAAAAGTGGGATGTAAATTAAAAAATTAATTTTTGACTTAAAAGTGGGATGTAAATTTAAAAAATTATTATTTTAACCTTTTCACATTTTTTCCTGTGTACGGCTTTATTTTTTGTTAAATTGTGTAGCTACATTTTTATTTTTAGTTAATTTGTGTAGCTACACTTTTGTTAAATATTAAATACTTCACTCCGGTTTTGAAGGTCGCGATCGCAAAAATTAAAATATTTGTGCGATAATTTTTGTGTCTGTCGAAGGTATAAGTAGTCGCAAATCAGTTTGAATTTCATAAAACAAGTAAAATCTTTTAATAGAATTTTAAGGCGTTTTACAAAGTTACTTTTAATTTGAACAAAAATAAACTAAAAAGTTCTAATTACCAAGCTTTTTGTAATTCAATTGTTGTTACAAATCAAGTGGCTCAAATTTCAACCTCAAAAAATGCACTGGCAACACGAAAACTATATAGTGTCTATCATAAAAGAACTGCCATCCCAAAAAATTTCTTTTTAATTATTTATTTCATTATTTGCAAAATTTCCAACAATTTAAATATTTTTCCAACAGTAAGTAAGTCTTTACAGTTATGCCGAGTACTCAAGGCCAAAATCTAAAATTCATATAGTTAAACCAACCGTTGTATTTTTTCTCTCTACGAGGGTGAATCAAAATGTCTTGTAATATCATATGGATAAAAAAAGTGAGTGAGACAGCAATATTTTTATTTTTCGACATAATCTCCTTTAAGTTTATACATTTGTTACATCGATCAATTAACTTACCTAAGCCTTCTAAAAAAATCTTCGTATCACAAAAATATCAATTTACTTCAGACTGGGCTTCATAATTACTGGAAAATTTCCGGTCCCTTAGTTTATTTTTTCTGAGAAACAGAAAGTAGTCACTGGGTGCCAAATATGGACTATACCGTTGATGCGGAATTTTTGTTTGAGGATGATTGAAGTTTGAACACGAATTTTGTTTTGTTTTGCAGTCAACAAACGGGGAATCCATCGCGCATTTATTTTTGACATTTGTCAAAAGTACGTTTTCATGGATAATAACATCTGTGGGATGACCTGGGAGGTTGCCGTCGTTTTCTAATGACTTCCGACCATTTTTGAACACATTTACCAACCTTGTTACTGTGGAATATGGTGGTGCAGATTCGCCATAAACTTTGGTCACCATAAACGATTGATATATAGTTGAATATATAAATTGTTTTTCGTTCATCTTTACAGAATTTTTTTTTTCAAAACACGTGTTACTTAATTGAAGAAAACAAACGAACTGTAAAATTTACATCAAAATTTGTTTCTATAAGTTTCATCGAAACAAAAAAATTTTAAGAAAATATATGATTCTCTCACACACCCTTTGTTTTCATATCGCAAACCCTTTTGATTCATCCTCGTACCTTTCACATCCCATGAATGGATTTTACCTTGTACTACTGTTACCTCCATCTGACGTCGTCACACTAGTGCAATCGTGTCTTTCCCTACGGCGTACACCTACTGGTTGTTGTTAAAACACTCTATTTACCATGCATTGTTGAAGGGGCCTTGCAACGTGGCCCAACAATCTAACTCGATTATTTCGGATGTGATTATTATCCAAGGTATTTCAAGGTATTATTCTACTCTATCAAAACTGTGGTCGCCAATTCCGAGATTTGCCATAAAGATGCTGCTTGATGTTGATAATAAATTGATGAATGCGGTTCTGATACGGTTCTTCCCATTTCAATTCCTATTTCGACTTATCTAGAATTTATTAATTTACACCGAAAAATGAGTTTCTCTAGAATTCTGAACAAATAAGTGCGGCTCATACGTTCTTGCGGTTTATACTGTCGTTTGTCGGCAGAAAGCCTATAAGTATATGATGTTTGGTGTATAGATGGTATTGCACTCCAAATATTTTTTCAGAATCATCCTTATCCAGAAGCATTGGTCCGTGGTTTATCGGTTAGGGCGAATACCAAACTGATAGTCCTAATGAAGTTTCCAGTGAGAGGGAAGAGTCTGACAGGTACAACTATAGCCCACACTTTGTGTGCTCAATTATTGAGCTATGGTACTCCCAATTCTCCTGCAGGTCTTAAATAGAGACGATTAGGTGTTATAGATTTAATACAAGAGTAATGTCCCCAAACCAAGAATTGAATATGAATTAAATATGAATTGAATATGAAATGAATATGAATTGAATATGAATTGAATATGAATTGAATATGAATTGAATATGAATTGAATATGAATTGAATATGAATTGAATATGAATTGAATATGAATTGAATATGAATTGAATATGAATTGAATATGAATTGAATATGAATTGAATATGAATTGAATATGAATTGAATATGAATTGAATATGAATTGAATATGAATTGAATATGAATTGAATATGAATTGAATATGAATTGAATATGAATTGAATATGAATTGAATATGAATTGAATATGAATTGAATATGAATTGAATATGAATTGAATATGAATTGAATATGAATTGAATATGAATTGAATATGAATTGAATATGAATTGAATATGAATTGAATATGAATTGAATATGAATTGAATATGAATTGAATATGAATTGAATATGAATTGAATATGAATTGAATATGAATTGAATATGAATTGAATATGAATTGAATATGAATTGAATATGAATTGAATATGAATTGAATATGAATTGAATATGAATTGAATATGAATTGAATATGAATTGAATATGAATTGAATATGAATTGAATATGAATTGAATATGAATTGAATATGAATTGAATATGAATTGAATATGAATTGAATATGAATTGAATATGAATTGAATATGAATTGAATATGAATTGAATATGAATTGAATTTGAATTGAATATGAATTGAATATGAATTGAATATGAATTGAATATGAATTGAATATGAATTGAATATGAATTGAATATGAATTGAATATGAATTGAATATGAATTGAATATGAATTGAATATGAATTGAATATGAATTGAATATGAATTGAATATGAATTGAATATGAATTGAATATGAATTGAATATGAATTGAATATGGATTGAATATGAATTGAATATGAATTGAATATGAATTGAATATGAATTGAATATGAATTGAATATGAATTGAATATGAATTGAATATGAATTGAATATGAATTGAATATGAATTGAATATGAATTGAATATGAAATGAACATAAAATAAATCTGAATTGAAAATGAATTGAATATGAATTGAATATGAATTGAATATGAATTGAATATGAATTGAATATGAATTGAATATGAATTGAATATGAATTGAATATGAATTGAATATGAATTGAATATGAATTGAATATGAATTGAATATGAATTGAATATGAATTGAATATGAATTGAATATGAATTGAATATGAATTGAATATGAATTGAATATGAATTGAATATGAATTGAATATGAATTGAATATGAATTGAATATGAATTGAATATGAATTGAATATGAATTGAATATGAATTGAATATGAATTGAATATGAATTGAATATGAATTGAATATGAATTGAATATGAATTGAATATGAATTGAATATGAATTGAATATGAATTGAATATGAATTGAATATGAATTGAATATGAATTGAATATGAATTGAATATGAATTGAATATGAATTGAATATGAATTGAATATGAATTGAATATGAATTGAATATGAATTGAATATGAATTGAATATGAATTGAATATGAATTGAATATGAATTGAATATGAATTGAATATGAATTGAATATGAATTGAATATGAATTGAATATGAATTGAATATGAATTGAATATGAATTGAATATGAATTGAATATGAATTGAATATGAATTGAATATGAATTGAATATGAATTGAATATGAATTGAATATGAATTGAATATGAATTGAATATGAATTGAATATGAATTGAATATGAATTGAATATGAATTGAATATGAATTGAATATGAATTGAATATGAATTGAATATGAATTGAATATGAATTGAATATGAATTGAATATGAATTGAATATGAATTGAATATGAATTGAATATGAATTGAATATGAATTGAATATGAATTGAATATGAATTGAATATGAATTGAATATGAATTGAATATGAATTGAATATGAATTGAATATGAATTGAATATGAATTGAATATGAATTGAATATGAATTGAATATGAATTGAATATGAATTGAATATGAATTGAATATGAATTGAATATGAATTGAATATGAATTGAATATGAATTGAATATGAATTGAATATGAATTGAATATGAATTGAATATGAATTGAATATGAATTGAATATGAAATGAACATAAAATAAATCTGAATTGAAAATGAATTGAATATGAATTGAATATGAATTGAATATGAATTGAATATGAATTGAATATGAATTGAATATGAATTGAATATGAATTGAATATGAATTGAATATGAATTGAATATGAATTGAATATGAATTGAATATGAATTGAATATGAATTGAATATGAATTGAATATGAATTGAATATGAATTGAATATGAATTGAATATGAATTGAATATGAATTGAATATGAATTGAATATGAATTGAATATGAATTGAATATGAATTGAATATGAATTGAATATGAATTGAATATGAATTGAATATGAATTGAATATGAATTGAATATGAATTGAATATGAATTGAATATGAATTGAATATGAATTGAATATGAATTGAATATGAATTGAATATGAATTGAATATGAATTGAATATGAATTGAATATGAATTGAATATGAATTGAATATGAATTGAATATGAATTGAATATGAATTGAATATGAATTGAATATGAATTGAATATGAATTGAATATGAATTGAATATGAATTGAATATGAATTGAATATGAATTGAATATGAATTGAATATGAATTGAATATGAATTGAATATGAATTGAATATGAATTGAATATGAATTGAATATGAATTGAATATGAATTGAATATGAATTGAATATGAATTGAATATGAATTGAATATGAATTGAATATGAATTGAATATGAATTGAATATGAATTGAATATGAATTGAATATGAATTGAATATGAATTGAATATGAATTGAATATGAATTGAATATGAATTGAATATGAATTGAATATGAATTGAATATGAATTGAATATGAATTGAATATGAATTGAATATGAATTGAATATGAAATGAACATAAAATAAATCTGAATTGAAAATGAATTGAATATGAATTGAATATGAATTGAATATGAATTGAATATGAATTGAATATGAATTGAATATGAATTGAATATGAATTGAATATGAATTGAATATGAATTGAATATGAATTGAATATGAATTGAATATGAATTGAATATGAATTGAATATGAATTGAATATGAATTGAATATGAATTGAATATGAATTGAATATGAATTGAATATGAATTGAATATGAATTGAATATGAATTGAATATGAATTGAATATGAATTGAATATGAATTGAATATGAATTGAATATGAATTGAATATGAATTGAATATGAATTGAATATGAATTGAATATGAATTGAATATGAATTGAATATGAATTGAATATGAATTGAATATGAATTGAATATGAATTGAATATGAATTGAATATGAATTGAATATGAATTGAATATGAATTGAATATGAATTGAATATGAATTGAATATGAATTGAATATGAATTGAATATGAATTGAATATGAATTGAATATGAATTGAATATGAATTGAATATGAATTGAATATGAATTGAATATGTTTTGAATATGAATTGAATATGAATTGAATATGAATTGAATATGAATTGAATATGAATTGAATATGAATTGAATATGAATTGAATATGAATTGAATATGAATTGAATATGAATTGAATATGAATTGAATATGAATTGAATATGAATTGAATATGAATTGAATATGAATTGAATATGAATTGAATATGAATTGAATATAAATTGAATATGAATTGAATATGAATTAAATATGAATTGAATATGAATTGAATATGAAATGAACATAAAATAAATCTGAATTGAAAATGAATTGAATATAAATTGAATATGAATTGAATATGAATTGAATATGAATTGAATATGAATTGAATATGAATTGAATATGAATTGAATATGAATTGAATATGAATTGAATATGAATTGAATATGAATTGAATATGAATTGAATATGAATTGAATATGAATTGAATATGAATTGAATATGAATTGAATATGAATTGAATATGAATTGAATATGAATTGAATATGAATTGAATATGAATTGAATATGAATTGAATATGAATTGAATATGAATTGAATATGAATTGAATATGAATTGAATATGAATTGAATATGAATTGAATATGAATTGAATATGAATTGAATATGAATTGAATATGAATTGAATATGAATTGAATATGAATTGAATATGAATTGAATATGAATTGAATATGAATTGAATATGAATTGAATATGAATTGAATATGAATTGAATATGAATTGAATATGAATTGAATATGAATTGAATATGAATCGAATATGAATTGGATACGAATTGAATATGAATTGAATATGAATTGAATATAAATTAAATAAGAATTGAACATGGATTGAATATGAAATGAATATGAATTGAATATGAATTGAATATGAATTGATTATAAATTGATGATAAACTAATTATATGAATTGCGTATGAATTAAATATGTATTGAATATAAATTGAATGTGAATTGAACACGAATTGAAAATGAATTAGATATGAACTGAATATGAATTGAATATGAATTGAAAATGTTTTGAATATGATTTGAATATGAATTGATAATGAATTGATTATGGATTGAAGAATATGAATTTTTGATTATCAATCCATACCTATTCATATTCAATTCATATTCAATTCATATTCAATTCATATTCAATTCATATTCAATTCATATTCAATTCATATTCAATTCATATTCAATTCATATTCAATTCATATTCAGTTCATATTCAATTCATATTCAATTCATATTCAATTCATATTCAATTCATATTCAATTCATATTCAATTCATATTCAATTCATATTCAATTCATATTCAATTCATATTCAATTCATATTCAATTCATATTCAATTCATATTCAATTCATATTCAATTCATATTCAATTCATATTCAATTCATATTCAATTCATATTCAATTCATATTCAATTCATATTCAGTTCATATTCAATTCATATTCAATTCATTTTCGATTCAGATTTATTTTATGTTCATTTCATATGCAATTCATATTCAATACATATTCAATTCATATTCAATTCATATTCAATTCATATTCAATTCATATTCAATTCATATTCAATTCATATTCAATTCATATTCAATTCATATTCAATTCATATTCAATTCATATTCAATTCATATTCAATTCATATTCAATTCATATTCAATTCATATTCAATTCATATTCAATTCATATTCAATTCATATTCAATTCATATTCAATTCATATTCAATTCATATTCAATTCATATTCAATTCATATTCAATTCATATTCAATTCATATTCAATTCATATTCAATTCATATTCAATTCATATTCAATTCATTTTCAATTCATATTCAATTCATATTCAATTCATATTCAATTCATATTCAATTCATATTCAATTCATATTCAATTCATATTCAATTCATATTCAATTCATATTCACTTCTATTCAGTTCATATTCAATTCATATTCAATTCATATTCAATTCATATTCAATTCATATTCAATTCATATTCAATTCATATTCAATACATATTCCATTCATATTCAATTCATATTCAATTCATATTCAATTCATATTCAATTCATATTCAATTCATATTCAATTCATATTCAATTCATATTCAATTCATATTCAATTCATATTCAATTCATATTCAATTCATATTCAATTCATATTCAATTCATATTCAATTCATATTCAATTCATATTCAATTCATATTCAATTCATATTCAATTCATATTCAATTCATATTCAATTCATATTCAATTCATATTCAATTCATATTCAATTCATATTCAATTCATATTCAATTCATATTCAATTCATATTCAATTCATATTCAATTCATAATCAATTCATATTCAATTCATATTCAATTCATATTCAATTCATATTCAATTCATATTCAATTCATATTCAATTCATATTCAATTCATATTCAATTCATATTCAATTCATATTCAATTCATATTCAATTCATATTCAATTCATATTCAATTCATATTCAATTCATATTCAATTCATATTCAATTCATATTCAATTCATATTCAATTCATATTCAATTCATATTCAATTCATATTCAATTCATATTCAATTCATATTCAATTCATATTCAATTCATATTCAATTCATATTCAATTCATATTCAATTCATATTCAATTCATATTCAATTCATATTCAATTCATATTCAATTCATATTCAATTCATATTCAATTCATATTCAATTCATATTCAATTCATATTCAATTCATATTCAATTCATATTCAATTCATATTCCATTCATATTCAATTCATATTCAATTCATATTCAATTCATATTCAATTCATATTCAATTCATATTCAATTCATATTCAATTCATATTCAATTCATATTCAATTCATATTCAATTCATATTCAATTCATATTCAATTCATATTCAATTCATATTCAATTCATATTCAATTCATATTCAATTCATATTCAATTCATATTCAATTCATATTCAATTCATATTCAATTCATATTCAATTCATATTCAATTCATATTCAATTCATATTCAATTCATATTCAATTCATATTCAATTCATATTCAATTCATATTCAATTCATATTCAATTCATATTCAAAACATATTCAATTCATATTCAATTCATATTCAATTCATATTCAATTCATATTCAATTCATATTCAATTCATATTCAATTCATATTCAATTCATATTCAATTCATATTCAATTCATATTCAATTCATATTCAATTCATATTCAATTCATATTCAATTCATATTCAATTCATATTCAATTCATATTCAATTTATATTCAATTCATATTCAATTCATATTCAATTCATATTCAATTCATATTCAATTAATTTTAAATTCATATTCAATTCATATTCAATTCATATTCAATTCATATTCAATTCATATTCAATTCATATTCAATTCATATTCAATTCATATTCAATTCATATTCAATTCATATTCAATTCATATTCAATTCATATTCAATTCATATTCAATTCATATTCAATTCATATTCAATTCATATTCAATTCATATTCAATTCATATTCAATTCATATTCAATTCATATTCAATTCATATTCAATTCATATTCAATTCATATTCAATTCATATTCAATTCATATTCAATTCATATTCAATTCATATTCAATTCATATTCAATTCATATTCAATTCATATTCAATTCATATTCAATTCATATTCAATTCATATTCAATTCATATTCAATTCATATTCAATTCATATTCAATTCATATTCAATTCATATTCAATTAATTTTAAATTCATATTCAATTCATATTCAATTCATATTCAATTCATATTCAATTCATATTCAATTCATATTCAATTCATATTCAATTCATATTCAATTCATATTCAATTCATATTCAATTCATATTCAATTCATATTCAATTCATATTCAATTCATATTCAATTCATATTCAATTCATATTCAATTCATATTCAATTCATATTCAATTCATATTCAATTCATATTCATTTCATATTCAATTCATATTCAATTCATATTCAATTCGTATTCATATCATATTTAATTCATATTCAATTCATATTCAATTTAAATTCAATTCATATTCAATTCATATTCAATTCATATTCAATTCATATTCAATTCATATTCACTTCATATTCAGTTTATATTCAATTCATATTCAATTCATATTCAATTCATATTCAATTCATATTCAATTCATATTCAATTCATATTCAATTCATATTCAATTCATATTCAATTCATATTCAATTCATATTCAATTCATATTCAATTCATATTCAATTCATATTCAATTCATATTCATTTCATATTCAATTCATATTCAATTCATATTCAATTCATATTCATATCATATTTAATTCATATTCAATTCATATTCAATTCATATTCAATTCATATTCAATTCATATTCAATTTATATTCAATTCATATTCAATTCATATTCAATTCATATTCAATTCATATTCAATTCATATTCAATTCATATTCAGTTCATATTCAATTCATATTCAATTCATATTCATATTGCATATAAATTGTAAGGTTTTATTAACAGTTTTTCATGTAATTCACACACTGTGAGAACCACTAACCAACTTGTATACACAAATAATTGAATACTCGAAACAACGTTGAAACACTCTTTCTAGTTGACTGGCCGATACTAGTCGAGGAATTACATTACTGGATTGTTTTAAAACACGTAGATTATAAAACCCTGATTTCCTCGAGATAGTACATAGACTTGGTTTATCTACTTTGCATTACCTGCACATACAAAATAATATACATGTATGTACCAAATATATAGACTCGTTTTCAAAGCATTTTCCAATTTAATTTTCTTTTCCTGTTTCCTCGGTTTCAAGATATGGTATGGTAGATGTTACATGTATACATAAATACATATAAATAGATAAGCTTAGTGCTCATAAATTGTATTTATTCCAAGAAAAGACTGTTAGATGCAAAATCTAACGTTATAAAATTATACAGCAAGGTGTTTTCAATTTTACAATTTATAAAAAAAAATAAAATTCCAAGAAAACTAAATCGGAACGTGAATCGAAACACTTTAATCGAATAAAAAATTAAATTAGAAAGCAGTTAGATAGATTTAATGCGGTACTTAAGTGATTTAATGAATTAATTATGTCGGTGCATAATTCCTAGAATAGTTTAAAGTCAGGTTTCATACTGTTGCTTGATTTAAAATTTTTCTCTAGAATCAAATTTCAAACTAAATTTCAGTCGAACAATTTGCAATCATGCTAATCTATAATTTTCTAGTAATCTGATTAAAATATTTCCAGATCACGTAAAATCAACGTAATTACAACTTGTATTACTTTTTTAAACAAAAGGCATTGCCCTTAGATATGATTAATGTCTAGACGCAAGCACAAGAAATATAACAACGATAAATAATCTCTGATATACGAAGGTACATCATCATTGTAACATACTTTATGATCAAAGCGTGTGATTCATATTAATTATGATTAAAAACACCTATGACAGGCAACACCAATAATAATATTTTAAATTAAATTTTATTAATTTTTTTTACCGCAGTTGTAATTATTTTATTTAACAACATGAACCAATGGCACCTTGTTAGTTCGGTTCATTGGTTAATTTCTATTATTATTATTATTTGTGTTGCATTACTGCCAATTAAAATTTAAATCAATTTTGCACATCTAACAAAAAGCACAAATATATTTATAAATAAAAAATGCATTTTGAAAAATTATTGCATTTTTAGCAAAGGATTGCCAACAAAAAACGTTAAACGTGCACAGTGTCAATGTGAAGGAAATGTGTCAAAGAAATAAAATAATGAGATTTTAACGCCACATTAGACAGTTGCTATTCAACAGATAAGTTAGGTTGAATGATGCGATTGAATTTTCGTATGTTATTTATGTGCAAATTTTGACATTTCAGAATTAATCAATATAATAAATATAGACTCAACATTTAAGAGAATTTAGTTACTCTTTCCGCCTTTGATGCCAAACGAAAGATGTAAGAATGGGCATTTAACAACTACGAGCTCATTATTTTGTTTTACAGTTAAAAATTGACATCGAAGCGGATGAGAAACTACGTGTTAGTATCGATGGAAGGTTTAGGCACGGATGGCCTCATATAAAGGACATATTTTATTCACTAATCTTGATTTATGTTGACCACAAATATTTATTATGAAAAAAATGGAACTACATACTTTATAAAACTTTAATTTCTCTTAATAAGAACTGAGAATTTGGACTGAGTGTCAAAGCTGGAATAACTTGAGGAGGACGGGTTTTTACGAGCGTTTTAGTCTGCCAATGTAATTATCCTGAAAACAACATAATATCTGTTCTATATATATCTGTTTTATAATGAAATTCTTGGTAATCATCCTTGTATACAGAAGGGAAGTATCCTCGAACATGGATCTGGTTCCTTGAATCCGGATTGTGGTTATAACCACAAGCAATATAACATATTAAATCAGATATGAAAACAACAAGTAAAAATTCTGTAGTTCAATATTTAAGGTAAACTCCATATATACAATCAGCAACATCTCTCGTATTAAACGAAAGACAACTTAAAAATTGTCTCGGATAAAAACGTCTCACACATAACACGGCAATTATTGGATCAACATAAAATTATACTGTTTCGTAAAATACACATTTTATATAAAAAAAAAAACCAAAAAAACTAGCTAATAAGATTCAGCGTTTACGTGCCTTTATGTTCATATTTGTATCACAATGTAAGTCATAGTGCTATATGTATTTTCGTTTGATTTCTGAAACTAAATTCAACAAGGTGGTTGATAAATAGTCAAATTTCCAAATCTTTCAAAAGCCATTCATCATGTTCTGTAGCAGCTGCCATCAGTACGATTTGGTTCCATCAGAAGGGACATCAGGTAACATGAAAGTGTCTTGGAGTCAATACTCCACATTTCTCGGAGACATTTGTATCCATAGGTGCAAAGCCGCGAATTTGAGAGGCATTCGGTCTGACATTTGTATCCATAGGTGCAAAGTCGCGAATTTGAGAGGCATTCGGTCTATAACTCTGCTTTATAACTTTGCAGTATTCCTCGAAAGTTAGCGTGAATTCTCAAATTATACGTATCAGGTGTCTTTTGATTGATTTAACACCAGCTCGCAAGATGTCGCAAAAATGTTGACTGGTCCCACGAAGGATGACGGCATTGTTTGTGTGTAGTTCTCGTGAGTATCTCCGTGAATGCATGCAAATTTTGCCGAATCAGCATGAATGTATGGTGAGAGTCAGCCAGTAGTCAAACCGATCCATCCACCAACCCTTATAGTGTTCCCTGGTCGCCGATAAATGGGTTTAATGATCGTAGCATAGTTCCGCGTTTCAAATCGGACCCGGTGGGGATTCGTTTAATATCTACTCGAAAGCATGCATATTGATCCCATCGCACGGCAAACATTGTAGCACGCGCGTTTGATTTGAGAACCTGTTAAATACAGAGAAATGTGTTTACTTTTACATTTGTCAAAAAATCGATAACACTGAGCAAAGGTTCGAATTACAAAATAAAATGAAGACTGCTCGAATAATTTTGGATTTGTGGAGAAATCGATTAGATTGCTAGTTAGCGCACCATAAATGAACGATATTTTTGGTTCCAAGTCATCAAAGCTTATATTGGAGAGCTGGGCATCAGATATATTCTCTTCTACTTCCCAGAACCTTTGAATTGTGTCATGAAGATGGACGTGGCATTTATAACAGAGCCAAAAATTGAAGCGAAATTTTGATCAATTTCAAGAGTTGCTTCACCAGAGATGACGTAGCTTAAACATGTGTTATGAGCGAAAAGATCGTTATCAAGTTGATATTTTTCTGGACGCAGTAATTTAAAAAAAAATTCTGTGCCAAGCAACATTTCTAACGGACTCGAATGGTTGAAGTTTGGATCAGCTAAATGTAATGATTGAAAATTTTTGAATTTTGATACTTTCACAGTGATCAGAAGCGGAGATCCTTTGGGTTTACAGCGCTTATGGAACCGAGAAGATCTTTAATATTTACACAGGCATGGTTGCATGGAAGATTATGTGGTTGAGCGATCAAACTGATTTCAACTGCAGAGTCAAATATAAGGTTCTTAATTATTGATGAGACCTTTTGACATCCTGCACAAAGATTAAAGCAGTTGGTAATAAGGTGAAAGAAAATTTAGAAACCTTGTGAGTTACTGACTCAAATGAATTAATAGTAGAATTACACGGTGACATTGAATCAAATTTTAATGAACGGTTCTGTTGTCAAGAATGAATTGAAATAGAAGATTTAGGTGAAATGTTGTATGTTTGGCAGACAGGATGAGTTGTTAATTGTCAATCGGCCGATGGAGTATTATCTTTAGGTTTATCATCATTTATTAAAGGTGAATTAACCGCAGCGTGAAGAGTGTTGATACTGATTGGGCTTTTATTGTGTAACGAATGTTCATGAAGCAACGAACTTTGTCGAACACAAAGCAACGAACAAATGATTGCGCTTAAACAGTTCAAACAGAGACAACAATCCTTCGTAATTTTATTACGGCTGGAAAAATTTAAATTCTTAAACTTAAAGCATTTATAAAGAGGATGGTTACTATGCACTGTTTTGCTTTGTGCGCATGATTCAAATGTGTCACATCGTTTATATAAGAATCTTAAAAATTCCTCGAAAGTAGGGGTATTTTTATTTACCGAAAATTTCGCCCACTCTTCTTTATTCTGAACATCAAGCTTATGTAAAATGAGAAAGATTAGCCAATTATCGCGTTTTTCATATTGCGTACCCAAGCACTTTAATTCCTGAATTGCAAAAAGTACGTGCAGACTTAAAACAAAAGACAATTTCTAATCACATTGATGATTTAACTTATCTTAATGAAAATTCAAGAGAATTTTGTAAAATGGTTCTATGAAAAAGGGATCAAACAACGAAACTTAGCTCAAAGTACTGAGTTCGAATTATCAATTTCTTCGAAACTCTCTAAAATTACAATTACCATCCACAAGATCGATCAATAATTGGAATATCGGAAACCAATTGCAACCCGGTTTTAAAATACAACTTTTTGAAAAAATATCTAGTAAGATGAGAGATAGCCAGAATTAAGTCTGCAACATCTACTTTTGTTCGATGAAATTAGAATTAAAAATACGGATTTAAAATACTATGCAAATACTGATGAGATAGGTCTAGTAAAATATAACTTTGAGATGTAGCATACGATCAAGGGACAAATAATCGTAATGCCTATAAACAACAACGTGTTACAGCAAATAAACCATATTTTATTTATAACGGCCGTAAAATATTCGCATTTTATGACATTCCAATATGGCATGGGTTAGTTTCATGGGCCGTATTAATTGAATTATTCCAAATGGCCTGTCAATCAATAACACGGGCTTGCCCGAAATTGTTTTCAAACCATATTTAACCTACAACATTTGGAAAAAATGCGGGCTAGTTTAGCCACTCAAGTTTTAAGTCACAGTTGTGCAAGCGGCGTTAGGACTTTTATTCTCTTAAAACTATTTAGAAATCAAAAGGAGGCTGACAATGCTATAGCCACGGCATTAGTTTTGGAAAAATTAACAACTTGTTTGATTTCTTAAATAGCAGATGTCGGTTTTGTGGCAAATATCGCAAATTCTGGTTTAAGTTTGGACCCAGATAATATTCCGTACAGGTTTTTAGAAGATGCTACAGAATTTCTTAAAAATGTTCAAGTTCAAACCACAAATAATTTTTTTGTATCGATAGACAAGTACTTGAAGTTTGTCCTAACTTGTCCTAAACCCAACAACAACGTTTACAATTAATAATAAAATTTAATAGTGTAAAATATATTATTTCGGGAATAATAGAAACCATTTGTCCTAAGATACTTCTAAGAGCTTACAACTTTGAAAGTAGGTGTTTTCACTTCGAACTAGACCCAATCCAACTAGAAATCATGATCTAATCCAGTTCAGTTTATGTTGCATGAAACAACACGAAGGCACTTGCTAGATTTAAAATCAAAATTTGTGATCTAAAATAAATTTTGGATCATGTTTTCCATATAAAATTTGAACTAATCCGGATCAATGAGCGTCAAGAAACACGGCGAATAAATGTTATTTTAAAATATTTAAACCATGCTCGCACCATGTCTTATTGATATCAAATGACATCGTTTACCACACTGTAGGTCCACATGAATCATTAATTTAAATTAATTATTCATTCACAAACTGATTGGCGCATAGAGTAGATCGTACCTATCTCAACATACGGTTGGTCTTAGGATTATTTTCGTAGATAGTGGACATCATGTTGTAACGAAACCAGGACAGATTGGTGAAGACATTTTAGGTTTCTAGGAACCGTAAATTTAAATTCGAATTTAATATTCATACATAAGATTCGTCCATTTACAAATATTGGCCTATAGCGCTAATTATAACATACGGTTGGTTTTCGTTTTTTTTTCTCCATAACGAAATTGTTAACGACATTTGAGGTTCCATGGAACCATTCATTTAAATCTAAAATAAACAGTGTTAAACTAAACGGTCCATCCCAGGTTTCTATAGTGCCAATCACAGCATACGGATGGACTTGTAATTTTCTTTTTTGGCATTGGGCACCATGATGTGTAGAAATCAGGAAAGATCAGTGACTTCATGTATAGGTGTATGCGTATATAACGGCTTAGTTATATTAAGTTTGAAACCCGGTACGAACCGGCTTCAAACTATTCGTTTCTAAAATCACATCTGAATCTCATTTTAAAATCTTTTTTTTAACATGGAAAGAAAGTTTTATGCCAACCACTATAGTTAAGAAATGGCTCAGATTAATTTAAAATGAGAAAATTCTACACGTACGACCAAAATTTATATTAAATTTCTACTTTGATCATGTAATCTGAGTTTCTCGTCGTCTAATTGAGAAATGACTTAGTTCTAATGTAAAACAAGATTAGCTAAACCGGATCACCCCTATACTAAAATTTTCTGACGCTCGAAAATCTCTACATTTTTTGTTATCGTTCGAGCCAATTTATTTTTCCCCAACTGAGAACCATCTGAACAAATTTTCTCGAATTTAAAACTCATGATAATCGATTTTTAGCACTCGAAAACCCTCGCATTCATTTTATAAAAATCGTTCGTACCAAAAAAACCTTTCCTGTCAATCTCGAACTAGAAAACCTTTATCATCGCAATATGTTATGAGTATCGTTTGAAGGGATAAACATTTAACAAATAGTCTCGAGATGACCTCTAAATGAATTTCCTGAAATCAGAATGCATCGCAATCGATGGACGGTACCAACACAACATTTCTCAATATGATGTAACATAACGCCAGACATCTAATTAACGCAAAACGCAAGACCCAACGCGAAGCAACATCATGCAACCTGATACACATGACAACATGGTTCGAGAGCAGCAACATAATGCAACGTTGTGCAACATGACGTACCATAATGAAACATCACACAACATTCCTACGCAACATCTAACATCAACGTAATGCAACATCACGCAATATTATGCAACATGACGCAACACAACATTATGCAACAAGATGCAATAGTATGGAACCGGGTGCAACATGACGCAACATGGTGCAACACCACGCAGCATGACGGCCATTTCAGGGTACCCCTAAATGAATTTTCCGGAAATCAAAACTTCTTGTAATGGTTTCCATGCAATCAAAAATCCTGTATGTCAAATTTTATCAAAATAATTCAAGCCAAATTAAATGTTAAAAGAAGATCCCAGGCCCAACGAGGCATCTCCTTGTATAATGATTCATCGGAATTTCCAGTACTCGGAAAACCCTCAACAATTTGTATCGAAACTATTCGAGTTAAATCTATTAAAAAAATGGGACCCGGGACCCAACGGGGGACTTCATAAACGGATTTTCACAAAATTAGGACTCAAAGGACAAAATTAGGACTCAGCTTGCGAGACTTTACTGGGCTTAACGCAACGTGAATCACTTATTCATTTTTTATTAGTCTTTACTGGTAACTAATCGTCGCAACTAAGGCAAGTAAGTCAACGAGTTTGATCACAAGCAATAGGCAAATGTTTTAAATTTGCAATTTGTTTGCGGTAGACTTATCAAAATTACAAAACCAAACTGCAATGTTTGCTTTACAATAGGCTTTAAAATAACCTAGAAACAGTGTACATAGATGCGAAAAGTCATCGAAAATGACCAAGAATACTCTAAATGGAATGTTTCTGGAAAACCTGCATGATAAAAGGAACTTAGTTATATTTATTTCAAATGGTGTAAACCTCGGTCTAGACGATAAGACTATAATCTAAACGAGTTACAGATTTGTTGCTCTGGATAGTAGTGAATTTAGATGGGAATGTCATTTGCCTCTAACAAACCAAGTTCAATCGCCTTAGGTTGGTAACGACCAACTTCAATCAATTAAAAATTTAACTTGAAAAATTTGACTTGAAAATGAGAACTCAGACAAAAATCTAATTTCCATAGTTGAACCAATTTTCATCTTAATCAGCTAAGAAATGGAATAGTTCTAACCAAAATCGCCGTTTTCCTGAACTGCATCTGAAACTCTTACTCTAAAAATGATTTAAGGATTCAAACTATGAGTAACCATTTACTTGACCAGTATTTTGACATTCGGTGATTTTTTGTTTTTTGTCATTTTCAGTAAATTGCCAATTAGAATCAATGACGTTTTTGGTGAGTTTTTGTTTTTTGGTAATAGTTAGTGTTTTTAATGATTTGCTTTTCGGTGAATTGTTGTGCTATTCCTTGTATTCGGTTACACAAAATTAATTAATGTCAGTATTCCAGAAAATTCAGATTCGAATTCGAATTTTTTCGTTCAAAGACTCATTTTCGGTTAAACAGAACTCGACTAAACATTTCTTTCAATATTTGATTTGAATATTGTTACGGGCGGCCTCAGCTGACCCGCAGATTCCAACTGGTCATGCAGTGGCCTCACGCACGGTGATTTTGCCGGCTAATACTCAGGGTCATGGCGATTTGGAGGCTTGCATGACTCTTGCGTACACCATGTTTACAGATAATTAAAAATGAAACGCAAATTAAAAATAAAATAAAAAAAAGCGGATGTTCCGCCGAAATTGGTCGGACGAAACTTTAGGAACAGAGTAATAACTATAACCGGGGGTGTGCCCATCCAACGACGACCAGATCATCACGAGTGACAAGTACCCATTCTGCTGAAGAGACCAGCCGTAGGGACGTCTCCCCAAAAAACAAAGAGTCTCGGCCTCACTCGGAGAGAACTCCAACGAATCTCCCACAAATCACACTTCGACAGCATGAAACCGCCGAAGTGCCACGAGGAGACCGCTGGATTTTATAGTCGCCCCTGAATGGACAACACATTCACTGGCCTCACCACTCCGACTGTCCTGCCAAGAGGATAAAGGGGAGTGGCAAGCCCAGCCTGTACATATAGAACCGGCACGAGCTGAGAATTCCCACCCATCATACCTACCCGTATAAAAATTTAGTGATTCATTTTATTTATTCCGAGGGAGGTATACAATAAAATCAAAAGAAAAATGCGCGCCACAAAATTTATGGGGTGAGGTCAACGTGCGCCAAGTTCGCGTGCACGACCACCGTTATGTGGTGCTTGATTACAAAAATAAAATCGAAATGATAAGATTTGGGAAAAATAGAACTTTAAAATATTTGAAAAATTAAAAAAAAATTAAAACAAAAAACTAAAAATCAAAAAAAAATCTAAATAAAAATAATAAAAAAATTTAGTACCTTGAGTCCCAGTTGGGCCCCCACTAGAATGTTGGGCATACTCTCGCCTTGGAAATGTGAAAACGACTGGCCTCGGTTGGCCACTCGTATATTCTCCCACGTTGACGGCTTCTCGCCTTAACCGTAGAAAAATTCAACAACAATTTTTTTTTATTTACAAATGGCCGGCTGGCCACATGTACGTTGCGGTTTTAATCGATACCGTTGGGCGCACTTTCACTGAAACCGCAAAATTGAAATAGTCCAACACATGTGGCCGCCGTAAACGTTAGGCGTTCTGCACCTTCCACTGCTGCACTTTTCAAAGATGACGTGACCTCAACGGGTCCCTTTGTATTAATACTGCATCCGCAATAACGCTTCGTAGTACCCGTGGACAGTGTCCTTGGAAACACGAACTATCGTTGTAAGTTTATCTTTATTAACTTAATAGTGCCATGTAATTTTCGTTTAAATCGTCGCATCAAAATCGATTCACACATCAAACTTTACACGAAAATGTTGCGAAGGAGGAAAACTGGGAAAGGTTGACCTTTTCCCTTCAATCAAAAAAATACTTTTACTTTTTCTCGGATTTTTTTTTTTATTACATCCAATTTATTTTATTAATGCTTCGTTATAATGAATTAAATACAGACACTTCATGTTTTATTTAACCTCAACAAAAATTTCAAAAATATCGCTGTGATTTTAAAACCAACCAACTTTATCTTTAATATTTTTTTTAGTTGTAAATTCAAAAAAACTAGTTTTTTATATTTAAACAACCAAAACGGGACGTTATTTCCTATCAAAATTCAAAACCAGACTCGATTTTTATACCAAACCAAATATCAAAAAAAAGACTTAAATATTTTTTCTTAATATTCTAATCAAGATTCAACAAACTAACCAAAAATTCTCGCACCAAAAAACAACGATCCAGCTAATATTTTTTCTTATATGCCTCTTGCTCTTGCACATGCAGTTGATGAACGGCGCCAAATAAAAGAAAGAACGTGACGCGCCAAACACAAAAGAAGGAACACAGAAAAAAATATTCAGCTACATATTAATCGCTCGTACACACGCACAAGGGCACACATTGGTCTCGCTCCAAAAATCAATATTTGGTGATGCTATCGTATAATTAAATTGGCACAACTCAAAAAACCGCTCAACTCAAAAAAGCTTTTGTCAAATTTGAAAAATTAATTCACTTACCATTTTTTACAGTATTGCGTTGCAAATTCTCACAGACTCTAAAATAGCAATTACAACTGTAGCTCCTCTTTAATGGCTTTAATGGCTCAATGAAGAGAAAGCAGTTTCGCATAAGAATTGGTGTTAGGTCTAGATAAGTTTTCACTAATTTTTATATTTGAATGAATGTTGTAGATGATGTGGACTTGTATACAAAAACTTTATGTAGTTCAATATTTAAGAAAATGATCACATATGGTTTTCCACTCAACTTTACGTAGCTTAGGAAAATAAAAACACAATATTCTTGAATCTTGTTGCTTCATATGGAATTTTTCTATAATATGAAAGAGCAAGATTCTCTGTACTGCTAAACTGATAGTTGGTAAAATTGACCAGGCAATCATTGTTGAATTGAAACAAAAGTTTGAAAATTAAAAATATTGAACGAAGACTCTGAACCATTAGCCTGGCTTCACATGCAAATTATAAGGAGTGTTCGACTAAAATATTTTCTCATCTTATTGTTCTGTCTAAACTTCCAACACTATGGGATAAACCACAGACAGCTCATCTTCAACCAAAACTAATTAACAAGAAAAATTTATATCAAACATTTCAAATTTATATCTTCTACTTATAAGAATTTCTAGTACCAAAGCAATAGATACCAAAGTCATTTCGTATATGTTCTAAATTCACCAATTTGCAGAAATTAGTAGGAGCTTTTGATTAAAGAATCTTATAATTTTTTTCCGTTTTATAAAATAAATTATCAATTTATATTTTCTTTCCAGGTAAGGAGAGATGAGCATAATACGCGGAAAATATAAAACATGTAAGTTTTAGTCATAGAATTATTTATAAAAAGTTAAGGTTTATTAAAAACATAATGTGAACCAAATTGGTTCAAAGAATTGGAAATTTTAGTTTAAATTATACATTAAAACTTGTTTTTCAATTTAGAGATTAGGTAGAATATAATCAAAAATTATAACTGATGGTACATTTTGTAATTATTTTTTTTTCGGAACATCGTCTAAAGCTCATGAATCTATAATCATATTGATTAACATAGAAAATTTTTTCGTCCCAACTTTGGCCATATTTCAGGATTTTCAAGTGTTAATTTCTAGAAATTTTCAACTATTTTGAGTTTTTGAAGCTTTTTTCTGAAGAGGCGCTGGGTTGCAATGCGTGGGTGCCACTCGAAAAAACGGTTCTTCTTTTGAGGTAAACCAAGTTATCGAGCCATTTTCGTAGGAAGTGAAAAGCTCCTCAACAAGTTCGTGCCCCATCGATTCAAATAAATGTTAATTGGAAAGTCTTTCGAGTAAGCCGAATGTGAAAGTATTTCCCAATTAATTGCTTCCAATATTTCCATGACCGATTTCGCTTTATGTGATGGCGCATTATCATGAAGCAAGAAAACTTTGTGTTGCCTTTTATCATATTCTGGCCGTTTTTCATGCAAACCTCGATTGAAATTGATCATTTGTTGTTGGTAGCGCTCAGTATTTACGGTCTCACCAGGTTTTAGCAGCTCAAAATAAATCACACTTCCAGTCGATGTCGATGGTTGTCCCATCAACACAAAATATTTTGCGCTGTGGATTCTCAAAATAGATCCATTTTTCATCACCAATCACAATTCGTTTAAGAAATGACTTTTTCTTGTATTTTAAGGAGCAACATTTCGCAAGTGGTTTTTCTATTTTCCTGTTACCTTTCATTCAGGTTATACGGGACACATTTTCGCAGCTTCTGGATCTTTTGTGTCATCCTCATCCAACAATGTTTGCAATTCACTGACTTCAAACTTTTTTGGTGGTGTGCCACGTTCTGTGTTTCTCACGTCAAAATCACCACTTTTAAATTTATTAAACTACTACTAGCATTGTGATTTACCAAGAACAACCTCACCGCAAGCTTTGACAAGCATTCGATGTCATTATGCAGTAGTTTTCTTCAAATGTTAAAAAAAACAAGAAAAATCGTCCTCAAATCCTAACATGTAAGCATCAAACTTGTCATTTTTAACTCGTAAAAAACTTGCGTTATTGTATACGAAACTTGTTTGGTTATGAATTGGATATTATTGACAGATGTCAAAAGAGAACAATGGCGCCGATGTCGTGGTTTGTCGAAAGGCACATTAACAGGTGGCCTCATTTATTGGTAAATTCCGGTGACACACGATGAATACGTATTGCAATTCTAAATCACTTGCATGTCATTGCATTCGTGAACATACACGCGTGTTTTTGTTATTTCCATATTCCACTCCGCATGGAATGTCATTTTACAATCGAATTTCCAGGTCAGTACTGGAGAAATGCACTTCATCCGGTAACATCGTCACACTAAAATTTATTGTCTATGGTTCGGGTCGGGTCAATGAACTTTGAGGTGGTAACACTTGGTGGTCTATACCTTAACCATTCGTCGACCGAGTGTTTTATTTGTGCAGAGATTACGAACTCCGTAACAATATATAAATTTAAATGGTTATACAAGATGTCACATCGATAGCAAGCCTCTAATGGACATGTGTGCCGATTACTTCGTAAGTAGTCGATGGATTTGATATAATTTGTTTTTGAAATGTCATTTCAAAAACAAAATATATCAATCCTAACGATTGTTTGTGAAATGTTGGTACACGGTGGTACACTATTTTTCAAATTGGCTAATCCACACTCTTCGAAAGCCGGTTCCATAGATTCTGGATGAAACCACTTATTGCAAATTAGTTAAATCAATTTTGAAAAGTAGAAGCAAAAGCAGCTGTGCAACCAATATTTTCAACTTCGGTAGCAATCCAAATAATGGAAATTCTAATCTAGAAAAAGAAAATCAAGCACTAATCTCCAATCTCCAACGCGAGTTAATCTGCCTGAAAACAGATAACACAAATTATAAAAACAGAAAACAAAACCATAAACAAAGAACCGTCGGACAACGAAGTACAACCTAAAAGCGACACAAGTACAAAAGACTGAATACTCAACGGACGACGAAGAGTTAGATAGGGAAACTAACTGGATGTTGAAGGAGGGAAAAGCTAAACAAGACATGAGTAATAAAAAAAGAAGAGCTGAGTCCTCACCAGAGGTAGGTTGCCGAACGGCAACCAGCTGCCAATGGTAAAAGCCCCAAGTATTCAGAAATTCAAAGTATAATGAGTACTGTGTTATGGAACAAGTGTACAAAATCACTGCTCTGAACAATAATGTATGGAAGATTAACACTTCCAATCCAAACGCATACAAGAAACTTCAAACATCAAGGTAATGGCAAAAGGGCTACATCCATCATTGTCGTTTTAATTTGGTCCGTTTTACACTTGATACTGGAGGAATTGTGGTAGTAGATCGAAGTGATGGCGTTGATAAGTTAAACTGATTGGTCAACGCAGTAGTTACTTTGGGTGTTGAAAAGTGGCCACGGTCTGGTTTTTTAATATGCGTGAATAATTGGTTAATGGGAGCACCAGCAGGCCAAACATCAGAATTGTTAAGCAGGTCAAAATCAGCCTCCTTCAAACCAATTTCAGACGTTAGCTATGTGATCGGTTGAGAAGGATGGATCGTTTGACAGGCACTGAGACAGTTTTGATAAGGTTTATGGGAGACCACGACCCTACAATAACTTGCGGCGGCATCGATACATCATGGGCATTGGAATTAGACTTGACCACTTTGACCAGATACCTTCGATTCACTTTTCTTTAAGTCCAAATTATCAGCGGCTTTGTCAACTATCACATCAATTTTCCTCAAAATATTGGACATGTTGTTGGTTGTGGTCACGGATATGGAGCAGTAGGCGCAAAAGCAAATTCTGGTGTATTTTTTAATTGAGTTAATCGCAGCACGATCAAGCCCACTACAATCGTAACAAAATTGACAATCACAAAGATTACATGAAACGATGTCCGTAAATGTAGCGGAATTTTTTTTTCACGAGTTGCAAGACATTCTAATTGAATGAAATTAAATTAACAGCTATGCACAATTTACCGCAGATTGTTTGAATTGTCACAAATTACCTTCAAATATCACAATAGGCAATGTTGGTAGCATACAACAATTGATAACTGTAACCGGAATGATTGCTCCATCACATTTTAATAACAAAAGCTTCCTATGTGTAATTTCATTTGGAATAAATTTATTACAAAGCTCCGGAAAAAATATTCCTTCGAACGCAAAACCCCCAGGAATTTTAATTTTATATTTTACGTTTCTAATTAGTTACGACGTTACGAGGTGGAGCACACCGAACGACGAAAACAAAGATATCACAATTTAAGAAACCAACAAACAACTACAATAAGCAAAGAAATATAAATGAAAAAAAAAACTTTATGATTCTATTTACTTCATTTTATATATTCTGGTCTCTAAGTTATGGAAATTCTTGGGTTTTACATTTTCCTGATTTTTTCCGAGAAAATTTATATAAATAAAAAAAAAAAAAACTTAAAGTTTTTTTATTTAATTTTTGTATACATACAACCATATATAGACAATATAATGTCTAATCTACAATATTATTTTTATTTTTTATCTTATTAATTAAAAGAATAACAACAAATATGTACATATAACAACCGAGAAGCTGAATAAATACACAAAACCCAACAAGTCATAATAAATAAATTTAAATTAAGTTTTAATTTGGGATGTGGGCGGCATCTTTTTATGTGTATGTATCTGTGTACAAGTATTATATGGATACAATTTATATTTTTATAGTTTTCAAAAAACTATAAAAAAGTTTTAATAAAAAAGTTTGTCGAAAAACTTTTCTTAGACATTAAACGTCAAAGTTAATATTTTTTTTCTATTTGTTTTCGAAAGCTTAATTTTTGACTCTGACATAGAATTATGTGTGCGGATAGATTGCATGGCTCTAGTATTTATAGTCGAATAGTTTGTATAACGTTATATATTGGTGTGAGTGATTTTTCCTGTAACAACATCATAAAATCATTGAACTTTTATCACAAGCTGCATTACTTTGATCAAAAAATAAAATGTATAAAAAAATTTTATTTTAATAATAACCGATAAATACCAATACCAAAAAAAAAAAGTGTGGGATTTGTTCTGTAAAGTTTAGTAACGTTTAACTTTCCATCAAAGGACGAAGTTATTTTCCCGTAATACTATAGGAAATTTTTCACATAACTGTGATCAATACGTTTTAGTCAAATATCTGTAAATTAAATTTTTGTTGGTGAACTAATTTAACAAGATCAAATAACAGAACTAACCAGCGTGGTCATAGTTTTCAACTCCTCAAAAAATTGTATATCCCGATGATAGTTCAAATTGACCAGAATTTATTACAGAATTACACAAACTGATATTTGCGAAGCAAGGAAAACGGAGGAGCACCTGCGCCAAAAACTGACGGACATTGACTCGAAGTAGATTCACGGATGAAGGACGACCTCTTTAATAACAGCAATACTCATCAATATTGGAACGAGCAGGAATTGATCAAGCAATTCTTCGCCAATCACCGAGCTGAGCTAAAAGGAAAAATTAAAAGAGAGCGGTGTGATCATTACAGAATGATGATCAACAATTCATTAGGTTTCATGGGTGTTATCACCCATATGGTCACAAGCTGCACCAACTACAAGAGTATCACAAATCGAGCAAATGCATAAAGAATACAAGTAGATGCTACCACAGAAGAAGACGCCAATCAACTTACTTCATCAAGGATTACTACTCAGTATTAATCAACACCATGTGCGAAATTTAATGACGTTTGAAAACTCTTGGTGAATCAATACCAACATAAAAGTAACAACAATAAAATAAAAAATTCGGCTCCATTCAACGCATAAAGCTTCGTATACAACATCCTTATCCCAAATATGCTCAATAGGGTTTTAACCGGCACTTCGGCTTGGCCATTCCAGGAGCTCGAATTTCAAAAGTTTCATGAAATCAATTAAATGCTTAGATTTGTGTTTTGGATCAGCTAGGTGGAATATTTTCTTTAGCATACGGTAGCATTTGCTTCTTTAATATCTCAGTATAGATAAAACGATCCATAGTCCCTTCCATTCTAACTAAAGGCCCAACTTGTTGGCGAGATAAACACCGCGAGATATTTTGTGTCCAACATTAAATCTTTTGTTTACAGGAAGTCTCACATACCGTATTCCATCGATTTTTTTTTTTTTTTTTAATAAATTTATTTATTTATTTATACAATATTACAACTGATTCAGAGATCATCTAGTAATTTATCTTTCTTAAATTAAGTTCTCGGATTAAGATGAGTAACCTATTGGTTACTCATTTTATAATACTTTCTTCTTAAACAAACTGCCCAGCTCCAGCGGTTTCTGCCTTTGGAGTCTCCTCACGCCGTTAGTGGTGTCCAACATACGAAGGATATCTGCATTTTCGTGTAGAGATAAGCGCTGTACGTGTTTCCTTGCATGGTTCTTTATTTCATCGGTGACGTATTCCATCTTCAAGTCCCTATGGATGTTGTCATTCCTAATGTACCATGGGGCGTTCACAATCCCTCGTAGCACTTTATTTTGGAAGCATTGTATCATTTGTACATTGGTTTTCTTGGCACAACCCCAAAGCTGGATACCATAGGTCCATACTGGTTTTAGCATTTGTCTATATACAAGCAATTTGTTGTGTATTGAGAGCTCAGAGTTTCTACCCATGAGCCAGTACATTTTTCTATATTTGATGTTTAAATCTTCTTTTTTCTTCGAGGGTCATGCCAAGGTATTTAGCTGTATTTGCATATGGAATTTGGTTTGAGTTCAGAACCACGGGAATACAGTTTACATTTTGATTTGTAAAGTTGACGTGTACTGATTTGGCTTCATTTAATGAGATGCACCATTTTTTGGTCCAGTTGCTCACCGTTTTAACTGCACTTTGAAGTTTGCTTGTTGCTTCCGAAATATCTTTTCCAACTGTTAGAATAGCTGTATCGTCTGCAAATGTTGCTACTGTGGTACCTTCAATATTCGGTAAGTCTCTCGTATAAAGAATAAACAGAATAGGTTCAAGTACGCTACCTTGTGGTATACCTGCTGATATTCTTTTTATTTCAGAGTACTCATTTTCAAATTTGACCCTAAAGTGTCGATCAGCTATGTACGATTTAAGAATTTGATAAAATTGCTTAGGCAGGTCGCAGTTTAAATTTAAGCCCTTGGTGCCAAACTTTGTCGAAAGCTTGAGCTACATCTAAGAAAATACTGGAGCATATTTTCTTATTCTCGAGTGCATCCTCAATGACATCCGTTATTCTGTGAACTTGTTCAACTGTAGAGTGATTTTCTCTAAACCCAAATTGGTGTGGTGGAATTAAGTGTCTCTCTTCTATTATAGGTTTGATTCTTTTCAGCAACAGTTTTTCAAATATTTTTGATATGATTGGAAGTAGTGATATCGGTCTATATGATTTTTTATCGTTTCCTGGTTTGGCCACCTTCCATTGTCGTGGAACATATTTCAATCTGAAAGCTGCATTAATTAGTTGATTTAATTTACGCAAACCTTTCTCGGGAAGGGCTTTCACAATTTACCCAGTTATTAAATCATAACCTGGAGCTTTTCTGATACTTAAGTTACTATTGATTTCAGTTTTAAGCTCCAATAAAGTCACATGCCTTATGTCAAGATCATCTGCTTTGTTTACGACTGTTGTTTTTTCATTTGCTGTTTGTCTCGGTAACGGTTGAAAAGTCTCTTCTAAATAAGCAGCAAATAGAGAGACTTTCTGTTTGTCACTTTTAGCCCATGATCCGTCATCGCATTTGATAGGCAGCACATGCATTTTGGATCTTTTTAGACCCTTCGTTGCGTTCCAAAGCGAGTAATCGTCCCCGAGTTAGTTCCCCAATAGGTATTCTTTGCATTAAAATCACCGCCTATGATAAAATTTGATCCTAGTGATTTAAAAAGTCGACTGTAGTCTTCTTTATTTAATTGATGGCGTGGGGGACAGTAAGTAAAGGAGATACTGAGTTCCCTATTATTTATTGATTAAACTATTATGGTTTTAATCTGCATAATTTCTTCCTCAATGCCCGGCACTTCATAATGTTTAATATTATTTTTAACAATTACGGTAGACCCGCCTCTAGCGTTTCCTCCTGGATGAATAGCATGGTAGTATTGATAGTCACGTATTTTAATAAATGAAGTTTCTGTTAAATGAGTTTCCGAGACAAGACATATATCTATTTTTTCTAAGTTTAGAAAAATTTCTAGTTCTGGAACATGCTGTGGTAATCCATTCGCGTTCCAAATAACAATTCTAGATGATCTATTCATTTGATTAGTACAGCATTGATGTAAGCTCATTCGTAGCTTCTTGTCTATCCAGCCGCTTATATATAGCTTCTAGACCACGTTCTTGTTTTGCTAGGCGTGCATTTATCGTTTCTATACTTCGAAATATCATTTCTAGTGGATTTTCTTCAATAGTATTCTGTTGCGTTGTCTGAGAGTAGGATCTCCTCTCTGGCCCTATGGGCTCTGGTTGTGTTGGCGCTCTAGTTGTAGTTGGAATCCTTTCTCTTCTAACATTACTGTTTTGAGTCGATTGGCGTGTTTTATTTCTTAACCTTTGCAGTTGTACCGCTACTTCGCATCCTCTATAGTTGGCTGGGTGTTGTCCTTTACAGTTTATACACCTTGCAGGTTCGGTTCGACTAAGTGAACAGTCTTTCGCGATGTGTCTGCCGGCACATTTTACGCACCTAGCATCTCTCCCGCAATGTCTTTGGGTGTGGTTATAACCTTGGCATTTCTTGCATTGAGGTATTAGTTTTGTATTTTTCTTTAAAGGTTCTATTTAACCCTCATATTTAGTATTGCTTTGATATATTTTCAATTTTCTCGCTTTTGTTGAATGTGAGCATGAATAGCGGGAGCCCTCTTTTAACGATCTTGGTTCCTTGACTATTTTCAACTTTCTCTCGTTTAAGGATATTTACTGCGTCTTCAATTTGCAGTTCTTTCATTTTGAGATCTTCTATTATATCCTCCTTTCTGCAGGTGGGATGTAGACCTTCGGCCATAACCTTGATGTTTCAATTATTTTTGTCTTCATACGTATACCACTCTTTACTCTCTTCAGTGAGCTTTGTGGCTAAAGCTCTGTATGCATCGGGATCTCTTGTGTTTATCTTCCAAATATTATTGTTTAGTGTAACTACTCTATAGTCGTTTGTGGACACTGATTTCATTAGAGCTTGAATATTCGCAATTCAGTAATGCCTATCACATTGATTGGCGGTGGTGCTTTGGTCTTCATTGCAACCTTTCGTTGTTCTTGTCGTGATGTTGGGGTACAGGCACTGGATTGACAGTTTCATTAACTTTTGCTGCGAGAGCTCCTCAACTTCTTGCGAGAATTCTGCTCTTCGTTTTTTCCTTGGTCTTTTCTTCTCTTTGTGTATCCAATCAGTTTTTCTTGCAAGTTCCCCTCATCTGTGTGAAACTCAGCGTCAGTACGGGCAAGTATGCTGATTTTGTTATAACAAGTAAGAGGAGTTTTCACAACCTCTATCAGATTGGGCTTCTTTAGCTCCTCGTTTTCTTTCTTTAACTTAGCGATTTCATTGCTAAGTTGCGATGCGACTTTTTCTATTTCACTCAGTCTTCTGCGTAGTTCAGCATTTTCGATTTCCTGCTGAGTTGCGAACTCTATTTGTCTAGCTGGTGACCTACCTAATTTTGAACTTCGATCGAATGGGAATAGCAATGGTTGGCTCACCCCAGAATCCTTTAAACCGGCCTCGTTAGAGGGTGGATTAGCCAACTGAGCAGTTGGTGTACCACCTGGGGTAAAAATGGGGTTGTTGAAAACTCATTGCATTATAATGACTGGTTATTGAAGCAGCTACCAATCTAACCAGTGAAATATGCAAGTTCTCGGTGTTCGGTTATCCCGTCGTTACTCGGTCGCCAGAGCCTCGTTGGTTAATTAGCAGGGAGCACCACGTGCAGGTTAGGTTGACATTTGGGCTGGTGTATTGACCTTCTAGACCGATGCCCCTTACCCCATTCCATCGAATGACACTAACTTAAATTTGCTTTCATCACTCCACAACACATTGGACCATTCTGAACACGTCCATGTTCTGTGCTAACCGAGCAAACGCAAGACGCAACTTTCTGTTCTTTCTTTGCAGAAATCAGAGATTTTTTGGTTGGTCATAATTTTCTTGTAATTCATTTTTTATTTGCACAGCCGTACTTCGGACATCACTCGTCGATAACTTTTTTATTAAGCTATCTTCCCTGTGTAACTATTCTGGTAATTCATCGGAAATAGGGAACTGAGGAAAGAATTTATATGTAATTTCTAATTAAATATTGTTTTCCGGCCTTCTGAGGAGAAAAGTTTGATGTAAATATTTATAAATTGGGAATAATTTTTCCATACCAAGATAACAAGTATAGACTCGTCCAAATATTTTTGATCGCTATTGTATGTTTTGGAATATGCTGTAGTTAAAGGATCAAAACAACAATTAAATGAAAAAATGTGGGATGGATATTTTGATGTTGAGAAAAAAAAATTAAAAGAATATTTCCGTCTTATACAAGTTTAAATAGAAAAAACTGGGATCAGATGAAATAGTACTGTCAAAGGAATTTTTTTTCTGGGATGAAATGCTGGGCTTACTTCACATGCTTGCGAAATCAACAGAAGCAGAAACCTCGGAATACAAAGCGTCATTAGGAAAAATCGAATTTAGGAATTTACTTCGGATGTTGGTAGTAGGATTTAGTTGAGTTGTTGCAACCATGGTATTCCTGTGATTGATAATGCTCTTGCGCTCGGAGAAGATTGTGCTAAGGTGATCTCTGATATTATATGAGTTGTGGTAATAAACCTAAGTTAGACTGGTGTTATTACGCATTACTTGTTGTAACGGTGTTATAACGTAGGCACTTCGCCCCTTGGTTGAATATGGCCCAAATTGCGCTGATGAAAATTTTACTCCAGATCGAAATCTCGAAGTGAAGTGTCGTAATCATAAATGTTAATGACATAATTTTTAGAGTTGTATTTTTGCACATTGTGTATTTTACGCCAATAACTTCAAAATTATTAAACCGATCAATGGCATCTGAGTGGAATTATCCCTGTTAGTAAAATGTAAGATACAATCATGTTTTTCAGTTCGCTCTGTATTCACCAGTAGTAGTCTAGAAGATAACTCTACTGTTACGGCAGTAGAGATAGTGCCCGATTTATGATTTTATATCAAATCACACCACTTGTAGAGAGATGCTGATTAAATCTTAACTGAGCAAAGTGTGCATGATGCCACAACTATAAAGGTACACACGTGCTTTGAGCTCAATTTTTATTGACTCGTTCTTAATTTATTTTATATTATTAAACAATAAATAAAATCAAAATTTATTCATTTTACAAAATTGTAACATGTGTAGGCTAAAGATTTATGGCATGCTGAGAAAAAAGCAAACTATTTCGGATATACGAGTAATAAAAAAATTTCTACCTCATTTCCTCACTTCCTTCCCTTATAGTATACCATTATGATAATAACACCATCACAGATCAAAATCAAACACTAAATTCCGCTAGGCAACAAAATATTATCTTCTTGTCTTCATATTTTATTTTAAAACGTTGTAATTGAAATCAAAAAAATATGTAAAAAATACAACAAAAAAAAATTGCTTAACAAAAATATTTATGTTCATTTTAATTTCCAGATTTTATTTTTTTTTTTCTATTTTTGCTTTAATCTGAAGAAAATTATTAAATTTTCCATTTCAAATAAATAAAAGATTAATTTGTACGCGCAATTTCCTTCTTCTTACCAAAAATTAAAAATCAGCAACAGTAAATATTCGTGTATATTTTTAAAATTTATTACAACAACAAAAATATTGTTGGTACAACGAAACGAATACACATGGAAAATTATTAGAAGAAAATTTATTAACATTTCCACGTTATTTTTAAATCTGTATATAATACACAAATTAACATTTTATCGGTATAAATTCACGTTTGCACATTTTCTGTTGTACAGACATTTCAAGAGAGATAATTTTAATTAATTTACTTTCATATTTTCAAATTTCTTGAATATACATATTATGTAGTACTGTCAGGAAACATAATCGCACATTTTTAAACTGAAACGAAAAATTTTAATTATACAGGTGTACCTCGATTGGCTTGATATTTACGGATATATTACAAAGTAAGCAATGTACGGACGATGGGAATCACAAAATCAGGTAAAGATCAGGTTAGTGTGGTTGATTTCCTTTGTTGTAGTATGCCAGCATTTTGCAAAATCCTAGTTCACTACCAGGTTGGTTGGTCTATCTGTAAATAATGTTATTCTAAAAAACTCTCTCTCTCTCTTTCGCTCTCTTTCTTTCTCTCTCTCTCTCTCAGCTATTTCTCTCTTTTCTCCCTCAGCTATTTCTCTCTCTAGCTTTCACATTCCTTGAAGGGTTTTTGCCGGCTACGCAGCCCGTCCACCATACGACATCCATATTATGTGGAGGTGTTATGCGATGTCGTCGCTCCAGCACAGTCAAGGTTTTGCTGGCTGTTGTTGGAATCCTTTATGGCGGACCTAGTCACCACAATTATTAACGTTATTATTCAATTCAATTTTCACTCAAAAATTCTGAAATTTAGTTGAATTTTCATTTTAAATACGAACTGGAATATTATTTCAAATCAATAATTAAACGAAATTAAATAAAATAAAATTTTAATAATTTAAAATATTTCAAAAATCCACTTAAACTCCGAACAAAATTTTATTTTGATACTAAAGATTTTTCACTAAATTTTATGCAAATTCTAAACAAAAATATTACCCGGGAATTTCTTTGAAGTTCATTCGAATAAAAATAAAATCTGATTTTAAGTTGGAAGTTCGATTTGAGTTGTAATTTATTAATAGAGAATTTCACTCAAAAATAAATTACGTGACTAAACTTCTAATAAGAAACTGTATTAGTTAAAATTTTGAATAAAGTTTTATGATCAAATTTAGGGATTACTATATTTGGTTTAAATAGAACAAAGTTTGGATAAAAATGTCAGTCATCTAATTTCATAGCATTCAAATTTCACTCAGTCTGACGAACACTGTTGATAATAATTAGACGGGCTTATTACTGTTCAAACTCAAAATTTTGATTTTGAAAACATTACAACGCTATTGCTAGATGTAATCTTGAAAATTGTGACGACTCAATTTTTCAATGAATCTGAAATAGGTCAATATATTTTGAGAAACAAATCTGGTGTAATTAAACATTTTTTTTCGTGAAAAGGAACATTATTTCAAATAAATATTAAGGGCAAAGATAAATTAATTTAAAATTTCACTCAAACTCTGAAAGAAATTTAGTTTTGATACAAAGGGCATTTCTAAAGATTCCAATAAAATTAAAACTTTATTTTGATGTAGGATTTTTCGTTTTGAATGAAAAAATTTTTTACTCAAAAATAAAATATGACTAAAAAATAACATAAAAAATGTATAAAAAAATTTCACTCAAAAATTAAATTCTAGTTTAAATTGGCTCTGTAAGAAAAAATGACTTCGATTTTCAAAAACTAAAATAACTTCAGGTGTGTCTATCGCTCTTAAATCAGATTGAAAATTTTTTAAAGTAAGAGTAGCAACCAAGCCAAGAATTAAAGCTTCAGATTTATTAGCAAAATCGAGTTTTTATATAAGGGATCAATGAATTGAAATCAGCAAATTACAACAATCTATTTCCACTGTTTTTTTAGTAGTGAAACAAATAATAGAAGACTTACAAACAAATTTGAAAAAAAAAAAATATTAAAGTAGCCGGTTAAAATTTTGAACAATGTAAAGAATTTTAAGCCAAATTATATTCCGCTGACGGAAATTTCGTAGAATTTCAATGTTTTCACATCTTCAATAATTTTGGAGGTTCCTCTGCAACACTTTCGGCCACATCAGCAATGTTCTCACTACAACGTTCACTTTTTGGTCTGCCAGACGTTTTCCGATCTTCGACATAACCAGTCTTTTCAAATTTTTTCACTAACCTTTGAGTTGTTGCTCAAAAATCACGAATGTCAAAGATGACTTAACAATAAAGGTTGCGTTTATAAATTATTTAGTACTGACATTTAAGCGTAGCTTTTGAGAGACCCTTTATATATCGCTCATTTACTGCAAGATTGACACAATCCAAAATTTTTAATTTTTCAGTAGAACGATTTGAAATTATCACTCAAAATTGTGTGTAAAAACGGCGTTTATACATTCTGATTAGTAAAATCAATTTTTTTCTCTTCATACTAGTTTTCAATATCGAAGAATGTAAATTTCTTCGGCGAATTGAGTGATTTTTTATATGGGATTTTACCTTATTTGCTTGCAATAACTACATAAGAGGGTATGGTTTGGCCCAAAATAATAAAAATATAATTTATTTAGTAACGTTTGATTCGAATATCTTAGAAATGAGTGAATTTTGAGTTGTGTCACTGTTGCAGCAAATGAGCGAAATATATAAGTACATGCGTATAGGCTAAACACTCAAAAGGGTAGGTCAAACTTAATTCAATTAATTATAAATTACATACACAAAACTAATTTAAATTAAATAAGGCAATTAAATCAAATAAAAAGTTTTATGGCAGTGAAGACGGCAGTGAAGTTTCTAACAAAAAATTTAAACTTCTTTTATGGATTAGTGTTACACTGTTAAAACATATTTTTTAATGAGGGAGATATATCAAATTAGAAAAAGACGAGAAGTGCTCTCCCATTCTAAACAGTTATACATTTCCGACATTTTTCAAATTGGAGTTTTATATAAATGTAATATTGAAAACTACATATTTTAAAAACAATTAAAAAAAGTACTAAAAAATTTAAAAAAAATCTAAACAAATTTATTACAATCAGTAATTTCTTGTAATTGCATGGATTCTTCTAACAACTATTAACTTCCATTATCTTCACATTACAACAGTCTAACTAATTTAATTTTTGACTATTCACAAAAAGGTACCAAGGATTATTGTAAGACGTGACAAACAAGAAAAAAACGATAGTTTTAAACTGTCTATTTGCCATGTCTGCCGTCTTCTCAATTTTCAATTTTTTACTTAATTTGTATGGCATACTGTCCGTGTAATTTTTTAATTTATAATCGGCGCATTTATTCGACCAACATCGAATATCGAGCCGCTGCGTAATTGGAACTTGTTTTAATCCCGAACCTCCTAAAAAACTGCTTTTTAATCCCTTGTACTATGGTACCTGATCCATTTAGCGTTGCCCAGGTAACACTACCCTCCATATAACTTCCATTTCTGAAAACCCCCTCTCACCCTTTAAAACTTTTTATATTCAATTAAGTGCCTTTTTAATTTTTCACATAAATTAACTTTGAAAGATTCACACAAAAATTAGGTTTAGGAAGAGCTACAAATATTCTAAGATCGTCGTGGTATTCCCACATAGGTACTGTTTGGCCTTTTAACAAACGCCATGTAATGCCCCATACCACTAGTTGCCGATGGATGATGGTATTTGATAATACTCGTAGATTTTGTTGCTTGCGGCAATTGAATTCTCTATTTAATTGATTTAAAGTCATTATTAGAAAAGTCTAAATGATCTATGGATAGAGAGTGTGGCTCTTTTGTTAGAAAACCGCCACAATGAAAACATTTGTATTTTACCAAAGGGTTAGGATCCATGATATGCTTCTCCATTTCCAATATATTGGATAACATTGAAAGCGAAGTTCCAGTGGTGTTATTTACTAATAAAATCGAGAAACGATTCATAAGAATCTCGGACCGTGCAATATAGATATCTCGCTTTAGTCCATCGGTTATGAATTTTAAAATAGTAAAAATTTGTGTTGGCTGACTCGAATAATTTTTTGTAAAATTCTATATCTTTCCTGCGGTATATAATATTTGAGTCAAAGAATCGAAATCACATGTCTCAGAAATGCTGATTCTTTTCTCATCACCCTTGTAGTGGACAAACCCGTTTGGCAATATTACTAAAAGCTCATTTTTCATAAATTTTACCAAATCAACACTTCCATTATCATTTAGCTTTACATCTGCTACATTTTGATCGTCTGACTGCTCAAGCTTTACTCGTATTTTGTTTATGTTCTTTGCATTATGTTCCTTGACCTTCTGAGCGAGAAATTGTTTCCGTAAATATCTCTTTAAAACTCGGTATCCAATATGTTTTGGAGACCTATATTTATAATTTTTTTAACGTCATATTTCTTCGTGCATATTTGGGCAGTTCGATTCGAAAGGGTCTCGTGAAGATTCTGTCTGTATCTTTTTATCTGCCGTTTTTTTCGTGTTGCTCGTTTTCGAAGTGGATTATAGCATATTCGAAAACTCTATCCTCTTTAAAATGCTGGCGTTTTTTTCGTTCAGGAAACTGACAAATCGGCATACTTTCAATTTTTTATTGTCAGTATATTGGTTTTTAACTAAATGGAACCAATTTTCCAACGAAAGTGAGCACACCAGATGATTATTGCCACTTTATCATTTCTTGGTAACACATTATTGATTAAAATATTATAAGTATAATCCAAATAGTTCGCAACTGTCATTGTGTTCATAGCTTGCAATGAGGCTATTATCGAAGCCCATAACCAGTCCACCACATAACACTTCGGTAAATACGTTTTTGAAACATGTAACATCTCCGAATGAACATCCAGAAGAAACTGTCTTAGTGATTTCGACCCATGGAAGCCATAGATATCATCTCGGCAATCGGAATAATTTTGCTGTTTATTTTAAAAATACATGCATAGTATAAAATTATTTTTAAATTAAGTTCGCAACATGTAGATTTTCGTACTACGTTACCAGTAGCAACCATGTAAACTATCGAACTAACTATTGTACTTAGCAACTAATCCAACCTGCGAATCGCGTAACATTATTACCTTCGAAGGGTGTGAGAAAGAATAAACGTGTTTACTTTTTTGCGGTTCAGTACAAGTTTTATAAAACATATCCGCGCTGTCACAATCTGAAATAATATCGTGTCTTTCTAAATGTTCCGATCGGATTTTCCGCAACACTTCATTTAATGTTATCCGTTGAGAATTCCCTGTGTGGATGCCAAATTTATGTCCGAGTTCTTAATCCACTGTAACTCTAAATTGTGTGGTGTATTATGGAAAAGCAAAACTTTTAACTCTAGTCGTCGTTTTCCTCTAGTTTGAGTAAATAATTTATCACCGGTTTGAAAATACTAAGCTGTTGTTCGTCAATAAAACATCCATAAATAACAATGCTGTTTTGAAAAATTGATTTCTAGTGTGAAGTCCCGAATGAAATCTCACACGAATTAAACACCATACGAATTAAATAAAAAATTGTGGAGGCCGCTGGGACATGAAATACAGGCATTACTTATTACATAGAGCTATTGTAACCTCCTGTGGCCCTATTCGGGCGTTCCCTGGGAATACAAAATTGGGCAAGATATTTTCATAGCGTTTTTGTCTAAATTGTATTTTTCTGGCCTACTGAGGGAATAAGTTTGGTGTAAGTATTTTGGAAACAAAGTTAAATTGGAAAATATTTATCTCTATAAAAATTTTGTGAAACAAACGTTTCCCAATCAACTTTGTTTTAAAAATGGTTACACTAAACTTTTTTCTTCAGTATAGGCCAGAAAAATTGTATTTCTATTCCCAGTGAAAGCCATAATAGTGCCACTGATAACGACTTAGAATAATTCTCCTGACGCTTTTGGCATTATTTGAAATATAAATTATTTAAACAGTACAAATCTTCATGTTATACATAATTATTTTAAAATTGAGAAATCGGGAGGCCGTTATATATATGGCATACGGGTCTATTAGTTTTTATCACTTAAAACTATTTTATTGACTTGATGGCATATTATAACAATCCTTTAAACGTTTCAAAGCATGTTTTTTCAAAAATTTCCACTCAAAATTTTTATGAAAAGTAGGTTAACAGTGTAACACTAATAGAATGATATATTTGTTATTTGTTACAAACTTCACGCCCGTGCAGTGAAATATATCCCAAATAACAAAAATAAACAAATATTAGTAAATACACTGTTAAAAAACTTCTTATAAAAGTTTTGAGTGAAAACTAGAAAATAAACTCAAAAAAATTTATTTTAAATTCTTCATATTAGTCTGGAAAAATCTCATTTTTAAGAAGGATATAGCTGGATATAGCAAATTTGTGTACAGAAGACAAATAAGACAATCAAGTGAGCTAATGGACATTTCCATAAAAATGGGACACTTCTGAATTTTGTTCTGCTGTAAATTAAGTCAATTCGTTTGATTTGATTCACCTCAAAATTCACTCATTTCTAAGATATTCCAATCAAAATATTCCCGATATTTCATATTTTGATTATTTTGCATCAAAACATATTCGCTTATGTAGTTATTTTTAGCAAATTAGGTAAAATTCCATAAAAAATCAGTCAATTCGCGAAAGGAATTAACATTTTAAGATATTGGAAACTATTCTAAGAAAATTTGCAAAATATTAAAGAATTATAAAAATTAAGATCTGATTGTGGATGTGTGTGACAGAAAAAAATATATATTTTACTAATCAGAATGTATTTTTATTTACTTTTGAGAAACGCTATTTTTACAAACAATTTTGAATGATATTTTCAAATTGTTTTCCTGAAAAATCATGGATTTTGTCGCAGCAAATGAGTGGAATACTAAAATCGTGCAGTTTGTCGGAAAATTCTACGTATGTGCGAATATTAGCTTTAGGTTGACACATTGTGCGGGCGGTGAAATCCCTTCATGGGATGTGAAAGCCAGAGAGAGAGAGAGAGAGAGAGAGAGAGAGAGAGAGAGAAAAAAAATCAAATGAGGATTGGTATTAGTTTTCGTTCTCACAAATCTAATTGATTTTATTGGATTAAGTAGTAGACACAAACAAATAAGTCTAAAATCATTACAAAAAGGAGAGAGGAGTCAATTGTTTGTGTAAGCCTAATGCAAATATTATTTTATAATGAAAACTTCTGTCAAACTCTACGATAATATAAAGAACTTAACTAAACTAATACTACTCAAACCAAAAAAATCGATTAGATTTGCGAGAACAAAAAATGATACATCTCCTCCAAATTATTTGTTACTTTTTCTATTGCTTCTATTGCCACTGTTTTTTGTCTCTTTCTATATATAATTATTTCGCCAAAATTTTGGTTTAGCAGTGTAATTACTAATACATGTTCTGTATTAAAAGTTTTTTATTGGATTTGTATAAGTAGACGGGATTTTTGGTGGGACAAACTTCACAACCGTAAAGTTTTCTGTATTTCTTTGTTATTGCTGGTTATTTTTGTCGAACTTCCATTGACTCACTCCTACGACCACTTCAGCTAGTGGGCTAATGGCTGGTACGGGAACAAAGTTCTATATGGTTCTATTGTTTTCATTCGATACGAGCGATTTTTAGCTGTTGTCTTTCGTTCGATAGCCACTCTGTGAAATCCGAATGGGACCGTTATCGCTGTTTTTTTGGCATATCACCTTCTGCGATAAGAATCTGATCTGAAATTTGTTACACCATGGTACGGCATTGAAACATGCGCTAATATAGCATCGCTAATTCCTGTATTGTCGGTTTCCATATCAATTTGAGAATCATAAGACACGGCTGGAATTACCCACACCAGTGCTAGCCACCAAGGCATCGGTTTTTAAGATTTTATCTTCCATAAGATTCAAATCGATATCGAATACCAATTTTTGGCCAACAATATAATTTAGTCATATCAGGTATACACCTTGATGATAAGTTTCAGACAATATAAAATGGTACACCACATTTTCACTATATAGTTAGTGTAGTAAACAATCTCCAACCTCTTAAATCTCATTTCCCAGGATAATTGTTCTTTCCTTATATCCGAAACACAATCGTAAACAAAAAAAAAACTTTATCCGTAATAAACATAACCAACACGTTTGATAATATGTATAAAATAAAAACCCAAGACAATGTTATACCATAATAAATCTGGACACCAAATATTTCTTCTAAAACATTAGATGAGTGTGTGCGACCGACGAAGGCAACGACGTTTTGTGTTGCGGAGGAAAATTTATAACGAAAAACAAAAAAAAAGGAAACAATAAAAGGTGATGATGAACACCGTTTTACTTCTTTGCCTTGGTCGTCATCTTATATATATTTTTTTCTGGTATATAAAGGCTATATAGTTCCCTAAAAAAAATTCCGTTCCATCCACACAAAGAAAAGGATGTACACCTAAAGGTCAAATGTAAGGGTAACATTTTCAATTTTTTATTTTTTTTTTTTCTATTCTTTGGTTCGGTGTCGTGTCGTCTCTTTACTCTGGAAAAATGGGTTCATGTATTATTTAGTTAGTTATATTTTTATCTACTGGCTGTTGTTATGATTTAAAAATAAAAGAAAAACGAAACAGGATTAAAGTATCAGTTTTTCCCTTTTTTCCAACACATTTTATAATGAATACGATGAGAAAATGTAAAAAAGATAATTTTATTAGTTGTGCTGTGCTGGGGGGGCGGGGGGGCGACTCATATTACCAAATCTGGTTTAGCTAATATTATGTGACATTGAATGGGATAAGATTAAATTTGGTAAATTAAGAATTATTCTTAAAATAGAGCAAGTTTCATACCCAGTGTATTTCTTTCTTCCGACTGCTTTGGTTTCGAAACGAGAGTCACAAGGACTAATAAATTATGTCAAGCAATCGTTGGCCTTCTGTAAGTAAACAAAAGAGCATCATATGGCACTCATTTAACCATAACCTACCGGTAAGCACTATATCATCATATATTTCTGTATTTTCACAAAACAAATCATCCCACTTTTCAAATTTAACCTAGTTTCCAGTTACTAACATGTGAAACGTGACCCTATGTTTTCTTAACGTGTATACCTACAGTTAAAATACATTCACAAAATCCTACACAATTACATAATTCTATGAAATCAGGAACATTTCAGAAATTTTATTCTTAGTACTTTACAGTACAGCAGAATTCGAAATATAAGGAAAATATAAAAAATGTATTTCGATATTTAAAATATTTCAAGGCAACGATGCTAGGATAGGTACGTATGTGTACCTGTGTTTTATTTTCTTACTTGGTTTAATGTTACTCTAAGTTTACGGATATGAACTGAAATTGTGTCTATGCGAGCTTCTGCGGAAAGCCCGTGTAAGGCAGCCTATTTGCTTTTAAGTGACATGGGAAGGGTATTTGTTATACCACCAAAAATTTTACCCATTGCGAGACCTCGTGAAAGTTTCATTCTTGCTCTCTAGATTTTAATTTCAAATTACAATAAGTTGTTTTTGTAAAGGCGAGATATCAATGATCATCGAAGCAAGCAAATACCACGAGCCTTACACAATCTTCAGAAATATGTGCTTCGTTTGAAAACACAGATACTTCAGTATTAAATTAAGTTTATATTAGCTTACAAACAAAACAAATGTAACTACTATTTTTTTTGTTGACATTTGCTACTTTGACAGGCTGACATTTAATAACCTTATTCCTGCCGAGCTGTGACTTTGGATCACAGTTTAATTTTAATTAATTATAATTTCTCCGAAATAGCTTGTATACGTAAATCATCCATATCTATTTCATCATTTACCTATTTATTTTAAGAAAAATTCTTTCTTTTTATCTTTAGTCCTATACATTCATTATTCCAGCCCTAAATATATAAATATTACATTAACTGAAATTTGATAGGATCAGCAGTTTATTGGCGGAGTGCAAACAGCGAATTAGTTGCACAGATTCGATGCCTTGGTCCACCAACTTGGTTTTTGACATTAAGTTGTAATGATCTTAATTGGTAACCAATGGAATTGGTAATAATCAAACACGAGCAAATTGGATTGAAATAAATAAAGAAAAAATTGGGAAAATTGTGAAAGTTTTTCTATTATTGTTTTACAGCGCACAGCAACTATGAAGTTAAGAAAAACGTGGTAAATCTGAATCAACTAACAGTGATGATAGCGTCATTTCGCGATACTGGCGCTAAGTTGTGAAAAAATTCTTGATTGCTCGTGTTCAGTAAATAATTTTGATTGCGTCATTCCATTATATTGACGCTAATTTGTGAAAATTTTATGGATTGTTCAAACTTAATAATCAACTGTGAAAGTTTTATTCCGCGACTTTAGTGTGAACTTGTGAAAATTTAAAACCGAGTTACGCAGCCTTAAACGTATTTATAAAAACATTATGAGCATTGGCAGATTTGGTAACCAAATAAAAGATGTGACCAGGATTTAAAATGTTACAGTTAATTTTAAAAATGTTTCAGGATGAATGTGCGAACGCGAATACCGCATCCTCATGGAAATGACAACAATGTATTGATGGTAGATTTCTTGGAACACCAGAAAACATTCTTAGAAGGAATGTCAGAGAAATGAAGAGCACTAGAAACTGAAGTGCGGTTACCAAAGGTAAATATTCCAAATTTTCTGGGCAGTACTTGGATGTCGCATCTTCCAAAGATTTGTGAGAAGCTTCGGTGTATTACATTTCAACAATTCTGCAACTATATATAAACTGCAATATTTGAAGAGTCTTCTTAAAGATGATGCAGCTCAATTAGTGAAACATCTTCAGATAACCAAAACTAACTACACTGAAGCTTGGGAAAAACTAAAAACGCGGTACGAGAGAATAACTCAGGTCGTGAAGCAGCTACTTGATCAATTCATTCATCAGCCATGAGTTAAAGAAGGATCATCCAAGCAATTAAGTCAGTTATGTAATACTTGGCCAGAATGCCGAAACTCGTGATCCGTGGATGATTCAGCTATTGTTAGATAAACTGGATGAAGAAACAAAACTAGCATGGGCATTGTTACGACTACGTGTTCGTAACTATCTCTTTTTATATTTTACTCCTCTCGATTTGTGTCTTTGCTTAATCGGTTGGGTGGTTTGTGACTTCGCTTCCGGTATTAATTGTTTTGGTACACCTTGTTTTGGTAAGAAGAAATAAAAATTGAGAGCGAGCGAGACCAATATGCATCGAGTGTGTGCAAAGCAAATCGCTCTGGAAGAATGTTTTTTCTTATATGCTTCTCGTTTACATCAATGCGAATTGATGTAAACGAAAAACAGAGTAGAAAGAAAATTCTTCTAGAACGTTTAGCGCATCGTTATTTGGTGTGAGAATTTTTTTTTGTTAGTTAGTCTTGTTTGGAATTTCAAAAATAATAGAGGCTAGTTTTAGATTTTGAGAGTTAAGTTTGGTTTGTCGGAAAAGAAAAAAACTCTGGTTTTGTAATTTGGGAAAATAAAGATTAATTTGGAATGAAGTAGTTGGTTAGAAACTCGAACAATTCAACCATTTTTGTTAATTATGAAAATAAAAATATTGAAATTTATTAAGATTATGTTGTTAATTAACCATAAAAATCATAATGTGGTAAACTTTTAAAGATTTTTTTTATTTAATAAATATAAATAAATCGGAAAACTATAAGTGCGTTTCGAATTAGTGTATCGTACCAGACGATTTGTCTGAGTGTTTTTCTCATTTGTGTTGTTGCAAAATACGGAATTCTTTTACGGGTACCGTGAACCTTATTTTTCTCGAAGTTGTCGTTTCTTTTTCTTTGTTTTTTTTTTTAATTAGTAAACTAAAAAAATGAATTCTTAATTTTTCTCGGTTTGGTATGGTGAGGGGGATTTCTCTTTCCATGTCGACGTAATGTTGGCGGTCCCTTGGTGCCCGCATCCGAAATCGAAACCGGTGCCTACCACCGTTTGAGTTCGGACGGATGCGCGCATCAAGGCACCTCTCTTCCTTTATAATTTTTTTTTTTTTTGCTGTTCGTTCCTCAGGTTCCAGCCGACAAATTTCAGCGAAACTCGGGTTTATTATTATTATTTGCGTTTTTTTTATTTATTTTTAAAATCTCTGTAATCACGGTGTAGACCAGGAGCCATGCAATCCTCTGTACAAGTGGTGGTAGCACTCAAGGTCTGCGTGACATTAGGACTAATATGAGAGTAAGTGAGCGTTCTACTTTCTGTGTGCTGTTACTGATTGCAGTAGTCACAATTTGGGACAACTTTGGCAAATCGATTGAATGCCGTATATTGTTAGACTCGGGTTCGCAGGCATCATTCATCACCGAGTCATGTGCCCAGTGACTACAACTCAATGGAAAAAACGCGAACATTCTGATTAGAGGGATTTCCAATACAGGACTCCAAACAAAAGGCACAATGGAGGTGAAGCTTCAATCGCGAGTTCACCCTCAAGAAGTTTTAAAAATAGAAGCATTCATATTAAACAATCTGCCAAAGTTACCTATTCCTGATTTTTATGTTGATGAAGAAGTTACATCTAAATTCCAACTTAATGATCCAGAATACATCCAAACAAGTGATATAGATATTTTCATTGAAGCCGATGTATTCTTCTTAATTTTCAGAGAAGGACAAATTCAAAATATCAGTGGAATCGGTTATCTATTGGGACAGAACGGCTGAGTCATTTCATGAGTTTCTTCAACGAATGCCGAAAATATCTATTGTTTAGTGGCTACATTTAAAGTCGATTTAGAGACAAATATTGATGAAACTCGTTGACGGTTTTGGGAACTCGACGAACCATGGAATGAGCAGCATTACACTCCTGATAAAACAGCATGCGAGAAAGACTTTACTTCAACGGTTTTACGAGAGGATTCCGGAAGGTACACGGTGCAATTACGGTTGAAGCAAAATACGCCAAAATTGGACAACTCTTACAATGCTGCTCTACGGAGGTCTTACACGTTAAAGAAAAGGCTGAATTTAAATCTAAAACTGAAGGCGGAATACAAACGGTTCATAGAGGAATACGTGTAACAGGGTCATATGAAGAGAATTGATGCAAAAGAAGTTTATTTACGTGAAGAGGAGTGTTACTACTTATCATGCTAAGGGAAGATACTAATCATGCTAAGATCCTCGAGTGAGGTTTCATTAAATGAAAAATTGCGAGTGAGATATATTAACGAGATTCCGAACTTACAAATTTGTGGTGACTGCAGCCATCGAGAAGATGTTTCGGCAGGTCGATCAAAACAAAATCAAAAAGTAGTGATATACAGATTGAGTACGGTTATCTACGGTACACCATTCTTGGCTATAAGAACACTCCATCAGTTTGCGAGCGATATCCAACACATACATCGTCTAGCTTCATCCCCTATAAAAACAGAGTTCTATGTAGATGATTTTCTTTCAGGCGCGGAACATGTTGACGAAATACAAAATTTAAAAATAGAAATGATTAAGGCAATAAAAAAAGGAAGTTTCATCTCCGAAAATGGCAGTCAAATCTACCAAAATTATCAGAATCTGCCTCTGATAAGACGATATATCCATGGGTGATTCATGCATGATTAAAGTTTTCGGACTTCAATGGAATCCTTTAATGGATGTGTTCTCATTTAAAGTGAATTTTTTAGCTGAATTGGTACCTAGAAAGAGTAAGATGCTATCAAATTCTTCGAAAAAATCCCTTGGATTTTTGTCGCCAGTCACGATTACATTAAAAATAACATTCCAATGATTGTGGTTGGAAAAGCTAAATTGGGATGATCTCTTACCAGATGTTCTTCCTTCTAAGTGTTAAATTCTAGACCCTTAAGGGGCCTCTCAACAACATGAGTACCCAACAGAGATCTGAACTTCAAACTTACATAGACTGTTAAGATCGTAGCTGTTAGAAAAACTTAAAAAGGATTTTTGCAAGAGGCGAAGCAGTGAATATCTTTGAAAATAAAACAAGGCAAAAAAACCACGTACAAAACCACATTCAACATCAGAGATCTAGTTCTTCTAATAGGAGAAAATTTACATCGTCGAGTCGAAAAGTTTCACAAAAATATTGGTTTTACTAACAGCAGGATCAATACCATCAGATAATGCCGATGATACTGTTGAGAGTAGTAATATGGCAGGAACAACAATGAAGTACAACATATCACGATTTACTTCACACATCCTAGATTCGGAGTGAACGGAAGATTTTACAATACTTTAATATTACACGCTATTGAGTGGAGCTAGACTACCTTGAGCATTATATTCGTCAGCTGGACAGATTCTGTACAGATGGATACTGAGAAAACACTGCAAAAACGATTGTGTTCCAAATAAAAGCATCTTATCTTGATTTCAAGGAGCCAAATAACATAATAAATACCTTAGGCGGACAAAAAATTTCGCACAAAGAGAGCAAAGAGAGCATATACAAATAAAGTTGAAACCAACAATATTACGAGAAAATTTTACAACAAAATATGCCGGTATTGGAGTCAACAATCGGCTTGATTAAACATACTTACGTGGTTTCCTCCTCATAAATAATTTGACATTCACTATACGAAATATTCTGAATAAATACATATGTTTCCATGGCAAATTCACTGCCTTAGCACTAATACTATGATGAAAGTGATCAAACTTCGCACATATCAATCCGCAATAAACAACACTGTCACAGAGTTTCATAGAATATAGCTAAACTTTCAAGGATATAGCTAAAAAACTAACTTTAGCTAAACTATGTGAATGGAGAAATATTTATCTTCGAAATAAAATTTCTACTGGTTCGAAGAGCACAATTTCGTTTGCACCAAATTATCTATCAGCTGGAATTCGTATTCATAAGACCAAATTCGACCAAAATCAATAAATGAAGCTCTCTGCTAATAAATCTACTTCATGCACCGTCTAACTAGCAAAATGGGCATCACTACACTATGAATCCCCCCCTCCCCCCACACTATGAACGAGCAAAAATACTAGATTTCTGTATCTTAAGAATAGATACGTTCACAGTATTGGAATCCTGCAGAGAACATAAAATGTCAACCTAATTACAAGGTTTACCGAAAATATGAACATCTAAACACCTCATTATATTTACTGCAGACCCCTGGGCTTACCACGGATTTGGATCTTGTAACCGAGCATTTCGGATAAACGTAAACAATTTATTTTCCTGGTTGTTACGAAGATTTTGGTATCGGTGGAGAAAGGATCTGTTAGTCATACATTGAGCAAGGAGAAAAGAGATCAACCTAGGATGGCCAAACGTCAGTTTCTTGTTACAGGAGTTATATCTTGCCTTGAGAGTTATATAGAGAAGGTACGGCCAGCAGAAAGAGCTCACCACGGGAGGAAATGGGAGCCTTTTTCGAGCAAAGATTCTAACCTTGCTTTTCAGCTGTTTTAAAGTTTCGTATGAGCAATAGTTTGTTCCCCACAGTGTGCAAGTTTTTTTTTGGCTTGGTGGTCGTTTGATTGGCTTGACAGTTCGCCCCATGTGGTGATGCAAAAGGTGCGGATTGCAGAAAATAAAAGGATATGAATACCCCTGTCTTGTGGAATTAGGATATGAATCAGCAGAGAAATTCAAATGCCCCGCCTTTGCCACCATATACATAAACACGAAGACAGCGATGTAAGACTAAAGTAGTTTCGCTCCTCTTCCTCGTTTACTTTCTATAGTGATAGGCTCCGCATAGTCAGGGATGGACGAGTAGATTACGTAAGGTAATCTACGTAGTTGTCGACACGTAATCTAGCACGTAGATTACATACCGATTTTTTGCTTTTCAGACGTCGACAATGTAGACAACATCGACAACTTAGAAAATGATATTAAAAACTAAATTTTTAATTATTTTACGTTAACCGCACTATTAAAATTGATGAATTTATTTAAATTTAATTCTAACATTTTTACAAGCATTTTATAAATTAAAAATAAATTTAAAATCTCTGAACTAGAGGCATCTATCTATCTATCTAAAACTATTGAATATTTCAATAGATTATATGCTTTGCGCGCCATGTTTTATCAAATAGATATATCCCTTTTGTGTTTTACTAACACAATTGTGTGGGTACGGCAAAAGTACCATGTCAAAAAATTATTATTATGATTATTTACTCGCACATTTGTGTGGTTTGGACTTTAATAGAGCCATTTCTTTTTTTGGTTGAAAAAGGGATATGTAAACGAATAATTTATCTTATTCGAAGATACTACAATAAAGCAAAATTAAATAAAAAGTCAGCATAAATCATAAATTAAATAATTATTCGCCGCGTAGTAATGAATAGTAGAAGCTTCAAAATTTCATTCGAGCGAAATCACGATAGACTCAAATTTTATTCAAATCCGCAAATATAATATGACCTTTTTCGATTGTTAAAGAATTTATTTCGATAATGGATAATTACGCAATAGTTTATTACGCAATTTATGATACAAATGTTAGGCACAGTGTGTTTTAATGATTGATAAATACAGTGCCTCAGTAGTAAAGGTAATTTATGCTGAGTTTTATTATAAGTTTCGATAGATGGCGTAAATTAATTTTTGAAGTAGTTCTCGACGTTATCGACGTAGTCGACGACTTGTCGACGTTGTCGATGAGTTGTCAACGAAATCAAGTAAAAACTAGTAGTCGATGCGTAATCGCCCATCCCTGCGCATAGTCCACCGCACCTACTAAATGGTAAATCATGGCAAATGTACCAGCCGAACGAATCAAGCCTTCCACTTGATTCGCTCGGCTGGTACATTTGCCATGATCTGTTTGCTTGTTTTAGCTCGCATTCGGGTATACATTACACAATTTCGTAATATATGTCGCATTCTCACTTCAGCCTATCGTTTCGCCATTTCTATTTATTTTAGAACTGTAGATGATTCTTTGTAGGGGAGTGTAGAGGTTTCCGATCTTCAATAGATGGTTTCTAATTGACTTCATGTCGGCCTCCCATCAATATTTTGCAAGGTTATTGGGGTAGATACTCTATCGGCTACCAAGCAAGCAACTTGCTAGTCGTAAAAATATTGTTACGATTTTGCCTTGTCACTCAAGGTTCGAATCACTGGATTGTGAATAAATACAACTGCTTCAAATTTGAACTCACACAATTTATTTACACAACACAATTTATTATACAACACAATTTATTATACAACACAAAATTCCCAATTAATTATTACAAGTATAACACACTTTTTAATTATCACTTTAATAATCGCTTTAATAATCACTTTAATAATCTTTCTATTTAACCTTCACTGTATCACGTTTAAAATAAAACTCAGCATTCCACGTCAACGCGCGAATTATAGGTTTGAAATAAAACTGTTATATTTTTATTTTAAACTTTTATATAAATTTATTTTATTAACAATATTTTTGTATTCTAAAACTTTTATATAAGTTTATTATTTTATTAAAATTATTTTGTTGTGGCTCGATCAACTAACTTAACAAATCTAATTTTTATTTCATCTTCTTAACATTCATTTACTTTTAGTTCGAATCATATATTACATTATGTCGAATCATCAATATGTGTTCTTTTATTTAAGTGCGATGCACTTTACATTATTTTAGAATCACATTACATTTTGTTTTGACTAATAAGAATATAAGATCGAATTATATTTTGCAACTACATTGTATGATTATATTATACGATGGTTACAGTGCTACATTGTATGATGATATTATACGATGGTTGCGATGATGATATTTTATAACTGCATTGTATGATGATATTATACGATGGTTACAGTGATGAAGTGGAACGTAACTCGCGCCTTTATATACCAAAATATTTGTTTCTAGAATAATCCTAAATGCGAATCGAGCAAATATGTTAGTATAGAAATGACGCCTAAATGTTGAGTATAAATCATAAATGCAATTGAACAATTAATGAAATTAAGTTATTCTATTCCAATCCAGGTGTCACCGTAACAATATTAACAAACATTTTATGAAAAATATAATTTGAAATTCAATTGTCCTTGGCAAAATTGATTGAATAGCCAGGATCTCGACTAGCAGACATTCCTTTCTTCTAGCCAATCGAGTAACTACCCAATCAATTCAATTACGTTTCTCACTTAGCTCTGAAACACGAATTCAAAGGTTTCCCAGATTTTTTTTATGAATTGCAAAATCATTTTAAATCAAAACTCACACGATTCAAGGTTATACTTACTTTTGCCAGAAATACGACAAAATTAGAAAATCATCTTGTTCATTGGAATTTGATTGGCGTAACTGGAAAACATAACGTGATTAATGAGAACCGGGAAAAATCCTCCATAATAATCATTTGAATTGCAAATCACAAGTCACTCGATTTGGTCATTTGCATTTTTGTGGTCTTTGGAGCTTGTTAGGCCTAACTTCAAAACGTAACTTGATTGATAAGAAGCGAGTCAACTGTTGATTAGTATAATCATTTGAATTGCTAAAATATTGTAAATCAAAAATAACCCGTTTCGGGACCATATTGTCCCGTATGAAAAAATTTGAAAATCACGAATTTTAACGGTTTTGTTAAAATGATCTTGACTGCTGGTTACAGCCTCGACTAGCTCTAAATTGGTGACAAATGACATAATTTGAAAAATCCGCCTTAGTAGCATTTTTGGGAAATATCATCCAACGTAAAAATAAGAGCGTAAGTTGGATTCCTTCCTGCACCGGTTTTGTATGAGCCTAGTTGATTATTGTTCTACTGCGCTGATGGTTAGAGGGAAGTATCACAGGATTAATTTCTTCCGCCTACTCACAGAATCCTCCGCCTACTCATCGATCAAGTGTGTGTAGCAGGGTCTATTAGTTGAGTTGAAAAATATTTCTACGAAGCTTCGAACAAAGCTTTGATGGTTTCATCGACTTCCATTGTATATAAATGTTTGTGCGTTTGGTCTTTGCTAAGAAAAGGTCTTGTTGTAATTTTGGGCTTAATTTTGGTTCTCGACGGCTAAAAGACGGAATGATTTCAGCCGTTGAAGCGTTAGTGACCTTATGCACATGCGATATGTTCATATTCTTCTAAAAACTTTCTGTATATTATGGGCTGCCAAGTCGTCGTACTTTAAAAGTTGTTTTTCCAGTTAGAGAAATCTAGCAATTTATTGTCACATTTTTTGAGCCAACTAATTTTGTATCTGTTGATCATTTTAAGCTTGCTGTGGACGAGTACTTTTTTGTCAGTGGTCTGCTTTCGTGGGGGATTTAAATCTTTGATTTGCCAAAATTTTTTGAGGTTTTTTCAATTTCCTCAAGCGAGTTCTTCTCGGTAATCGCAGTTTCGCTAATCAAGTATTTATTTGGCTTGTTTGTTTTAATGGTTTTTCTGGAATTATCTTTCCTAACCTTGGGCGAGGGGCAATTCGTGGATGATCGATCGTTAATTATTCCGTTTCCTATGAAGGCTTTTATGCTTAGTTGAAATTTACAGTTGAATTGTCTCTTTTTGGCCTGTTCAGATTCCCCTAATATTAATTTCGTCTTTCTTTCTATTTTCAAGTTTCTGCGCTAGCAGTAGATGCAATGCTTGTGACCAAAACCGATATTAGCTACATTCTGGTAGTTTCCATCATTACGGTTGCTATTTTGACAAGCGCTGTTGGGAAGAACATACTAGCAGTGTGAAGGGATGTGGTGCGACTATCTGTGGCTCCAGATTCGTAAATTGTTCTTGAATTGTAATCATATTTTTTATTATTATGTAACAACTGATGATGTCGTTCACCGCACTGTTTACATGAACGATTCAGAGAACTGGTAAATTGTTGCTGTTTAGGCATAGTTCCTGCAGAGCTTAACGAGCGGCACGAGTTGGTTTTGTCGTAAATATTAATTGTTTAGAATTTTCCAAAGTCTGGCGTATGATTACCCTTTTGGCAGACCTTACACGTTGTGTTTGTTGTCAACAAGGTTACTTTTGTTGGATTATATTTTGGTATAAGAGTTGAAAGTTTTCGGATATTGATGGTCTATTCGCCAGACACTGTATCTAATGCAGTATAAGTGACTTTTGCAAAAATTCCATGTGAGCGTTAATGTTTAGGATTCGGCGAGTTTCTTGGTTATAACGTATATGATGATTTGAACCCAAGAGTCAAAGTTGACTCCCATGTTTCTTAGTGCATGTCGGCTAGCCACCGCAGTCTGTTTAAAAAATTGATGTTGTGCCTATTCGATAGTGTTCTGTTGTTGTGACATACCTTATAGTGCCTATTTTTTCATGTTGGAACTAGGTAGTTAGTCATATACCTATACGGTCAACAGGCTTCATTGATACTTAAAATGACTGCAGATATTTCAAACTGATTATTCTGCATGCTTTATGCTCAAGACCACGTTTCGGCATATTTGGCTGACTACATTCAGTTTTAACAGACGAAATAGTATCTGTGTGCTACCCAAATACTAGTTTGGGAGTCTAATTTTATCTGAAACAATTTTAAGTTATTCTACTGATCTTAAAACGTACCGAATTTTATACGAAAATGTAGACAATTCCAAAATACCAGTGTGGCACAAACGTAAAGAAATAACTAAATTTACGCATGCACTCCAATGATGAACTGACAAGAAAAATGAATTTGCCCCACATCGAGAATAAAACTATAAATAAAACTGAATACTTATTACATTCGCATAAAAATGCAAAAATTTTCCGGTTATGCAACGTATTATTAAAAATATAAACTTTTCGTTTTTTTTCTGACACTATGCCAACCTGTCAGCAACTCTATTATATACACACAAAATAACAAATATTTAATTGCCATAATAAAACAAAAAATATTTAGTAAAATTATACGCGGTTCTTTCCGTAATCCTCGCGTAACCTTTTCACTTCCAGAATAAACCAAAATCAAATACCTAGAATTTGTGTAATGTATACACATCCGACTGAAATCAGATATTCCATCATATTTTTTTTTTTTGTCATGTACCTGCCAACGACCAATATTAATCTGCACGAGTTAACACAAATGGCAAGCATAAATAAAAATTCTATTTTGAAATCCCCAGCACCATAAAAAAAAAACACTTGTCGCTGCAACAATATTTATGTATTAAGCACATGAACCGAAATAATGTTCGAGACAAATCTGTTTTTCCAAATCTTTTTCTTCGTTACCCTTTCTCTTTCCCCGTTTTGATTAATTGCCACTTGAGTAAATTTAAATTTAACATTTTAGAAAAAAGTAAAACTCAGATTTCACTTCAGAACTGTGTGGATTATTATTGTTATTATCGTCGGTCGCGATACGTACATACATATTCGTCTACACATAATAAATAAAAAAAATAAAAAAAAATGTCAATGACGTAATTTTGGTTGGCGGCTCAAATAGAAAAAAAAATGTAACTCATAAGAAAAATTGAAAAATCGTTTTAATCGCACGCAGTAACGTGAAACGAGAATTAAGATTTCAGAATATGAAATTTGTTTGTTTTACATTTTATTTTCCATCAAAATAAACACAATGTTTGTTTTATTATTACTGTGTGGATGGGTTGATTACAAGAGTTAAATTTAGCCAAAGTCGAAAGGAGATTGATAGGTCATGGTACAGTGCTTAGTCATACTTGAAATTGATCTCGATTGTTTTCTAGGTCATTTAAGTAGAATGTGGACGATATCGTGCTGTTTCTTATTAAGTCACTGAATTAAACCTGATAATTATTTATCCCACATAGACATTTTTTTCAATAATAAAGGGGGGCGGTTGAATTTATCTCATTTTTTCTTTTCAGGAAATTTTCCGAAACTTCAGGAAATTTTTCTACACCATCAAAGTTTTGTTGTTTATACCTCTATAAAATGACTTAACAATCACAAAAACAAAATAGCCCATCCTAGTTTTTCTTTTATGTGGTAAAATAAAGTCTCAAAAATATTTCCTCGGAATAGGGAAACACCCGTGATTTTTGACTTAAATATGAGCTTTCTCGTTTTTACAAATATTTTTAAAAGTAAATTGTTTTCGAGATAACGATCAATAAAATGTATATGAAGCTAGGCCGATGCTTAGCCCGAAAACGCGGGAAGGCAACACTAAACTATCACTATCTTGAGAGTTTAATGTCCCAGCCCGCAATAACGTCACTATCGCGGCTGTAACCAGTGTCATTATACCCTATCATGACATGTATCACATTCAGCTCGAAATTTTAAAATTACTTTTAAGTATTTTTAAGATACACTGCGGTTCTCTAGTCACTCGTGGAACCAAGAATTTAATTCCTCGTGGAACCAAGAAAACTTTTATATGAGAACAGAGACAAGGCACTTAAAGGGGCACATGCTCGATCAACTATAGCAAGCAACCAATATGCTAGCGCAAAACCTGGCTACTCAATCAATTTTACCAAGCAAATTTGAATTTGAATTAAGTGTTTTATACGTTTTTTGTTAATTTTTGCGATTGCACAGTAAAACAATAAAAAAAATTGCTGGATAGTTTTCTTAGCTGCAAAGTTCACTGTGCAATCGCAAAAAAAATAAAAAAAAATAAATTCAAATTCAATTTTGCTTGGTAAAATTGATTGAGTAGCTAGGTTTTGCGCTAGCATATTGCTTGCTTGCTAGCTGATCGAGCATATGCCCCAAAATTGCCCTACAAACATATTGATTTGCTGGCATTAAGCACATCTGCCGTTCAGATTTTGTTGGTGGAAAGGGTTGAGTTGGTCGCTAGCCTATGAATATTTCTTATATCTTGCGGCGTCAGAATTGTCGCCGACCTTCTTTGCTAATTGCTTCCATATGATGCACTGTCTTTTAAATAATTTTGCACAGCATGCTCACATCCCTCCAAGTAGTAAGCATACATTTTTGTCCTTTCTGCCGTATTTAAAATATTTTTCTACCAATTTGAATTCTTGATCAGCTATTGAATACGTCTCTTGAAAAAAAAATTTAGCAACTTAGGCCCTTTTTCAATTACCGACTTATTTCAGACTTATTTGACGCCATCTTGAGTAAGTCAGTAAATTTGTTCCAATTCATTGTACCGACTTATTTGTGACGTAATAACAAAATAACAAAACGCAATTTCTATTATATGGAAGAAAAAAATTTCTTGACATATTGGTCGTTGCTACTAGATTTGAAAAAAAAAACTGAAGGTGTTACATTTAGTCAAGACACATTTTTTCACAGAAATCTGTGTAGACATACTTATTCAAATAAGGCTCCTCGCGAGGTGGATTATTTGAATAAGTCGGTGTCCACAAATAAGTCTGTAATTGGAAAAGGGCCTCACACCAAAATCTACTCCCAAATACTTAAATTTTACAATGCGTCTATTCAAGTAAAAAAACAACGGATAGTGTAGTTAGATTGCTGTATGTTTAAAGTTTTATTCATTAATGTTTTACTGAGCACTAATTTGTCTCTCTTCTCAATAAAAATATATTTTTGGTTCCGCTAAAAATTACAGTAAAATTTACATTTAAAAGTAAAATTGCAAGTGCTTCTAATCAAGTGAACCGCAGTCTATCATCCTATTGCTTTATAGACTAGAAAGACCAAAACTCAGCAATTATACGAATCTAGTCCGATATTCAGCCCAAAAAGCAAATCTAGACTATCATTATCGGGAGATAGTAGTCTATCCCAGCCCGAAAAAATATCAGTATCGCGACATTAAAAAGTCTAATTATACCCAGTAATGAAATTTACAATGTCATAACAATTATTTTTTTTCATTTTTTTAATTACCCTTTATTTGCTTTATGGCCCTAACCTCAGCTGAAAAAGACATTGCGGAAACTCAGTTCAAAATTTTAATCAAGAAAAAGCCGACCAAACACTGGTTTCGAATCCCAATAGAGGACGGATGCACAAGGGATTTTTCATCATCAGATTACAATATGCGATTAAAATGAATCTAACTATATGACATGCATTGTGCAGATGGTTCTACGAGTTTTTCAGAGTTTTCCCGGAAATATTTTAGTCTCTAGTCAAATTTTCATTGAATCCGGTGGTATATCATGCTTGTGAATCGCATGTAGAGTGACCTTCAAACGACTATATCCAAATAAGTTCAGAAAGAATTTTTCTGAAAATCTTTCAGTTTGTAGTTTCGTTTTTTTATCACTGGCCTTCTGTTCTCGAGTTTTGCACATCGATAAGGGGACGTAGTTTTGTTCCTTTTAATCCCAGATCGAAATCTGTTTATGAAAATTTCCTTTTGCATCTTGCCAATATCGGGATTCAAACCGTACTGGGTGTAGTAAATATTTAAAAATAACCGGCAGTATATGCCGAGTGCTGGTGAATCGCCGGTGAGGCGAGATTCAAACTACTTTATTCAGATAATTTTAGATAGAACTTTTCTGAAAATCTGTCAGTTTTGTAGTCAAAGTTTTGACGAATCCAGTGGTGTAGAATTTGTGTTGAGAGTATTTTTTTTGAAATATATCAGTTTTGAAATCAAACTTTTGGTGAGGCGATATTCCACCGACTTTATTCTGATAAATCCATATAGATTTTTCTGAAAATATATCAGTTGCAGTCAAACTTTCAACGAATTTTGTGATATACTCTAACCGAGTATATCCAGAAAATTCCAGGCCAAACTTTTCTAGCAATATCCGAGTTATGTAGTCAAAACTTCAACAAATCCAATTGTTTACGTCAAATGTTCTTGTTTTTTTTGTGAAAGAGAACAGATTTTTTTTCTTGGATCCCATCCTTTGACATTTTTTTGATTTTTTTGAAAATTGCACCTAAATTTTTTGCTTTGATATTTTAGCAATAATAAAATTGTTTATTTAACAAAAATTAGCAAAATTTATAACACAATTTAGAGGCCTAAATTAATATTTTTTTTTTATAATTTGCGTGTATTTTGTCTCATGGCAGAAGTGAAATTGCCATAAGTAAAAAAATAATATTTCGGACTAGCTTCATAAAAGTAATTAATTATTATCATTTTCCATAAAGTGGGAGATCCTAGCTGTTTTTAGCAGAAACTGGCCCAATGAAAGTGGCCTCTTCCAAAGGAGTTTTCTCGTTTTTTGCAAATATTTTGAAAAGTATATAGAATTTACGAAAAAACGAATATTTAATTATATTTCAAAAATTGGTTCACATATTTTTTTTAAATTTTCCCGGAAATCATGAGTTTAATCAAAATGACTCTTTAGAGTAAAACTTCATGCTTAGGCTTTTTCCATAAACTGGGAGATCCCTACGAAATTTTGTGGACATTTGTGTACCTGAAAAGGCAGTATGTTAAACAACAAACATATAAACATATGGTTAATGCTATTGCAAAATTATGCTAGCAATCAGCAAATTTCCAATATTTTGTTTTTTAAAGGAACCATTTCAAGATTCCTTCTTACTCTACATTTGATAAAGCCATAGGCGGAGAAAAACATATTGATACCCGGTTGACAACTATCGATAGTATACAATAGTTTTGAATTCTGCGGACTCTGTATTTAAATTAATCAGGTACAAAATTAGTTGATCTGCATTTTTAGCTTTGATCCTTGACCGTCGATTCGATATTAGTTTTCCGGTTTTGCTGAACATTCTTTCAGAGGACACTGTGTCACTGAGATACTATGAATTTCTTTCCGAAGTTACTCTTAAAATTATGAAGTGCTGCAAAACTCAACAACTCAACAACAACAGTCAACTGCATTCCGTTGACCTTGACAACAACATAGTTTAGTTAGCACCCTATCTTATTTTATTTCCCAGTATTTTCCATTTTACGTTTAAAATAATTACTTATTACAGATTCAGTGTTGCGTTCGTTCGTTCCTTCCTTCCTACAGAATTTTTTTGTTAAATCAATCAAAGTTACTGAAATAAAAATTCAAAAAAAAAACAAACGTCATTTTTAACCAATGAAATTTTTTTAAAAAAATTTCAAAACGAAGGAAGGAACGAAAAAACGCAACAATGAATCCGCCTTTAGTCGGAACTGTTTCGTATTCTAAAACACCGGTATTATTTGTATTAACATATTCGGGATGGTAACAACTAAGGCAGTCTTCTTGTTGAAAACATCAGTGCCGAAAGGATTAGAGAACTTATTTAAAGCATATTGTCTTCAATATTAAAGAAAAGGGATCGCATTTCGTTGATTTAAAATATCCACAAATTTTAGTCTTAATAGATTACATAATTTCGTTTAAAAATGTTGTCACATTGGACCATTAAAGTTATAAGGCAAAGAAATCTAGACAAACTAGGCCACTTTGCACCTGATATTGTAATTGCATTTTTTATTTTTTTAAAGGTGAAAATTCAAGCCTCTTCAAAGATGTAATTTGATTTCGAATAGATTTGAAATTATAGATAAGGGCAGGTATACAAGTAACGTGAACTTCGAAAACGTCTCACAGAAAACTCATTACGCGGCAATTTAGGCAGTACACCCATTTTAAAATTATTAAATAATGATTCTGGCCAGTGAAAAGTTCAAATATTTTGAAGAAAATGTCACAATAGATGCACGAAGTAACCGGATATCACTCGACAAAATTTTCATTACAACAATGGGGATCATTTCAGTTTATTGCAAATGCTCAATAAGGGTTGGTTCCCGGAAGATGCGTTCCAAATTCAATCACCGAATACTATCTACAGTGGATTAAAAAGGCCGACTTTGCTTGCTTGCGTGACTTCTTTTGCTGACTTGAGCCGAACTTCTAGGCTGGAATGAATTTTTTAATTGTGTATGGAGTGTTGCTCTAGTTCATGCATTCTATGCAATTTTATTTAATACAATCAACGATACAACACGTGCGTGAAAGTTAAAAGTTCAAAGCTTTTCAATGGCAAAATGATTGGCTGGTAAAACTGTTGAATAGTATATTTTTGCCTGAAATGCCTCAGTATACCGGTTGATTTTTATTTTCGCGAAAATACATATACAAGGTGTGTGGTGCAACGCTTGCCAAATTGAATCGGCTGAAAGGATGGGTCATTTGTTATCTCTTAAACCCCAATAACTCATTTATAGGGTCGTAAAACCGGGGTTTTGCATTCATTGCCTATTGCTGCTTGCAGCGAGGCGAATTTATCAACGAGAGTACCAGTTATACCTCTAGCGAGGCATTCCACCTCGAATTCATCGAGCATAAGAAGAGTGATATCCATTATGTGATTAACAAATGCAGTTGCAATAAGGAACAAAATACTAAGGGGAAGGGAACCTTACTACTAAGCCAAAGTTACCAAACTACCAAATCTGGAAATCTAACAGAAATATAATTGGAAGAACATATATTAAATGTGATTATATATAGTCGAGTAAATTTAAAAAAATTCATACATGCACAAATATGGTAAATATTATAAATATTGAAGTATATATGTAATATATAGTAATAATAAGAAATATAATAATATTTAATAAATATTATGGTAATAAGTTTTTGTAATCAAGATATAAATAGACCTTTGGGGTGAGTGAACTAATTGCGTTGCGAGGAGTGAGTGTGTGTCAAAAAAAAAATTGAATTTAAACTACAGAGTGTGTTGTACCGATCAGCACGGTACAAATAAGCACAATATCAATATAAAGTGGGCAAACCATAAGGTCCACCAGAGACGAACTCAATGTAATCAACATTTCCACCAATGCACTCATCAAATACTAAACAGGCATGGAAAATGATGGGGAAATGGGAAAGTCAACCTTGAGATCGTACCTGTGTGCAAAATAGCACGTGACTGTATTCTAGAGGAGAAATATAAAAATAATAATTGAAAATTAGCTGAAAGCAAAAAAAAAATAAAAATTGTTTGATTAGGACCATCAACACTGGAATGAAATTTGATCCGAAATGAAATCAACCATTATTCGACATCAACGGGAAAAATTGTTTAAGACATCATCAAACTGTACAACAGTGGATATGTCGGTGAAATTTCCCGACAATCGTAATATAACCATTGACTTAAAATCTGAATTTATAAAAGTCCTAAATACCGTCCATTTGGGCGCTATTTTGCAATCCCATCATGCAAAGTAAGTTTGAAAATAATTTGGTAATAACTTTAACTGCAAAACCGGAAGTACGAAAATACAGAGTTTTCTCAAAAGTATTCTAACTATTAAAAAATTCGAAGACCAAAATTTAGCCTCTTTTTAAATTGATATCTCGAAACCCATCATTTTCTCTCAATGCGGGATTTTAATTTCCAAGATTTCGATTTAAGAAATTTTGGTTTCCTGGATTTTGAAATCCAAGATTTCGTGAATAACTTTTGTTTCTCAGATAATTAACAGTGAAGCTATTTTTGTGATACTTCGGTCGTTATTCGTTTCGGCCTTAGTTCTAGCTTTCTGGGTCAACTAAAGTGTTGATTAAACATAACATTTATTTAAATAATTTGTTCCACCCTATGCATATCGAAATATATCGAAGCTGGAAGATTGTGCCAATTCTAATATTCGAATGATTCCAATAATTTCAGAAACAAATTTTTTCCTCAGTGCTGTTGACTTGTATCATCCATCCATTTTATTCACATTGCCCAGCGCACAATATTGAGTTAACAGTAACTGTACCATAATTTTCGTAAGAACGATTTTAAGAAGCTTTGCGAACTATTAGCTAACACCGATTGTAAAACTATTCGTGACAACCTTGAAACTCAAACACTAAATTTTTATTCCGCGATCTTTTAACGCTTTCAACAGTCCGTTCTTTAAGTTTTACGAAAAAATAAATTGTCTGCTCTTCCATGATTCTGTAACGGAATTGACCGTTAACAGATATTTGCCTATAGGAGTCTACATAGCTTGACTACTGGACGTTGAAAAGAGACGTTTTTTGTTTTGATCGTGGTGATCAAATGACAGTATATTGTCGTTTCCTGGATCCACTGGGATTATTCTACCCAATGACCATTCAGACACCGGAACGTTGTCTTCGAACGATGTCATTTATTTGAACATACTATCTAGGTTTTTGTCACTTCTAACGCTGCTGTAATGTATTTAAATAATTGATTGAATATTATTCTTCCAGAAAAATTGCTTTCTGGTCTGTATTCTCTGCCATCTAGTTAAGAAGGAATCTGTCTTGGCCGTGATGGGTGTTTCAGCGATAGCTCCCGTAGAGATTCCAATCAAAAAATGAGCTGGGGTCAGGACCTCATTGTTGTCGCCTTGCGATGTAGTGTATACAGCGTACAAAATATTCTAAATCAGAGGGGTGGTCATCTTCTCAAAGGTCAAATTTATGTTATTGAGAGATTTGAGCAAATGTGTCTTAACCGATTTTACGTCAGACTCCCACAATCCGCCGAAATGGGCTGCTAAAAAATTCTAAAATGAGATAAATCTCGTTAATATTTTGTATTAATTCCCAAGCATTCTTTTAAAATCCTTTAAGCACCGACGAAATTAGAACTGTTGTCGATGTAGATTCCGCAGTTAATGAATGGGTAAGTTGGAGTTATACATTCGGTGGAGAGATTCCCATCAATGGTTTGCTCAATCAAACAACACAGCCCCTCAGTATAGAGCGAACCTTCGCGCGCCCGTTTACAATCCAACACCTCTGTCTTAATATCTGATTTGTCAATGTTGAACCAGCATGCAGATATTGTGATGTGTTTCCCATATTACTCGCCCGCACACATGATCAGCATTCAATATAACCTGATATTTGCTGTCATATTCACAATCAGCATTGTACGGTCTGCCTTCTACGCGTATTTCGAATCACATTTCACCATGTTGGACTTATAATGCAATGTACCCTGGCATCTTCTATTTCTTTGGCACTCAGCTCACTGATTTTTCGGTTCTTTGGATCATGGCACCTTAAATTATGTATGCAACGTCTAACGTATGCAACGACCCTTACTATTTTATTCAATTAAGATTTTCTGTTGAAGGGGACACTCAACCAATCGTCGATGTCATCCACCTAGCTGGATACGTGGAAAGAAAAGCGAGAACAATAGTGAAATCGGTCCAGGCGTAATTTTTGGTATTTGGTTTCATTATTTCTTTGATTGAATGCATTAATTGAATGCATGGCTGCAAAGCTTAGTGGTGATTTAGTGGAATTTTGATCTTTTTCGAAATATTAAAATTATTCCCTCACTCGTCTGTATTCGTTTTCGTATGATGCCGGAAGTGAATCATCCCAACCGAGTTTCAACAACCAAAGTTTTTGAAACAATATTTTCAACAAAATTGTTGAGGGAGATAGGAAACCCAAAGGATCGAACACTATCGAGGCTTGTCTTCCTTTTTATGGTCGACCCTTCACAAACTTTTTGTTATCAAATATTTATCATATGAATTGAATTGTATATTTTAAGTCAAACAATCATAATTATAGCTTTTAGCAATATTTTAGTTTTAGTTAAAAATTTTTTTTTTTAACTTCTTATTCATTTCCAACTCCTAACTATTCAAAATTCTAAATTTGACTGACTATCACGCGATTTTTCCCAAAAAAAAAAAATGTATATCTTTATCATCATCATAAAAATGGGCCCATCTACAAAAATCCTCATCGACCATTTTATTGTGTTTTTTCCGCTAAGTAAAATTAATTAACAACGAGAATACAGTGCAAGGACGAGAAAAACTATGATGGCTTGCAACGACAGTACATCCGGGAATTGCGGTCACTGCGTTATCAGAATAATAATAATTAGAAAAAATTGGAATCGGATTACTCATATATCAGGAGGATATCCTTGCTTCTACCATTGAGCCCAGTGGTCATTGTTATGGTGGTCCCAATACACCTATTGACCTATTAGCAATTTTTTTAAATACGGTCTACTCTATATAACAACGATTTTGAGCCCGATGCCAACTTCTTCAGTTACATGAATAACAGCGCTCAAACATCTCTAGTCTCCGTTCAAATTGGTTGCTTAGAAGGATTATCAAGTAAAATATGATTTTTCCGCTGGTCTCTATACCTGACCCAACATTGTAAAAAACATATATAAAACGTTATTTTCAGACAATCAGCATGGTTTTCTGAGAGGAGGACATATGAGGGTGGTAAAGAGGTCGATGTTAAATTACCACGGAATTTAGCAAAGCATTTGACAGGATTTATCATAACCCAGGCGATGCTATTGCCTGAGTTTTCACCATACTGAAGTTGGTGGTAACTTGTGACCGTGAGCTGAACTTTAAAGTCTTTAAACACCATATTTTATTGTTAACATAGCAAAATCTGCGTTTCACCTTGTCAAATATTAGTATGTTCGGCCTTTGCTTGAGTATACTAGTAAGGTTTGTCCCCATTTCTTGAAATATTCAAACAAAAATTTGAGTTCGAAAAGTGGTTTTGAAGAATGGACAAATTGGATGGAACGAAGTCGAATGAAAAAAAAGCAATAACTTCGCGGAAAATAATTTGCCGCAAATTCACATGAGGTTTTGGTACACCTACACCGCAGATTTGTTTCATATATACATACTAATAAATCGACATGTTGATCTTCGTATATGTATTTTAATTGTATTAATTTTCCAAAACTAGAATAGATATAACACTCGAAATTTAATTTTAATTAAACACTTGACATTTTGAATGAACCAATATCTCAAATTTCCGTATCAAATTTTGATGTTTCCATAATTTTTCAATATGTAACACAATGCGACCCGCAGAATGTGAAGCTCAATAAATCAAAAAATAAAAAAAAAGTTAAAAAAAAATTATTCGTTAAAATCTAATTTCAATTCATGATTTTATGGAACGAGTGCTTTATAATGTAAACCAAATAGCTAACGAAACATCCCCCCGAAAAACAACCGAGTAACCGCACACAAAATAAAATTTACATAAAAATGTATTTTCTATATAGTGAATCTAAAATGTAGAAGTATTCTAAAAAAAAAATATCGATTTCCCAAACTGAAAATAATACAAAATGTAATTTATCATTGTTCCAAACCATATTGTCCATAAATAAATGGTTTTATCAAACATTATAGAAATACTAACTATCTATACTCTTTGTGTGGCTGACTGACATGAAATGAGTTAAGTAATTACTTTAATTTGGAATTGAGCAGGGGGTTTATCGTTCCCATTTATCGTATAATTATATCGATATTATTATAGAATGTAGGCCAAATTACAGTAAACCTTATTTATTATTTTGTGGTCATTATATCATCGATACTTCAGCCGCGCTTAATCACACTAAACTATATATACTCTAACAAAAAAAAAAATACAGGGATTGAAAATTTCACTCCAGATATTAGCAAACCCCCAAATATAAAGCGTCTGTAATTGAAGATTCTGCGATTCAGCCAAGATTAAACTCGATCGCCTAATATCCGGGTTTCAACTCGGCGATAAATAGGCATCCCGGCTTCTACGGAAAATGAATTCGTTATGCGAGAATTAAATCACGGACTCACTTTGATTAAAATGACTTCCAACACATACTCAGCAGTTTTATCGTGTTGAGAAAACGCCAATTTTTCAAAATTAGTGACGACAGTCGATAAAATTATTAAAATGGTAATAAACCTGCGGCCATTTACACGTTCTATTCAAATCCGAACAAAGACATTAACTCACGAACTGATGCTTTTTGCGTTAATCATGATTGACTGCAATAGTAGTCCAGGACAACAGCGAATTATGGGGCGCGACAGATCTTGCAATTGTAATACAAATACGGCCACTTAGCCTAGAAATAATTAATTCCGAATTTGGTTTATGTATGTAAAAACAAATCGTTTTTTATCAATTCAATTCGAGTGACAATTGCCACTTTCTTCGTTACATATTCAACTATAGTAAACAATTATTTGTTGCTAGTTAAATACAGGAACAAACACCGTTTATTCCAAAACTAGCCTCTAACATTTCATTTGTTAACAAAATACTAATTTTCATTCTGATTTGCTTTTATGGAAAGCTTGTTTGTCCTTGAAACAAGTTTCAAAATATATATATGACGTTATACGGGCTTTGAAAAATCATAAAGCGACTATAGTGACTCGAAATTAGGGCCGTAGTAATTTAGAAATGTCCATATGAACAAAGAATTTAACGGGCGAGTAGTGTAAATCAATCCCCTAACCCATAACACTAAATTTAAATTTGTAGATAATTTAGTCCTCCCAGGATAGTTTTGAAAAATATGTGCTAAGTTGACTCTTAAATGTGTTTCTGTTGTCCATTGGATGCGTACCAATAGTCGGGTAAATTGACTACTACGATAATATGGTAAAAATATGCTATATAACATAGCGGAAATTCGACAGACAATGGAAAATAAGAGATTAGACTTCTCGCCGCAAATGACAGTACTATCACTAAAGAGAATATATTGGGTTATGTAATTACAATTGTTTTTTATCCTTAAAATGGGAAATTGATTGATATCCGAAGTAAAAGAACTCGGTAAATGAAATCTTGAAATTTATTAATAATACGCAATTTATTAACGAATTACGATGAAATTTCGATAGTAGTATTGATCAGGGATTTTACAAAGGACAAAATTCTAGGATCTGTTCGTGCTGGACTAAACTGGCTATTTCATAACCAGTCCTTATGAAAACGATATTTGTGCATTTTACACGGTATAAATGAATTGTGAACTGGAGGAACTCGGCTATTTCTTCATTACATTTTGCAAAATTTGCATCGCATAATTCAGCATCAGAATATAAGTTATTTTCAGTTTTTGGCCAATATCTCAAAAATTTCCACTAGTAACCAGTACTTGTTTTTATAATAGCTTTATATCATCCAACAGCTAAACAAATACATCATTTCTTTCAGTTGTGACATTAAGTCCCTAAACGGTGGCCAAAACATTACCAAAACTTAAGTACAACTTAAAGTTTTACGATTGCTTAGCGTTAATGCTGAAGCTGCATCTTTCTAATAGCCAGTAAAGACATAGACACTTGACTTACTTTTACTTAAAACATTTATTTGGTTAATGCGGAGTTATTACAGTATTTTAATGTATCACGTAATAGATGAAATGACAGATACTCAGAATAATATATAGGGTTTGGCAAAAAATACTATACAGATAGTCACAAAATTAAAGGCACAACATTTTAACCCTTAAATGCATGACCTCTGTGATGTTATTGTAATTAGAATTTTTTTTTGATGTATTTTGTGATGCAGATTAAGAATCCGAACTCTTTTCCAAATTGGTCTTTCCAGATTTTCAGAAAATCTAGAAAAATTGGTTGTCCGTTTAAATAGACATCATGCACTAAAGTAATGTATATACGTAACTTGTATTACGTCGCCTGAAAAATCTCCGGAAAAGCCCCTGAAATTTAAAACCCATATTATTAAATTTTATTTTTTATTTATTATTTAAATTTTACTAACCTTCAAATGATACCTGTTAAAATTTCATGATATTTCGATCATTAAGTTTACAAGTTACAGTTGTTATAGTGACGCTACTTATGTTAATTTCAAAACAATGGAGAAAAAGAATTTCGTGTGTTGATTAAACACTGTTTTTTATTGGGAAGAAATGACGTTCAAGCAAAGCAGTGACTTGATAAGTGTTTTCCGGACTTTGCACCAGGAAAATCAAAATTGACTGATATATATGCTGAATTTAAACGTGGTCGTACAACAAACGATGATGCACCACGCTCTGGACGCTCAAATGAGGCTGTAACTTCAGAAAACATAAAAATCCACGAAATTGTTTTGAAAGACCGTAAAGTGAAGTTGCGTGAGATAGCTGAAATTGTAAAGATATCAATGGAACGTGTTGGTCATAGTGTGCACGAACATTTGTCCATGAGAAAGCTGTGTTCGAAGTTTGTGCCGCATTTGCTCACAATGGATCAAAAACGACAACACATTATTACACATTGAATTGCTTCCGCATCCATCGTATTCGCTAGATTTGGCCTCCAGTGGTTATTACTTGTTTGCAGACCTCAAAAAAAGCTCCATGGAAAGAGATTTGGTGTCAATGAAGAAGTGATTTCCGAAACTGAGGCTTATTTTGAAAATAAAGATAAATCGTTCTACAAAAAAGGCATCGAAATGTTAGAGAGGCGTTGGACTGATTGAATCGCTCTAGAAGGAAATGATGAATGAAGAATATTTTTCCAAAACAATTGTGCTGTCTTTGTTAGACCGGGAACTTTTTAGGCGATGTGTTACATACATATATGAACTGCATATTGTCCGTTTAAAATGATGACCATTTTCCGTTATCAAATATACAATTGTGCAAGCAGAATTATTTACAAATAGCTTTACATATATTATTTAGCATATTTTTACTTACTCGATTTTTTAAATATCAATTTTAATATTGGTTTTGCACTCCAAATTCAACCTTTTACAAATCCTGTTCATAAATTTCCAAATAAAATTCACCATGTTCCAAAGGACTTTCATCCTTTTGCAAATTAAATCAAACTTTATCCAAATCAAATTCACCTTTATTCAAAATATATTCATCTTTTTCCAAATCAGATTCACCTTTGTCCAAATCAAATTCACCTTTATCCAAATCATATTCATCTTATTCCAAATCAAATTCAACCAGAAAGGAAATAAAACCAATAGAACGTATATAATTTAAAAAATGTATTGTAAAGATTCAAATTACTTTTTATTTCTTAAATTCTATAGATTCAAAATAACAAGTATTTTATTTTTTAATCTTTGCAATCTGTTCTGGGTTCAAACCACTCCCAATTTCTCGCAAATCATTTTTCACGTCATACCTTATGCAATGGCCAGCCAAAATAACAAGTTAATAAAGTAAATTAACCTTTAATGCGTAACCAAAATGTTTTATGTTTCATTCAAACTAGCTGCGTGTTGGTAACGGATGTGAAGCTGGTATCCACCTATCGCCTAGAAACCCAAAAATTTCATAGTAATTCTGCGTTTTGAGTGCAATTACTATAGTTTTGAAGTAATAATAATGAACTCAGCATAATTAGGACGTGAATAGCGAACCGCGAAAGAGTTGGGAGCACTTCGGCTCCAGAACAGATTGCAAAGATTAAAAAACAAAATACTTATTATTTTGAATATAGAATTTAAATACAATAAATTAAATAGGTTATATGTTGGGTTTATTTCGTCTCCGGTTGAATTTGATTTGGAAAAGGATGAATATGATTTGAATAAAAGTAAATTTGATTTCGATAAAGATTGATTTGATTTGTAAAAGGATGAAAGTCTTTTGGAAAATGGTGAATTTTATTTGGAAATTGATAAACATGATTTTTAAAAGGTTAATTTGAATTTGGAGTGCAAAACCTATAGTTTGAGCACACAAAGAAAATAAATAAATTATTTTAAACATTAATTAGTATATAACAAAAATTTAATCTAGTATTGAAAAACCAGAACGAAAAATGCACTAAAACGAAATATCAGTATATACTATTAGAAAAATATTTCGATTTTACATTGACTTGTCAATGAATGTCAATTTTTTTACGACAGCGGATAAAAGCCGCCCCGGTGGCAAAGTGGTCAGCATGCGACCGGAGGTTTTGGGTTCGATTCCCGGTGGTAACAAGGATACAATTTCACGGCTGGTTGAGGCGGCCAAATCCCTTGCTGGGATATAGTGCAAGAGAGAGAGAGAATAAAACCATTACCACTCTCCCTCCTGGACAATACCCTTAATATTACCCCCAATTACCCTACATTACCCCACGATCATTTAAACACCCTCCCCCCCCCCCCCCCGCGAATCCCCCTGTCATTTACTTTCCAAACATTGCTCCTCCGTCATTTCCCCCGGTGAAAACCTCCGATCATTATGCCTCAGCCATTATACCTGCGGTCAAAACCCCCGGTTATTATCTTCGGTTATTATACCCCAGTCATTAACACCCACTGGCCGCCACCAATACCCCCTTAACCTCTTGCTCTATTTAGACGAAATGTGTGCCCATCCACTCAAAGAAATTCCAAATGAACTCCTTCTAAATGGCTGCACCGATTTGATTGAAATTTTGTGTGTTTGAGTGGGTTCCTGAATAGTTAAGATTCTTTTTGAAAAAAAAAATCGTTTACTATTTTCCTCCTCTATTCGGTGAGAAAGAAAAGGAAAAAAATAAAATATAAATTCTTTCTTTTGAAAATGTAAAAATAACAAAGCCAAAATCGCTCGTAGACATACGCTGTACGTCATTTTCAGTATAGAAAAAAATTACCAGTGACGTACATTGCACTTCAAAATAGCGCAAGAGGCTAAGATTTTTTGGAATATTTTCGATTATGATTCAATTGGTTATTTGTTATAAAGGTTGAAATTAAACTTTATTTTGGTAACAATACAATTTTAGTTAATTTTCAAATTTGATTCATTAATCGGTCATTTCAACTTTATAACTAATTAATGAAAAAGGCTATTGGTTTAAAGCTATGGGGAATTCCAGAAGAAATATAAAAATTATTCTAGAAGCGTCCAAATTTTAATAATAAAAACTCAAGTATCATCATAGTTAAGAAAGCTCGTGACCCGTTGCCTGTGCCAAAGCAAATTAAAACAAGACCATTTATTGGATGAATTGAATTGTTCTCAGCGGATATAAATAGCTGATTTTTTCACCAACCATCATGAAACTGGTTATGTCAGACGGAAATTATTTAGAATATTATAATATTTAGTTTTTGTAATGATTGTTTGTTGAGTGATATCTGGAAAAGTTTGGAAAAATATTTTTATATAAATTTTAAATACTCGGGGGCTAAATCCTTGATGGATAATTGTGGGGAAATTGACCTGGGATATTCCCCGAGGGATAATATTCAGGGTGAAGTCCTAGATCCATTTTAATATACGCTCATGCAAATAATTTTTCCGAGAAGTCGAGAAAACGTACCGTAATTTAAGAATGATTCCTTACCTGTTTCAACTTTTTGTAGCACTGAGGATGGTTTTTTGCCCGTCAGCTTCCAGCAGCCTAATTCTTCGATGCCCATCCACTGGACCGGACCGATCTTGAGCTGATCTCATGTATGGCTGATAGATTATCTTTTTGATACATTTCGCATTGGCAATTATTCAAAAAAATTATTTTAGTTATGTATCAGGAATTTTGACACGTCAATCTGGCTCCTTCAAAAACTAGAACCAGTTGTGTTGGAAAGCCTTCAGTTTTGTTGTTTTTTTTTGTCTCAATATTTCCACTGTTAATTTGTACATCTTTTTGTTCTGATTTCCGACCATCTTTAGCACTGCCTTGTTGTGATCGTGTACTTGTTGTTTGTTAGATAAATACACGAAAGTATGGACATGTACCAGTTCCTCAATTTTTCATCCCACAGTTTTCAAAATGTTTATAAATTGTTTACACGTTGATGCATGTCTACTGTCAACTCGCATAATGTAAACATTCTTACCTCAAGTTGTGCTTTGCACGGTGAACATTTAAATAAATCACCCTAGTTTTTATGTTTTAAACCATTTCTGAAGGCACCGTCGAAATGTTAAAATTTTTCTCATTGGCATGAATTACTTGTAGTAGACCATTGCCCTGTTAAGAGTAGGATATAAGAAGAATCCCATCTTTCTAAACCGGCAACTTGATAGACCTCTGCAAAGTTGTACCACCAAGTAGACGTGTGGCAACTCCCTCCAATCTGTACACAAACTTTGGTAACATTTTCGTTGAATCCTCAATAAATGAAACTTTTGTTTATGTTCAGCAGAAAAGTTTTTCCAAGATACTGCCACCTCTGATAAACAGCCTAAGCCGAGTTGGAACACTAACAGTTTGTACCTAAATACTGTTTGATATGATTTGAAATGTTGCTCTTTTGCATTCATTGCTTGACCCACTGCTAGTACTGCTCCTTTACCATCAGGTTTTGTGCCTCATCTGATGCTTCATTCTCTTCTAGTTCAATTGGATCATTATTTGTCGCGGCGGGAATTTAGTTTCGAAAAGCTTCTATCAAATAAATCATTGCTCTTAAAATATTACAGAAATTGCAGCTTTGCATCATGTCACATCTACTATGGCTAATTTTAATAGAGTCAATCGAGTATGCTCGAAAATTTCAATCCGTTTAAATTTCACGGTCGTATTTATTTTATTTTTTATTTTTTCCAAGTTTTGAAATCGGTCTTTATTTATTTCGCTTCAATCAAAGACCTTGTTGCTCAAGTGCCACTAGTAGAATTCTTGAATTTTGTTTGTTGATCGTATAGATTTTGGTTCAGGGAGTTCATTTCTTGTTTTTTTTACGCTACAATGGCTTTTTTTACAAGCGACTCACTCTTTGTTAAGTTGTTTCAATTTTTGTCATTAAAACAAAATCTTGAAACATTAAGAATTTTTGAATTTGAATTTTGAATTTTGAATTTTGAATTTTGAATTTCGAATTTCGAATTTTTAATTTTGAATTTTGAATTTTGGATTTTGAATTTTGACTTTTGAATTTTGAATTTTGAATTTTGAATTTTGAATTTTGAATTTTGAATTTTGAATTTTGAATTTTGAATTTTGAATTTTGAATTTTGAATTTTGAATTTTGAATTTTGAATTTTGAATTTTGAATTTTGAATTTTGAATTTTGAATTTTGAATTTTGAATTTTGAATTTTGAATTTTGAATTTTGAATTTTGAATTTTGAATTTAGAATTTTGAATTTAGAATTTTGAATTTTGAATTTTTAATTTTGAATTTTGAATTTTGAATTTTGAATTTTGAATTTTGAATTTTGAATTTTGAATTTTGAATTTTGAATTTTGAATTTTGAATTTTGAATTTTGAATTTTGAATTTTGAATTTTGAATTTTGAATTTTGAATTTTGAATTTTGAATTTTGAATTTTGAATTTTGAATTTTGAATTTTGAATTTTGAATTTTGAATTTTGAATTTTGAATTTTGAATTTTGAATTTTGAATTTTGAATTTTGAATTTTGAATTTTGAATTTTGAATTTTGAATTTTGAATTTTGAATTTTGAATTTTGAATTTTGAATTTTGAATTTTGAATTTTGAATTTTGAATTTTGAATTTTGAATTTTGAATTTTGAATTTTGAATTTTGAATTTTGAATTTTGAATTTTGAATTTTGAATTTTGAATTTTGAATTTTGAATTTTGAATTTTGAATTTTGAATTTTGAATTTTGAATTTTGAATTTTGAATTTTGAATTTTGAATTTTGAATTTTGAATTTTGAATTTTGAATTTTGAATTTTGAATTTTGAATTTTGAATTTTGAATTTTGAATTTTGAATTTTGAATTTTGAATTTTGAATTTTGAATTTTGAATTTTGAATTTTGAATTTTGAATTTTGAATTTTGAATTTTGAATTTTGAATTTTGAATTTTGAATTTTGAATTTTGAATTTTGAATTTTGAATTTTGAATTTTGAATTTTGAATTTTGAATTTTGAATTTTGAATTTTGAATTTTGAATTTTGAATTTTGAATTTTGAATTTTGAATTTTGAATTTTGAATTTTGAATTTTGAATTTTGAATTTTGAATTTTGAATTTTGAATTTTGAATTTTGAATTTTGAATTTTGAATTTTGAATTTTGAATTTTGAATTTTGAATTTTGAATTTTGAATTTTGAATTTTGAATTTTGAATTTTGAATTTTGAATTTTGAATTTTGAATTTTGAATTTTGAATTTTGAATTTTGAATTTTGAATTTTGAATTTTGAATTTTGAATTTTGAATTTTGAATTTTGAATTTTGAATTTTGAATTTTGAATTTTGAATTTTGAATTTTGAATTTTGAATTTTGAATTTTGAATTTTGAATTTTGAATTTTGAATTTTGAATTTTGAATTTTGAATTTTGAATTTTGAATTTTGAATTTTGAATTTTGAATTTTGAATTTTGAATTTTGAATTTTGAATTTTGAATTTTGAATTTTGAATTTTGAATTTTGAATTTTGAATTTTGAATTTTGAATTTTGAATTTTGAATTTTGAATTTTGAATTTTAAATTTTGAATTTTGAATTTTTGTGCCATATTTACTCAGGTTATTGTGGAAATTTTTTGTTTTAATTGGAAGCTGATGCACATCGCATGCTTGTTGAAATTTACGGTGATACTACTACGGCTTCAACAATGATGATTTCAGTGTTGGAGATAAGCCTCGCTTAGGAGGGCCCTTAAGAATTGTAACTAAAGCCGCTTTTATGGTTGCTGATTTTCTTTCGTTCGTTCGTTTTGATTATTTTTTTGTCCAATCATATTGCTTTAAAATGACGATGTTAGCAATATGGTTGGACAAAAGAATAATCAGAACGAACCAACGAAAGTAAATCAGCAACCATGAAAGCGGTTTAAGAGGCATGGAAAGGCGAATTTTTTTATTGTGAGCAGCTGCTTAAAAGTCAAAAAAGAAAATATTTTTTACATCGGACTGCAACTGGTGACGAGAAGTGGATCTTCTACGATAACCCCATGAAAAGAAAATACTACCCTTTGTCCAACCAATCGTTGCCATCGACCTCAAAATCAACACCAAAGACGACCATTCATTCTTCGAAGGTTATGCTGTGTATCTGGTGGGATCAAAGAGTAATTGTGTACAGCTCGTAGTACGTGACGAATCCATTACGGGCGAGCGGTACAGACTGCAATTAATTCGATTGAGCCGTGCAATACGAGAGAAACGACCGGAATATGAGGAGAGGCATGATAAAGTTATTCTTCTGCATAACAACAGCAAAAGTCGTAACAAATAGTTCAAAACGCTCAAGTACTTATTACATTACTGATTGTTTTGACAGATGCAACACGATTTGGCAGGTCACCAGTTCACTTCTTTCGAAGACATTAAAAATTGGTTTCAAACTTGGATCGCCTGAAAATTGCCTGAGAGATGGAAAAAAGTCGTAAGCGCCTACGGACAATATTTTAATTAATCTGTTCATTCATTTTATTTAAAAAAAATATATTTTTTTGGCTATTAGAAGCAGAGGAATTTCATATACTAATACCCTCAAAAGAAGTCGGGCTACATTTAAATGATTCGGATTTGCATGCGATGAGTGGTAAAATTCATCCAAAATATAATTACGAATTCTTCCCTTTTTACATCAAAAAATATTTTGATTTAAACACAAAAGGGGAATGTTTAATTATTCAACGGACATACGAAAATGCCAATCAATCGCAAATTATGAAATCATTGGTGTTGTTTTGTGGTTTCGTATCATAATTTTAGATTGAATCAACCAAACGTACATAATATGTTGTATAATACATACATATATAGTATTTTGAGTAGGCGGATTTCATTTATGCTCGAAACATGAAAAATAAAATCATATTTCACTTTGTGACAAGGATGAAAATCTGTAATATACTCAACAAATTATATTTATTTATAAAATTATTTATTGAATTATTATTTTGGCAACCAGTCATAAGTTTGATTATCGATTGATTTGATTCGTAACAACATTTAATATACACATACTCGTATATGGCAAATATACAAATATCATTTTTCTCAATCGCTCATAGGGATGCAACAACTGACGGGCGTGTGATTCTCTTGCATACTATCGACAGCAAGTGAAATTACCTGGTTACTAAATGTAATTAAAGTTAGTAGATTAAAGTAAATTTGTTCATTACAGCTGCCAGAAATATAATTTAATTTTTTTTTTCGAGAAATAAGTAGAAAAGCGGTAAAATAAGGAAGGCGGCACATTTTTATTTAATTTTTTCATTTTGCATAATGAAAAGGTCAAATTCTTGGAGTTTTCTTTAAACATCGCCTCGTGTTATTTTGTGAATGTGGCAGACTAACTAATTCAGTTTAACCCCGGTTATTTTATAAAGTTGCGTGCCAAAATATTTTTTTTACCAATTTATCCCAATTTAAACTCATTACATCGAATGCGACAGACAGATGTATAAGAAATGTTGGTATTTAAGTAAATTTTTTGATTGTGGCATAAATAGGTAACAAAAAATTATTTATGTGGTTAAAATTTTTAATTTATTTGTTTATTTAAAGTAAAGAGATGTGGAGAGGCAGTAAAAGATTTATGTTGAGATGAAAATGATTGCTTACATGTGGTATTTAGAGATTTTAATTAAAATAAAAATCGTTTTACCCACCGCAGACATTCCAATGTCAAACCAGAAGTTCAATTAAAAATGTATGCAATATGGTAAGATATAATCATATAGTCACATCTCTAGCCCTATGATTTTCTGCTCGAAAGTCGCTTCTTCAACCGAGAATTTAAAGTTTACGTGTAGTCTTATACTAATTCTCTAAATTCCGTGAAGGAAATATAAACTTGTCGAAGCGTTTGTAATCCTATTATGATAGTTTTCGAGGTAATCTGTCTATCTGTTTACCTGTTTTTGTCCTCTCTATACCCCAGGTTGAAACCGACCCATCGGAATTGTCGTTTGCATAAGAATTTTTTCATTTTATGCAAATATTTTAAAATGCCAAGCATTTACGAAAAGTCGACACAAAAATCGACCAACAGAAGCAGATCTACCTGTGCACATTTAAAAATTGTATTGTTGTTTCTTCAGATCTTCATCCTAAAAATTTGGGAATTTTTAAAAATTAAATGCTTTTGCTCAAAAGCTTTGCTTAGGGTGTGTGACCAAATAAACCATGTCAGATAATAACAAAAATTAGTTTTGATGTTTTAAAAAATTAGCAGTACCAATTTTTAGTTAAGTTAATTTTTTCTGTTGTTAATCAGGGTTCTTATAAATGATGGGGCTAAAACATATTTGTAGAAAACAAAACACATTTTTCAGGTGTACATTGTTTACACCAGTTTGACCTTCAAAACGGGTACAAATACGCAGACAAATCCAAATTCAAGAAATTTTAAAATTATTTTTCTGAATTTGTAGAATCGTACATCCCTTAAAACATTCTGATGTAAAGATTTTATGAAATTTTTATATCCATTTAGACCAATAACATGATACCTTGGAGAATGCACCAAAATTCAATCATTTAAAAATAACTCTTACTGGCCATACGCTTCTTTTCATGTTTGGGTGAATCTCATTTTAGTCAGTAACAGGACATCGCAGAGGTTGTAACTGAATGCCACCATAGAGAAGTTATTCCTATGTCCATCAATCCATTTTTTTGCACTTGTTATAGGCCTAATGAATTATCTCAAAAATCACATCGTGATGTCTTGTTATTGGCCATTATGACATTCACTCAATAAAGACCTGATGAGAATTTTACTAATTTTACTTAAAAAAATCGAGAGCAAGTTTTTAAGGTCTCTCTCTGAGATGTTGTGATATAGGCTTAAATGAAATTCAATCAAAATCAAAGGAAGCCTATTACAATTTTATTAAAGAGACATCGTATGGGCCAAGTTCACAATTGGACAAAACATGCTTCGTTTGATAGGTTAAGACCGTAGGAGTTATTGCTATATGGTACCATTCGTCATAATGAGATTTACTCCAATTTATTGTTTCAAAATTTTATGAAATGAGATTCCAATATTCTCGAAATAATTCACTCTTCATCGCTCGGAGTATTTTTTGTGGTATTATTGCAAATTGGAATGTGGAATAGTGAACATCCCACGGGCTCAAACATGCCCATCATGATGATTAGCCCTCTGATGGGAAATAAATTAAGCTACGGTGATGTAGGAGGAAGGTCAAAAAATATTACGTAGCCATCTAACTGCTGAACAACCGGTTTTTTTGAACATTGAGAAATTTGGAGATTTAGAAGTCCAAAAATTTAGAAATATGTATAAAAATTAAGAAATTCAGGGATTTAGAAATTGAGAAATTCAGAAATTTAGAAATTTAGAAATTTAGAAATTTAAAAATTTAGAAATTTAGAAATTTAGAAATTTAGAAATTTAGAAATTTAGAAATTCAGAAATTTAGAAATTTAGAAATTTAGAAATTTAGAAATTTAGAAATTTAGAAATTTAGAAATTTAGAAATTTAGAAATTTAGAAATTTAGAAATTTAGAAATTTAGAAATTTAGAAATTTAGAAATTTAGAAATTTAGAAATTTAGAAATTTAGAAATTTAGAAATTTAGAAATTTAGAAATTTAGAAATTTAGAAATTTAGAAATTTAGAAATTTAGAAATTTAGAAATTTAGAAATTTAGAAATTTAGAAATTTAGAAATTTAGAAATTTAGAAATTTAGAAATTTAGAAATTTAGAAATTTAGAAATTTAGAAATTTAGAAATTTAGAAATTTAGAAATTTAGAAATTTAGAAATTTAGAAATTTAGAAATTTAGAAATTTAGAAATTTAGAAATTTAGAAATTTAGAAATTTAGAAATTTAGAAATTTAGAAATTTAGAAATTTAGAAATTTAGAAATTTAGAAATTTAGAAATTTAGAAATTTAGAAATTTAGAAATTTAGAAATTTAGAAATTTAGAAATTTAGAAATTTAGAAATTTAGAAATTTAGAAATTTAGAAATTTAGAAATTTAGAAATTTAGAAATTTAGAAATTTAGAAATTTAGAAATTTAGAAATTTAGAAATTTAGAAATTTAGAAATTTAGAAATTTAGAAATTTAGAAATTTAGAAATTTAGAAATTTAGAAATTTAGAAATTTAGAAATTTAGAAATTTAGAAATTTAGAAATTTAGAAATTTAGAAATTTAGAAATTTAGAAATTTAGAAATTTAGAAATTTAGAAATTTAGAAATTTAGAAATTTAGAAATTTAGAAATTTAGAAATTTAGAAATTTAGAAATTTAGAAATTTAGAAATTTAGAAATTTAAAAATTTAGAAATTTAGAAATTTAGAAATTTAGAAATTTAGAAATTAAGAAATTTAGAAATTTAGAAATTTAGAAATTTAGAAATTTAGAAATTTAGAAAGTTATAAATTTAGAAATTTAGAAGTTTTTATATCTTCGAAATTTCGGATTTTCGAAATTTTTAATATTCGGATATTTAGAAATTCAGATATTTAGTTTATAAATTGATTAATTAGTTATTTTGTTTTCACTTGTTCTTCCGAATATATTTTGGTTTGTTTGTCTCATCAAACGAAAAATGCATTGCTTAAAGCCTTGTGTTAACACAAGAAAATTAATAATAATACTAATTTATTTTAAATTAATTAAAAAATTGAAATTTGAAAACAGTTAAATAAATCATGATTTTGTATCTTTCACAGGTTTCTGCATCCGGCAAAGCAGTTTTAGTGACAGGCTGTGAATCACCACTGGTATGGTGTTTGGCCAAAAAGCTTGATGACATCGGATTTACAGTATTCGCTGGATTCTCTAAAAAACATGACAACGAGGATGCTGACCTACTCAAAGATGAGGGCACCGGTCGAATGAAAATTCTACAACTAGATGTGACCTCTGAAACTCAGGTTAGTAATATTAATAAATTCTCTATTTATATATTGGTAAACCGCACAATTAAGAAGTTGAAGAAACAATTTTTGTTTATAAATACGTCGCACATAATAAAAATAAATTTGTTATCTCAACGAAATCTAACAAATCTTTTAATCAACTCAAGATATATACGAGCACAGTATATTATCTCATTTTAAGATTTATATGCGATTTGGTTGTTCTGCGTGATACTCATAAACAATGAAAATTGGAAAAAATATTTTTTTTTTGGTTTTTCATTCATTCCATATCGCCTTTTATTTTCATTGTTATTTTGATAACAGTTTTTCTTAATGATGTCACACATAATAATAGAAACGTTCTTGACGTCATTATGCTATACATGGTTTGTATACAGAGTGTGAACAAGCATACATACACCAAGGGTGAAAAGAGTAAAGTCATCATTATTTTCGATTTCGTTATTTAATTTTTTTAATTTTCCTTTCGGGGAAAATAATGATGATAGCCATCAAAAACAATTTAGATAAATTACAATTTTATAACATTTTTGTTGTTAGATGTTCTGTTTGATTAGAGACTATAACGTTGTACAAAAAAAAATGTGTTACTACACACACACATAAATAAACATATAATAGAAAATTGCTTATAAAAAAATTGTAAGAAAAAGATTTTTGCTCGTTCATATAAGGTTACACCACTTTTAATGTCTCAATGGATTATAGGATAACCGCATATACATATCTAATGTATTGAAAATCGGAAAATTATTTTGAGGTCATTTTATATGGCTGCTGTTCTATGCGACTATAATCATAACCACATAAGGTTGATCTGTTAAGTTTTCACTAATCTTATCTCGTTAGAATAGCGTTTTAGATGTTATACCGTGTCCTTGCGCTTATTTTGATTCATTTCTATTGGGATATCTTATAATTGAAATGACTTGAGAAGAACGTTTAGTGGTAATCTTCAATGACCTTGAAACTCAATAATTTTAGAGATATGACCAAAGTTATTTTATTTAATTAGAACCTATAGTTTTCGAAAAGTGTATGGTTTCAGAGTATATGATGGAATTGAAATCGCTGAAAAATACTATTGTACAAGACGTAAGATCATGTGAGATTTAAAACTCAAACAAGGAGTCGCCACCAGCAGCATTTGCACCGGCTATGGGGTTATGATGGTGTCCTCAACATGTTATTTGCTACTTTAACTGTATCCATCAAATTTTTATCTTTAGTTGTTTTAAAGATTTTTTAGATTTGGTTCTAAATTGGAAATATTAAAAAAAACTAAGAAAATTATGAAAGGCTATAATACGTCACTCATCCTGTACCATATTCTCCGAAAATCCATTACCAGCAAATCCGTAGCATATCATCGAGCTCGTTGATATTAATCTACAAATTAAAGAATAGATAAAATAAAACGCAAAAAAGTCCAACGGAAAATCCCAAATAACTTTAAATTAGATACGTGAGATTAGATAAATACTTGATGTACGTATACGTTTACTCGTATAATTGATTAAATACCGCTGATTCTGCCTAATCATTCTTGCTGATAATGTACGTGGCCCACTCGGGCATGGATGACAGCTGGAGTGAAGTTAAAGCCAGGTTCGCCGAGAATTCTTGGTTTTTAGCGTTGTTATCCGTGGTATCCAATATAATGTTGCTCAAGTTTGTATGAACCTTTTACAGCACAGCTGGAATGGCACGAACAGGTGCAACCACCTTCCAATGCGACTATTCCATTAATCACAATATCTCACATAATGTGTGTACATAAAACAGCTTCAAGAATTCTATGCTTGTCGTTGTAATTTTAGGACCTTCTACATTCCCAACTTTCAACACCTCTTATCTATTATGCTCTCGGTTATTATGCATATATGGCCTCAAGAGCTTAGTTCAAATTTTCCTACCAAATTATTAATTTAGCACTTTGTGGACGTTCGTCTTCTTTATTAAATTGGGATGTATAACCTTCTTGCACTGGCAACATCTGCTTCACCTTCACTGTAAAAAGTAGCTAACGCCGCCTCATCTATTGCTTCTGTTATTCGTAGATCAGCGGGGTAGCGCATTTTAACTTCAAACATGTTTTCGAAGTGATTCATCCCGATACTGCGGTGGCACGGTGGCAACTGTTATTTCAAAATTGTTGCAGCTGAAATGTGTATTTAAACCATTCTTCTGGTTTATCTCCTACAATCTTCGACAACACTGATACTATAACCTGATTAAGCCTTTCAAATTTGCCGGTTCCTCTTTGAATTTCCGTGGTTATTATACGGAGTTCTATCTTTTCCTCTTCGCAATACTGTCCGAACTGGACCGACGTAAATGCTTGAAAATGATTTGCTTTGGACTACCAAACAGAGCTTGTTGCATATTTAATTTTGGTATCACCTCCGCTGTCACTGACCGATCCACAAAAACTGTCAAAATGTATTTGTACGAGCCTAAATGATCCATATGGAATGTGGATAACGGGTTGTCACCTTTTGGTATCGGGTGTAGAAAACATTCATTCTTGCAATCCTCTTTTCCGGTTAACCATAATACAACGTACACAGTTTGAATGCACGCTTTCACCCTCTTCGTCACGTCTTTCATTAAAAATATCCATTTCATTGATTCCACAGTTGTCTCTGCCCCAAAATAATCTATTTTCTGTCTTAAACGATTAAGGGACCACCAGTAGTCTTTGGCCACCATCTGACATATACAAAATGTCACAGATGGCTCGCAGCGAACCCGCAGTTGTCAACTTAACACGCAAAGACGTGAGAGAAGAGACGTGAGAGAAGAGACTTGCGTGCTCCTCCACACCGTGCAACAGAAATTAAAATAAAAAAAAGCAAATTAGAAAAACTAAGTTAAGTCGACCAGAATTTGTCGAACGAAATTTAAGAACCTGATATAAATCAGTTATAACCGGGTGTGTGAATCCGGTTGCGACCGGATCCCCCGAGTGAAATGTACCGTGAAGAAACCTCCTCCCCCCTCACTCTGAATGACCCATAGACCTCAAAAGATTAATGTCCAGCCACAACGAAGCAGCATATGAGAGAAGGGACGTCTTTTCAACAGACCAGGTCTTTCTTCACTAGGAGAGACTTCCAGCGATTCTCCCACACTACACACTCCGACAAGTGGACACTATCGGAGTGCGACTGGGGACCAAGTAGATTTTACGGTCACCCATGAATGAACGACACATAGTCTGGACCAGCCGCTCCGCCCCTGTGGATGTCCTGCCAAGGGGATGAAGGGCAGTGACAAGTCCAGCCTGTGAATATGGCACCGACACAAATTGAGAGTCCCCTCTCATCGTACTGATTCGTATACAAATTTAGTAATTCATTTTATCAAAAATTTTGGGTGAAAGGATAAAACAAAAGGAGAGAAAACAACTGACCGGGCAGGAGAAGAATAATCCGAATGCCGGGATTAAGTCGCCGTGCAATTTTATATTTAATCAACAACAACGCTAGGAGTGAAAGAGAGAAAAAAGTGGACAAATAAATACAGCGGAAAAATAGCTGAACAAGAAAAAAAATTATTGTCGCCGAACATTGAACAATTATTATAGGGCGAGACCAACGTGTACCAAGGTCGCACGTACGACCACCGTTATGTGGTGCTCGATTACAATATAGTTATATAAATAAAAAAAAAATATAATTTTGAAATTAAATTGAAATTTGAAAACCAATGAAAACTAAAAAATTTTAAAAAAACATTAAAAAAAATAAAAAAATATTGTACCTTAAGACCTCATGGAGGTCGACCTTAGTGTTGCGAGGCCAGCTGGCCACCGGTACGTTGCGGGGCCTTTTCCCGATACCAATACAACCGCACAGCTGGTTGGCTGCATGTAAAAAAAATGCGTCCTTAGCATTAAGCTGTATGATAATAATAAGGTGGCCTCACCTGGTCACCTGTAAACACCTGGTTGTACGTTGTCTCGCCAAAAAGAAACGTTATCGCCTGGATAGGCCGTCAACAACTTTTTCTCGTTGGCCCGCCTTCGTATATAAATTTAGGTGGCCTCAACTGGCCACCCCAAAACAACTCGGGGAGCGTTGTCCTACAAAACAAGAAAATTCCGCCGTTGATATCGTTTGCGCTGTGACACCAAAACGGTAAACATTTGTTACACCACAACACCGTTGAATGAGGCATTGGGTGTTATCCCACAAAAACGTAAGCAAAATATTGAAGTGGCTTCAGATGGTCACCCTTAAAAACTTTTGTGTAGCGTTGCGGTACACCCTTTACCGCTAAAATTCGTTACGTCACCCGAAAATAAAGAATTCGATGCACCCGTGGAAAGTAATGCAATAAATTAACCGTTGCGGATTTAGGCAGGGCCAATTCACAAAATAATGTAATACCAAATGACATAACACAGATGGCAGTACCTATTCAATTTTAACGAAATTTATATATATATATATTTTTTTTTTTACAATGAAAAATTAAAAAAAAAATTAATTAAATTATGTTAGGATCCTCAAGGTGTCGTCCCAAAATTCCATTACAACATATAAAAATTTCGAATGTACCTAATTTCAACAATCTGAAATATACGCATCGTCTTTATGTTGTAGCGACTAAATCCTTTTTACGATACTGTTTGATACTGTAATATTACTCCGCGGCCGGAGAGGCTTTATGGCTGTAGTAAAATACTGGCGGAATTTTTAGTCCTCATTGTCTTTTTGCTAAAAAATGGATGCTATATATCCCGACTCCTTTACTTCGGTGTAACTCATCATCTGGCTGGACCCAAACTCATACCTCTCAGTCTTCCGGAACGTATGCGACAATGGTTTCGCTATCATAGCAAATCCTTCCACGAAACTCCTGAAATAACTTACTAGGCCTGGGAACCTCTGCAGGCTCTTTTAATTCTTTGGAATAGAGTACCTTCTAATAACATTAATATTTTCTAATGAAGGAATGGCGCAACCAGCTGCTTACGAGGTTGACATTTCGCCCATTTAATATTTTGACCATATTTTTCATCTTAGTTTAACACTTCAGCTAGCCTGTGTATCGCCTCACTCTCATCGTAAACGGAATCGGTACATGGAAAAAAGCCATCTTTTAGATCCAGCGTTGAAAATAATTTTCTTGTTTTAGCCGATTATTCTGCTCGTCGATCAAAGGCAGTGGGTATGGGTCTTTTATTATTATCTCTGTTTGCATATTTTACCAGGAAAATATCATCAACACATTCCATAATTCAGGCTCAATCACTGAGCCTTGAGCTACCCCAGGTGTAAGTTCTCGTTACTTAATACCATCGACCGTTTTATATGACGTTTTCCGGTAATTCAAGTAATCCTGTAGAATTACCAAGAGATTGGTTGGTATCCCAAAAGATTACCCGAGCGCCTCAATAATGTCCCCACAGTTCGCCGTATTGAAGGCGATCTTGACATCCAGAGTAACAAGACAAACGTGTTACGGATGGCTTACAGCCAACCCGCAGTTATCTTCTAAGCACGCAGAGGCCTCTTTCACGGTGATGTTTTACCGGCTAGATCCCTGGGTAATGGCATGGGTCGTGAGGGAATTAGAGGCTTGCGTGCTCCTGGCCTACACCGTGGAACAGAAATAAAATTAAAATAAAATCAAATCAAATAATAAAAACCTGAAATTAAATTACGTAGACCAGAATTTGTCGAACGAAACTGGTTAAAATTAATTATAACCGGGTGTGCTAATCTGGCGGCGAACGGATCTCCCCGAGTGACAAGTACCCAGGCTGGAGAGACCCTCCCGAATGATCAATCGACCCCAAAAGGCCGATGCCCAGCAAAAACGAAGCAGCATAAAAGGGTAGGGACGGCTCCTCAACAGGCCAGGCCTTTCCTCGCCCATAGAGACCCCCAACAAATCTCCCACAATTCACACTTCGACAGCATAAAGCCGCCGAAGTGCCACGAGGAGACCGTATGGATTTTACGGTCGCCCCCGAAAGAACGATCCCTGGACTCACCACTCCAACCCTGTTTATGTCCTGCCAAGGGGATGAAAGGGAGTGGCAAGCTCAGCATGTACATATGGAACCGACACCGGAAGTTTCCTCTCCCACCATACTGGCCCGTATAAAAATTTAGTAATTCATTTTATTTATAAAACTACTACCAAAAGGGAAACAATTGGAGGAAAAAAATAGATCAACCTAGTGAACAAATAAACCAAATGCCGGGAATCAAACGTCGTGCGATTATTTATAATTTTTAATCTTTACACAAAAATTTTGTCAAAAGTAAAATAAAGAAAATCAAGAACAAACAAAAAAAACGACCAAGAAAATAAAATAAGAATAACGGGAAATGGAAGTAAAAATTAAAATAACCCAAAAATAAACTGAACGTCTTCAAAATTATTAGGCGAGACCAACGTGCACCGAGCGCGTGACAAGCAACCGTTATTTGGCGCTTGATTGAGTATAAACTAAAAATTGAAATTGAGAATTTAAAATAAAAATTAAAAGTAAGAATTTAAAATTTAAAAATAAAAAATGAAAATTTACAAAAAATTAAATAAAAAAGTAGTATCTTGAACATTCGATAAGGTCACCCGGTGGGTTGCAGTGTCCCTGTCGAAATGGGTTGTGGCTTTTCTGGGGAACCGTCATGCCACAGGCGCCACGCACGGACCGTTGAATGAAATACCTTCACCTGGCCACCCGTAGATTTGTTACCTCGAATAAAAATGTGCCGTAATTGAATATAGCATTCGTTGCGGCACATCCGCCGTTATTTAAGTGTCGAATGGCCTCGTTGTAATGGTCGAATGGCCACCCGTAAAATAGTTTGATTGTGTATTGTCTCACTAAAAATCCGTAAATTCTACCGTAGAAACGTTGTATTAGCCTGCCCATCGGTAAATGATTGTTTGGGCGTCGTTCGCCTCAAACGAAGGTAACCGTTGGGCGCCTTCCCGCTACCATAAAAAGCCTCACCTGGCCACCCGTTAAGTTTGGGCGTTCAAGTAGTACTTCAAGTAGCCTCAACAGGCCACCCGTGGAAGACACAGTATTCACTTCCATTATAGTATTAATCGTCGAATGTCTTTTTCGGAAACCATGCTGTCTAAGCGATAGGTCGTTCATATCGCTGTTTCCAATCTGGGTTTCAGCAGTTGCTCCAGTAACTTTCACATCGTGTGCAACATACAAAGAGATCTGTATGTTGACGACGGGGGAACACTCCTGCCGGCGTACATGCACCTGTTAAATATGTCCAGTAGTATAACCGAGTAACTGCTGTCCATAGAGACTTTTTGACTTCCATAGACATTACTGCACTTGGTAAGTCCTTTTCGTTGAATAGGGCAACACCTCTACCATCAATCGCGGTATCTTCCATTTGACTAATCTCTTGTGTGGAGAAAAGAGTGTCAATAATTTCCTACATCGTGATTTTATCGGAAAACGGTTTTCTACCCTCTGCTCCATGGGTCCGTAACCACCTCGTCACGCATCGGTCTTTACTCCTCTGGATGATTCTACCAAGCACTTTTTTTGCTGCTTTGAGCTCGGTGGATTTGACTAACGCATGGTGTCTGCCGTAAGACTTTCTTCCTCGGTTCAGCGATCTATTCTGTCAACCAATAAGCTTGCCGCTTTCCACTCCTTGCTTTTTTACGTGGCAGAAATGAGTGCCAAGCTCGTTGCAGAAATTGCACTACCCAATCAACCTCAGCATCAACGGTGTGTCTTGTCGGTAGATCCCGTGGAGGTATAGGCTATTACGGATGGCCCGAAGCCAACCCGCAGAGGGCCTCCCTCACGATGATGTTTTACCGGCTAGATCTCAGGGTGATAGAATGGTACGTGGGTGAATTAGAGGCTTGCGTTCTACACCATGGAACAGAAATAAAATTAAAATCGAAATCAAATAATAAAAAAACCAGAATTTCCAGAACGAAACTTGAGGAACATCCGGCGACGACTGGATCCCCTCGAATGACAAGTACCTATTCTGCTGCAGAGGTCCCCTCAAATGACCCATCGACCCCGAAAGACCAATGCCTAGCCACAATGAGGCAGCATTAGAGGGTAGGAACATCTTTTCAACAGACCAGCAGCCCTATTGCTGAATACGACACGAAAACGAAAGTATGTATAAGATTCCTATTCAAAATCATACGAATCTGATTCAATTCAAATGTGAGTTTTGCATTTTCGTTTTCGTATCGTATTAAGGAATAGGGGGACAGGCCTCTCTTTTCCTGGAGAGATCTCCAGCTAATCCCCCACAATTCACACCTCGACAGCATGAACCGCCGAAGTGCCACCATGTGGATTTTACCGTCGCTCTAATGGATGACAAATATTCTGGAATCGCCTCGCCACTCCGTCCCTGTGAATGTCTGTAAATATAGAACCGATACATAATGAAGTCCGCCCACCATACAGACCCGAAAATTTAAGCACTTCATTTTATTATTTTAATAGTACAAACAAAAAAAACCAAAGAGCGGAACGAGAATGACCCCGAATGCCAAGAATCGCTGTGCAATTTTTATTTCAACAAAAAAACAACAAATTTCAGGAGAAAACAAAATAGCGCCCGTCTCGAACCACCTAATAGCGCTGCATTACACAAAATATTTAAATGAAAATTAGAAGATTGAAAATTTGAAGCAAACAATTGAAAATTAGCAATATATTTTTACACGAATACACGAAGTGAAAATTCTCCTGTACAGCTGATGTTAGGAAATTTTAGTACAACATGAAAGTTTAACATGTTGGCTGCACGGGTGTCCATATGGAGGCGTACAAATCCTATTCTAGTCATATTGTTGCTGTATTCAGTGGGTCCGAAAACCAGTTAGGCGTATTCCGGCTTCGATATTGCTCACTAATCACAGCTAGCTCTACTTTTTCGCCGTACAGGAGTTGCGTAAGGGTATCATCCGCAACCCTACACCCATTCAGGTTTCCCTGAAGGACTCTCATCGGATCACTCTTTTTCTAGTCGTCAGCGCCTCTCTGAAAACCCTACAACCACCAGATTTCAAAACGTGGTTGGGGTTGGTCACGCAAAGAAAGCATTTTGCTGGGATGAACATGCCGCAGCCCTACATCTACAACAGTTTTCACTGGGATCAGGTCCTTTGCAGCTTCCTATAATATTTCCATATTCTAGACACCTATAGCATCTCTCGCTCTAAGATCGCCAAGGCAGCCCGTTCATTGGTTTTAACCCCATCTTCTGGCCTTGTCTTTCAAGGTCAAATAACATGAGTTTAATCTCTCCACGCTCCTCTTTGCCAGCACCTCGCACAACAGCTGCCGTTATCTCTGTCACTGTTGTAAGGCAATCCAGATCGATTATTTCGAGCTTCATACTAGGCACCAGACCTCGGAATTCCCCATTTTGCCATATTGCTTCTTACTGAGCTTCCTCTTCCGTTTACCGCTAACCTAGACCCAATTGTCTCTATCTTACTTCCCCCTCTGATTTTTCAGCAGATGCACGATTTCTGCCTCTATTTTATTCCCCTATGTCGTTGTTAAATTAGTAGCTTGATATAGCTTCATTTCTTTTGGCTTCTGAAACTTTTCGTCTATCCGATGAATACTCTTGGCCCAGAGTATACCCTCTAATACGTCCTCGAGCTGAACTATCCCATTTTTAACTCTCTCTCTACTTTCATGGAAATTTTATTTTACTATTTTAGCTTGAATGACTGAAATAGTCCTCAGTAGTACCCCTTTGGTTCATAGTTTTGTGGCGCCCTTTACTCGCCCTCCAATTACTAAGTATCATATAGGCACTCAGTATTTAAGCAGAAGAATTTCGCCAGGCTCCTCTCCCTGAGACTCTACTCCCATTATTGCTGTAGTTGGGGACGGCTTACGTCGCTAACTTATATATCTATAGGTCGTTCACGACCCACCACCTTGTGAACCCCCAGGTAGCTGCAGACGGCCCATACATCTTAGTTATTTTATATTTCTATCTAATTTAGGTTTTCCCATCGCTACATGTTTGTACTCTATCATCAGATTCACGTCACTGCTACTATCTAACATCGCATAATATACCTGGCCATTGCGTTTAACCCGCTTCACACCCCCACCCAATTTTTGCACTTATAATTTTTCGGACCTTTAGTCTTGTTAGTGCACTCTCGCCTAATGTGCCCACTATCAGCATAAACATTAAAACGTCTCATACTCTCATAAATTCATAACTGTTTCTTAAACCCCTCTGCAGATTCGGCCCCATATATGTAATTATGCTTTATTGGCCTCGGCATCGATAATCCAATCAATAACGTAATCAAATAATGCCGCTTCCATCATTTCACCCATTTCCACAATTTTCTCGTTAGTCGTTAAAAATTTTCCCTTCTATAATTTCATAGACACTCGCAGGCGTATGTGCTCGTAAATTGGTATGTGTTATTTCAATAAAATGGGTTGAGCTGTTAGGATCTTATACTTAGACATGTGTAGGATTTAGTACGATGTGTAACAATTAGTGGCAGTATCACAATACAACAGATTTTTAAAATAGTATGGATACGAGACAACTACAACATTTAGTACAAATTTAAAATTAAACTCTAGGTGTAAATTAATTTTAATCCGTTTCTCAGTAAAGTTCAACAAAAACTAATAAACGTTTCTGTATAACAATAATTTGACCTTTAATCTACGTAAAGCAAATTAAAAAAAAAAAGAATGTAATAGAAAACATTAAACAATCAACAGATAAAATTGGTTGCACGCCTACACACTACCAGGATCCACCCCTCATAAAATGTCTTATCAACACACAATGTAATTATTGTTTGAAAATCACGCTTGGCTACCTTTCTTAAAATTAAAAAAATTTCTATCTACATTCTCTCTGTGCTCTCCTTATTTTTCTTCCCTAAACACAAATCCCTTTTATTCCTTTTGTATATTTCGTAATTTAATTATTTTTGGTTGGCGCGTTTCTCTTGTGTACGTACACCTTTACACAGTACAACAATAAAAATATTTTGAGATTAGTTGAATTGTGCCGCATTAATGCTATTGTCACATCGTATAAATAATAAGCTGTGAAATAATCGACCCACGATTAAAAAAAAGCAATATTAATTTGCACTCAACTTACGTCGAGATTAAATTCGAATCGAAACACAATACTCAATCAAATTCCCTAAAGTTTTTTTTTAATTTTTTCATCCATTATCTATACCCGAATACTAGAAAGGTGAAAACCTGAGACCTTCAAAAGTTTTGTTAAAAAAAAAAATTAATTATCCTTTTTTTTTAATTTTTTTGCTATTTTTAATTAAAAAGACACATACAACGAGATGAAAAGGGTCAGCCTTAGTAAAAATCTATAATTTGAGACGAAATCGGTTCCCTGTTTGATCCTGGGCGAAAAATTATTATTGGCGGTTTCACAAACACGGGAAAAAAATATATTTTACTCGAACGTAACATTTTTTTTATATTGTTACATTTAATTGACTTACGTTACGAATCTACGTACATATATGTGTTATATCGAAAGTGTAGTAAAAAGCTTTGCAGTAAATGATTTTTAAAAATAGATTTTCATTTCATTTCTAAATATGCGCTCTCCCTCAATGATTTTCAATTGAAAATCTAATAATGTTGTAACATTATATATATATATATATATATATATATATATATATATATATATATATATATATATATATATATATATATATATATATATATATATATATATATATATATATATATATATATATATATATATATATATATATATATATATATATATATATATATATATATATATATAAATATATTGTATTCAACGAGAACCTACAACAACAAAATCGAAATTGCTAAAATCAATTGTCCCTTTTTTTTACTGTACATGGAACGTACCACCCGTAAACGTACAGTAGATCTACAGCAACAACTACCACGTTGTTGACTTTTTGTAAGCGCAGAATAAAATCACATTGATAACAAAAAAAAAAATAATTCTCTAGAGTACGACGAGGAGTAGAAAAACAGATGGAAAGAGAAACTGGAAATTGTATTTTAACGAAACGAACAAAAAATATTCACATAAAAGCACAAAAGCTGCTCCAGGAAGTATGTATATACACATAATGATTTTGGTATTGGTGTGTGTACGAGAAAAACAATTGGAATGATTCACTAATGTGTGGTTTGTGCCAGGTGATGGACAATTTTGATATTTAATTTTATGAAATATTTTGATTGAATTTCTCGAAAGCACACATGCACACACACACATTTGAATAAAATTAAAAGTAAAAATAATATAATGGGCAGAAGTATTTATTTTTTACATGTTTGTTAAAAGCTCTGACACTTTTTGTCGTTCTGTTTATTTTGCTGAATTGAAAATTTGCTTCTGAGAGAATTGGCTTCTGATATAATCCCATTGTGATATTTAATGCTTTTTTGTCATCTCCTCAACAAACGGTAATTTATTTCAATTACTTAATGTGCATCACAATATGAGAAACGTAAATAAATAAGACAAAATGATTGGTGACATTTTACGAAAGAAGTTTTTTAATGGGGCTTATAGGCGGGCATACGTAACGTAAAGTGTAGATACACAAATTATCAAAAAGTGTATTTTTTAAAGTACTTTTAGTTAGGAAAATCTTCTGAACCACAAGTGCCAAGTGTAAAATTTAGTGTTCTTGACATGGTGTCTGAAATTTGTACAAAAAAAAATTCAAGACAATTTCCATGTTCTGATTGCCGATAAGACCCTACACGTGCAGGTCGATTCTGGCTTTCCTATAAGAAAAATCTATATATATATATAATAGCCCAACCTAACTGCCTGCCTGCGTCCGTCGGTGACACTCTGAGTTTGCGATATAATGAGCTTCGATATAATGAGATCAGCAACTTCATCGATGCTCGATTTATCAGCGCTCCAGAAGCTATGTGGAAACTTCTCGACTCGAAGATTGAGGGTTGCGTGCAGCACAAACTGAACGAACGACGCTTGAGTCATGGTTTCAACTCAACTTCAACGACCAAAATGCACGTCATTTCCTATAAATGTATACAGTAAGCTTGATAGATGAAGAGCGTTTCTTCCTGCGGCTGCTTTTGCTATACATATACGAGATGCTACCAGCTTTGAATTTTTACGATAATGGTGTTATTTACAAAACCTTCAAAACCTGGAGCTGCACGGGACCTTCTAGTAAACGATGATGAATAAGATCACTGCTTAACAGAAGCAGCAATTTTTCAAATGCCAAGACAGCTTCGAGAGACTTTCGCTTATATTTTTTGCTTTTGTCAACCTTCAAAACCTTTTGATCTCTGGATGAAGTAAGCAGATGACATGACTCTCGATTACAGCCGACATTATTTTGAAAATGTAGCAAAAAATTTGGCTCTCCACGATAACAACATAATTCATACACAGCAAGGACTGTCTTGCGCTATATGACCGGCTTATCAACTCCATCGGGAAGTCCCGTAGAAGTGCAAGTTTTTGATCCAGTTCGAGAAGCCGAAGAAGTTGAATTACGAACTCAACTGCTAAACGAAAAGCAGTTGGGTGCATTCATAACATAACTGCTGCAGTTGATAATGAAAATGTTTCCAGTCGAAGTTTCTATCTTGATGGACCAGGAGAATCTGGTAAAACGTTCCTATACGCAACTCAGACGGCCTTCATTCGGTGAAAAGGAAAAATTGGGCTTCCATTTGCAACAACGAAAATGCACCGCTGATTGAAACTTCTAACTCTGCGATGCGTTTGACATCACCCGAAGCAAACATTTTACGAGAAGCTTCATTGCGAAATGCCTTTCGGCAGAAAGGTTTTCGTTGTTGGTCGAGACTTTTGAAAGATACTTCCAGTTGTTGTGAGAGGAACGCAAGCTGACATTATTGAGTGCTATATTTAATCGAGCAATCTGTGGAGAAACTTTCTTCAATTGTCAACTGGTTGATACAAGTTGGTATGGGCAATCATCCCATCGAAACAGGAGATCTGATTAAAAGTATTTTTGGCACAAATATGTCTGAAATATCTGTACAGGAGTTGACAAAATGCGTCACTGTTGCACCGACAAATCAACAGACTCTTAGGATGAATCGTGAGATCATCGACATGATGCCAGGACAAGCTGAAATTTATTACACTGCTGTTTTGATGATCTCAGAGGATCCAAATGTTGTACAAAATTATCCAGCAGAGTTTCTTCATGATCAAACGCCATAAGGAATGCCACCTCACATTTTACTTTTGAAACCTGAAGTAATTATAATTCTGCTGAGATATTTAAAACCAAAAAAAGGAATGTGCAATGGCACTCGAATGAATGTAAGGAAGCTGCACCAAAACTTTATAACAGCAGAAATTTTATTAGAGTTGATTTGGCTCCAACAGATGCTACATTGCCATTCATACTGAAGCGACGACAATTTCCGATCACTTCTTCATACGCCATCAAAATCGACAAATCGCAAGGTTAAACTTTCGATCATGTCGGTATTGATCTACAGACAGCAGTTTTCTCGCATGGACAGCTGTAAGTTGCATTGTCACGCTGCAGAAATCTTGCAAAAATAAAAGTCCGAAAATGAAAAACATCGGCACCAAGAGTGCCAAGTGTGCAAGTTACTGTTTTTTTCAAACTGTGAATGATGTCTAGAATTACATGGTGCGCCATTTATGTCGGTATGTAAACATTGAATAACTGTGACATTTGTTAACCGATTGACTTGATTAGACATGTTTTGTAAACGTCAATTCAGTACACTTTTAAGCATGAATCGCTTCCCACCGAAACAACGCACCGAAAAAGTGACGCTATACATTGAAAATCGTCGTTCAGTTATGTTAACTAAAAGTGCAAATCGCGGCCAACAGGCACCCCCTGACAACACTATTCGTCGTTTGGTGTCGAATTTTGGTGAGCACCACTTTTCCCGGACTTTGAAGGATGATTTGCATTTGTTGTGTCTCTGGCGTTAATAAGCAAACTTGCCGCATTTGTGGAATGGATAGTCCACGCACGAGATCCATGAAACGCCTTTCATGTCTAAAAAGTGACTGTTTGGGCTGGCGTTTGCACCAAAACCATCATTGTGTCTTATTTTTTCAGAGAAAACGAAACAGTCAATGGAAATCGATATCGAATACTGGTTTCAACAAAACGGTGTGACATGCCACACTGCAAATCAAACAATTCAGTTTCTGCAACGAAAATTTCCTAGTACCTCTGATGTCAAAAAGACTCAATATTGACTGGCCACCCAGATCTCGAGATTTGAACCCTCCGGACTTCTTTTTGTGGGGTTATTTGAAAGTCAAAGTGTACGCTAGCAAGCCTTAGACTATTGACGAGCTCAAGGCAAACATTCGTGCCGAAATTATCGCTTTAAAGCCCTAGGTTCTCGAAAAGGTAATGTAAAACGCAGCAAGAAGAAACTTAATTGATGTTGTATTCAAAAACTAGTCCAAATAATTTGCAAAGAACCAAAGATGAGACACTTGATAGTAAAGACAAATTCAAGACTACATATTTGCATGTTGTGATTGGCAATATGGCCCAACACGTGGAAGCATCTTTCAAGCGAAATTCAAGACAATTTGCTTCAAATCAACAAGCAAGCGATCTCTACTTGGGACGATGTCTAGAGTTAGTAAAAAAAAACTAAGACAATCTGACCACATACGCGTGGAAGCGTCTTTCGCCAAATTCGCCATTTGGGCCATTTCGCCAAGCAAATGGTCTTAAAAAAGTTAAAAAAAAATCTACTAACTCTAGGCATCATCCCAAGTAGAGAACCTTAGATTCAACGCTCGGCACTCATTGTTCCGAAGATTTTTTGAATTAATAAAAGAATTAAGCGAATTTGGCCAAAGACGACTGCCCTTATAGTGTTTAAAAATTTCAGAGACCATTACAAGTCGAAATCACTAAATTTTACACTCGACACTTAAAGTTTCAAAGATTTTCTGAATAAAAAAGGCTAATTTTTTTTATATGAAACGTGTATAAACTTATTTTTGTAGTACTGTGATGCTCGATATAATATTGTTTATTTTTAATAATTTTAATTAAACCACAAGTTCCGAATTCCAAACTATTTTCTGTGCAACTACAGTTTTTGAGTCCCCATTTTCCGTTAAAATCTGTAGCTACACTTTTTATTAACGTTAAATACTTCAATCCGGGCGGTAAAAAAAAGTGTTTTAACTGCAACTTTTTTCGGACCCGAGCAAAAACTCATAAAAAGCTGAATACTGAAAGTTCACAAAACTATGTCTATGTTTACAAGTTGCCACGTCGTCAGCGAGGTGCCCACAAAGTAGTTTCGCACATATACTCAGTGAGTACACAAGATCAGGAACGCCTCTAACTGCGCATTTTGTTGCTTTAGGTGCGAGACGCTGAAAGTTTTGAGTAATGGCGTAGCTCTTTTTTGAGTAATGGCGTAGCTCTTTCGAGGGCGAAGTCCGAGATTCATACCTCCTCGCGGTGCTCTCTGGGTAACGCTAAATGAATCAGGCGGTGTAGTGGAGACGAGCAGCAAAATCCTGTTTATAGTCATGGACACTACATGTCAGGGCGAGCCATTGGCGCCTCAAAACCAATGCCAAACCAGCGTCTGTTTTCCAGGTTAGGAGCGGCTGAAGCGGGCGTCTGTCTTGTATCAAGCGGCTCGCTATATAAATGTGTTCAAGGTAGGACTGGATGCCTCAAGATTCTCACCAGTACGTGACCCACACACGTAACAAGCGGGTTGAGCGGAAGGCCAACAACCTCCCCTCATAAAAACTCACCAAGTTATGAACCCTAAACAAAGGCCTCGGATAACCATATCGGATTCATTACAAACTCGACCTCGGAAATTGTACACGGACAACGCTTTAAAAATGGGAACATGGAACGTGCTTAGCCTCTTAAGACCTGGAGATCTTCAGAACCTATCGAACCAAGCAAAGAGTTACACATTAGACGTACTTGCACTACAAGAGCTTAGATGGTCTGGGAGTGGGATCCATGACACCACCAATGGTTACACTCTTCATTACAGCGGCCATCAGAACGGAGGAGAATTTGGAGTTGGCTTCCTCATCCATCGGCGCGTGAAGCATCATATCATCGATTTCCGCCCTATCAACATGCGGATATGCACGGTCAGACTTCGCACTAGGAAATTTAACATCACGATCGTCAATGTGCATGCACCCACCGAAGATAAATCAGATGACATCAAAGATCTTTTCTTTGTCGAACTGGAGGAAGTCATCAATAACATACCGGACCACGACATTAAAATCATCGTGGGCGACTTTAATGCAAAAATCGGTAGGAGTGCAGAAAATACATCGCACATCGGTCCTAACAGCCTGCACCTAACTAGTAATAACAACGGCCAACGAGTCACCGACCTGGCAATAACGTACAACTTAGTTGTATCAAGTACGTTTTTCCCACATAAGAGAATCCACAAAGTAACGTGGAGATCGAATGATGGGAGAACGGAAAATCAAATCGATCACGTCATGGTGTCTAAGAGGCACTCCACCAGCATATCTGACGTTAGATCTTACAGAGGTGCAGACATGGACAGCGATCATATGCTTGTCATATTTAAATATAAGTGCAAACTGTCATCTACGTTTAACAGACAAGCACAAAAGACCGTTCGATGGAATATCAATGCTCTAAAAGACCAAGCGTCATTGCAGAGTTACCAATCAGCTGTCACTAACTATTTAGAGCGGCCCAGCAACAACGAAGAAGCTCCCTCTAACATCGAGGAGCAGTGGCACGCTATACAGTCAGCCATAACCACCGCGGCGCAAAATACCATCGGAAGAAGACCTCCGAGAGCCCGCAATGATTGGTTCGATGACCAATGCCGTAGGGTCGTCGAAAATAAACGAACGCTTCGTGAAAAATGGTTGGCTCGCAACACTAGAAGCACTCTAGCAGAATATTTCCGCGCTAGGAAAGCCACGACTAAATACCTTCGACAAAAAAAAACGCGAACATATGAGACTATGCATCGAAAACATCAGCTTCCAAGCGGAACTAGGAAACTCAAGGGACTGTTTTGCCAACGCCAGGAATCTCACTAAAGACTTCCACCCAAGAAGTACAGCCATCAAAGACGGGAATGGAGAGTTGAGAACAAACGTGGCTGATGTTCTCTCAGTATGGCAAACCTACTTTCAAAATCTGCTAAATCGGAATGACGACGTGACCCCCATTAGAGCAATAGCTCCTCCAGGTGACGAGGTCTTTGTCGAATATCCCACAGTGGAGGAAGTAGACGCAGCTGTTAGTCGATTGAAAAGCGGAAAGGCACCCGGTCTCGATGGAATCCCCGCAGAATTGATTAAACTCGGAGGCGCTACTCTTGCAACAAGTCTATACGACCTCGTCGTCTGTATTTGGGACCAAGAAGAGCTGCCTGAGAATTGGAAGACCGCGCTCATATGTCCGCTGCATAAAAAAGGCGACCGTCTTAAATGTGTAAACTATCGTGGCATAGCCCTATTGAACGCTGCTTACAAAGTGTTGGCTAATGTTGTACTTGCCAGACTCATCCCTTTCGCCGAAAACATCATTGGCGACTATCAATGTGGTTTTCGACCCAACCGATCAACCACGGACCAGTGTTTTACCATGAGGATGATCTTGGAAAAATGTTGGGAGTACAACATAACCATACATCAACTATATATAGACTTCCGGCAGGCATATGACAGTATAAACCGCGACAACCTATGGGCCGCGCTCATATGCCTAGGAATCCCAGAGAAACTCGTTTCGCTGTGTAAATTAACAACGTCTGGGTCTGTATGTAGAATCGTAATTGAAGGAACTGTGTCAGACTCCTTTGAAATAACATCTGGCGTTCGACAAGGTGATGCACTCGCGCCTTTGCTGTTCAATTTGGCGCTTGAGTACGTAGTGAGAAAAAGCAACATCGAAACTTCGCGCTGTATATTTAATAAATCCGGCCAAATTCTTGGATATGCAGATGATATCGTGCTTCTTGGCCGAAGACCAAGCGATATCAAAGACAGTTTCATACCGCTCGATCGCTGCGCAAGAAGACTTGGTTTGGAGGTGAACAGCAGTAAAACCAAATATCTAACAACACCCAGGAACATCTCTAGTGCAAATCTCGGAATTGGCGACCACAATTTTGATGGTGTCGAAAACTTTAAATACCTCGGGTCAGTTATAACATCACTGAATGAAATCCAGGCAGAAATAAAAGCCCGAATCGCTGCCGGACAACGAGTTTTCTACGCCCAATCAAGATTATTGCGTTCGAAACATCTATCGCAGTCGTGCAAGCTCGCACTTTATAAAGCACTAATAAGACCTGTGCTGACTTTCGGAAGCGAGAGCTGGACCATGACCTCTAACGATTGTAGATTGTTATCTACATTCGAAAGGAAGGTCATACGTTCAATTTTTGGTCCAATTAAAGTTGCGAACAACGAATATCGGATTCGTATGAATCACGAAATAAAGCAACTCCTCGGAGGCAGCGATATCATCGGATTCATTAAATCCAATCGAGTGAGATGGCTCGGCCACGTTGCAAGGTCCCCACAACAACGGATGATATATAAAGTGTTTCACCAACAACCAGCCGGAGTACGTCGTAGAGGAAGACCCCGACTACGCTGGCGTGACGACATTGAACAAGATCTGCAAGCATTAGGATGTCGAAACTGGAGGACGAGAGCAATGGATCGGGATGGATGGAGGGCCATTGTGCGGGCGGCGAAATCCCTTCATGGGATGTGAAAGCCAGAGAGAGAGAGAGAGAGAGTAGCTCTTTCAAAGCTCCTGCATTGGCGCGCGGCTTACTGAAATCTGACTTCGGGTGATTTTGATGTTATTGGAAGCAGTCACTTATTAAATGTTTCGACAACAACGGGACATCTTTGCTTTGGTCAACCAGCACGTCCTATGGCCTTAAGAGAGTTCGACAACAACGGGACATCTTTGCTTTGGTCAACCAGCACGTCCTATGGACTTAAGAGAGCAATTTAAAGAGGACTGCACTTTTTGACTATACTTGTTCAATGAGTGATCAGGCTTTCAACAATGCGTAAAATGCATTTAGAAACATTCTCAAGCAGTATGGTTTAAAATGCGCTTCTTCAAGCGATTTGAAAAAACAATTGCCTGAAATAAAGTAAATCGAAATTGTTTTACGGCCTAAACATTTTGTTTCATGCAGAGATTGGCAGATGTAACGGTAAATGACATTTGCATGTACTGGCCATCAATATTAAGCACACATTACCTTACGATGGGGATAAGGGATCTTCCCCTGATTTAATCTTCACTAGACAGAGTAGTTATCGGAATTATGGTTACTATAAATTACTCTGTACGCAGAAGTTGGCAGGTGTAACGGTACATGGCATTCACACGATGTTGATTTGGGGTCTTGCCCGTTTGGTTGTTGGACTTGGACAATTGTCACCATTGTTTTTGTCCGTCACGCCAGCCGAAATCAAACCAACTAAGGCACATACTGCGTTGTGCGTCATTGTGTACTATATGATTTTTCAGCAGGAAACTTATAAACCGCAGCCGTATTGAACCAGCAACTATGGCGAAAGAAGCACAATGTATATATTGTACATCACTGTGCATTAATTGAATTTCATCCGGAACCCTGTAATTCCAGCCCGAACCCTAAAATCCCACCCGGAACATTTAAAACTAGCGAGATTTTATGCGAAAATCACTGATGGTTTGCTTTAATGATTTTGAATGGATAAAGTTTATTGTCATACATCCGTGTGTTTGAGCAGAGAAGGGTTTAAGTTATTGCAATATATCTTCTTATTCGCCTGAAATCCAGGTTCGATTACAAAATGTAACCGGAATTCAACAAATCGATAAAAAAAGCCCGCCTGCTCGTTAGCCTGCCAGTTCACCTACTCGCATGTCTACCCGCCTGCCTGTCTGACTGTCTACGATTTTTTACGATTTTTTGCAATTTTTTCGGGACTTTAGTCTGTTTTTTTGCGATTTCTTTTTTTCTTTTTTATATTTCATTTTAGCATAGAAGCAATTTTGAAAAAAAAATGTGATGCGATACGGCAATTCTGAGTGCAGATTCATGATCAGCGACCCCAAAAACATATAGGACACCTATTCTCGTCTCGGGTGCCGGAGTTTTTTTCTTGTGGAGCTGTGTAATAAAAGAAATAAAAAAATTTTAACATTCCATCTCACCTAAAACAAATAGGTGGGGGTTTTTTCTGAAAATTAGATCCACATCAGATATTTTCGAATGCTGAGCAAAACTCATGAAGCCAAAATTTACAATGAATGCGTTGGATCCAATCGTCATTCTTGGTTATTTGGCGGTAATCTTCGCCTCAAGCGACGCATTTATTTTCAGAAAACAAGAATCGGTCTGAATCTGTACGATCAGCTAACTGTATAGGGATCCATCATCAGTTTCCGATGAGCTTGTTTTACGTTTTTGGTTTTTCGTGGGAATCGCTTCCAGTTTTTTTTATTGGAACAGATTTTATTTTTGTAATCATTTCTGGAGACGTAAGACTTTATATTAGGTATAGGAGAAATCTGATCAAGAATTTTTGCTAGCGTTATCAAACAGTTTTTAGAAGCTATCACTGGCAACACGTATATGAATTGTTGCTACTTGGAATGTTTATCAATTTTAAAGATGTTTATTTAATTGTGATGATATTTCAGTACTGGAAAAAGGTGAAATTCAGTAACTCCTTGAAAAAATTTTGATATACCTCTGTATATTAGGTATGGGAATATGTCATAGCTACACCTACCTAACTGATGTTCCGGCGACGGTAACCGACAATAAAGTGGTCAGAAATGCGTAACTTAGTTTAGCATCCAATGGTACGAGTTGCCTTAAATGCGGAAACGGTATTTCTTATACTGTCGTTGATTTGTTCCAAGCCTTTGAAAAAATGATCCAAATCCGGGTTTGCTAATTTTTCTACCTGGATTAGCAAGAACACATTTATTGAAACCCACATAATAATTGATTTAAAGATTTAAAAAAGCACCAATCAAGAGGTTGCAGGGATTGCGTTGTATGCCTGGCATCAAGCCGTTGAGAAAAAATTTTGGAAGTTACAAATGCTGATTTTTTGAGACATCACTGTACTGAGGCATTCCATCTTAAAACTCATTCTTCTTTTGTTTTCCTTTAAAAATACAAGTAGGTGGAATAATAAACGATTACGATGTAATTGCCGCTAACCTTTTTGAACCCTTTTAAGTCAAAACCTGTCCTAGCCTATTATTTAGTTACACGCCACTTCCATCCACATTCCATTTATATGCCTTGGCTTATCAAACAACTCATGTTCTATAAAAATCTGTTGCAAAATATCAAAATAATTTTCTACATCATTTTTATTCAGTCCCGCAGCTCGGTTAATTGAAACTTCGTGCGTCTTTCTCCGGGACTAAACTTTGAAAATGATTGGATCATAGAAAACCCTATCATTCCCGTTACTTTATTCAGCTTGTGTTTAATTAGGAGTTGTTCAGCCAAATTATATGCCATGTATTTGACGGTTTTTTTTATTTTTTTATTTGAAAAACAATTTCAGCCTCATTTGTCTCTCCTAAGCTATATAGGTTGGTCCAAGGGAATGTTTTTTTAAATCATTATTCGCCTGCACCATGGACTGGCTGAAATTTTAATTTTCCACCAAGAATTTGACAACTGAATCATTTTTGGCCGACTTTGGCCAATTTATTGCGAGACGTGGACCATGGAGCTATGTGTTTTCCAACAATAGCCTCAACTTTTGAGGGGCTAAGCGTATTGAAACTCGAAATTGTAATTGAGAACCAATATGAAATTGCGTTCTAGGTGAAAAGAAACATCAAATTAAATAACAAAATACGACAAAGATAGCTATACGATAATAGTTTATTGAGTAATATAGTTAATGTGTACTGAGTTAAACAGTTCAACAACTTAAAGAAGGTTATAATAGCAAGCTACTATAATTTATTTGTAAAAATTGTGACGTAAAGCACAGAAAACATGATATGGCCAAGGACAACAACACTTTTCAATTAAATACAGCATTTATTTCGACTGTTAATGTCGGTGCAACAAGTTATCAAATTACTCTTTCTCTCTTTATCTCACTCTGTCTATCTCTGTCTGTCTCTGTATCTGTCTCTGACTCTAAATCTGACTCTGATTCTGTCTCTGGCTTTGTATCAGTCTCTCTCTCTCTCTCTCTCTTTTTTTTTCTTTCTTGCAAATGAGGTTCCTTTCTCTGTCTTATACCGCTGTCACGTGCTACTCATCAGAACATTAGAAATCTGGGAAAAAAATATATCCATCCCCTATACCTAATATTTCTTTGATTGATTTAATCCTTCTCGTAGACCGTAAGAGCTATTAACTTAAAGCCGAAGTTGATAACTCCGATTGAGCTTGTGAAATACGCTGAAGCGGTTAGGGATTCATAATTGATCAATAAAGTCAAATATGTAGAGTTAACTTTGGCCTCTCCCTGCTTAATGACCTTGCAATTTTTAATCGAAAGATTAGGATTGCTGGAATAATCCTTACGATTTCAATTAAATTTCACTTCTGTCACGTCTAATTAACATCTGCTACTACCGTCCAAAATGCCATTTTATCTTTAAACTTTCTTGCAATTGAATCGGCCGCATCTTAATCATTATACTTACTTGTATTTGGTTCGATAAAAGAACAGGGATCGGTTAGATTATAGTAGAACAAATCTTCCTATAAAGCGAAAAGTCTCGCTGTCCATCTCTCTCTCTCTCTCTCTCTCGTCTCTCTTTTTCCCTCTTTCTCTTTCTCATTAGGTCACTTTCTCAGTCTTATACTACCCAACCCAAATCTTCAAGTGGTGGTGCTTTTTATTGGTACGCGCACCCTTCTTAAGTTTTCGATTTTTTATTAATTTTATAATTATGGCAACCAACTCAACAACAACAAAAACATTAAGAAAAAAAATACTGATGTAACCAAACATCAGGGTCACACACGGAAAGAATTTATATTTTTATCTCGTTCTAATTTTCTGCAAAATAAAACACTGTTGAAATGGAATAGAACGATTATTCCCTTTACAGCGTGTAGAAAGAAGAGTGTTCTGAAACATTCTGAAACATGATCTGGTGAAAGTGCCAAAGCCAAATTGTTTCAACTTTCAAAACTAGAAATGATAAGGCCACTGTAGCATCATATATCATTTGTTTTCATATTGCACTGGCAGGAGAAGCGCAAGCAATATCTGAAACATTGATGAAGCCCTGTGCAGTCGATATAGTTAAATGTATATTCGATGAAAAGGCGGCAGAAAAAGAAATCACTGATGTGTCGCTATCCAATGATACGGTAGCTCGTCGAATTAAAGATTTAGCAGTTGACGTGAAGTCTCAATTGATATTTCGCCTGAAAAATTAATGTTTTAGAAAAGACTAATGGTTTACATTAGAAAAGCTGTGTTGATATCTGCACGGATGGTGCAAAGGCAATAATATAACCTTGTTAAAGTTAGCCGAAAGATTCCAGCCGAAAGAAAATGCAGATAGTGTCTTGCCTATTTTTAAACTCTCTTTATACTCTTGCCCTTATCGATTTTTAAATTCCTATAAACTGAAATAATTTCTCCTTCACCCGAATGATGTAATTCGATCCTAAATTCTCCTAAATTCGAGTTCATGACTGATTTTTGCTGTATTCAAGACACTATCTGCATTATCTTTCGGCTGGAAACTTTCGGCGAACTTTGACAGTATAATAATATAGGATAAACGGTTGGTGATGTTACTAAAATCAAGAATTTAGCACCGAACTGCACCAGTAGCCATTGCGTTCTTCACCGCCAAGCACTTGCAGTGAAAAAATGCCAATGTCTTTGAAAAATGTTCTTGATGAGTCTGTAAAGATCATAAATTTCATCAAATCGGGACCCTTGCAAATACGGCTTTTTTCGAATAGTCGGGCTCGACAAAGTTGAAAATGTGTGATCTCAAAACGGCGATACAACGCATTACAACAAAAATTTACAACAACAATTTGCATTATATATCACACATTTTCAACTTTGTCGAGCTCGAGACAAATTTCGTGCGGCCGCATTCAAAGATAAACTGTGGTAGTTTTAACTTGGATACATCGCCGATATTTTCTCAAAGCTAAACAAATGAGTATGTCACCTCAACGAAAACAGGAAACAGTGTTCACAGCCAATGATAAGATTCAAGCTTTTAAAGAAAAAATTGGAGTTTTTTAACATTTGCCTTCGCACTCGTGACCTAGATAGCTTCCCAATACACCCGGACAAAGCCGAAACTATTTTTTTCCTACAATTGGGTCAAGAAAATCGTAATAAATTTCAAGATATTCGTAGTAAAAATGATAAGACAAAACACAATCTTTTTACTTTTTTTACATTTGTTATTGCGTTGGAAAATCGAATCGCATACAACATTTTGACGATTTTTGGGTGTCAGTGTATTAATTATTGGCCAAATCACAGAGACACTACCGAGTAGTGGCTAGTATCAAGTGATGGCATAAGAAGTGCTCTTTGAAATAAAATTGGTCTCATCAAAAAACTACGAGATTTTCCCATTTGTTATTGGACAAATAGATCAGATTGATATATGTAATATTAATAATCATAGCAGAACGACATACTATCATATTTATAATAGGAAAATTCCTAAAACTACGGCGTATTATGGTAAATTAGGTAAAACCATTTTAAAAATAGAATATACATAAGTGCATTACCTTTATCTTCATCTCTACCTTTTTATTGGTTAAAAATATAAATATATAAGCGCATATATAGTATATTTAGGTTAAGAATCCTTTTTGTTTAAAATAGGTGGTGGAGAATCTTAGTATAAATAAATAAAAATTTTGAGTAGGTATAAGCGAATAAAACGAAAAAATTCATATTATCATTTCATCATAACATTTTTGGTCCTTCGTAGCCGAATAAAAAAAAAATAAAAAAAATAGTGTACTATCATACTAAAAATAAAGTGTTAAAACAAAGTGTTGGTAAAACATGGGTTCATTAACAGAGCAAAAACAAAGGAGAAGTGTTTGGAAAGCACAAATAACAAAAGCCAGTAAAAAAGTGGAAGATATTCAAATGCCTTTCGATGCATCCATAACAGCGACAGTAAAAACACTTCAAAATTCGTTAACATTGAACATTGAACGTTTTAGTGAAAGCCAGCAGGCAGTAGAGAATGCGCAGTTAGAAATTAATCCAGATAATTTGGAAGAAATTGTAGCGGAATATGCGGACTATGTGTACGACGTTGATGTCATGTACAATAGCAGTATGAATAAAATAGAAATAATGCTAGAAGAAATACATCTATCTAACCAGTTAGCAACGATATACAGCAATGCAAACATCATTAAGAATTCAATAGATACGTATACATATATGATCAATCTACCAGTGGAATTCATAGTTTAAAAACTTTGTCAATAGCACTCGAAAAATGTGAAGCAGATTTTTCAACCAATTGTGACCGTCGCAAAGTTATAAATATGACAAAGGAGGATTTCTCAAAAAAGCAGGAGGCCTTTGAAAAGGATTACTTAAATTCTAAAGCAAATCTAGCCAAATTAGAAGAAGAATCAACGTCAATTGACAAAAAACCAGCAATAAGTCCCATATCATCAAACAATCAACAGCGTTATATAAAACTTCCCGAACTAAAACTTTCCATTTTCGATGGAACCTACACGCAGTGGATGAGTTTTAAGGCATAATTCGAATCACGAGTATTGCAGCATGTGACCAATAATAGCGATAGGCTGGAGTACTTGAAGGGATCGCTAACAGGCATAGCAGCTCTAACTATAAAGGGATTAGAAGGCCGGGACGAAGATTTCACCATTGCCTGGACGTCATTAAAGGAAACATATCAAAATGAAAAAATCATTATCAACAGTCACCTCCAGCAAATTGATAATTTAAAAATGCCGGAATCTGAATCCGCTACATCACTGCAAAAATTTATAGAAACATTTCTCTGCCATTACGAAGCTTTAAAGGCCATGGATACTCCAGTCGAACATTGGGACATCATTTTCATATACATCTCATCAAAAAAATTGGATTTAGCAACAAGAAAAGAAATTGAAGTAAAAAGTCCACAAAATCATGTACTGACTTTGGACGAATTTATCAACATTCTCAAAGTTCGCAGAAGTATACTAGAGACATTGGCAGATACATCGTCGAAAGTAAAACCAAAATCATTTTCCGGAAATCATCCAGCTTCATTATCATCAGTTTCCTTATCAAGTAATACATGTCCATCGTGCAAAATGCTACACGCAATATACCAGCGCCCGATTTTTCAAAAATTAACTCCGGAAGAAAGATGCAACCTTGTGAAAAACAAAAAAATGTGCTATAACTGTTTACGAACGAATCATCAAATTAGAAACTGTTTAGCTGCTGGATGTAAAATATGCAATCGAAAGCATAATACTCTGCTGCATATTAATAAAACCAAAGAACCTATAACTTGCAGTTCAACACCATCAACATCAGCACCGGAAGTTCAACAAGTGTCGCAAACTACTGAATCGAAATCAACGTCTTGTTCGAGTTCATTAGTTAGTCAAAAACAGAATAGTCATATTTGGTTAGCAACCGCATTGGTGGATATAGAAGACCAATTTGGAAACTTTCAAACCTACAGATGTCTCTTGGATTCCGGTAACCAGTCTAACTTCCTAACGACGACAGCCAGGCAACAATTAGGAGTCAAAGCAATCAAAATCAACACAACAGTTTCGGGAATTCATGAATCAAACACAAATATTCGTCAAAAGGCTTGTGTAAAAATCAAGTGCAAGTGCACATCATTCAATATACACCTAGATTGTCTTGTAATTGAAAAAATCACTGGTCTTATACCAATCCATAAAATAGAGTTTGCGAATTTATCGAAACCAAATAATATACAACTAGCAGATCCAAATTTTAAGTGTCCAGGAAAGATAGACCTTTTAATCGGAGCAGAATACTACCACAACATTATCAAGGAGAATATTATTCGTCTATCAATTCATTTCCCAGCATTACGTAACAGTGAATTCGGTTATATCGTATTTGGCTCAACTATAATTCCACAAACTACCACAAACCATTGCCATTTATCAACATATGACAAACTTGATCAATTATATTGCAACAATTCTGGAGAAACGAAAATTGTGAAAGCCAAGGAAAAATTTTATCTGTCGAAGAAACTTATTGTGAAGAGCATTTTAATTGTAAAGTTACCGACTAAACCAAATATAAAAAGTTTGGGCAATTCTAAGGAAACAGCTTTGCGACGATTTCTAAGTTTGGAAACCAAACTGCAACGTGACAATGGGCTCAAGTTACTATATATTAGTTTTATGGACGAGCATCAATCATTGGGACATATGCGAGAACTCACTATCGATGAATTGAAGCCACAATATTTTATTCCACATCATGCGATGGTGAAACCTGATGCAGTTACAACAAAATGTCGCGTTGTCTTTGATGGTTCTGCCAAAATTTCATCTGGAATTTCTATTACTGATGCGCTTATGGTAGGCTCAAAGGTTCAACAAGATCTTATTTCAATTATGTTGAGATTCAGACAACATAAATACGTGTTCACTAGTGACATAAGAAAGATGTATCGCCAGATTTGGATTGATAAATCACAGCAATCATTACAACAAATATACTGGAGATCAAGCCATGAGGAGGAAATTAAAACATTTTCGTTACAAACAGTAACCTATGGATTGGTATGTTCCAGATTTTTAGCCAGAAGAGTATTAAAGCAATTAGCAGTTGACGAAAATAATAGATTCCCGGAAGCAGCAAGAATAATTAAAAGCGACTTCTACGTAGATGACCTCATGACAGGTACCGATGATTTAAATCAAGCTATAGTTCTGAAGGAAGAAGTCGAAAAGATATGTCGCCTCGGTGGTTTTGAATTGCATAAATGGAACGCAAACAACAAAAACTTGATAATAAACCAAGAAGAGAAATCAAAGAAATGTCTATGAAAGAATCACCACGCATAAAAGCTCTTGGACTCATTTAGAATCCATGCGATGACGTTTTTAAATATAAATTCCAGTCAACATCAAATATCATAACAAAGCGCTCAATTCTATCGGCTATAGCTAAGCTTTTCGATCCAATAGGATTACTTGGTCCCGTAACTCTCATTGCAAAATTAATAATGCGTGATTTGCGTGAAGCTGAAAATAGATTGGGATGAAAAATTGCCTTTAGATATCATCAAAAAATGGCTAGTATTTCAAAATCAAATGTGTGACATACAGAAATTAAACATTAAACGGCTTGTGGTACCAGCTATACCGTACAAATATATTGAACTACATGGATTTAGTGATGGATCAGAAGCAGCTTATGGAGCAGCAGTTTATATAAGAACAACGGATGATCAAGGCACTCATTGTTCTGAGCTGCTTTGTTCAAAATCAAAAGTAGCCGTCACAAACAATTCCACGAATAGAATTTTGTGGAGCACTTCTGCTGGCCAATCTAGTAGATATAGTAAAATCATCGATGGAGATTAAATTTAATAATATCTACATGTGGACTGATTCCACAATTGTGTTATGCTGGCTTAAAATGGAATCATCCAACCTTAAACAATTTGTGGCAAATAGAATAGCAAATTTGCAAAGTTTAACGAAAGATGCAGAATGGCGGCATGTGGGTTTGAACGCCAATCCGGCAGATTTAGTATCACGCGGCTTATTACCAAACGACCTTAGAGAAAATCAATTATGGTGGAACGGACCCGATTTTTTAAATAGAGAAAAGGAATTTTGGCCAAAAAGCCCAATGAATGTACATTTGCCAGATCAAAAGGAGATAAACCAGAAGACAATTACTATGCCAACCACATACCACTCACGAGAAGCTGATAATATAATCAAACGATTTATTTGTCTTACTAAACTTCAACGAACAACAGCTTTTATACTTCGGTTTATTGATAAACTAAAAAATAGACCTAGAGAACGTAGAAACAAAACAAATTCTCGTGTCGCAGAAATACCACCTTTGAACGTATGTGAAATTAAAAAGGCGAATTCATGCTTAATTAAACTGATTCAGTCTGCATGTTTTCACAAGGAAATTCAACAGTTATCAAGCACAGCTACACACCGACCTACGGTTGATCGAAAAAGCGTTCTATTTCTATTACATCCATACCTGGATGAAGAAAAAATACTTCGTGTTGGTGGTCGTCTGGAAAAAGCTCAGTTTCCATATGACAAGAAGCATCAAATAATATTACCTGCAAAGCATCATTTCACACGTCTGGTATTCGAATATTACCATTCCATAAATCTCCATGTGAGGCCACAAGGGCTACTAGTTGCAGTGAGACAACAATACTGGCCTATAAGAGGAATAGACATAGCCAAATCAACATTGTATAACCTGTTTTCGCAACAAACCTAAAGGAATCTCTAATTTAATGGGAAACTTACCACCTGCGAGATTAAAGTTTATTCGTCCGTTCTTAGTAACAGGTGTAGATTATGCAGGACCGATAATGGTAAAAAGGATATACGGTCGCTCGCCTATATTGGACAAAGCATATATAGCGCTCTTCATTTGCATGTCAACGAAAGCGGTTCATCTTGAATTGGTCAGCAGCCTAAGTACAGCAGGATTTATAGCAGCATTTCAACGATTCATTGGACGTCGTGGGAAACCATCAGATGTATTTAGTGATAACGGTTCAAATTTTAAAGGCGCAAACCATCATCTAAAAGAGCTTCATAAGATGTTGTATGATCAACGAAATCAGACACAAATAATTGATAATACCTCCAATAAGGGAATAAAATGGCATTTCATTCCTGCTTATTCGCCAAATTTTGGAACATTGTGGGAATCTTCTGTAAAAAGTGTTAAATGGCATCTTTATAGGATTTTGGGAAAATCACATCTCTTTTTAAAGGAACTTTCAACAATATTAGTACAGATTGAGGCTGTAATCAACTCAAGACCTCTTACTCAGATTAGTAATAGCCCAGATGATATGGGGGTACTAACAGCAGGACACTTCCTAATTCGAGCATCACTCAATGATATACCAGAACCAGATGTTACTCAACACAATTACAACAGGTTGTCTCGTTGGAATCGAGTTACACAACTAAAACAACATTTTTGGAAAAGATTTTCTGTTGAGTATTTAACTTCTCTCCAAAGTTATTGCGTTGGAAAATCGAATCGCATACAACATTTTGACGATTTTTGTGTTTCAGTGTATTAATTATTGGCCAGATCACAGAGACACAAAAAAAATAACAACATAAAAAATTAAACTTTTAAATTGGACAAATTTGAAAATAGCTATTGCGAACTCAACACGATTGATTTAAAAAAAAACGCTGCTATTGGAATTATCAGAATTAAATTTTCTTTTAATTTTTTAGTTCAAATGAAAAAACTTTTGTGATTGTTTGTGGTTTAAGTGGCGTAAAAATGTTATCAAAACATAAGTGATAGCTCAAATTAATGTTATTTTGAAGTACTTCTGCAGACTGTAGAGCAACACTGGCTCCTAAACCTAAATATTGTTACATTGACACCTGGATTAGAATAGAATAACTTAAATTCATTAATTGTTCAATGCATTTGTGATTTATACTCAACATTTAGGCGTCATTTCTATACTAACATATTTGCTCGATGCGCATTTAGGATTATTCTGGAAACAAATATTTTGGTATATAAAGGCGCGCGTTGACGTGAATGCTGAGTCTTATTTTAAACGTGATACAGTGAAGGTTAAATAGAAAGATTATTAAAGTGATAATTAAAAAGTGTGTTATAATTATAATAATTAATTGGGAATTTCGTGTTGTATAATCAATTGTGTTGTATAATAAATTGTGTTGTGTAAATAAATTGTGTGAGTTCAAATTTGAAGCAGTTGTATTTATTCACAATCCAGTGATTCGAACCTTGAGTGACAAGGCAAAATCGTAACAATATGTTTGTTTTTTTCCGGCAAAAAAACTAGTTGAGCCTTGGTAAGCTTCAAACTACTCAACATAACTGGATTTTATAGTCGCGCTCCATAGCTTGTAACCCCAACGGATTTGGTAACCATAATAGGGAACCATTGACCCATCTACTTTTCTTCTATGGGTGGGCCATTTCAAAAATTTTTTATTACTTCGAGCAAAGAACTTATTTTGGAAAATTTATGCGATTTATTCGTTGTGTATTGTTGCGACAATGTAGGTTTTGCATTATAAACCTGAATCTATTTCGAGACATGACATTGTCATATACTACCTCGTTATATATATGTATGTGAAGACACCCCAAATTCCATCCCCGAAAAATGCGATGACAACACTAATTATTGCTATCATGACATTTTCTACTGTCAGCCCAAAAAATCACCACAGTACTTGCAGCCCCAAAAACGTTTATTGCTATCGCGACAGTTAAAAACTCTCGTTTGATGTGTGAATGTTTATGGATCATGTACGATTTTTTTTATAATTTTTCTATGTATTAGAGTTGAGATATAGCTCATAGAGTTCGGGAACTATGCGTTGGCCTAACTGCATATGCAGTTTGTGCACATGGTTTGATAGGTGAATGTTTAAAGAGCATGAGCAGAATGAAAATTTAATATTCCGCTAATCTACCTGAATGAATATTTTATACCATTCGCAGTTTCAGTCGAATTATTCGAACCATCTTGCAATATTTAATCCACAAACTCATACAGACCGCACTTGCAGGCTAATTGGTTGCGCTTGCTTGCTTCCTTCAAAACAATCAGAAAAATATTGCTCGTCATAAAACTGGAAACGAATTACGTTCATCCCCGCTAATAAATCTTAGCGGGCATCTGTTCAATGGACTAATTACCATCATCAACTACAATACATCTCTATTGAATTGGGTGTGTCTACCGCTTTTTAAGATTGGCCTCCAGTATTACTGTCGGTTTCATCATTCTCATAGACCGTAAGAGCACCTTTTAGACTCTATCTGAATGACGAGCTTTCAATTTTAATCGGACGATTAGAATTGTAGTCTTCAGATTTGTACGATCACGACTGAGTCTCGGCGATTGAACAACGGGGGTTGGAAGTGTAATATTATATTACGATATGACAAATGTATTTAATCTCGAATTTTCTCGTTTTTCTTAGCCCACTATTCATCATAAGTAAAATGCCCTTAAATTCAACATCATATTACAAAACCATAAGGTATGCCATAATAAATAACAGGTAGTTTTTGTTCTAAGAAAACCACACAAACAATTGCGCAATATAGAAAGCTCAACAATTTTAAGTTTTTCCGCTTTATATTTTATGTGAAAAGTTTCAAAAAATTTGCAACTTTTATTATTTTCTCATTTTTTTTTAACATCTTCTATGTGAAACAATATAAAACGCACTTAAATCATTATGAAACAGTAAAGATTTTTTATATTTGGTTTTGCCCGCCTTACATCTGCTGCTTTCTATTGTGCTGTTACCATTACAAGACTTGTTATTGTTGTGCATTTAGAACCATCGGTAAAGTTTTGTAATGTGCAGAGGAAAAGCTGAAGATATTTTTTGGGTCACAATTTTCTTGCGGGTGGAATAGTCGCCGCACAACAAATAATGCGAATGTGTGTGTGTGTGCGTTATGATAAATCGATTCGGAACTAAATATGATATTTCCGCTCTACACCGGTTGGTTGAATAAATTTTTTTTATAGTAAGATGTGGGTGCGGGTGTTGAGTAATTGGTGATTGCTATTCTTTTGTATATAGAGCTATAAAGGAAACTTGTTATGAGCGCAACAGGCAATATTTGTAAAGGAGGTACACGAAGACGATAAAAATTTTACACAATTTTATATTTTGAACGGCGGCGAATCTTATTCATATACAAGCAAATGTATAAAAGTTTACGCGAAGGTGGATGATGGAAAACTTTTAAAAATCATTTGTGCGAGATATTTTTCCTTTTTTACATTTCCAATATAATACAGCTATATATTGTGTCTTCGTGCCGTAAATGTCACAGGTCGTATATGTATGGATATATAGATAACAAATTTATTGATGTTAGAATAATACGTTGTTTAACGACTTGTCTCGTAAATTCGCATCATTGGTAATGTATGTACATGGAAACTGTATTTGCACAAATCGTATAAATAACACACGAGAATGCAGCGAAATAAATTTTCCAAGATTTATTTTCTATGATTAGAGTGATATAAAAAATATAATGTTGAGTACGAATTCTAAAACACTGACAGCGCTGAGTAAAAATACATACAAAAATAAAATACGAGTAAGAATGCCGCAATCTGCTTTATCGATATATTTAGTACTAAAAAAACTTAGCTAATTTTTTTTTCTCCATCTCGTTTCAGATTTTGGAAGCTTCACTGTACGTAACCGAACATTTACCAGATGGTGCTGATGGTCTATGGGCAATTGTACATGGTGAAACCATGGTCGCTTTAGGTGAAATAGAATGGATTCCATTTTCGGTACTCCGAAAATCGATTGATATAAATTTATTAGGTATGCAAAAAGCTCTTTACATCATATATACATATATATTTGCATAGAAAAAGCTTTACAATATATTTTTTTGTGTTACTCAATAGGTGCTGCCCGTTTAACCCAAATTATGTTACCATTGATTCGTCGTGCTGGTGGTCGTGTTGTATTCTTATCGTCCGCTTTGGCAAAAATCCCGGCCCCAATTCGTGGCGCCCAATGTGCTACGCAAGCTGGTATTGAAGGTTTGGCTATATGTTTACGACAAGAACTAAGACCACGAGGTGTTGATGTATCAGTAATTGCAACAGGTGAATTTTCAGCCGGTAACGCGTGGTTAGACGATTCCTCATTACTTGATCAGGTAGGTCGTGAACCATAATAAAACGATACACATATATATCCTATTCCATGGTGATTTAGATATAATTTATTTTCAAAAATATATATTTTACCAAAATGAAAATGGAAAAGCGGAAAATTATTAGAAAATATTTTCAATAAATTTACTTTGGTATATATATACGGATAAGTAAGTATAACATCTCATTAAATTTTGTAATATAGCTACCTGCAGACAAAAAATTGGGACAAAATTTATGTTAAGTCTCTACAGGGACGTCGTTCCCATTTTCATCAAACTCTATAAATATTCATATATCATATATCGGTATATACGTGTTGTAGTCTATCAAATATTTATACGTGACCTGAAAAATTCTATATGGAAAAATGATGAGGATTAATAATAAATTATATAATTTCAACAATAGAACACATCACTTGGTACAAAACATTCAAAATTTAAAATTTTTTTTATTCCAGTTTTCCATTGCATCGCTCTCGTCTTTCATATGTATCACACAGAATTAAGTGGAAAATCCTTGACATTATTTTTTAATATTATAGTCTGATGTTTTTCTATTATTCCGAATGTTTAATGAATCCGTGTTTTGATTTTCCATGTCACCATCTTTTTGTACAGTTTTTGTTAAATCAACAATGTTTTCATGGACAATCTATGCCTGGCTCTTAAAATTTAGGATAGTCGATAATTATTTTGGTTAGACTTGCATCCGTGGCGAAATAAGTTTATCTATATATAGAGTCTCTTTATGCCAGATAAAATAAATGTAGGCGATTAGTGCTAAAATTCACACTAAAAAAGAAATTTGGAATTAAACAGTTCATGTCAAATGGGCCTCCCTTTATGGGTTCATAAAGCTGGCAGTTTGTTAATTAATTCCAATAATTAGTCAGCGATAAAAATTATTTTAAATTGTTTAAAACAAAAATTCAAGGTCAACTAAAAATTACAAAAATAATGGATGCAATCGATTAAGTTCGAAATTCTGATAATTGGTCAGCTAAACCCAATATTTTGTCAGGCCTGCAAATATATTAAAACAGTTAAAAAATATTATTTAAAAGTGCAGCGCGTGCGTGGGTTTGATAATATGTCACACGTTTTTGTTACACGTAGAAATTCACGTCCCTTAAGCTAGCAGAACCCATACAGCAGAACATCACAAGATAGTATGGATAATTATAGGCTTATTAAATGCTCTATTACAAATGTTTGGGTTCCATCCCTTCCAACTAAAATGCGGGTTCTGCTAGCGTTAGAAAAAGTTAGCTGGTTTCCGCTAACTTTTTCTATCGAATAAAACTTTAAAAACAATTGGAAAATTAAAAATTAATTTTAGGCTAATTATGCCCTATTAATTTTTTTTCTACTCTTTCTATAAAAGGCTTGATCGCGTGAAAGCTAGAAAACCGAAACTGAAAATCGGACAAAAACGAAATTAGAACGCAAAACAAGATCAAATGACATGCAAATAATTTTAGGCTCTTTATATCCTAATCTAATGCCCTATTGAGAAATTTTCAGCTCCTCTCGTTTTTGACTTTAGTAGTCCGATTTTCGATTTGGGTTCTGCTAGCGTTTAAGTGATGAAACCTTATGCTTTTCCTAGAACGAGCAGAATAAAAAAAAATTTAATAGGGCATAATTAGTCTAAAATTAACCTTTAATTTTCCAATTGTTTTTAAATCGTTTTTCGATATGGGTTGTGCTATCTTGCGTTTTAGTTGGAAGGTATGGAGCCCAATTTTTTTAATAGAGCATTTAATTAGCCTATTATTTGCCTATAATTATCCATACTATCTTGAAATGTTTTGCTGTATGGGTTCTGCTAGCTTAAGGCACGTAGAAATGCTCTAAGAACACTGGGTATATTTGAATAAACCAAAGTGGGAAGCTAATTCGGCAGTAGTTACTGGTATTTAGCTAGGCATAATGAATAACTAATCAGTGACACTGTCTGGTTTTCTCTGAGAATAGGGAATTTGGAAAAATATTATCTTAGCATTTTTACCCAAGTTGTATTTTCTTGGCCTACTGAAGGAATAAGTTTAGTGCGAAAATTTTCAAAACAAGGTCATTGGGAAACTGTTGTACCACAAAACTTTTATAGGGAAAAATATTTTCCCATTTGATATTGTTTCGAAAATATTTACACCAAGCTTATTCCTTCACTAGACCAAAAAAATACAATTTAGAGAAAAACGGTATGAAAAGGAAAGCCAGAATAGTGCTACAAGGGCCGTATTTTTCGCCGACTGCTTTAATCATATTTTCAAATTTATTTTCAAATTTACTAGTATTTGTCTCCCTAAAGCGAATAATTTCGAATCGGTTTGCCCAGCCGGAAATGTTCCCTTGGTAGGGGGAGAAAATTGTTTTTCATAATTTAAAAAAATAAAAGAAATTTAAAAAATGATTAAAGCAGTCGGGGGGACATTGGGCAATGGGGAAAGTTCCGCAAACTTTCAGTTTTCTTCAGACTCAAAATTTTTTAAATAGTAAACGTTTGCGAAGTTAACCTAATTTTGATTCCCGAAAAATGAAATGACAACACACTACACAGCGAAAGTTTTTCCTATCAGCTCCGATAAACGCCATATTTTTACTCTCAGCCTCGAAAACTTTAGTATCATGATAGTTAAAAATTATGAAGATAATGAAACTTTTCGGGGCAAATTATGTCGTTATGATACTTAAAAAATTCGAAAACAGAATAGTCACGAAAAATTTTAACCTCGAGATTTTTCCTGGTTTACTATTCACCATATCGCTAAAGTCAAACAAAGTAGTTTTTAAAAATCTGTATGTGTGCGATGTGTGTCATGCCGTGCAGACTAAATGCCTATTGGTTCTCTACAGCTCAGGCGGATTGACTATAATCGGAGTAAAACTTCAAAACTACGCGTTTTTCAGAAATTGGAAGAAGCCAGTGATTTTGGTCGAAATCGGTCCACCGGAAGCGGCAGCTTTCATAAGAGTTTTTTTTCGTTAATAGCAAATATTTGGAACAGTATATAATACAAGAAAAACGATTAAAACAAAAAGATTTTAAATCGAATTTCAAAAAATTTGTTCAGATGAGGTTTTTAAATTTTTTCGGAAATGGCGGGTGATGGTTTGATAAAAAAATACTTTATTTCACCAAAACTCGCTATGTATACAGTCCAAGAGGGTTGACATTTGGATTGAAATTTCATACTTAAGCTTTTTCCATAAATTTCAAGATCATTACGAAATTTGGAAAACAACATAACATAACGGAAGTGGTAGCATTTTTGATTAAATGTTTCATTATATCAGAGTTTTACCAAAAGCCGCGTAAATTTAATTTTTCGCTTTAGAAATCAAGTGTGGTGTAGTCGAGCGGATTGTATACTTTCGTTGCAAAAGAAAGTTGGGGGTTCGCTGCACCAAGTCAACCCCAACCCTACCCCCGTGTTTGGTGATGTAAAAACACTTTCTGACAACAACTTTTTAAAAACAGCATGTAATGTTCATAAATTAGGTACGGGAAGGTTCTAAGCTGGCAAAATGTTCTAAAAATACCATAAGAAGTTATCCAAATCACATTTATCAATTTTCTTTTCTAAAATGCGCCCCTCGTTTTGTAGAAAATTCATGCTAGTTTTAAGTATAAATGCCCAGATAATTCTATATGCGCTGAAAAAAATTATTTTCTTCTTTATAGTGCATTAGAAAAACGTGGTATTTTAAAAAGTTTTTTTATATAATTTTTTTTACTCTTTTTAGTTGTACGAATTTTGAATCTTGTTATCAATTGAAAAAATTTCTTAAAATAGATTTCATCTCTTTATTCAACTAAATTTATACAATTTATCATAAACATTTAACAATAATTTCCAAACAGGCAATAAGTATATAACATTATTCAACATAATTCGTGTCATTATACAGATTGTCTGTTAGGAATTTAATGCCTTTTTGGTTTTCAAATTTGGAGTTCAACGCGTAAGTACGGGGGCTGAGGAAGCATGTGAAGTTATCCCAGTTTTTCATCCCAGGATTTTTTTTATTATTATTTACACGAAAGTATTCTATTCCATCCCAGTTTTTTCCTTTTATACCTCTATAAGACGATTTAAATTATAAACACAACAACAAAATATCCCATCCCAGTTTTTTTCGTTTGTTTGTTGTTCATGTAAAACAAATACTTCGAAATAATGTATTCTGTTTTGGAAATAGTCTGTATATTTTAAGCTCGAAATTATAGTACGCCATATTACTAAGGTGAGCTCCCCAGTGCCAACCGTATGTTAGGATTGGCACAATATTCCAGCTTCGATATGGCTCCATATAAATTTATATGAAAATCGTCTATAACTTCCAAGACCTTCGTGGGCCGGAAATAGCGAATGATGTTTTGAGATGGTACGTAATCAAGTAACTGCTGACCAAGTGGCCAGCACCAGCGATATGTTCAAACTTCAGTAAATGGACAAGTTCCAAAACCTTAAATTAAGTTCTCCATTGGTATATCAATTTTTGCTTGAATCATGTCTGAATTAGGAAATAATTAGTTTGGCTCATTATTATTAATCTTTATCGGAACTATTAACAAATTTAGATCCATAAACAGTTAGAAAAAGACGGGAAAGGTTCGGAGCCGAAATCTATAAACATTTATGTCGCCTATAAAGAACTGCTATGCAGTGTGATTTGCGTATTTCAAATACTACGACCACCCACTTCCACACCCACCTAACCACATCTACACCCAGCCCAGCCGATCCCAATCCACCATATCTCAACTGACCCCAATCAACCACAAACCACCACATCTAAACATTATTACCATCCTCCCCCCACCCACTATCCAATTCAAACCCCAAAACCCATCTCACTCGCACCACCCTATACCGTACCAACCATATTATCACGCTTTAACACCTCCATACCCACTTCCACACACACACGCACCACCCACACAAACCTTCATCCACCAAATCAAAATTCCCACACCAAACCCAAAACGACTCATCTCATACCCCTCCACCTCCCATACCACCACCCCCATAACCACACCTACCCACATCCAGACGAGATATATTTTTATTCCACATTCACATGCTCAATGAAACCAAAATAGAATAGAAAATAAAAAAAAAATCTATCAATTTTAAGGAGGGGGGTTAACAAAACCCTACATATCTCCGAACACCCTAAACACAGAATTGCTCAAATCAATAAGGATCATTCCCATGAATTGCTTGAACTTTTAGTGAAGAAATTAAGTTGATATCTCCATCCGTTCTCAAGTTATCGTTCACACAGACGGACAAACGGCAAACCGAAACCATATAGCATTTTTTTAACAAAAATGCTTAAAAATGCATTGCTGGCTTTTGAGCGATACAGTATGGGGCGATATCGAAACAGATAAATTATGTGCCCACTTACCTACGGGTGGCACTGTACCGCTTACCATTAATTGTTTTCTTTTTAATATTTGCAATCTTTTCTGGTATCGAAAAACTCCCAGCTCTTTCGCAGTTTTCTTATCACGTTGTTCCTTAAAGAGTGGCTACGTCGAGGACGTATGGCTATGGATCCGATTTACGTAGAACTATCTGCGCATATCATAGCGCCTGGTCAGTACTATAAACTGACAAGAAAATAAAACATTGAAATCTGAATTCTGTCAAGGAATCATAGATCAAATTCATTACGGATCGAAATAGGGCTGGCAATGAGGAGTTCACAATAGTTTGCCCTTATCATTACCAACTCGAAACATAAAAAATTATTTCCGGCCTAGGAACTTCTTAAGAGATATACATTTTTATTTAACTTAACCTGAGATTTTGGAACTTGGCCATTTCCTCAAATTTGAACATACGGCTGGTGCTGGCCACTTGGTCAGCAGTTAGCTAATTACGTACCATCTCAAAACATCATTCGCTATTTCCGGCCCACGAAGGTCTTGGAAGTTATAGACGATTTTCATATAAATGTATATGGGGTCATATCAAAGCTGGATGATTGTGCCAATCCTAACATACGGTTGGCGCTGGGGAGCTTACCATAGTTTGCCCTTATATTTTATCCTTATAATATGGCGTATTATTATTTCGAACTTAAAATATACAGAATTACTATTTCCAAAACACAATACATTATTTCGAATTAATTGTTTTACATGAACAACAAATTAGCGAAAAAAACTGAGATGGGATATTTTGTTGTTATGTTTATAATTTAAATCGTCTTATAGAGGTATAAAAGGAAAAAACTGGGATGGAATAGAATAGTTTCGTGTAAATAATACTAAAAAAATCCTGGGATGAAAAACTGGGATAACTTCACAGGCTTGGGCCGAGGCATATTGCGCCCAACACAAACACGCACAAACATTTATACAAACAAAAACAAGGACAAAAGCATAAAGAAGACTGCAACGAAACTTATTCTTTCCATTTCTCTGATTGCAATTTCGTTACAACGCTTCTTTCCTGACAATTTGCTACATTCCAATTTCGCAATTTGCAGTCCATTTAAAGATCTCACTCTGCTTAATGCGGCGTAACCTTAGCCGTCTTGAAAAAGTGATCTTCCTAAGTAAACGACTGCATGATCGACGGTACATCCCTGCATTTTGTCGACTGTACATGCCCAACACAAAATTATTGGTAATTGTATACGCTCAATTGTTCCATAATTATATTTAGCAGGAAATTGTATAGCTTTCGGCTCGATAAGTTGAATACTCTCATGGCCGAAATCTATTCTAACTGATGGAACGTCAGTATCGTACACTTGATCTCTGCGGAAATGTGGTCAGATAATCTCTGTGATATTTTCAATGGCGCCTTTGACAAGACCCATTTCAACATTGATGTTTGAGCGTAACATCATTTTGGCACCAACAAATATTTTTCAGCTCTTTGGGCAATCCTCCAGTTTTATTTACATCTGCTGGTACGATATTAACTATGTTGACATTATCAACATTTCTTGTTGCATCAATAATTTGATCCTGTGCTCGAATTTTGAAAATACGCACTTAATTGCCTCGATATTGCTCAAGTACAGCAAGATTATGGGCCACTTATTGGACTCTTAAAGGATAAATTCGAATGGCTTTATCCAATGCAAAATCTCCAGTTGCCTCTGTCATTTGTTTTGACATCAGAAGCTCAAAATGCTGACCATTTAATTTTCTAACTCTAAGAGCATTCAAGAGATCAGCACATGTGTTGTCTTCTTGCTGTCGCATGTTTTCTGTCAGCTCACATAAAGAAAAGAATCGCCACAATGAGTCGCTGGCAAGGCAATTGCATCAAGTCACCGAAAACAATTATATCGATACCTCCAAACACTTCGTTCTCTTTATTTTTCAATTGTTTTAGTCATGAGTCAATCATGCAAAACATTTCATAAGGAACCATGCTTTTCTCATCAATGAAAAGGTCCGCGACATCTTTCCACTGTTGACGCATAATCTTCAGGTAATTTCCTGTCAATTGGAGCCTATATGGTGTAAGAAAGCCATCTTTTTGAACAGGCATTTTCAATAAACTGTGAAGTGTTGAACCTCCTACTAGTCTAGCTGCAACAACAGCTAATGCAGCAACTTTGACACTGATTGTCCAGCAAAACAGTTTTAACCAAATTCTTAAGAGCATTAAACGTAATTGTTTTGTCTACTCCTGCTGCACCAGTAACAAACCATCTCATTCGTTGTCTACTGCCGTTCAACTGCTCTTGAATGCTTTGTCTTACTAGTTGGAAAAGTTCTTCTTGTTTTGCATTCATGTTATTGCATTCTGTTCGTGAGCTTCCTCTTCAAAATTTGGATCAACATATTCTTCAGGTTGTTCGACAATATTGAATGCATGAGCCTGATTGAATGCATTTTCAAGTTGTCTATCTCTTTCTCGGAAAATTTCCATATAACTGCTTGTTTCTTTTAATCTTTAATCACGAGAAAGAAATGCTTCCTGTGGGTTTTTAAATCCCAGAAAAGCTCACTTTCAGAGTAATATGGAACATATTGAAGTAGGAGGCTGTTGAAATAATTGTGTGGATCAGTATGCATTTGAAAATTTGGAACTCTCACTATACAACAGGAATATTTCTTATAAGCATTTTAGAATTATCAGTGAGAGTGATGAATCGGCTCACTAATCCTGGTTCTTCGATCTCAGCATCTACACTCATCGGCATTTTTTGCATAATACGATTCAAAAAGCATTGCGAATTCAATAAGGAACATGTCTTTGAAATTGTAAACAGGATGATCTTTAGGGCGTATCTCATATTTTTCAAAAATATTGGAACATACTCCCGTAGCCTGATTACATTCGAAACGTAAAACGTGAAAACGTTATTCAGGGCGTCTTGTATTTAAAAATTCACATCTGCGTGAACTTCCTGTGAAGGGTAGATGGCATAGGCTGTATGCACATTCACATGCAGATAGTTGTCTCTCTTTTAGTATACGCATGCATGCCAGTTTAATTGAAACTCTTATTTACATTAGTAGATTCCGACTTTGAAATATATGTACTTAGCTATGTAGTGTGCGATAAATTCCTTAATTCCACATGGCTGAATATCCATACCATCCATACCACCCATGGGGTCTTCTCTTTAAAACGCATATTCTACCTGCGTTTCTGATAAATTCATTAGATGTTTGAGAGATGATTTTGGTTTGATTACATGCGTGTCGTGAAAATCCGAATCGACATGATTCCGAATTGTTCTTGTAACAAGTATGTGTGTGTCTATGAGTTTGATTCTTTTTGACAAACTTATGTAAATTAGGATTTTCTTCCTCTAATGGAAAATAACAAGAAATGACCTCATCAATTAATTTAATTCCTCGTTTTGCTTCAAATGATGGCACATTCTCAATCCAAATGACCATATATGGACATGAGGACTGCCTCTATTTTGGAATTCAATTCGCCACCAAAAGTCTTTTACTTTGCCACCAAGAATTTTATCATTTGCTTTTAAATGTTTCGTAAAAGCATCCAATCTTCTTTGAAAATGTCGACTCACAACAACTGGATAACGCTCAATGAGACGTTGAAGCTCATCTAAGCTAACGCTTGCTGGGCCTACATTGGGTATATTGCCAGAGATTAACAATGCCTTACGCGTATGTAACCGATTTAGATCATTGCAACTTAATGTCAAAAAGCAAGTTGGTGGACCAGAGCATCGAATCTGTGCAGCTAATTTGCTGACACATTCTTGCTCTCTGACCTTCTTAACACAAGCAGAAATTGTAGATTTCACTCTATCATACTCAAAGTCTCAAACATTGCAAGCGCTTAGAAAAGTTAATCATTGCGTTGAAATCGTGTATCTATTCCCAAGATTCGCAACTGAAAGTAATCCAATGGCGAAATTTTAAAATAGCGTTGCTCATTCAAACCATTGACTCCTTTTGGGAAAAGATAAAACCATGAAAATTCTTCTGCCTTCTTTTCATGATTAACATTAACAAAATTATCTTATGTCTTTCGAACAATTTCATTGGCATTTGAACTTTTAACAAGTTCATCTTCAACAACTGGAACAACAACACCAATTGGAGCCATGACAGATGTCTGAACATGTAAATGCTCTGTCAATACTGAAAAACTTGGCTCTGGTGCAAATGAAATTGGAGCTTTGCACTATGATGGTGAATATTTTACGATGAAAGTTTTATTTACCCCAACCATAAAATATTAATAACGGTTTTCTGAAATTTATATTAGATTTTTGTTTTAAATGTTTGATAATATGAAATTGGCAGGTGAAACAACCGAGTGAACAAAATTTCAGCGAAATCGAATGATGATAAGTGCTTCAAATTTCGACCTCAAATTTTGACCCAAACAGATAGAAAGACAAGAAAGCAAGTTATGAATAGCGTGGTAGCATGTCTGCTCTATAAACATTCGCCTATCAAATGATGTACGCCACTAGTTAGGTCAGCGAGTTGTTCCCGACTTTGTGGACTATATCTTAGCTCCTACAGCATGATGAAAATTTGAAACTTTATAAAATTTTGAAATCAAACTGACGACGATTTCAATATTCATGATGCCAGCAGTTGGCGGATATGAAAGCTCACATTGAAATAAAAACTGCGTTTTATTCGATGGTAATCGAAGAGTCGATAGTAATACGAATAGATTTTTTTTCTTATATAATCCTTGCAATCTGGTCTGAGGCCGACGCACTCGAAACTCTTTCGCAGTTCGGTTTTCACGTCTTTAGCTCAATCAGTCGCCTACCAAATCGAACACGTACGGCTATATGTTCGATTTTATCACCATCTGCATATTGCATAGCTCCATGCCTTCCTATACTGGCCTGCCTAGATGGGCAGCCCACGAGTTTTGTACTCCGACAGTGGGTCAAAGTTGTGTTCCATTTCACCACAGATCGTAATCTATTGATACAAATTCCCTGCCGCTATTGGGATGCGAAACCGATACCTCCCGATCCAAACGCCAAACATTTAACCATTGTGACACACATTATCACACACATCAAAAGTGTAAATGACATAGTTTTTACACATACAATATCAAACAATTTCAGGAATAACGGTAAAAACGGTTAGTAATGTTATAATGGAAGAAAAACACAAATTTACGAATTTTGCTTAATTCAGAATTGTTTTTGTCTCTAGTTCAGTTATTTTTATTTCCTAATAAGTGGTTTTACCTCCTCTTCCATTTGTGACAGATTGGCATGTTCGGCATTAACGTATTGAAGCTGTTTTGAGGAATTTGTCTCCAGTGATCTTGAAGGAGATTGCGTAGTTAATGATTCCAAATGTGCCGAATCTTGACACATCAGTGAACAAAATTTTGGATAATTGCTCTTCTGTCCAATTTCTATGATTTTCATCCCAATCAATTCTAAGCTCTCGATTTTCATGTCGTATCGGTGGACATTCAAGAGCCACCTAAAAATCGTGTGTTCGATTTACAATTTTGATAATCTTTGGCTGTTGCCATTAAAATGATGTGAAATGGCTTAAAATGTCTCACATCGAAATTGCGTTTGATTCGCAAAAAATTGTAAATATATTGGAGGTACAAATAAGTTTTGAGGGATTTACAAAAGATGGCGTAACTAATATTAAATCGCATCGGGCCGTCTTGTAACTATATTCATGTAAATGCGTCATCATTATCCTCTAAAAATTAGTAGCTATGTTTCATTTCGCTGAAGTGTAACCAACATATTTTTTTTACCTGCGTCAACCTTTGTGCCAACAAAACAAAATTTGCGGGAAGCGCTGCTTTCAATTTTTATTTTAATTTGAAGAAAATTGCCGCTGATGGGTATCGATTGCTGTGTGAAGCATATGGCGGATATCAATAAAAACATGTGAGTACTGTTTCCGTCGTTTTAAATATGGCGATGCCAAACTTAAGTGGAACTCGCTGAAACTTTGGGAGTGACTGAATATGTGATTCAAACCCGTCTCAAGACTATATGTATATGAGACATCGAATCGTGACGAGGGACGAAAAGAGGATCCGCTAAAATAATCCAAAGCACAGAAAATCGTGGAGTTAGCCCGAATATTAATTGCCAGAAACTAATTCTGTGTTTCTGGTGGGACTAGTTCGGACTGATCTACGATGAGCTGCTCCAGCCAAACGAAACGATTTCTGGAGAACGTTATCAACAACAATTGATGCAATTAAGCCAAACGTTGAAGCTAAACTGTCCACAATATGCTAAAAGACATAGCAAAGTAGGATCGCCTCAAAACACGATGATTTTTTTCGACGCAAAATCGTCGTGCTGCCTGAAATACGATCAAGTCATAGCTAACAATGGACAATCAAAGTTATAAAGAAAACCTGAAAACTTATTTGTACCTCGAATATATTAAATATATATAAATTCAAATTATTTGTCACGCGTCGGTTCGATTGCCCATTTTTAAAATGTCAGTGTAATTTTACTGACGAACTAGCATATTATCCCATAACCAGGATTTCGTGTTTTCGCATTTTTTCAATTTTTTTGTCAATCATCACGTTTTTATACTGGGATTTGACGACAAAACTCGCACTATCACGAAAATGTTTTTTTTTTAAATAAATATTACTTGACGAATGTGATCTACGTCAAATCTTTACATCATCTCTTTCTCTTTTTTGTGTATATTCTAACCGAGCGTATTACATCGTTGACTGGTCGGAAGTCGAAGACCATCCAAACCCTTGTAGTGCAGTAAATTATCGCCTATCAATTCACAAGAGCCACATTGTATTCTAGAATGAACCAGCAAAATCAATTTGCACACTTTTCTATGCCTTGGTAGCTGCAGGCCACTGGAAAAATCTTGTCGTGGATTTGAAGAAACTTTGTGGCATGTTCGACAATCACGTACCATTTTTTCAATATCTTTCTCAATAGAGGGGCCACCGAGCAATTCTAGCTTTCTGCTTGGTGCGTACGATACTCCAATGACCTTGATGGTTATTGCCTATCGTTGTAATCTTTGAATTGTCATTACAGGCAACTTCTTCTCCGGATGAAATAATGACACCAACGAATTGTGGTTAAAAAACCCCAAAAATTATCCCAATGCCTCTTTTACAATAGGCGAAACCGATTGGTTTTTCTTCTCCGTTGGGGAATTAGTGTGACATGACGGCTCCGACTCCAACACTTGATGTATCTGTGGCATAATTAAGTGGTAACTCACTCTGGAAATGAACTAATTTGGTTTCTTCCACAATCATTCTATTGATTTTGTTTTAAACGCGTGCTCTCTTACATCCGTCCAAACGAATTCCAAATCCTTTCTTCGAAGTTCACTCAAAGGCACCATGAAGTAAAATGTATTTATTAAGTGTTATCGTATTTCGCCAAGTGCCTATACGGCAAATAGTGCTAAAAGCATTCCTCAAGAACTTATTGTAATAATTCACTTTACCCAGAAACTCTTCAAAATCCTTTAATTTGTCTTTATGCGTAGGTTTGATGTCATCTTTTGGGATGACATGCCCCAAATATTCGTTCTCGGTTTGGAAGAATTGGCAAGTTACAAAATAATTGTTTAAGTATCCGCAGATGTTCCTCAGCTGTTTAGTCAGACAATTCGATGTCATCCAATAACTGGCGGTGTAAGTTAAATTTGCCAAAAAGTGATCCATAAACTTTCTAAAAATCGCGGGTGCGCTTACTACCCCAAATGGCATTTTATTAAAATAGAGCAACCCCACGTGTGTATTGATCACCATATACTGCTTGAACTCTTTATCGACGGGAATCTGTTAGTATGCCGCAGTAAGATCGATTTTGGGAAATCACTTTCCATTATTGAGACGGTGCAAAATTTCTTCCACTCGAGGTATTGAATATTATTCAATCTTCATTTGCGGGTTGATTATCTCTTTGAAATTCTGCATAATTGGACCTTAGAATTTAATTTCAGCACAAGGACAATTGGGGCAACCCAAGGACTGTAATTCACCGGCTCTATGACCCCAATTTCAACCAGGCGCTCGATCTCTTTTTGTACAGCTCCTAGTACAGCTCCTAAAACCCATCGAACGATATTTGAAAAATTTTCGGGATTTCGTTCTCTTTCAGAGTAAAATAAGGCCTAAAAAGAGAAGCACACCCAAGTTTAATTACGAATTTTTTTTTCATAGGAATGACAAATACCTGGGGGTCAATTCGCGTTCCGTGAAATAATGAAAATGAAAAGTTTTTTTCTTTAGCAATCGAGTAGGTTTGCATTCCTTAAAATACATTTTGATTTCACACAGTAAAAATTAAAATTACGTGCAAATAATTCAAACTACTAGATTGTCAATGAAAAAAAATTTTCATTTTCATTATTTCATGAAACGCGAATTGACCCCCTGATATTTGTTGTTCCAAATATGATTATTTGCTTTATCCGACAGTCCATCAGCCTATCAGTCACGAGCAACGGCAACTTCAGAATCAGGTTCCGAAATTCAACCACGACAGTTGAATTGACGAATTATTATAGGCTTTTGATATGTGGCGACGTATAAATAGAAAAAAGGTACCACTGGATAGGAATTGAAATGACATTGAATCCGCATTAAAAAAATATTCGATTTTTTTGATATTTTTGAACTTTTGTGGAAAATTGAGCAATGTGCGATTTTTTTGCACCCAAGTGTAGTAATTTTTCTTTCTAAATTAAAGAGGCCCATTGGCCATCTCCATTTATAGGTTATTTACTGAAGGAATCTTTGCTCTGGTGTCCTTAATCCATTAAATCAATTGGTTTCGTTCTCTGCAAACGTCTTACTGCATGTGAAGTGTCCAACATACCACCAAGCTCTTCATTTACATATTCATAATTACGTTGTTCGTGAATTAGAATAGGTTTTTTATTTCTTAGTAGAGCAGGAAAAGAATAGGTCCCAAAATACTACCAATAAGCGAAAAATGATTCGAATTAGGACTCCAGCTCGAGTTGCTGAATGTTATGCAACACTTCCTTAAGCGTGTTATGCATTGAGCGAATTACTGAGCCTATTGCGTGTTGTAGCGCGGACATCGACAGTAATAAATTGAAATAATTGCAGGAACCTCCTGTTGTCATAACACGTAACAAAAATTTAATACTTAGCTCAGCATTATTACAAAAATATGTTTTCAATAATATGCTCAACACTCAGTGTTGACACTGTGATGATCAATCACAGTACACCTGTTAATATATCGATAATTTGTAATCAAAAATTGATAAGAATATGTTTCGACAAAATATAATTTTGCTAATTGTTTTAAAAATATATTTTTTTTTTATTTCAGGCAAAATTCATGTGGTCCTCGTTAAGTGATGAGCAAAGAAGATCATATGGTGAAGACCATTTTGAAACCGCAATTCGTTCATTGGAAAAGTATACAAGAGCTGTAAGTATTGTTGAAATAATAAATCTCCTTAAATTGTTGGTTTTATTTCCCAAAGACAATAAATTTTCAAAAATATTTCTAAAATACTATTTTTCATGTCAACAGCATGTCCAGACATGTAAATTCTTATACAAATTCGGCTAAACCTTAAAATATCCTCATTTTTCAGAACAGCAAAAATAATAAAAATTTTGTTTGGTTTTCCTTGTCCTGAACAATCAAATATGGGTACACAATTTTAATATTTTATATCATTTTATTTATTTCCAGGAACCAGATTTTCGCCCAGCCTTAAAATGTTTAGCCGACTCAATCATTCGTACATTTCCATTACCACGTTACACCCCAATTACGGCAGCTGAAAAACTTCAAACATTTATTGCTGAACACCTTCCCCCATCAGTTTACGAAACAATTTATTTAAAATAAACGTCTAGATACCACGTATACGCATACACGCATCCGCATAATCACTGTACCACCGCAGGATGCGTTGTATAATTAATAAATCGAGTGAAGTTTTTATAGTTCGAAAAGCTTCAAAATTCATACAATATAAACAAAATATAAACTAAAGCTCAAAAATAAACATATTTGTTTGTTTGTTTTTTTTATGTAATTTAATTTTGCATATCATGATAAGGATCAAAAAGATTTAATCATTTAGCATTATATAAATAATCATGTAATATTAAACGGGATGGTGCAATATACACAGCTGCATCAAATATTATTAGCATTTAACACCTTGCATCAGTTTTGGCATTATCTGACTTGATGCAGCTTTTGCGCCAATCCAGCATAATCTACGTACATACGATTGATACATAACACTACAGTAGTTTTTCTTTTTTTTTTTTTTTTTGGTTACCATAATGTTAAATTTCTTGTAACATTGGAAAATCTAGTTTTTATACATTGTTAGATGAAAATGAAATATTAATAATATTAGTAATAATATAACATAAATATAACATGAAACATAATAATAATGTTCTCTCATACTCTAACGAACGTTTTTTGTTGATTTTATGTAGATGAATAAATTTTTATGTTTAATAAATTTATGCTTTGTTTTGCCTCATTTTTTAGTAATATCATAGGAAACACACTATTTAAATAATAAAGTTTAAATTATTATTAAAATCTAAAAGTTGTCGAATTTTAAGTATGCTTCACGTGGAGATTGTGCTAAATATATCCTAAAAAATTAAGGGGGAATATGTTGTGGCCAGTGCACCTAGAATACTAAAGGCCACACTGCTTGCTATGTCATTCAATTCAAGTCTACTGTTTAATTTTGAACTGTAGGCGGCAGCCATGTTCATAAAAAGAATAACGCGCTTATTTCATGGAAAAAATCTGCTATAAGCAAAAATAAAAGCGAGAAAAAAATATAGATTTTAATGGTTGTGTACGAAACAAAAAATGTGGTCAGTAAAATTTTACTGAGAGAATAGGTGTGATGGTGTTGGTGTGCTGCCATAATGTGCTATAAAAAAAAATAAACTCAAGTATTTTTATGGCAGCATTATACAAAACAAATCGTTCACCATTTTTATAGTAAAAAATCCGTTTCTTGTTTTTTCGAGTTTAAGTGTTAACGCTAGTGGTTTTTTATGGTAATTAAAATTTTATACATTTTAATATCTTTTAAAACTTTTATGAAAATTTTAGGTTATGCCAAAATGTAATTGTCGAAGTTAAACCATAAAATTTTAAAATAAAAATGAAATAAACAATATTTCTTTTCTTTGTCACTCACAAGGTTTTTCAGATTTTTTTGGTTTTCGTTTTTTCAGTCAAAAAATGCTGACAGCCAATTTTTTTACTATAAAAAAAACTTAAAATTCCATAAGGGTGACAAAGAAAAGAAATATTTTTTATTTCATTTTTATAGTAAAATTTTATGGTTTTACATTTTGGTATAACTTAAAAATTTCATAAAAATTATAATTTGTACATTTTTGTACATTTCGATTTTTTTTAAATATTTTAATATTTTAGTTTTTATTTATGTACCACAAAGAACCGCTAACATTAACAAATTTAAACTCGAAAAAAAACAAATCTACATTTGACTAAGAAAATAGCGAACGACTTTTTTTGTATGAGTGTGAGAAAAAAAATCTTATATTTAATTGAGGGAGACTGGATCAACTAGTGATTTTAAATGCGGCCACTTCAATAAGTCGTTAAACACAAAACATCAAAACATTCGTGAAAGTGTGGCTGAACGTCATGGAACATCAGTTCAGCACCGTGGCCAAGAATTGTACATTTCGAGAAGCTATCCACAGAGTATTCTTCATTCTTACAAAGTTCAATTAACTCAAAAACGAACTTAAGTCTCCTGTTGTTGCACAACAAGTGGATGCTGCTCATTTTCAGCTTAAAGGGTTTCTTAATCGGCAAAATTTTTGCATTGTGGTTTCAGAAAATTTACTTGTGATTATTGAGAAACAAATGCCACAAAAATTTCACCGCACTTCAATTTCCAAGTTACGCAAGATTTACGTCATCAAATTTGTTGCAGAACAAAACTTTCGTTTATATTTTAGTATTGTACATATCGGAAATTTTACAGTTACAGAGCTTATATACAATTTATTCAATAAAAAAAATCAGTTTCGGTTTGATTATTGATTATTGATTACCTGTACTACCGGTGTTTCCATTTTTCTTTACCGTTAGTTTTTGTGAATAAATTTTTGTTTTTTGCCGTTATTAAGATTCCATATTTAGTGAACAAAATAACTAAGTAAAAGTAGAAAAAAACTGTGTTCTTTTTGTCAGTGTGTATGTGCTGAAGTGTTTATCGTACAGGTCCCCATTCCTCGGTGATTATTTTATGTTGGAGGATGAGTGACAAAGGGGCTTGCAAACAATTTTTTTTTTTTTTTATAAATTAAGGAGTGCGATCAAAAGTGATGTGTTACAGTTGTTCCCGGTTGATCACAATTCATCTGATGATCAAGCATGGTAGCCATGGCCTTAGACATGGAATAACTGGTATAGGAGTATCTGCAAATTAAAGGTATGTGATATTTTTTGTTTATTTTAAGAGGGGGTTCCCGGGTATCAGAAATTGATTGCGATGGGTCTTGGTTTCAGAAAAATTTGTTTAGGCGGTTCTCCGGTAGAGACCGGGTAAATTTTCTTATTTTTTTCTCAGTTTTAACGGCTTTAATGAAAATAGTTGAGAGGTGTTGATGATTTTTTTAGGAATTGTTTTAGGGGTCATCCGGTGAGGCCCGTGTTCCCTTTTTCAATTATTATTTTTTAGTTCACACGACTTTATTAAAAATTGGTGAAGGAAGGTTTTCATTTGCCTGGAATCGATTGCGTTTGGTCCAAATTTCGTGCAATTTTTTCAGATAATCCGGTCGTTTCTCTTTATTTAATTTTTTTTTCGGCTTGTACGATTTTTATAAAATTGGTGCGGGAGGATTTTTGAGTGCTAGGAATCGATTGTGATGGGTGGTAATTTCTGCTGTAAAATTTCTGAAAGAGCGTTTTTGTGTACCGAAATCGGATTGTGATGGGACCAGATTTCTATTTATTTTTTACACGTACGATTTTGAAAACAATATTGATGAAGATGGGTTTTTAACTGACAGGCATCGATTGCGATTGGTCCAAATTTCCGGAAAACTTGTTTAGAAGGTAGAACGGCGGGACTCGGGTCCCTTTCTTCAATTTTTTTTGGCTAGTTCAAATTTTTTAAAAATCGGTGAGGGATGGATTTTGAGTGCCAGGATTCGATTTTGGGTGTTTAGTTCTGAAAAATCCAATTTATATAAAAATTAGCCGGATATCGAATATATTTGTGTAGTGGGTCCTCCGGCGAGGCCCAGGTTCCGTTATTATTTTTTTACTCGAACGATTTTGAAAATTTTTGATGAAAGTCAAACGGTTGGTCCCGGGTTCCTACTTTAAGTTTTTTTTGGCTCATTGGTATTTCATAAAAATTGGTGAGGGAGAGTTTTCGAGTGCCAGAAGTCGATTGCGATGGGTGCTACTTTCGGTTAAATCTGTTCAGTTGTGTTGTAAAATTATTATTTCAGAATATAAATCAGAACATAATTACGAAAAAACACATGTATTTCATACAGAAGAAAAACTAGAAGTGGTAGATTTAGTCAATAATATACAAGAGTATAAGTGACATGATATGATCCTACTATATACGAAAGTACAAATACAATTAGTTTAATATTAATTTACTAGATGTCACACATTTCAACATTTGTCTCTTCTTCTTTTTTTCTTTTTTGTTTATTTGTTAACACTCCTTCAATAAAAAGGGTAACAACAAAAAAATTAAAGTCGCTTTTGATGACTAAACGATTTAATTTTTCCGTACACCGATCCTTTCACAAAGAGAAACAAATAAAAACACGTTCAAGTGGCTTCTTCAATAAATCAGCTAATGGATTTTTCCAGCAATGTGCTCCAATTTTATTTCACCATTGAAGAATCTCTCCCGTACATACAGATATCGAATTTTAATCAATTCGGATAATAAACGTTGTAACCAAATCAATTCCTTCGGTCCTTCACTAGCTGATATAATTTCTGCTTCGGTTGTCGATGTTGCTGTTACCCTCTGTAGCTGACTAGTCCACGATATGGCTTCAACAGAAAACATTACTACTATTCCAGTCGTAGAACGCGTTGTCTACTTGTCACCAGTGAAATCAGCATCGCTATAACATTGTAGTCCTTTTTCTTTGTCGTATACTATACTGTACTTTAGAGTACTTTTTAGATACCAAAATATACGTTTAACATGATTCCAATCCTGAACGTTTGGTTTCTCCATCGCTCGTGCAGCTTTATTTACTGCAAAAGCAGCACGTACATTAGATGAAATTGCTTCGTTGTGATAACTATTTCACGGCCTATTGTAGTTGAGACAGCGTTTGTATTGTGCGTCTGTCGAGTATTTTCCTTGTGTACTTTTTCTTGGCTGATTGATAAATTTTCTCGATTCTCTATTTTGATACCAAGAAAATTATCGGGAGAACCAGTCGTCGTATTAAATTCTTGTCGTAATATTCTTAAAAACTCGGCAATCTCTTTCTCTTCATTAGCGACAACTAGACCACCATCTACATAACTTGCTACATACAATCGAAATTCATTACTTTTTCGAAAAAAGAGACAAGGATCCGCGACACTGTTTTTAAAATCTGCTTTCTTCATGAATTCCATGAACAGTTTATTCCAACATTGTGGCACATGTACGGTCACCAAAACCTTCTGGTTGTTCTGCTAAATACACTTCTTTTTCCACATGACCATTCAGGTTAGCCCTTCGCAACTAATCGTGCTTTGAAATGAGTACTTCCATCACTCGCGATCTTCTGACGCATAACCCACCGATTTTGTGCTTTACTTTTGTGCTTTCTTTGGTCGTTCAACTAATATCCATGTTTCATTTAGTTTCAGAGATTTGTTCTCTTCATGAATCGCCTGCACCCAGTACTCTCTCTCTCAATCGACTACAGAGCTTCAGAGAATGAGCTTGGATCTTGAAATTCAAACCCCACTCCTGCCATTATTGAAAATTTATCACCCTCCATCCATGCTGGTTTTCTTCGTTGCCTTTCGCTTTTTCGATTTTCTATAGAAGACTCCTATACTTTGTGTTGATTCAATCGTTTGCTCCAATCCAGTTGAATTTTTTGTTTCGCCAAATTCATCTTTATGCTGACTTCCTTCAGAAGTCGATGACGTACAACACTCTTTCTGAGTTTCATTTTCCTTGTCTTGGTATTTAACTTTCTTTGGCTCTTCTCTTATTTCAGATGACAATTTTGGCCGATTTTGATCCAGAACCGCTTCTCGCAAGACATCAAATACCGCAGTATCTCTGCGCAAATTGCAGACGACTTCTGGTTTGAGTTTCACATCATGGCATTTTCCTACTTTCTTTTTAGAAGGAGTACAGACTCGAAAACCATCTTTGTCATTGACATATCCAACAAGATGTCCGAATACTGATTTGTACAAGCTTTGAGCGGAAACTCTTGTTTATATGAAAGTAGCATCCAGTGTCGAAAATCTTCAGATGATCAATCCTTCCTATGGATTGATTATACCACATTTCATAAGGCACTTTATTCTGAACTGATGACGTCCCAGTGCGATTTAATAAATAAACTGCGGTGTTAGAAGCTTCTGCCCACAGTCCTTTCGGTAATCTCTTTCGGTAATTTGCCCGGATTCAACATAGACCGTGCTGCTTCAATGATAGTTCGATTTTCGCGTTCCGCTGCACTGTTTTGCTCAGGTGCATAAGGCGGTGTAATTCAGTATTCTAGCCAGCAGCATTCCTCTGCTTGCGAGCAATTCAACAACTTTCGTAAAACATTTTTCCTCCATCACACCTGAATTGCCCGACAACGTGTCCATTTACTTTAGCTTCATTTAAAACTTGCTCCAGCGCAATACATGCTTCACTTTTGTGCTTCAAAAATAAAATTCTCCAAAATTTACTAAAGTCTTCCTTAAAAACAACGTAGTAACCCCGCCATTGCAGCAGCATGAAATGTTTGACAGAAAACAAATGCGCACTCGCCTCAGGAACATATAAAACTTTTTTAAATTTAGCATTATACCAATTATTATATCGTCGAACTTGAATTTTTATTGTCCCAAGTGAAATTACTTCAGGTGTGACAAACTCACTGTACGACATAAAATATTGATTGTTGGGAGTGATATGTTTCGTAGCGCCACTGTCACAATATAACTTATTTGCATCCATGTTTTTTTTTAATTGATGCACCCATGACTTGTGAGGTAAATACGGCGTTACTACCTTGCTGTTTGCTGTGCATTATTTTGTGGAAATTCTGTTGCCCAATGGCCCAATTGCTTATATTTATTGGAAAGAAATTTTTGGTTTGCGTTGATGTTTATTCGTGTTTCATTTCGTAAATTACGTAAAAATAGAATCAAAAACAGTTGCATTTGATACTATTTTTACGTAATTTATCGCATTTATTTTTTTCGCATGCCCGATACGCTCAACGGTTACTGAAATTTATAAATGTTTAGCCATCTACCGGGAAAAAGGCCACGAACTATTGTGCCTACCTATTATTTATTTACTAGATGTCACACATTTCAACATTTTTCTCTTCTTCTCCTTTTTTCTTTTTTCTTTTATATGAACAAGTTGGATCGGCCGATGGAACACGAGTGCCTTTCATTAATTTTGTTGGCTCACTCGATTTGCGTAAATATTGCTGGAAGAGCCTTTTCGAATACCAAAACCCGATTGTGATGGGTTCTTATTTTGGGAAAATAAATATAGGTTTATTAATATTGTTTGGATGATTTTGTTTAAATTACGCATGATGCTGCATATTGTTGCGCCATGTTACGTGAAGTTGCACGTTGCTGCGTTATGTTGCATAGGGGTGGGATGTTGCACTACGTTGTGGGATGTTGTATAACGTTTAGTCATATCGCATCATGTTGCTTGATGTTGCATCTTAATGAGAAATGTAGTGTAATGTTTCACTATGCCGCATCATGTTGGGGACTACTTTTAACATTTTGTTTTGCTTAAACAATTTTGACAAAAATTAGTGAGGCAAATTTTTCGGATGCACAGAAGTTCTGATTTTTACAGAATTGAAGAGTGTTCCGGATGGGCCGTCTTGTTGCATCATGTTACGTTATGTTGCACTAAGTTGCGTGATACTGTATTATGTTACACCATGTTGATGGTTGTTGAGTGATGCACCATATTGCTTAATGTTACATTGCGGTCCGAGTGTCTGTATTTAATTTTTATACATCTAGTACGATTTTGATAAAAATTGCTGAAAGGAATGCCATGATACAATAATTTTCTCTTCTTATAGATAAACCCACCATGAAACGTTCAAAAAATGAACTAAAACGGTGACCTAAAATAATTATCTTCTTATATAATATTCATAGACATACTAGGGTAACTTTAATCTGGTATTTTTTTCGTTTCTTTCCCCTTTACCAATAAAATCAAAAAATTGCGGCGCAAATAAAACCGATTTTATTGGTAAAGGGGAAAGAAACGAAAAAATACCAGATTAAAGTTACCCTAGTGTGCATATGCACAAAACAAACGAAAATGAAAAAAATATAAGGTCACCACAATTCGTTTACTAGCGACAATATATTTCTAGTGAGTTTATCTGATAAAGAGAAAATTATTGTATCATGAGGAATGCCAAGGAATCAAAAAAAAGTGGCAGAAAGAAAAGTGGCTTTCGATGTGGTCTGCGGCTGTCTGTGTACATCCACTAATACAAATAGCATCTGAGGAAATATCGATTAAAAGAAAAGGATTTTAAATTAGTAGGTGTGCAAGTAGAAACGCTGCTTTTTGTGGTCAAATTCAATTTTATTCGAAATACTCGCGATTACTATCTATCTCCTTTTGCCATTTATCCGGTAACTATTCCTGAGCCAGAGCAAGTCTAGCGGAGATTAGAACGATAATAAGAATAAGAGACGAATTGAGACAACTACAATAGACAAAGCTATTGGAGTCACAGAAAAATCCTACAGTCAAGTATTGAGCCAGGTGATATCAAAAGTAAAGAGAAAGTCACTACACTCGAGATTGTGTACGATGAAATGATCATTTTGCGCGCAGTCTGATATTCCCAACCAAGAAAACATAAAATCTGACAAGACGAACAGAGACTGGGAATACAGAAACCCGCAGGGAGTTTAAGAAACCACTAAAGACAGAGGTAAATGCTCAGTTTAACGTTTGAGAGTGCAAGACTGCGTGGAGAAAGTTTACGCCCAATGAAAACCAAGGATGAATTGGTTTGCCGAGCGGAGGAAGCCCAGCTAAAAATAGCCGAGTCTTGGTGTGAAGTCGGTCGCTAAAGGGAGGACGATGCAGAAGAACGCGACAGAGAGGCGTGTGTAGATGGCACGCATTAGAATTGAGAAGAGGGGGTTCTGCAATGCGGCGAAGCCGAAAAAATATCAGGAGCCCGATACGGCTCCGAGGAAAGCAAAAGAAGGTGGGTCTATGCAAGGAATTAGTCAGATATAGAAAGAGGCTATAAATTCAACGTATAAGATCTACGACGAATAATGAATGCTTGATGATTAGTCCGTAGAAGAAAGCAACATCACGAGCGCCAGGAATAAACCAAAAAACGCAACACGACGTGGATGTCATTTTTTTTTGTAATTATTGCCAAAGGCTTTATTCTTGAATCTTTCTTTATACGAAACTAACAAGAAGTGTGAAATTCTTAAAAACTATAAAAAAAAATTAACTTAAGCCTTAACCTATGTTAATACTTAATATCATTATGCATTATTATTATTAAATTATTATTAATTACTTAATTTTAGTGTGTAAGGTCAACATGCGCGAAATTATTAGATTATATTTCTCAGTTAATTAAATCTATAGGATCTATTCTGCGAAGCCGTTCGTATTTCGGTTACCTTAGTAGTTCTCTAGCGAATTCGTTAGGGTGTGATTCCAGTTTCAGTTGGTATTTTAGACTGCATGATTTAATTGTCTCTTTAACAGTTTTGATTCCTAGGTCTCTATGGATGTTGCTGTTTCGAATATACCATGGTGCATTTGTAATGCTACGAAGTATCTTTGCTTGCGTTCTTTGTACGATATCTATATTTGATGCACTAGTTGAGCCCCATAGTTGGATACCATATGTCCATATGGGGATTACAATCGCTTTGTATAGTAGAACCTTGCAGTCTAGAGAGAGTTTCGATTTTCTTCCGATCATCCAGTACATTTTAGAAAATTTTATTTTTAATTGATTGCGTTTTGTTTCAATGTGCTTTTTCCATGTCAATCTTCTATCGAGATGAAGATCGAGATATTTGACGTTTGTTTGTTGAGAAATTGTGATATTGTTTAATTTTACTGCTGGACATGTACGTTTATTTAGTGTGAATGTTACATGTGTTGATTAACATTCATTCGTCCTTATCCGCCAAGTTTTTAACCAATCTTCTATTTTGTGTAGATGTTCTTGTAATTCTCTGGATGATGTTTGAGGATTTTTGTGTGAAAATATTATAGCTGTGTCATCAGCAAAAGTTGAAGTGACGATTTTTTCAGTTATTGGTAAGTCAGCTGTGAATAACAAGTATAACACAAGTCCCAATACACTACCTTGCGGTACTCCTGCACTCCTGCTTTTACCTTGGTTAGATCAGTAGTGACCGTATTTTGTTTCACCTGGCACATCCTTTGGGCTAAGTAGTTTTCAAGAATAGCATGAAATTGTTTAGGCGAAAGAGTTTCAATTTTGTAATTTAATCCTTCATGCCATATAACATACTTTGTCGAAAGCTTGCACAATATCCAAGAAAACTGCCGAGCAATATTTCTTTTCTTCTAAGGAAACCTTAATTGTATTTACAATTATGTGCACCTGTTCTATTGTGCCGTGTTGCTGTCTAAATCCAAATTGGTGATCTGGTATAATGCGATCTTCAGATAATGTAGGTATTACTTCTTGTAGTAGCATATTTTCAAAAGGCTTTGAAATTATCGGCTTATAGGAATCATGATAATTTGAGATATTTTCCATTTTTGGGGAAGTATCCACATCTCATAATCGCGTTAAAAATATATGTTATATATTTTATGCATCTATCTGGTAATTCTCTGATCATTTTTCCAGTTATTAGATCATGACCTGGCGCTTTCTTAGGATTTATACTGTTTTTGATAACCGTTTTGACGCATTTCCATATAAATTTTACTGGATTTGGGTTCGACCCGTCCTTGTAAGCGTGGTAGTACGCAATAATTATTTCGTTCGTTTGGGGTGAACACTTTTTGTAGATGGTTAGTGAAATCGATTGCCTTATCTTAGTCTCTTCTGGCCCAGTGACCTTCTGGTTTCCTTATCGGTTGGTTCGATAGCTCTGGCCTTTTTAAATTTCTTGCTGCCTTCCACAGTGAGTAATCTGTTGTTTCTGTTGCTGTGAGCTCACTTAGGTAATTCTGTATTCCTAAGTTTTGTTCTTCCCGTATTGCTTCTCTCAAAGCTTTAATATCTCTATTTAATTTCCATTTATGCAAAGGAGATTGGTGAAGCTGCCATTGCCGCCGAATTGTCCGCTTCTCTGCTAATAACTTTTGAATGTTACTTGAAAGCCTTTTATTTTTTCGGAATTTTTGTTATCCGGAGTAGCTTTTTTTGCAGCCATTTCGATTATTTGACTTAAGCTTTCTATCGCGGCATCAATGTGTTCTGGTGTGCGAAGTGGAACATCAAGATAACAATTTGCATCTACTATGTTTCTATAGAGAACCCATTTCGTAAGTTTGTTTGTTAAACGTTGGGGTGGTTCATTTTTTAATGCTTCGGTACTTAGTGTTACTATTATTGGTGAGTGATCTGATGATAAATCATAACAATCATCGGCTTGAGCATTGGTGCGTGCTATTCCTCGTATTACACAGAAGTCTATTAAATCAGGAATTTTCTTTCTATCTGTAAGCCAGTATGTGGGATGTCCAGATGATAAATAATCTAGGTTTATTGCTTCGTAGAGTTGCTTTTCTTTGGGTGACGTCAACCTCGAACCCCATTGCACATGTTTAGCGTTGTAATCACCCCCTGCTAGAAATTTGATTTCCAACTGATTAAAGTAATCGATAAATTGCTGTTTTTTATTTGCAGTAGACAGCCGATATTAAAAATTTCCCAGACCGTTCTTCCAAACTGACAGTTGTAGCTTGGATGTGATCTTTAGCATATAACTGGCGCAGTTTCGGGAAAAGTTTAACCAATTCATGAATAGAAAAAATCAAATTTAAAAGTTTAGCAATTTCGTGAAAAAAAATCAAAATTTAAAGCAAAAATTAGTGTATCGAACATAAAATAGTGAAAAAAGTCGTGGATCAGTAATAAGTGCATGATCAACATGGATATACTGATACTCACAATTTTGGCATTAGGGTAACAAATTTTCATATATTTTTTCCTTTTCCTATATTTTTTTTCCTACATATCGTACTAACAAAATGCGTATTCTTCTAATTTGAATGGAATCCAAGTGTAAACCTGTAAAATATTTTTGTTAAATCTAATCGTATCAAACTCTACGAACAGATTTAAAAATACGGAAATTATTAACAAATAATTTCGTATACACTAAAATCGTATCAAACTCTACGATTATTTGTGTTAAATTTTTTATAAAAAGAACGTGAACGGGAATATTCACTTTTAAAATTAATGGGAGAAAATAAAATTCCAAATATAGAAATAGGTAAAACACACAAGTTATTACTCGAAGAAAAGAAAAGAAAATTTAAAGAAGATTTTAAAAAAGTTTCGCAATCGGTAGAAAATATTTGTGGTAGTGTAAATAAAATTAAAATAGAAAATCCAAATATGTCTCAAGAACTAAACGAGATTATTGAATTGTTTAATGTGGGTACAATCACAAAAAGTATTACTCCGTTCGACGGTAACAAAAAGTGACCTTATAAGGTTCATTGAATCCGTCGACGAGGTATTAAAATTGTGCAAAAAGGTTGAATAAACTGAATCCTATATAATAATATCCATAATATTAGAAACAAAGTTATCGGTTCAGCTAGCCAATCATTAACCACATAGATAGTTCTTGTTGAAAGGCAATCAAAGCTCATCTGATGGAAAAATATGCAGATGCAAGAGACGAATCGAACCTCCAGTTCGAATTATTTAGCCTTGTAAAAAATAACCTTTTAATAGAGCTTCTATATAACAAGGTTCAAACACTGTTAACATTATTGACAACACAAGTTAAGCTGCACAATAATAATAAAGAAATAGTTGAGTATCAAATAAAACAATATCAACAAATTGGACTCACAATTTTTCAAGCTGCTCCAAGAGAACCTCTTGGTGGACGCCTCAAGGCATCACAACCAAAAACATTGGTGGAAGCAAAAGATTTCATTACGAGAGAGTTAAATATTCAAAAATTAAAATTCCCCCAAAATCATTAGAAACACAATTTATACGATACGCAACAAAATGTTACTACATGTTATCCTCATAATCCGGGAAATAGGAATACAGAAGTTAATTACGATAAACACAATGACAATACACCCAAGAAAAATAATAATAGTAATTATAAGAATAGCTTTCATAAAAAATCAAATTTTAGACATAGCAATAGTGCACACTACGGAAATTCAAATAGTCAATGACCGAGTGGGATAAAAAAGGAAATAAAATCTGAACCTCATCATTACAACATTGAAACTTCAATTGATGATAAAAATTTTCAATTTTTAACATAACTGACATTTCTAAATTACCATTCATAATTTTAACATTTAACAAGAGAGCATTAAAAATTTTAATCGATACAGGGGCACATTTATCATATATAAACCCTAATTGCATCAAAAATTCGGAAATATTTCAAACCAATTTACAAGTTACTAGTTTAAATCAATCTTTAAATATCTCAAATAAAACAAAAATAAAATTTAAGGAAACACCTAAACCATTATGTCGCGTACATGGCATAGGAAATAAATATTTCCATACTCGCTAACGAACTCAAAACCAATCAAATTATTTGAAATGCTTTATACCACGCCTACTAGTTCCGAACTCGAGTTGAAATTGTTTTATCTTTGTTGTTGTTTAATTACATTTTGTGTGTTACCATAGTATTTTTTCCGAACTTACCCACTATGTCATGAACGCACTATTAGAGTTACATTTATTAAAATTCCATAAACTTTTTGACGGGCTAATAGGCTACGAAACCTTAACGGATTTAGAAGCCGACGTCCTATTTAACGAAGAAATATTACGTAGTAAAATATTTTCAATAAAATTATATAATAAAGTAATGTCTTGTATAAAACCACAATTTGTCGAATCTTTACAAACAATCATAGTAAACGTACCAGTCTCTTTTTTTAAATCCCAGTATGAAAATAGTGAAAATAAATATGTATATTGAATAGAGAAAACGGAAATGAAGGATTTAGCGAAATATTTCACATAGGTAAATTAACAGTCTCAAACGCGGTAAAACATCAAATTAATTTGGTAAATGAAAAACTAATATTTACAAAGCAATACCGTCATCCAGAAACTTTAAAAAAAGAAACCAAAAATGAAATCGAGAAAATATTATCAAATGGAATCATTAGACCTTCATTTTCACCATGGTCTAGTCCAATTTGGTTAGTAGCAAAGAAGGCGGATTCTAAGGGAAATAAATAATGGAGACTCGTGATCGATTAGTAGACGACAAGTATCCATTACCCAATATTTCAAACATACTGGATAAATTAGATAAATCTAATTATTTTACAACTATCGATTTAGCCGTGGGTTTCCACCAAATTCAAATCAAAACAAGGGATATCCCAAAAACAGGATTCAGCATTGAATCAGGGCATTACGAGTTTGTGCGTATGCCTTTTGGCTTAAAAAATGTGCCTAGCACCTTTCAACGAGTAATGGACAATGTACTAGGTGATTTAAAAGGCCATCATCTACTTTGCTATATAGACGATATCATTGTTTTCTCAACAAATTTGCAAGAGCATATTATGGATTTACGGAAAGTATATTCATCAAATTGCGAAATGTAAATCTTAAACTTCAACCAGAAAAAAACTCATTTCTGCCAAAAAGAAATCGGATTTTTAGGACATATAATCACATCTGGGGTGTCAAACCAAAACCGAGTAAAATACAGGCTACCGAAAATTTTAAAATTCCGCAATCCCAAAAAGAAATAAAATCATTTTAGGCCTAGTCGTATACTATAGAAAGTTTATCAAGGATTTCGCAAAAATTACGAAACCCTCAACCAGCTGTTTGTCTAAAAATAAAAAATCGTAATTGATGAAAATTACACAAATTGGATCGAGCATTGTAAAAAACTGTTGAACCAATACTCAAATATCCTGATTTCAACCAACATTCTATTTTGATGACAGATGCATTTAATTATTAGCAATTTTATCGCAAGGACAAGAAGGCAAAGACTTCCAATCTGCTACGCCTCAAGAACTTCAGACCATATTTATATTTTAAGAAATTTCAAATAATTACGGACCACATGTCTCTGGTCTGGCTTTTCAACACGAAAGATCCCTTCAGTAAGATCGTGAGGTGGCTACTAAAATTGGAGGAGTTCGACTACCAAGTATGAAATAGTAGAAGTAGAAAATAAAAGGTTACAATATCCAAATACAATAAACAAATAAATCCATAAATCAAAGTAATGAACGTAGGACTATAACATTTAATAACATAAACACAAAAACCGGTAAAAATAAAAATATAATTAAAAAGATGTCACAGACTCTTGTAACAAATTCAGAACCCGCAACGAATTTCAATAAAGCATGCATATAAACATCAAAGCATTCAGAAATGCAAAATCAAACTTATGAGAATCATAACAACATAGAAATTGAGGATTCATCGAATTTAATTCAGGAGATCAATCAAATTGATCTTAATGAACAAAATAATGTTTCAAAACCTAAAACTATTAAAGAAACATTAACACTATTAAACGCTTTCAGAAATCAAATTAAAATCATAGTCGACATTCGACGATGAATTCGATGAGATAAATGAAAGTTTAATGATAAAATTTAACGCTTTTAAGGAAATTAGAAAGAAAAATTTTGATACAAATGATATCAAACAAATTTGAAATAAATTTACAAATAATAATAGGATCACAGCACTTCACGTGAGTGACGACATATAATTAAATTATTCCAGGTTGGATTCAAAAATTTTCTCAATAAGAAAATAGTAAGGGCAAAAACAGTTAAAGAAGATGTTTAGAAAGTGAAAAACAATTAGAAATAATCAAAAACAAACCCACTTACCTTATCATCGAGGAATAGTTGAAAATTATGGATAAATAAAGAATACATATTTTTTCCCAAACATGAAATACTTGATTTCCAAGTTCATAAGTAAATTTGAAACGTGTAGTATTAACAAATACGAAAGGAAACCAATCAAATTGAAATTTGAAATGTCGCAAACACCCCAAGGACTCATGGAAATAGTACATGCGGATACCTTTATTTTACGATCTAAAACATTTTTAACAATCATGGATAAATTTTCATATTTTCTCTCCATTTTCGAGCTTCCAAATAGAAGTACTCAAACTATGATAAAAATATTTAAAACTTTCTTGTCCAGGGAAAGAATCCCTAAAACCTAAATTTTAGATTCTGCAACAGAATTTAATTCCGATGTTAACCTACAAATTATACAACCACAGTCACCTGCCCTAACCTAGAACAATAGAAACCATCTTTGGATTTGGGAGATATGATAAAGAATGTTACTTGAAATAAATAACAAAATAAAAGAAATGCACCCAAGTTGCAAGAAAGTGCTAAATTAGAAAGTGCTAAATGTACGTGCTCGTAATAGACCAGTAAGACAATAATAAGCAGAAGAAGGTCGACGACTTTGCCGAATTAGAACAGAAACTCAATCAAATTTAACACACCGAAAATCTTCAAATTAAATAACTAGGAGGTGAAATAAAGTCTCAGCTAAACACATGGAGAGAGAGATAGCGAAATTTGCGCGTTAAGCTTAATGGATGCATTTATCAGTGCTGGTAAGGACGAAGCTCTAAAACTTCATTTGAATACCGATACTATGTAGAAGTAAAAGCATAACTGATCTTTGGAAATATTTAATTGCATTGTGCCTCTTGAAATTGCTGGAATTGAACAGCCACTCGAATCACTTTGTCGAACATCAGCTTATCTCCCACCATGTTCGTGTTGCGTCACCGACTTTTCCCTGGCGCTTGATGCTGCTCTCCTCTGTGGGAAATTGATTTACAATTACAATATGCGTACATCATGAGTAAAAGTGAAACAGGTGTGAACAGTGATAAATAGTGAAATTGTGAATTGTTGCAAAAGATTTAGGTATTGGTTTAAATAAAATTTGCAACTTAAACGCAAACCGTTTTAGATCTTCTTTTCAGAAAAATCTGGTGGCAAGTACTCGACAAACCCTTCAAGGAATATGAAAGCAAGGAGAGGTCAAAAATAATTATTATTCAAGATCAATTTTATATTTTTATCAAATTAATCGGTTTAGCCGAATATTGGCCCATAGCCAATATAAAAATATACAAATGCGTTTTTATTATTAAAGTAATGTAATAAATTGTTAGACGTAGTAGAATTTTACGTAACAGATGTCCCTTTGGCGCAGAGGATAGCGCGTTGGACTTCTAATCCAAAGGTCGTGGGTTCGATCCCCACAAGGGATGTAATTATTTTCGATTAATAGAGTACACGGTGGTAAGTATATTATGTTAAAGCCACGGTTAACCCTACACACAGTTAAAATTGCTATAAAATATATTGCTTGTGATAGAATTTTAAAACTAAAAAGCAGTTGCTGTAGAAGCAGAACCGCAAGAGGAGAGTAAATTACATGCCTGCCAAACAAATTTTTTTCATGCGGTTATCTCTGCTTTATCACCAAAATAGGCTATCAAAAATTACATTTGTAAAACGAATGATATTTTTTTTAAGTTCAACCCTTAGTTGAATAGCAAACAATCAAGCAAAACTCACAACAAAAAAATGAAATTTGCGCACAATCACAATTCTCCACTTACTTCATTACAAAATCGGCACACACACACATTAAAAAAAACGCCCAACAGTTGATGTATTGGAAAGTACTAAACGTAATATTTTCTAAAAAAAAAAAGTTTTTCATTTTTCGAAAACAAATAATGACGTGCAGGCAACGAACTCTGTCTCCCACTAACACCATGAAAATATGAAAAATCTGTGCTACATTTGATTCTAACAATCATTATCATCATCGTTACGAAACCATCATCTTCGCTTATTGGAAGTTGAATGACCCAAAATGAAAAACTATAAATAAAAAAAAATATGTTTGTCATAACAAGTAATGACGTCAATGTTTACGGAAATGTATAAGTAGATTATCCTAGGTGTAGTTATAGTGATATATACTCGTACATATAACGGTGGAAGCATCAGAAATAGTTAAAGCGGCAAATTTAATTTAATAAAATCGTTTTCCGGTCAATGAAAATTTTTCTGATCACTATTCTGTGACTTTTGATAACTCACATTTTTATATGTGGTACAATGACCGACTGTGAACTTTTCGCTGTTGCGAATTTTATCTTATTTGGTGTAATGATGGCGTACAAATGTGTGTTACAAATGGATAGCACAGCAATACGAAAGTAGGTATCGGAAAAAATAATTAACATTCATTAGGTTTTTTTTTTGTATGTTTTGCCGATTTTTTGCTTTTACTAAAGTTTTGGAATGACGTGTATTGGCTTTGGGTACAGATGATTAATGAATCACAATGATTATTAGTTTTTTGATGCTGTATCAGCGGGTAATGAGCGATAAAGGCCTTATAAATTTACATAATGGTGTGGGTGGTGTATTACATTTTTCTAAGATTAATTATAATCTCTTATCGTAATGATTTTTAATGAATGACAAGGACAATCTAAATATTGTTAACCTCAATGTATCTCTTGTATATAAGGATAAACATTTAAACTCAAATTTTCAGTCGGGTGGCGTTGATAACTTTGAATTGAGATTAATAGTCGCAACTAGAAGTTGATGCTGAATTTCATGAATTTCGTCCATTCAACAATAACCATAGCCACTATATTTTTCGGATGGCAATGAATATACCTGATAGGAATTTGCAATCATGAGTGCCCACGTCATTGGTTGCTAGAACACTTTATGCCAGAAAATCGTTCATTCAACGGTCTTTGTTGTTCAATGGAATTCGGCCAATTCTAAATTAACACAAATTCGGCCACTATATTTCTTGGATGGCAATAAACATGCCTGACAGGAATATACAATCTTAATTGCTTATTCTTGGAGAGTACTGAAATGTAGTACCCTGACATTGTTTCAAAAATGAATAGATTTTTTATCGATCCAATTTGAAAAGGAGATGACATTGGGGCTAATTGCAGGCTTATTGTTTTCTTAATTTGCAAGCATTGGGACTGGATATGGAGGAAATGAATTGAATACTGAATTATTCAGTCCCAATGTTGTATAGTTTATAAAGAGATCGAGAGTTTCTGCAGCGGTGGCGTTGTGTTTGCGGTTAATTTCCAGTTTTGTAGTAAATTAACTATTTTACATGATTTTGGTAACTATGAAGCCGCTTGGATCCAGATTTGTTCAGATATTGTCACAAAATTTTGGACCGCTATTTCTTGGATATATAAGTTGTCCCAACAAGAGCGCTGGATTAAATTTTAAAGAAAAACACATTTATTTTTAAATTAAGCAAACATGTTTATTTCAACATAAAGAAAAATAGTTCCGATTAAACGTGAAATACAACATCAGGCAAATGGCCACAACGAAATTTCATGCACAATTTCTTTTGTTGAAATTTTCAATAACGTTTTCGCATAAACGTGGCTGTGTTTCACTAATAACGCGCCGTATTTGCTCTTTAAGATGTTCAGCAGTTTCAGACTTATTCGCATACACCTTTTCTTTCCCCCAAAGAAAAAAGTCCATCGGTGTTAGATCGCACGATCTTGGTGGCCAATGTTGATCATCAAATCGAGAATCGAGAAATGCCATGGCCTGGAAACTTAGTCTGCAGTAGCACCATTGTTTCACGTGCTGTGTAGCAGGTCGCGCCGTCTTGTTGGAAAAACGTGTCCTCCACATAAATTACATCCAATTCGGGCCACAAAAACTTTGTTACAGTTTTGTAATGTGTTTTTACAATAATTAAACGTTGTTGGTTTGAATACTTCTCCACATTCTAACGTGGTCTGTACGAGACATATGTCAAAAAAAATCACCGTATACTTCGTTTTACCAAAATGGCAGCAAATTTAAATCCGGCGCTCTTGTTGGGATACCCTTATAATTTAAATTATATGCTGCCCAAATTCACCTTGTCAGAGGTAAAACGGCATGAATCTCACAGAGGTATTTTGTTCCCACAATTTTCTAACTTCAACCATTGAAACTGTAGCTGCTGAAAATATAAGTAATCATCAAATGAAAAATGGGAAAGCTCCCTAAGCTCCCCTTTCCGAATATCAATTAAAATTTAAATTCAAATTCAAATTCAAATTCAAATTCAAATTCAAATTCAAATTAAAATTCAAATTCAAATTCAAATTCAAATTCAAATTCAAATTCAAATTCAAATTCAAATTCAAATTCAAATTCAAATTCAAATTCAAATTCAAATTCAAATTCAAATTCAAATTCAAATTCAAATTCAAATTCAAATTCAAATTCAAATTCAAATTCAAATTCAAATTCAAATTCAAATTCAAATTCAAATTCAAATTCAAATTCAAATTCAAATTCAAATTCAAATTCAAATTCAAATTCAAATTCAAATTCAAATTCAAATTCAAATTCAAATTCAAATTCAAATTCAAATTCAAATTCAAATTCAAATTCAAATTCGAATTCAAATTCAAATTCAAATTCAAATTCAAATTCAAATTCAAATTCAAATTCAAATTCAAATTCAAATTCAAATTCAAATTCAAATTCAAATTCAAATTCAAATTCAAATTCAAATTCAAATTCAAATTCAAATTCAAATTCAAATTCAAATTCAAATTCAAATTGAGAAATTGAGAAATTGAGAAATTGAGAAATTGAGAAATTGAGAAATTGAGAAATTGAGAAATTGAGAAATTGAGAAATTGAGAAATTGAGAAATTGAGAAATTGAGAAATTGAGAAATTGAGAAATTGAGAAATTGAGAAATTGAGAAATTGAGAAATTGAGAAATTGAGAAATTGAGAAATTGAGAAATTGAGAAATTGAGAAATTGAGAAATTGAGAAATTGAGAAATTGAGAAATTGAGAAATTGAGAAATTGAGAAATTGAGAAATTGAGAAATTGAGAAATTGAGAAATTGAGAAATTGAGAAATTGAGAAATTGAGAAATTGAGAAATTGAGAAATTGAGAAATTGAGAAATTGAGAAATTGAGAAATTGAGAAATTGAGAAATTGAGAAATTGAGAAATTGAGAAATTGAGAAATTGAGAAATTGAGAAATTGAGAAATTGAGAAATTGAGAAATTGAGAAATTGAGAAATTGAGAAATTGAGAAATTGAGAAATTGAGAAATTGAGAAATTGAGAAATTGAGAAATTGAGAAATTGAGAAATTGAGAAATTGAGAAATTGAGAAATTGAGAAATTGAGAAATTGAGAAATTGAGAAATTGAGAAATTGAGAAATTGAGAAATTGAGAAATTGAGAAATTGAGAAATTGAGAAATTGAGAAATTGAGAAATTGAGAAATTGAGAAATTGAGAAATTGAGAAATTGAGAAATTGAGAAATTGAGAAATTGAGAAATTGAGAAATTGAGAAATTGAGAAATTGAGAAATTGAGAAATTGAGAAATTGAGAAATTGAGAAATTGAGAAATTGAGAAATTGAGAAATTGAGAAATTGAGAAATTGAGAAATTGAGAAATTGAGAAATTGAGAAATTGAGAAATTGAGAAATTGAGAAATTGAGAAATTGAGAAATTGAGAAATTGAGAAATTGAGAAATTGAGAAATTGAGAAATTGAGAAATTGAGAAATTGAGAAATTGAGAAATTGAGAAATTGAGAAATTGAGAAATTGAGAAATTGAGAAATTGAGAAATTGAGAAATTGAGAAATTGAGAAATTGAGAAATTGAGAAATTGAGAAATTGAGAAATTGAGAAATTGAGAAATTGAGAAATTGAGAAATTGAGAAATTGAGAAATTGAGAAATTGAGAAATTGAGAAATTGAGAAATTGAGAAATTGAGAAATTGAGAAATTGAGAAATTGAGAAATTGAGAAATTGAGAAATTGAGAAATTGAGAAATTGAGAAATTGAGAAATTGAGAAATTGAGAAATTGAGAAATTGAGAAATTGAGAAATTGAGAAATTGAGAAATTGAGAAATTGAGAAATTGAGAAATTGAGAAATTGAGAAATTGAGAAATTGAGAAATTGAGAAATTGAGAAATTGAGAAATTGAGAAATTGAGAAATTGAGAAATTGAGAAATTGAGAAATTGAGAAATTGAGAAATTGAGAAATTGAGAAATTGAGAAATTGAGAAATTGAGAAATTGAGAAATTGAGAAATTGAGAAATTGAGAAATTGAGAAATTGAGAAATTGAGAAATTGAGAAATTGAGAAATTGAGAAATTGAGAAATTGAGAAATTGAGAAATTGAGAAATTGAGAAATTGAGAAATTGAGAAATTGAGAAATTGAGAAATTGAGAAATTGAGAAATTGAGAAATTGAGAAATTGAGAAATTGAGAAATTGAGAAATTGAGAAATTGAGAAATTGAGAAATTGAGAAATTGAGAAATTGAGAAATTGAGAAATTGAGAAATTGAGAAATTGAGAAATTGAGAAATTGAGAAATTGAGAAATTGAGAAATTGAGAAATTGAGAAATTGAGAAATTGAGAAATTGAGAAATTGAGAAATTGAGAAATTGAGAAATTGAGAAATTGAGAAATTGAGAAATTGAGAAATTGAGAAATTGAGAAATTGAGAAATTGAGAAATTGAGAAATTGAGAAATTGAGAAATTGAGAAATTGAGAAATTGAGAAATTGAGAAATTGAGAAATTGAGAAATTGAGAAATTGAGAAATTGAGAAATTGAGAAATTGAGAAATTGAGAAATTGAGAAATTGAGAAATTGAAAAATTGAGTAATTGAGTAATTGAGAAATTGAGAAATTGAGAAATTGAGAAATTGAGAAATTGAGAAATTGAGAAATTGAGAAATTGAGAAATTGAGAAATTGAGAAATTGAGAAATTGAGAAATTGAGAAATTGAGAAATTGAGAAATTGAGAAATTGAGAAATTGAGAAATTGAGAAATTGAGAAATTGAGAAATTGAGAAATTGAGAAATTGAGAAATTGAGAAATTGAGAAATTGAGAAATTGAGAAATTGAGAAATTGAGAAATTGAGAAATTGAGAAATTGAGAAATTGAGAAATTGAGAAATTGAGAAATTGAGAAATTGAGAAATTGAGAAATTGAGAAATTGAGAAATTGAGAAATTGAAAAATTGAGTAATTGAGTAATTGAGAAATTGAGAAATTGAGAAATTGAGAAATTGAGAAATTGAGAAATTGAGAAATTGAGAAATTGAGAAATTGAGAAATTGAGAAATTGAGAAATTGAGAAATTGAGAAATTGAGAAATTGAGAAATTGAGAAATTGAGAAATTGAGAAATTGAGAAATTGAGAAATTGAGAAATTGAGAAATTGAGAAATTGAGAAATTGAGAAATTTAGAAATTTAGAATTTTAGAATTTTAGAAATTTAGAAATTTAGAAATTTAGAAATTTAGAAATTTAGAAATTTAGAAATTTAGAAATTTAGAAATTTAGAAATTTAGAAATTTAGAAATTTAGAAATTTAGAAATTTAGAAATTTAGAAATTTAGAAATTTAGAAATTTAGAAATTTAGAAATTTAGAAATTTAGAAATTTAGAAATTTAGAAATTTAGAAATTTAGAAATTTAGAAATTTAGAAATTTAGAAATTTAGAAATTTAGAAATTTAGAAATTTAGAAATTTAGAAATTTAGAAATTTAGAAATTTAGAAATTTAGAAATTTAGAAATTTAGAAATTTAGAAATTTAGAAATATAGAAATTTTAACTGAAATTGAGAAATTAAAATTAATTGAAATTAAAATTGAGAAACTGAAATTGAGAAAATAAAAAAGTGAAATTGAAATTGAGATTGGAATTGAGAAACTGGAATTGAGAAATTGAAATTGAGAAATTGAAATCGAGAAATTGAAATTGAGAAATTGATATTTAGAAATTGAAGTAATTGAAAATGAGAAACTGAAATTGAGAAATTGTATTGAGAAATTGAAATTGAGTTGAGAAATAGAAATTTAGAAATTGAAATTGAGACTGAAATTGAGAAATTGTATTGAGAAATTGAAATTGAGTTGAGAAATAGAAATTTAGAAATTGAAATTGAGAAATTGTATTGAGAAATTGAAATTGAGAAATAGAAATTTAGAAATTGAAATTGAGTAATTGAGAAATTGAAAAATTGTATTGAGAAATTGAAGTTGAGAAATTGAAATTACGAAATTGAAATTGAGAAATTGAAATTGAGAAATTTAATTGAGAAACTGAAATTGAGAAATTGAAATTGAGAAATTGAAATTGAGAAATTGAAATTGAGTAATTGAAATTAAGAAATTGAAATTGAGAAATTGAAATTGAAATTGAGATGGAGATTGAAATTGAGATTGAGATTGAGATTGAGATTGAGATTGAGATTGAGATTGAGATTGAGATTGAGATTGAGATTGAGATTGAGATTGAGATTGAGATTGAGATTGAGATTGAGATTGAGATTGAGATTGAGATTGAGATTGAGATTGAGATTGAGATTGAGATTGAGATTGAGATTGAGATTGAGATTGAGATTGAGATTGAGATTGAGATTGAGATTGAGATTGAGATTGAGATTGAGATTGAGATTGAGATTGAGATTGAGATTGAGATTGAGATTGAGATTGAGATTGAGATTGAGATTGAGATTGAGATTGAGATTGAGATTGAGATTGAGATTGAGATTGAGATTGAGATTGAGATTGAGATTGAGATTGAGATTGAGATTGAGATTGAGATTGAGATTGAGATTGAGATTGAGATTGAGATTGAGATTGAGATTGAGATTGAGATTGAGATTGAGATTGAGATTGAGATTGAGATTGAGATTGAGATTGAGATTGAGATTGAGATTGAGATTGAGATTGAGATTGAGATTGAGATTGAGATTGAGATTGAGATTGAGATTGAGATTGAGATTGAGATTGAGATTGAGATTGAGATTGAGATTGAGATTGAGATTGAGATTGAGATTGAGATTGAGATTGAGATTGAGATTGAGATTGAGATTGAGATTGAGATTGAGATTGAGATTGAGATTGAGATTGAGATTGAGATTGAGATTGAGATTGAGATTGAGATTGAGATTGAGATTGAGATTGAGATTGAGATTGAGATTGAGATTGAGATTGAGATTGAGATTGAGATTGAGATTGAGATTGAGATTGAGATTGAGATTGAGATTGAGATTGAGATTGAGATTGAGATTGAGATTGAGATTGAGATTGAGATTGAGATTGAGATTGAGATTGAGATTGAGATTGAGATTGAGATTGAGATTGAGATTGAGATTGAGATTGAGATTGAGATTGAGATTGAGATTGAGATTGAGATTGAGATTGAGATTGAGATTGAGATTGAGATTGAGATTGAGATTGAGATTGAGATTGAGATTGAGATTGAGATTGAGATTGAGATTGAGATTGAGATTGAGATTGAGATTGAGATTGAGATTGAGATTGAGATTGAGATTGAGATTGAGATTGAGATTGAGATTGAGATTGAGATTGAGATTGAGATTGAGATTGAGATTGAGATTGAGATTGAGATTGAGATTGAGATTGAGATTGAGATTGAGATTGAGATTGAGATTGAGATTGAGATTGAGATTGAGATTGAGATTGAGATTGAGATTGAGATTGAGATTGAGATTGAGATTGAGATTGAGATTGAGATTGAGATTGAGATTGAGATTGAGATTGAGATTGAGATTGAGATTGAGATTGAGATTGAGATTGAGATTGAGATTGAGATTGAGATTGAGATTGAGATTGAGATTGAGATTGAGATTGAGATTGAGATTGAGATTGAGATTGAGATTGAGATTGAGATTGAGATTGAGATTGAGATTGAGATTGAGATTGAGATTGAGATTGAGATTGAGATTGAGATTGAGATTGAGATTGAGATTGAGATTGAGATTGAGATTGAGATTGAGATTGAGATTGAGATTGAGATTGAGATTGAGATTGAGATTGAGATTGAGATTGAGATTGAGATTGAGATTGAGATTGAGATTGAGATTGAGATTGAGATTGAGATTGAGATGATTGAGATTGAGATTGAGATTGAGATTGAGATTGAGATTGAGATTGAGATTGAGATTGAGATTGAGATTGAGATTGAGATTGAGATTGAGATTGAGATTGAGATTGAGATTGAGATTGAGATTGAGATTGAGATTGAGATTGAGATTGAGATTGAGATTGAGATTGAGATTGAGATTGAGATTGAGATTGAGATTGAGATTGAGATTGAGATTGAGATTGAGATTGAGATTGAGATTGAGATTGAGATTGAGATTGAGATTGAGATTGAGATTGAGATTGAGATTGAGATTGAGATTGAGATTGAGATTGAGATTGAGATTGAGATTGAGATTGAGATTGAGATTGAGATTGAGATTGAGATTGAGATTGAGATTGAGATTGAGATTGAGATTGAGATTGAGATTGAGATTGAGATTGAGATTGAGATTGAGATTGAGATTGAGATTGAGATTGAGATTGAGATTGAGATTGAGATTGAGATTGAGATTGAGATTGAGATTGAGATTGAGATTGAGATTGAGATTGAGATTGAGATTGAGATTGAGATTGAGATTGAGATTGAGATTGAGATTGAGATTGAGATTGAGATTGAGATTGAGATTGAGATTGAGATTGAGATTGAGATTGAGATTGAGATTGAGATTGAGATTGAGATTGAGATTGAGATTGAGATTGAGATTGAGATTGAGATTGAGATTGAGATTGAGATTGAGATTGAGATTGAGATTGAGATTGAGATTGAGATTGAGATTGAGATTGAGATTGAGATTGAGATTGAGATTGAGATTGAGATTGAGATTGAGATTGAGATTGAGATTGAGATTGAGATTGAGATTGAGATTGAGATTGAGATTGAGATTGAGATTGAGATTGAGATTGAGATTGAGATTGAGATTGAGATTGAGATTGAGATTGAGATTGAGATTGAGATTGAGATTGAGATTGAGATTGAGATTGAGATTGAGATTGAGATTGAGATTGAGATTGAGATGATTGAGATTGAGATTGAGATTGAGATTGAGATTGAGATTGAGATTGAGATTGAGATTGAGATTGAGATTGAGATTGAGATTGAGATTGAGATTGAGATTGAGATTGAGATTGAGATTGAGATTGAGATTGAGATTGAGATTGAGATTGAGATTGAGATTGAGATTGAGATTGAGATTGAGATTGAGATTGAGATTGAGATTGAGATTGAGATTGAGATTGAGATTGAGATTGAGATTGAGATTGAGATTGAGATTGAGATTGAGATTGAGATTGAGATTGAGATTGAGATTGAGATTGAGATTGAGATTGAGATTGAGATTGAGATTGAGATTGAGATTGAGATTGAGATTGAGATTGAGATTGAGATTGAGATTGAGATTGAGATTGAGATTGAGATTGAGATTGAGATTGAGATTGAGATTGAGATTGAGATTGAGATTGAGATTGAGATTGAGATTGAGATTGAGATTGAGATTGAGATTGAGATTGAGATTGAGATTGAGATTGAGATTGAGATTGAGATTGAGATTGAGATTGAGATTGAGATTGAGATTGAGATTGAGATTGAGATTGAGATTGAGATTGAGATTGAGATTGAGATTGAGATTGAGATTGAGATTGAGATTGAGATTGAGATTGAGATTGAGATTGAGATTGAGATTGAGATTGAGATTGAGATTGAGATTGAGATTGAGATTGAGATTGAGATTGAGATTGAGGATTGAGATTGAGATTGAGATTGAGATTGAGATTGAGATTGAGATTGAGATTGAGATTGAGATTGAGATTGAGATTGAGATTGAGATTGAGATTGAGATTGAGATTGAGATTGAGATTGAGATTGAGATTGAGATTGAGATTGAGATTGAGATTGAGATTGAGATTGAGATTGAGATTGAGATTGAGATTGAGATTGAGATTGAGATTGAGATTGAGATTGAGATTGAGATTGAGATTGAGATTGAGATTGAGATTGAGATTGAGATTGAGATTGAGATTGAGATTGAGATTGAGATTGAGATTGAGATTGAGATTGAGATTGAGATTGAGATTGAGATTGAGATTGAGATTGAGATTGAGATTGAGATTGAGATTGAGATTGAGATTGAGATTGAGATTGAGATTGAGATTGAGATTGAGATTGAGATTGAGATTGAGATTGAGATTGAGATTGAGATTGAGATTGAGATTGAGATTGAGATTGAGATTGAGATTGAGATTGAGATTGAGATTGAGATTGAGATTGAGATTGAGATTGAGATGAGATTGAGATTGAGATTGAGATTGAGATTGAGATTGAGATTGAGATTGAGATTGAGATTGAGATTGAGATTGAGATTGAGATTGAGATTGAGATTGAGATTGAGATTGAGATTGAGATTGAGATTGAGATTGAGATTGAGATTGAGATTGAGATTGAGATTGAGATTGAGATTGAGATTGAGATTGAGATTGAGATTGAGATTGAGATTGAGATTGAGATTGAGATTGAGATTGAGATTGAGATTGAGATTGAGATTGAGATTGAGATTGAGATTGAGATTGAGATTGAGATTGAGATTGAGATTGAGATTGAGATTGAGATTGAGATTGAGATTGAGATTGAGATTGAGATTGAGATTGAGATTGAGATTGAGATTGAGATTGAGATTGAGATTGAGATTGAGATTGAGATTGAGATTGAGATTGAGATTGAGATTGAGATTGAGATTGAGATTAAAATTGAGATTGAGATTGAGATTGAGATTGAGATTGAGATTGAGATTGCGATTGCGATTGCGATTGCGATTGCGATTGCGATTGCGATTGCGATTGCGATTGCGATTGCGATTGCGATTGAGATTGCGATTGCGATTGAGATTGAGATTGAGATTGAGATTGAGATTGAAATTGAAATTGAAATTGAAATTGAAATTGAAATTGAAATTGAAATTGGGAATGAGATTGAGATTGAGATTGAGATTGAGATTGAGATTGAGATTGAGATTGAGATTGAGATTGAGATTGAGATTAAGATTGAGATTGAGATTGAGATTGAGATTGAGATTGAGATTGAGATTGAGATTGAGATTCTTTTTAGCTTAATTTATCAAAGGACAACTTCAAAAAAATCATGAAGAATTATTTTAAAAATGTTTGAAGAACAATTTGAAATGTTAGAATTATTTCAAAATTTTTTTTTCTTTGTTTTTTTAATTTTTTGTTTTAAACTGTGTAATGTATCTTAATTCTGAAATCATACATGAAACTCATAATATGCGCGTTATATTGCGGATGGTTTTTTTGGTTCCAGCTTGCATTGCACCTACGATTTTTCTGAGTTTTCTTAAAGTGTACAATAACTTACAGCGGCGGTCCGTACTCATTATGCAATTGTCAAAGTTGTTATCACTGATTTCTTATGGTTCTGGCTGGGCCGGTGCTTAGCCCTAGTATGCTATAGTTGGTTTGGTTCCGGCAGGCTTCTATATGGTTCCAGCTAAAATTTTAGATAGTGCACAATGACTTAAGAACGGATTATGCTCATTGTGAAATAGTCCGAATTGTTCCCACTAATTTTTGCGTTGGCTGGTTCAGTTCCAGCTTTTATGGTTCAAGTCAAAAGTCATATAGCACAATGCACTGAGGATTGTAAAATGTTTTTTTTACTATTTCTTCAGTTAGGCTTACCAATTCTAAAGGTAATCAAATAAAAACTAATTTCAAATTGTGTATATTGACATCGCACATCGTTTGTTTTTAACAGTCGACCGATTAAATTTAAATTGCCTCTGATAGGTTCATATATTTAAATATAGCATTTCTATCGGAAACATGCGAGTAAACATCATTTGAACGATATATATGTATGTACTCCCCTAGCGTATTAAATTCATTTACCTATGTAATGTATGTCGTCGTATATAAAACCCACATCAAACAACCAAAATATTATTTTTGGCAAACCTCACATGAGGAAAATATAAAAAAAAATCAAACCCTCCATTAAGATTTCAAATTTGATTTAAATTTTTTAGAATTCTCAAGCATCTCACAGCTATTATTACACTTGTATTGCATTACACGGGAGAAATGAGTCGAGAACGGAAAATCTCGTTTTTAAATGCGTCCCATACAACGAATAAAAATTAATGATTTTACGGAATATTTCTAATTAAATGCGGAAACAAAACACTCTTTGTAGTACCGGATCCGTCCTCATAATACATAACATTTTTAAACGTACTTTAACGTTCTTGGTAATGGCGAAGCCTAAGTAAAAAAAATTAAAACTTTTTTTGGTCCTAACAATACAAAAACGTAATTTAAAATATTTAGCGAAACCAAATCTACCTGTTCTTCAACGAATTCATCAAACTTTTTAATTGAACTTCAGAAACATATATATTCTTGGACAAGTAGGATGCGATTTAATTTTGAATTTGGTAACATCTAAAACTTTTTATTTGCGCAAGCAAAAGGGAGACATGCTATTTAAATGGGTCAGGAGTATAGTCTCTTTTGGTCATTAGGAATTTTACCTAGGTGACGTCATTAACAACTAAAACTTTCGTAATATGATATTTTTAAACAGGATAGTATAATTGAAAAGTCATGTGTTGTGCACATTGGAGATATATGTACTCGTATTATTATAAAATAATGTCATAATAGAAAGAGACATAAATTTTAAAATATTGTTAAAATTGTTTGTTATTTCTATTAAAAATTTAATTTAACGTCTTTGGACGGTGTACCGCAGAACGATGCATTTAATGGAAACATAAAGTGGTGAAATTTTATTTCGCTCTTGAATTATTTATGGGCATCGTAGGTACATATAATATTTATAAGATGGTAGGTGGTAAAATTTTTGTTATTTTTTGGTAATAAATTTTATGCATTTTTTCAATTACGTACAGCATGTATACCCGTTAAATTTGGCCTAGAAATATTTCAAAAAATAAGGATCTATATAGATAAAAAGCAAGAGGGTGGGAAATAATTTTTTAATATTGGTTGACAAAAGTCTTTTTAATTTAATTTTTCTAATAAAAAGTTTTCCTTATACTTATGTACTCTTCTTCTCTGTCCTTGGAAGGCCACTAAAACCTTTAACGGCCTCAACAACCGAACCCACCGATCAGTCTTTCTAACCATGACTGGGCTAGAAGTGACGAGGAATTATATGTGGTTCAAACAGAAAAGGTGGCTATTAAACATTTAAAATTTTTAAATTAGCTAATTAACAATTATGATAATAATGCATTACTACCTACCTCTTAGAAATATCTTATCTTATGACAAAGCACTTTTAATGCTATTTTGAGACATACAACTTTTGAATACTACACCCAGTGTTTTCCTTGATTTTCCGAAAAGAAAAATTCATGTTTTTACATTGGGTCTAGAAAAAAATGAAAACCCATTCAAGCTGTAGTAACCTCTTAGAAATATAAATATCTCATGGAAAATCACATTTATTTCAAGTTTGATCTATTATACCACTTTTGAATGTTACTTCCAGTGTTCCCCTACATTTTCCGGAAATTTGTCTTCATTCGATGTTTGCACGTTTGGACGAATCTCTCGACTAATCAATTCGTCTTTGAATGGTATGGTAATGACGAAGTGTTTGATTTCATCCGTTTCATAAAATGTTTGGAAATCCTGCGACGTGAACGGGTTTCATTGTCACTTACTATTACTTGTGGCATATCGTATCGTGTGTATAAAATGTTAAAAGCTTTCTAAAGTATGTTTAAAATACGCCCACGACGTGAATTCGTTCCCAGATTTGGCCTGGAATATTCTATGAGTATAGTGGTACTTTTTGTTGGCAGTTTCAATTTTTCTAACTAATTTTCTTTTGTTTGGCGAATGCTTCGATTTCCACATTAACTTTTGGCTACCAAACAACGCTGGTAAGTTATAACTGCCGTATGCCATACGATAAGATACCTGTATAAAGCGTGGTTTTCCGATTTGTTTCTATAGTTGTTCGTCAATTATGGAATGTGATGCACCAGAATCGTACTCAAATGTGTTTTGATTTAATAGTGCTCGGCATGTATACCAACACGTTATACTCAGTGAAAATTAATAGTCTTATTTTTATCTCGTCGTACAACTATTTCAATGAAAAGCCATTACTACCAACTGACAATTGAGATTTTTGAGCTTTTGCTTGTTTGTTTGTCGTAAAAACTATTCTAAATTTCCGCCTTGGTGATTTTTTATCCGAAATTTGTGGCTAAAATATATTTCAATAATGGAGTCGAAAAACTTGCACTAGGGGTCTCACATATGGCGAAGACTGGATGTGCTAAGCCCGAAATTATGAAATCCAGCTGCTTTTGAAGACATTTTATTTAAAATTTGGTGGTAAAACATTGGATTATTAATCTCCAGACGCAGTCGCATTCTTGTTGTGTTTTTGGAGCTGCAATCTTGTAAGTTATGTCTATACGATTATCCTTAGCTATAGCTAGATTTTCTTGTCTTCCGTTTAATGCAGACCTTATTAACAAATGCAATGTTGTACAGTATTTTCTACACGGAGAGAATTATTTAGAAAATATGCCGACAATGTAGAAAACATTTTATTAGCAATCACCAAATTCTAGGATTTATTTTTTAAATGAACCATTTCAAGGTGTATACTCATAAAGCTTCATTACGAGTATACTCCAGATTTCAAAAATAACTCAAGTTATCAATTGATAATGACAAACATATTTGTGTTGTAATTATGCCTGGATTTCAGAATGATCGGAAAATGGAAATTTCTTGAATGCTTTAGCTGGTTTAGTACAACTTCGAAAATATCTAAGAATGACCGACACCAGTTCTGAAAACGTTGCGAATGGTCATTTTGCTTCAGCTTCTGCACTAATTAAACTGTGTACGTCTTTGTACCGAGGTCTTTATCCAAAACTCTTATCACAGAACTGCGTGAAATATTCATTTCTTGAACACGATGGCGAGTTGATGTCAGACATACTTTGAGCAACAGCTGCAATGTTCTGTTTCACGAACTCGCTTCACAAATTGTTCCACAAAGTGATTTGTAGGCATTTCATTTCTACTGAATTTTTCACGTAAATTTTTTACAGATTGGGTTGAAGACTCACCCCTTTGAAATTAAGTTTTCAATATTTACCAATTTTGTCAAGAGGAAAGCGACCCATTTTGTAAATGTCAATTATTAAACTAATTTTCTGTCATAACACTAATGACATAAGTGTTGCCACACTCGAAATAACTCGTAGTTGAAATTGATAACGCCGAATGGGTCACCCATTACTAGACGAAATCCAAAGGGTTGCATTTTGTAAACGGATTACGAGTGATAAATTTTGAATTTTCTCTAAAGTACTGAAAATGGCGCGAAACTATCTAAATATTTATACAGACGAAGCCTGCAGTGAAATTGCGAAAATCAGAATATACTCTAGCTGGTCCCAAATAGCCCCAAAATCTTCAGATGAGTCTGAAACGCCCAAATCCGTCAAGGGATGGAAAAGGGAGCTGAACTTTTTATAGGTAAGGATTTTCCTAATTTAAATAGGCTCAAGTGTGTACTGTTCGATAATAGGGGCTGTCATTATGGTGTTTTATATAAGCAGATTAAATTAATTATTCAGTGGAAATTAATAAAACTAACGGAACTCGAAAAACCAAGTAAAGTGTATACGTCCCTTTGGCGCAGAGGATAGCGCGTTGGACTTCTAATCCAAAGGTCGTGGGTTCGATCCCCACAAGGGATGTAATTTTTTTTACACTGTAAATCAAATACAATTTGGAAACACTTAAAAATGATAACTTCTAATATTACTTGAAATTTCAAAACCACACTGAAAATATTATAGATTTTCTTCAAGATTATGGGTGTGATACATACACCATACCATATCCACTAAATAAAGTTTATTTTTTTCTTAGACAACAAATTTATATTTATAAGGTTCTATAAGGCCAGTAGGTATTTAAAAATTTTTGAGTGTGAAGGGTCGTATTAAAAAAAACGTGACCATTTTTTTTAATAAGCCTATTAAATTTTTAATTTCAACCCTTATTTGAGTAGCGCAAAACTTACAATATAGGAGAAAATACAAATTCGAGCTGCGCAGAATCAAAATTTAAAAAACACGTACACATTTATAATAATTTTCTATCCCAAAGAGACTGTTTCGATGTATTGGGTTGGGAAAAGTACCAAATGAGAAACAATCCAAACATGTTTTATTGGACCAATTTTGGAAAAGAAATAAAAACGCACTGGCAAGAGCTTTCGGTACTCACCCTATTGTTGAATATGTCATTGCACACCAACATGATCTTTTCTTATATAAAAGTTGAACGACCCGAAGAACTACACACAAATACATAAAAAACTTATGACGTCAATATATACGGAAATGTAAATAGATTATGGTGAATCCGTTATACAAAAATATGTTTTGTTTAAAAAGCATTTTACCTCTTATTTCTCATATTATTAATAACGTCTTGAGATTGTTGAAAAATAAAGTCTTTTTTTGTGCACATGTGTATGTATGTGTGCAAGCTTTATTTACACTCTTTATTTCGATTCCAAACTAAAATACAACAAAATTTTGTGAATTTTATATATGGAACAATGACCGACTGTGAACTCTTCGCTATGTTGAGAATTTTATCTTATTTTGGGTGTATGGTTTTTGTGTGTGTCTGTGCTGAAAATGGAAAGCTTTGATTAAAACGGAATGAGGTTGGAAAATAAATTTTCATTCATTTATAATTATTTGTATGTTTTGTCGACTAATACAAAATGCTGAGTTAATGAAACTTTGGGCAGAGAGAGGTGTGTAAGGCTTGCAAATCTGACTTGAATCGAAATGACTCGTCCTAACACAATGGTGTGGTTTAAGATTTTATTTTCCAAAGATTAATGATATTATGTTATCGTACAATGGAATAGGTGGACAATCTAAAAAGGTCGAACCTAATGTTTTATGGGTGAATATATTGGGTATGGTATGCGTTATGGTTATGGATTTAGACAAAAATAGTGATTTAGGTGTCGATGTCCTGCCATATATACTGAATATGTATTGCGAAAGATATTCAGATCTAGACGATTGTCGCTGAAGTGTGGATGAACTTTGAAATGCAATAAAGACATTTTTATGGGGATGTTTTGTCTACATCTTTGTTCAAAAGTGTGATGCAAGTATTTATATCCTTTGTTATTTGGAATTTTTATATCGTTTCTCGTACAAAGAGATTTTTTTAGCGAGCAGAATAAAAAATATTTAAATAGGGCATTTAGTTAGCCTTAAATTATTTTTAATTTTGCAATTGTTTTTAATCATTTTCTGATATGTGTTCTGCTAACTTTTTCTAAAGCTAGCAGAACCCACCGTTTTAGTTGGAAAGGATGTACCTTAAATTGTTTTAATAGAACATTTAATTGGCCTATTATTCGCCTTTAATTATTCATACCTACTATATTGTAGCGTTCTGCAGTATGGGTTCTGCTAGCTTCAGACAGAAACGGATCGTTTTTGGTTGTTGTTCCTGGTTATTCAATATTATCTGGTTTATTTGCATAAACCTTTCTTTTAAGATAACCCCATAAAAAGAAGTCGGAGGCAGTTAAATCGGGTGAACGTGGTTGCCAAATCACTTCACCAGCTTTCGGAATTAAAGGGACATAGCACCTTCAAAATTGAAAAAAAAAATTTCAAATATTTTTTTTTTGGAATAAAAAGAGTAATCTTAATGGAACTTTACATTGACATTTTATTTAACTAAAAGTACACAAAAAATTTTTTTTTAGATTTTTGTTAGCCCACTGTCGTCTGCTACAAGGATTTTCCAAAAACACTGAAAATTCGCAGCGTGCATCATAACTTCTCTCAGAAAGGTCTCAAAAAAAAAATACGGGATTTTATTCAGCATTAAATCTCCCTTGGAATGAACTAAAAAGAAAAAAATTGGTTGAAAAATAAAAAAATGGCGGCATTTTTTCGAAAATGCAGCTTTTTTGTCCCCCCCCCCCGCCCCAATTAGTTGTAACTCAAAAAATTGAAAGCCGATTATTAAAAAAATATTACTATCGTGACAGTTTCTCTTAGTCAGCCCAAAACTTACTTTAACAAAAGTTAAAACTGTCACGCCAGTTATATCTAATCCTCTTAACCCAAAAATATTAAACATTAAACCAAATTAAAACAATTAAAATTAAAGACAAACTAATACAGGATAATCCAAAACTAAAGAACTCGGCAGTAAACCTGTAAATTTAAAGCTTGGGCATAAATTAACGATACCATTATGTTTTTCGATTAGTTCTGGTCACAATATATCTGTGGCAATTTAACATAATCCCTTAAGTCGAGATAAGTGGTTATGTTGAACTATATTCCAATCCAGCGTTTCATCCTCCGCCCTGGGACTGCTATAAAATTAAAGTTTTGGGACATTGAAGAAAGTGACTATTTTATGTTGTGTGGTGAAATTCCTCAACATTTAGAAGCTGTTCTAAGCTCAGTTAAGCAGTATTTTCCAGTTGAGCAGAATGAAAAGCTTAAAACTCCACATGACCAAAAGACTGCACACACTGCACGGAGTACAAAGACTTCATTGACATGATTTCCGATTCCTCACTACTGCCCATATTTGAAACAGTGTTATCAATGAAAGCTGTTAAAATACTTCTCCCTTGCGCTGCGACTTATCTGTATGAGTGCGGATTTTCTTCGTATTATTTTCTTCGTATAAGGATTCAACTTATACAATTATAAAGCCAAACATACGAAATGTATGTAAAAACAGGAAAAAAGTCCACTCGTTCCACAAACAATGTTCGTTTTTTTATAATTTAATATATTTTGCAATAAATAATAAGTTTTGTTGAAATAAAAATGTAAATTATTATGCCTTTGGAGAGGTCCTCAGCTCAAAAGGTTTGAGAACCGCTGAATCGAAAGTATTTCCCGTTTTTTATTTCCCTTTAATTTTCCATCAAAATCTGACTAGTTTTGACCGAGGTATAAGCAAATAACAAAACCACTTATGTTTGTTGCAGGTGTTTGGTATTTATTGAAAACAACTTAATTGATAATTTTTGATATCGTAGAGGAAATAACTGACATTTAAAACGATATTTTTATTTGTAAAACCAGAAATAAATTTAGAAAAACACTTATCTTGAAAAAAGTTTTTATTTCGAATTTAATTTTGCGGTTGGTATTTGAGGAGGTGAAAACCCACTTTATCACATTAATCAAAATGTTGGATAATTAAAAAAAAAATGTTTTTTGAAAAAAGTTTTATCGTTGGATAAAGTTGGTTTTGCTTGGCCGTATACATTTTGACACGATATTTCAAAGGGATAAATCAGGCTTTTCACTACTTTTTAAAGGTTTTCTAATAGCTTTAAAGATAAGAATTGATAATCAAATGAAATCTCGATTTTAAAAAATGTGATAAATTTGGTTTTGCGTAAATGAGGAATCGATAAAAGTGTTTTTTTCTATATGCTATAATTAAAAATTTTGGGGTTTTCCGGTGAGCCCAGAGCATTATAACAAGTGCTTGAAGGTGTCAGAAACACACTATATCCCATAATTTTTTCACAAATTAATTTAATGTAAATTTGGTCCCCTGAAAAGTACAATAGCTAAAAAATAGATAAGTGATTTTGTTGAATTGCCACAGATATATCGGTGCGTCGGGGCATGCAAATCTGAAAGGGCTCTACCAATTCCAATACCAAAACTTAGAAGTTACAGAATAAAAATTGATGAGTATTTATTTACCTATAATTGGGCCATGCACGGCAACAAGAGCCTTGTTAGAATCGTAAGCCCCGATGCAGAGACATAGATTATGACCAGAGCACCGAAAAATGAAGTAGCATCGTGGGCCAATAACAAAACTTCGAAATTATAGAGAAAAATTGGCAAGTGTTTATTGAACTATAATTGGGCTACGTTGGAATCGCATGCCCCTACGCACTGCTATATATTATGCCCAGAACTAATCGTAAAACGTTTATGTTAATGCTCTTTCTTGTAAAATTTCTAATTCGTTTAACTTGTATGCCGCACACCCATTCCATATGAGGTTGAAGCACGTTAATCTAGATTGAATGTACGAGTTATATAAAAGTGACAACAATGGTTTTCTGAGATATTATTTTGATCCCTTGATTGCAAAAATTTCATATAAGGTGTGATTGATTTCTTTATGCTATCAATATGTTGTATCCATTAATTCCCTATCGATTGTTAAACTTGGTATTTCATCTGTGTGACTCGTTGTATAGGATAAGAATCATACGATGGTTCATAAATATCATAAATTTAGTTTTGCCATGGTTTAATATTAGACGATTGTTCTCAAACCAAGTTTTGAGTATATTTTGATCATGCTGAGCTTGAGTACATGGACTTGTTAATGATCTTGCGGCATACCTCAAAACCCCATCATCTGCAAATACAGGGTCCTATACTCCTATTATCGATCCTTGGGCTACACCTCTAATCAAACTGTTCACGGTATTCCTTTTTATTATCGATTGTCACAGATTATATTGCGAGCGAATGTCGACAAACCTAACTTTTCTAATTTAAGAAGGGAAATTTCAAGATGCAGGCAATCAAATCCTTTTATTATAACGGGTGGGGCAAAAGTGCCGCTTCCATTTTGATTGCCTCTAACTGTGTTCAAAGAAAAGATAAGTAAGTTTGGTGTTCATAAAAAGTTTATTTGGTCTTTATATTTTTTTTGTTATGATTGGAAAATTATATCGGCTAAATGGTAACCGCGATTCGATATGCAACTTTCAGCTCTTTTTAATGTACTTTTCATGACATCCTGCAACATCTCAGGCTGAATTTCTTCAATTTCGTGACGAATATTGTCTTTAAGATGTTGAATCGTTTGGGGCTTATTCACATAAACTTTTGATTATAAAAAACTTCATAAGAAAAAGTCTGGTGCTGTTAAATCCATAGATCTGGCTGGCCATGCGCCATTTCGCGAAAATAGTCTTCGTGGAGAAACGTCATTCAATAATTGAATTGTTGAATGGGCTGTGTGTGCTGTGGGTGGCCCCATCTTGCTGAAACCACATGTCCTCTAGTTCTTGCTGTTCCATTTCAGGCACAAGAATATTTCGAATCATGTCTTGGTACCGTTTAGGGGACCAATAATGTTTCCAGCATGAATACCACACCATACAGTTGTTTTTTAGTGGATGCAATGATGTTTTATGAATTAATTGAGGATTGTGTGTTCCAAAAAACCGACTATTCTGTTTATTGACGTGGCCACTGAGAAGAAAATGGGTTTCATGGCTCATTATCAATTTAGACGAAAAATCTTCAATTTCACCAGACAGCCTTAGAATTACATTAATGTACTCAACTCGTTCATCATGATCTCTCGGTAGCAATTTATGGACTAATTGAGTTTTGTACGGGAATATTTTCAAATCAGTTTTCAAAATTCGCTTTAAACTGCGTACAGAAATAATATGTAACTGGGAACCATGTCTCCGAATTGATGTTTCTGAGACGTCCGTTGTCTTCCAGAACAAGGTCTGTCTGCTATCGTACCGTACTGTCGAAAATTCGCATGTAAACGATAAATTGTGGTTTTGTGAGGCACTGAACGATTAAGATATTTTTGGCGAAATTCCCGCTGAGTGGCAATAATGGAACGTTTATTTTCAATAAATATTCTCACTATTTCTGCTCGTTCTTGTGGCGTATATTTATCCATTATAAAATTTCGGCATCTATACAACACAATGGTTAAAGCGAAACTGAGCTAAACGTCACATAACCAAGATGGCGCGCAATCAAAATGGTAGCGGGACTTTTGCCCACCCTATATCTAAAAATATACATTTTCCATTGGTGCCTCGCTGGTGGTTTTTACTTTAGATAGTCCTGATGATGACCTAACAACAATATCCCCAAACAATATCCCCAAAATACAAATTGGTTGTACGATTTAAATAATAAACTTAGGCTGCGTAAAAATTGTTGGGTAAATCGTTTACTATGGTTAAAATCCGATTTAGAACAGATATTACGATCAGTTTTTCAAAAATTAATGAATTTACTGGAAAATTTACTTAAAATTAATTTTTACCCTCAATTGTTACGCAGCCTTAGAATGTTGAACTCTTCGAATATACATTTAGGCTGCGTACCAATAGTCGCGTAAAAGTCAATTTGAAGTAAATTTTTCGGTAATTTAATTTATTTTTCTAAAACCCGCAGCCATAGTGTTTCTTTGACTTTTCATATTGTTTTTGTTTCAATTTTTTTTTTTCGTCAGATTATAACGGTAATTTTAAATTTTGTCAACAAAAAACCCCATATCGTAACCCCATATTTTACTATGAAAATAAGCGTAAACATTTTGTTGCAGCTTTGTTTCTGTTTATATTATTTTTTTTCTGTGGTAACGGTCTTTTTAACGTAAACAATTTATGATGTTTCAATTTTTCGTGAACATTTAACCGTAGAACAGTTTATCGGAGACACAATTTATCGTGGAGTCAATTTATCGTAGAACAATTTACCGTGAAAACAGGTTATCGCGAGGACATTTTATCGTTTAACACGATATGTCTTGGATTTGTTTCGTATAAGAATTCCGCCATTTCTTAACCGATTATGATGGGATTTAGTATGCCGAGTAGAAACGAAAATTTTAAATAATTTTGAATGAAGTTCTCGTTTATGGCCACCTGGGAAAGAACTCAGTCACTCCTTGTTAGGATATGCCCACGGAAGTTATGGAATATGGCCACCTGGGACGGCACTCGGTCATTTATTAACTGATATTGATGGGATTTTGTAAAATACTACAACACTTTGGCTACAATTGCTTATAATTATTTTAACTGAGGTTTAAATGACCGAGCTCCGTCCCAAATGGCCATTATCTAAAACTTCTTACAAAATCCATTTTAAAATCCCATTTCTATCCAACTTACAAAACCCCATCAATATCGGTTAAGAAATGGCCGAGTTCCATCTCAGGTGGCCAAATTCCAGAATTTCTTACGAAAACCATTTAAAGAATAACATTTACATCCAACATACTGAATCAAATCACAATCGGTTAAGAAGTGACCGAGTTCTATCCCAGGTGGCCATATTCCAGAACCTCGTCCAAAAATTATTTAGAAATCTCGTTTTCAATCGACATACTTAATTTCATCATATTCGTTTAAGAAATTACCGAGTTCCGTCCCAGGTGACCACATTCCAGAATTTCTTACAAAAATCATTTAAAAATCCCATTCCCATCAAGCCTATACAATCCCATCAAGATCGGTTAAGAAATCATATCACTGTTTAATATAACGTTAACATTGCATAGTAATTGGCTATTAGATTTTTATTTGTTACAATTATCTGCTCCTTCTGACGTATTGATTATATTTGTACTGTATTTCTCAGTGCATTTCTCCACGATTCAATAATCTTTTTAGTTTTTATGGATAATGGTGATTTTGCGGATTTTTTAATTGCACATCAAAATGTACGAAGTCTTTGAAGGAATTTTGACGTACTGAGGCACTATTCTGGCTTTCCCTGGGAATAGGGAATAGGGAAAAATATTTTCATAGCATTTTTGTTCAAATTGTATATTTGTGGCCTACTGAGGAAATAAGTTTGGAGTAAAAATTTTTAAAACAAAGTTAATTGGGAAACTTTTGTTACACAAAATTTTTATAGGGAAAACAATTTTCCCATTTAACTTTGTTTTGAAAATATTTCCACCAAACTTATTTCTTCAGTAGGCCAGAAAAATACAATGTAGACAAAAATACTATGAAAAGATTTTTCCCAATTCCCTATTCCCAGGGAAAACCAGAATAGCGCCACTGGTGGCCAATATTAATGCATATAATACAGGGCCCTCGTTTATATTTTTGAGTGAAATTTGGATTCACACTAATGAATTGTCTTCATATAATTTAAATGGTTATACGTTGTTTGGTGCGTGCAATGATTCGTATAGGGCTGGTGGTGTTGCCGTCTTTTTTGATTCAAATTTAGATTGCTCAGTTGGTGCCCATAACTTACCATATATGCCGATGTCATAAAGGTTGAGTGGAGATTTTCTTCTGACGTACATGTCTTTTTATGCATTTATCGGCTTCAATCTACAGCAGCTGTGAAGGTTTTTGTTCAGGGTTTTTGCTTTGGGCAGTATTAGGTCTAAAAATCTGTTTGTTTTTGGAGACATTAACATTCATATTCTTGGATTTCCAAGCAGCAGCAGCATTGATTATATAAACCGTATGTCTTGTTTTGGGCTTGAGTCATTGATTGGTACTCCCACATAGGTTACTGCTTTTTCTTCAACGTGCATTGACCACTTTTTTGCTAGACTTAGGTCTAATGATCTTTCAGGTATATCAGCGTCAGCTGTCGACCTAAAAATTTCTGACCACCACTTCATTGAGATATAGTTTAAGGCTTCTAACATCGACAATCCATCACCAGCTCTTGATGTATTTATGGATAATATTTTAACTATTTTAGAACGCTGCTACACATACTGCAAGACTAAACTGTGGTCCAAGTTAAATAAGCGTCCTGATAATGCAATACTTCGCTATTTAGCTATAATAGAATGTGCTCCATAATTAATGTAGATATCAAAAAAGAAAAGGAAAGCTATTATTCTAAGCGTTTTTCAGCAAACCGCGGTGCTGTAAAAAACTGGATTTCAGTGAACGAGATTCTGGCTCGTAAACGTAAAACGTTATTAGTCAATTCTATATAAGCACAGAACGGAGAACTTCTTACGAGCGATCTAGAAATTGCTAATTAGTTTAATTGTTATTTTTCTTGTGTTGCTAAGGACTTATAGGTGCTAAATTTGACTCTAGCAACATGTCATCTAGTTTCGATTTGCCTTTGGATTTCGGTCGGGCAACGGTTTTTATTACCCCACTGTTTATTTATGAAGTTTTTTCAATTCTTTGTGCTTTAGAAAATAAATACTCAATTGCAAACGTTGGCCTGAGTAATTTTTTATTAAAAGCCATTGCTGGGTATATTAGTCCCGTTCTTGCTCACATTTTCAACGTTTCCTTTGAGTTGGAAGTTGTGCCCGATCGACTGAAAACTGCAACTATAATTCCCCTTTTCAAAAATGGTAATCGCCTTAATAAAGGTAATTATAGACCTATTGCCTTGCAGCCAGTAATCCTAAAAGTTCTTGAAAAGGTATTCAAAAATAGGGTTTCCAGTTCCTTAGATCAAACGGGTATGCTGAGTATTCATCAACATGCATGATTCGACAAGCTTCGTCTGATTTTAAACCGGAAAACTTAATTTATGTTGTCTAAATTGTCTGGTAGCTTTAATATGTCTATTTTGCCGGGGGTGACTAGTCACAGCGCGGGTGTGAATGTGTATAAATATCTTGGCGTTCACTTGGACACTTGTCTTAATTGGAAAACTCATGTTAATTCAGTCAACCACTATCTGTCATCAACTGCTACCTTCTTCGTGACTATTGTCCTACTGTCCTACTCCGGTTCTAAAAATAGCTTACCATGCACTAGTTATGGCTAAATTGGAATATGAATTGTCGTACTGGGGGGGCTGTTATGCTGCTACTTTGTATCCTTTAACATATAACATAAAATGATTTTGAGAATATTTCTAAAGAACTGAACCATCTTGGAATTTATTCTTTATATCTTACCGTTAAAGCATTTGTATGTTTACAAGGTATTGAGAGTTTTTTTTTTAATCGAAGTGGTCAACATATAATGAGAAGCGATTTTCGGAACAATTTTCGCGGTAACCATCAATTTCTGTGTAACATCCCAAGATTTTACAACGACCACTTCCGTCGCTCTAGTCTTGTCGCTCCACCAACCTTTTTAAATGCGTTACCAATTTATATTAGGATGGACATTCTTTTGAAGTCTTTTTTACCTAAAGTTAAACAATGGCTATTTGAAACTGTTGATATCTCCTCCAGGATTATTACATAAAAAGAGTGGTTTTTAGTCACATATTATGAAGTTGAAATTTAAATATTATTGTTATTATTTTTATTATATTTATTGTTATAATTAGGTGTGGTAATGGTAGTAATAGTATTAATATCTTAGTCATATTATTATAAGTTTATTATTTTGTAAATATTAGGGTCATGTTTATTTTCTTTGTATTACGCAAATTTGCTTCTGCCGTTTTTCGACACAAAATTCGTTTTATATCTTTTAAATAAATTAAAACAAATAAAATAAAATGGCCGAGTTCCATCCCTGGTTGTCATATTCCAGTACTTCTTCTATAAATCATTAAGGAATCCCATTATCACCCACCATATCCAATTTCATGATAACCGGTTAAGAAATTACCGAGTTCCGTCCCAAGTGGCCATATTCCAAAACTCCAAAAATCATTTAAAAATCTCATTTCCATCCAACATGTCCAATCCCATCTTAATCGATTAATAAATGAACGAATTCAATATAATTTTATAAACCGGACACATTAATTTTTATTTACTCATAATTTTGTTATACGGTCAATTTTACAAACTAAGATAAACTGGCATACGATAAATTGTCCACACGATAAATTGGGTCCATGGTAAATTGTGTCTACGATAAACTGTTCTACGGTTAAATGTTCACGTTAAATTGAAACACGATAAATTGTTTATGATAAAGAGACCGTCACCCATTTTCAACACCCAATAACGAATATTTTGAGTCGAATTTATCCACTTTCGTACGCACAGCATATTTGGTGGGACGATTATTACGACCGAAAATTGGAGTAAGCGCTCTTAAAGTTACGACCACCGATTCAGAATCGCAGAAATTTTAATAATTTTCTAACGTTGTTTGTTCGTAAAATTCACCACGATAAAAACGTTAACCGTGACTGACGTTGTGACGTTGACAAATCATGAAAAACGTTCAAGGGTGCATCGTTCATATTAAAATACAAAATTTTTATGTCCCTACTGGAAAACCCGTATTACAGGGTGCGACATGCTGGTACTTTTTTCAATCGAAGAATTTTAGTACTTAATGTTACCTGTTTTAGAAAATTCTTTGACATATGAAAAGTCAAAAATACGTCATGATGACGCAAACAACATTTCAACGCATTTTGATTGTTCAAATTTATTATGAAAATAATCGTTCAAAAACAACAACATTTAGTAAATAACGTGAGGGTTTTGGTGGACATGGACCGTATAAATATGTTCATTCAGTTCGAACTCCTGATGCAGTGGCAGCTGTTAGTGAAAGTGCCCGTAATGAACCAAGCACATCAACCAGGCATTGTTCACAAGAACTGAATATATCACGAACCACATTACGACGCATTTTGCATGTTGATTTTCATTTGCATCCCTACAAAATTTAACTCAATAATTGAAGCCACCAGGCCATTTAAATCGTCGTTATTTGGTTAATGGGATTCTTGAACGAAATGGAGGGTTTCCATCAAAAATCATCTTTAGCGATGAAGCTTATTTTCATCTTAATGGGTACGTCGGTATGGTATAAGCAAAATTGTCGAATTTGGACAGCGGAAAATCCTTATGTTATTCATGAAGCAGAAATTCATCCTCTAACAGTTGTAACGGCGCCAGCGTCGGCTGACGGCGTTACTGGGGGTAGCGCCGCCTTAAGCGCTATATATAAAAAAAAAATTTCCCCGTATAATGTTCTACCATAATTTCATCTAGTACCTCAACCTTTCTTCTGTACTTTTATTTTGAATACCGGATCACCCTGCGGTTGATCGGGCAACTCGAAAAAAAAGAATATAAATACCGAATGTTGGTCGAGACAAGAAAAAAAAAGTAAAAAGCTCAGTTTTATTTTGAATCGTGTTGGGTGCAAAGCTAAACCCACCCGTGAAGTTAATGTTATAAAGAAAAAAAAATATAAACGTATAGAAAATGGATGATCACCATATCAAATCAGTGCACAAGTAGTGAAAAATCTTTAGGTTTTGCCATTCTCATAACATAAAATTAAAAAAAAAAAACAAAAAAAAAAATAATCGTATGAACTCTTTAGTTTTGTGTAGTGGGCATTAACAATCCAAACTTTGAAATTGCGTGATAAGTTTATTTATGCCGATAAAATACGGGTATTTGAATATCATATGGTTGGGCGTTGGCTCTCGTTTTAAGGGCTCTAGCATCCGTGCCGGATTTAAGACAGTTATAAAAGGGTTTAACGGAACGAACGGAGTTACAGTTGAAAGTGAAAAGAAAAAAAAACAGTGAAGGGCCCACGTTGGTTAAAACAATAAAGTAGTTTACTTTCAAAAAACAAATAAAAAAACAAAAAGATTTTAAGTTTTTGGTGCCAATAAATCTATTTTTTTTGGTAAATCGCTATGATTGCCGTTACCTATCTTGTTAATTGAACAAGGTTCAGTATAAACGACCAAATAAAAATATACAAATAATAGTCAATATAAAAAAATAATAAAAAAATAAAAAAAAAAAAACAAATTATAATCAGTGCTACGATAAAATAACGTCATAGCTAACGACGTCATCAGCGATATCGAATTTATAAGAAAGATCTACGTATTGCGGTATCATTAGTACGATACTCCTGCATTAACATTTTGGTGGATACGCGATCAACTTTACTATCCTCGGGGCATCAGCTCAACCGAGCTATTAAGGTCTAAATTTTTATCATTATTTAATTATTCTGTTCCATTACTGTTAGCCTTAAGTTTATTAACCATTACAATTAAATATTACTAACGTTAATTAAGGAAAATGGGTCCGGACTTCTAAATTTAGATATTTTGGTTTTTTTCTTTTTTTTTGGAAATTAGTTAAGAGATTTTTTTTTGTATTTAACTACATATTAGAAATAGTTCTTTGTATTTAGAATTCAAGGTTCTGCCAAATTACATATATATTTTATCGAAATACAAAACATGTTATTGTTTATTGGTAGCAACAATTTAAGCCTGGGATGTTTTTTTTTTGTTCGCCGTTAATTTTGTTTCATTTTGCAGTTTTTTTTAAAATTTTTTTGCTTTCAACTTAGTTCTTTCGTTTTTTTGTGTTGTTGTTGTGTTTGCAGTACGAATAATTAAAAGTTTAAAACTGTGATGATGTTGGGTGGAATGTAAGCTGCGCGTTGAGGTTGATTCGTTGCGTTCCTGTCCTGCGGTATATTCTAGATCTGTGCATACCTCCGCAAACCCCACGATCCACCATGAGCTCTAGCCGGCTACCAAATACCGCGCCGAGGTCCCTGAACAGATATCTGTTAACGGTTCGTCATACTGGGGATATTTTAAAAGTACCCTCCCGTTGCCGATCCGTTACACAGTCACTGTTTGGCGTGGTTTTTGAGCTGGTGACATCTTTCGACCATTTTTTTAAACGGACAGAATAATGCGCTTACCTTCGTTATTTATGGCCCAAATCGATTGAATTGTGTGTCAACAACCTTTGAATTCAACTAGACGGAGCGACATACTACTCAAGCCGTGCAACAAACCATTTATTGTGAACGAAATTTGCTGATCGCATAAATTCATGAAGTTGAGAAGTTTCTTGGCCACCAAGAAGCCCGGATTTAACACCACTTGGTTCTTTTTTTGTGGAGCTATTTGAAAACTAAGGTGTATGTTAATCATCAACAAACAATTCAACAACTTAAAAACAACATTCGAGCTGAAATTGTGGTCATTGATGTACTTTTATTGTAAACGGTTATCGAAAAATTTGATGTTTGGATGCAGGGCTGTAGACGAAGCCGTGGTGGACATATGCACGATATTGGTTTTCATACATAAATGGCATAGAACCACCTTTCTTATCAGTAAAAAATTTTGACTTTTCGTCCCAAAATATGTGTTTTATTTAAAAATAAAAAAATGATTAAAAGATGGCCCACGTTGTGGCTTTAATTCCTCCTATTCTCTTGGCTTCTATGTCTGTTCTTGTATTCATCATGTTTAATTTCCTGGCGGCCTCGCGAGTTATAAAAGATGCTTGAGAACCGTGATCGATGACTACTCTCTCTAATTCTGGTTGATTGCCTACGGCTTCCCGGGGTAGAGGTGGCACTGGAATCGTATGTAAAGTTGACATGTTGTGCCGACTTACGGTAAATGACGGTCAAAACTGCTTAAAAATCTCTGGCTAATATCAACTTACGTTCCACATGATGGGGAATATTTCCTACCTCTCATTGGGGGTGGGGGGGGGAGGGGGAGGGGGTCAAAAGCAAACAACTGGAGTCATCCTGGGAAGTGATGAAAATTCTCCTCACACAATTTGGGGAAGCACTTATACGAATTAATGAACCAGTTGAGTTACTCTTTGATTTTATTCTTCGAGAAAACCTATATACATATGCAATATTTGCTGTTCCAAACCACCTGATTCGACACAACAATTTGATGTTCTAGTTTACCAGCTATCTAACGCCTTTAGTAAGGCCATATTAGGTGCATGTCCTTTTATAGTAGACCACTGGGTAAACCTCGACCACCGTGGTGGTCGAAAGGGCTTCAGAAGGAAGAAGCCCTTAAAACAAACAAATACGGATTAAGAGTCGTCGGAGACATCTAGACTGCGTGAAGTACCATCTCTAAGTAACACCACTCCGATTTTTTTTTGAATAACCAGATGTTTTGGACCTTATAGTTAAGGAGCAGAATCCTTGGAGGTACTATTAGTAACTCAATTTTCAGGTGGCTCCAAATCTGCGCCACAAAGTCCTAGAGACGATAGAGTCATAGATATTGTAAGCCAGATTAGAAGTAGGGCAAAAATTCTGCGGCCCATAAATATTCATAAGCCTTATAATTCGATAGCACCCGGCGGCATCAGATCGGCTGATTTACAACACAATACTGACTTATATTTACCCTGCCTCTAATACGTTCAGCAACTGAACTGAAACAAATGTGATATTTATACCTAAGACGATAAAAAGCTCCCATTGCAGTTCCACGATCAGAGAACCTCTAAGTTTAGCTTATTCCGCATTATTAATTTAAAAAAAAGAGGGAAGCCCACGTTGGGGGTTTGATTGTGCCAAATAGGCTATCGAAATCCCAACAGTGTGTGTGCAAGAGGAATGTGAAAAATGTTCTCGACTCTATTATTGCTCATATCGATAAATCCCTTGAACATAAGGAATACTCCATTATAACAATTCTGGAAATGGATGGGGGCCTTTAAGAATGTTAGGCCAGAGGCGATCACATAGACATTCTTCTCTCTGTGCATGGACGAGCTACCAAAAGGCTGCCTGGGTGGGTCCTCTAAAATCAGGTTTCTGGAGAACAGGAGATAATACTCCTGTTCTTTGGAACTTGGTCATAAAGGACCTGTTATCAAACAATGATGCGGCTTTAAAGTGGTTGATTATTTAAATGGCGTTGTGATTGGTGTCTTCGGTAAATATCCTTCCACCTTAAGAGAACGCATGCAAAGTCCACTTGGTATTCTCTCCAATTGTGCTAACCGTTTCGGTTTTAATGGTATTGGAATATTTTAAATTGTATTGGGTTGACCTTCACTGATAAAGCGAACTATCTGGGTTTCATTGTGGACAGCAAACTATGGTAGAAATCAAACATATTAGAAAAAGTAAAGAAAGCTAATATAGCGGTTTACTCCTGTAAAAATGTCTTTGGAAAAATATAGGGTATGGAGTCCCCATATTGTTAATTGGCTCTATATTTCTCCTATTAGGCCCATTTTATTATATGGGGTTACTGTTTGGTGGCCAGCTTTAAATATTCTGAGCAATGTAAAACCCTTCATGAAAGTATAGCGGAGACCTGCATTGTTTATTAGTGAGGCTCTTAGGATCACATTCACTCAAGCACTGTAGATTCTCTATCTTCTCACATCCCTAGATATCCTAAGTAAATGAACGGCAGTGAGCTGAGGTAAAAGGTTCAATTCTAGTGCTATATGGAACTTGAATAATACAGGATATACTCATCTATTCTAAGAAACAGGAACATCCCCAATTCTACCGACCATACCATCACGTCAGCATATTTTGACCAGAGGTTTAGGACTGATATTCTCTGGAAAGAGGAAACTGTTAAAAGCCCAGCCGAAAAATGTCGATAATGCAGATAACCACAACGCTTCGACCGAAAATGCCGATAATGCAGATTCGGCTGCAACAACTAAAGTGTATCAACCGAAAAATTTCGATAAAGCAGATAAATCATTTTGGTGCAAAACAGTAATTTCTTTTTAATTCCAAAATGTTTATTTAGGTTCATCAACGTATGTTTTTCAAAATTAAACTTTTTTATTAAATACTTACATTAAAACTATAATAAAAAAACTATTTTTTAATACTGAGAAAGCTCATTAACCACATATACCAAGTAAAACTTCAAAAATTTCAATTCATTTTTCATATGAAGAAAATAGATTCAAATAAAAGGTCTGACTGATGCTCACACCTGGAAAAATTTCAGGTCGATTTCCATGTTGGAAGTCCGGGAAAACTTAATTGAATATATCGTACACACAAAATTTGAAAATTTCTAAAAATTAACCTTCAAAGTGTCATGGCTGGAAGTAGATTCAAATGAAAGGTTTTAAAAAAATTACTTTCCAACATAAAATTTGTATCTGCATTATAGGCGCTATGCGGCTGTCATTTAATCTTTTTTATATTTAATGTGCATTTTTGGATTTTCGGCTGGGTATTTCTGTGTATTTTTAACCATTTTATATGTTTTGTTCAACCGGATTTTCCCGAACTCCCAACATGGGAATTGACCAGAAATTTTTTCCGGGTGTGAGCATCAGTCAGACCTTTCAATTGAATCTACTTCCACCCATGACACTTTAAATGGTCAATTTTTAGAAATTTTCAAATTTTGTGTGTGCGATATATCAAGGTAGTTTTCCCGGACTTCCAAATGGAATTTGGATGGTCACTTTTACGTCCACCTGATGTGGGTGCCAGGAAATTTGCCAAAGTTATGGGAAATGAAAAGGCAGATGAACTCTGTCTCATTCCACCAAGCGGGGTAGAGATCTGGCCAAAACTTGAACTGTCAAGTTCCAGACGGCTAGAAGGTGGCGATTGCTATTACGGGACAGTGACGTGACTCATTGGTAGGCGTGCAAGCAGAATCAGAGTTTCCATACTTGATTGCTCCGTTTACTTCGTTTGTCTCTGTCTAGCGCTTAGCAGACTGAAATTCCTGGGAGCTCCCCTCCAATATAATGACTTGAAAGATCTTACTAAAACGGACGTCAAGGATATCCAATACGCTTCATTGAGAGCTCGTAATGATTCGATGAGTAGGTGAGGAGAAAAATAATGTGACACGTCTACGAACCTGATTGTGTCTTTGCCAGTCCTTTAGGACAATCACACTGTGTGTAATAAATTATCTTTGTGTCAGGTTACACGGAATTGGCTCCAAACCGTAAAGGGTTCAAACGTCTAATTTAAAGTTCGATTTTGGACCGTTCGATTTAAAATTCGTTTTTATCACAGTGGCAGTCTGGTGTAATAAATTGTTGAAGGTGATAAAATCGAATTTTAAATTAGACGTTTGAACCCTTTACGGTTTGAAGCCAATTCCGTGTAACCTGACACAAAGATAATTTATTACACACCTGGATAAGGTTGATCTGCCCTCACCTGGATAAGGTTGATCTGCACATTTGACTCAATATCTGGTGGCGGTCTGGTGTAATAAATTGTTGAAGCCACTAGCTAACCTACTCTGAACGAGATTATAAATAGGTAATATTGGCTTCATTCAAAATTATTTTGAGTTTTTTAAAATGAATGTTTAGGAATTTAGAAATTACAATTTTGTAATTCAAATACTTTTATATGGGCATTTTGTACCACATTGGATATCGTTCCTCGTATACATTTATTCAGTATTATTATAGGTAAAAGCACCTAAACACAGGGTATTCTGAATCAACATAATATCAGAATAAAATCATCATAACACATCTTTCACATGAATATAATGTGATGTGAACGTAACATATTTTGCCATTTGCATAATATATGTACTGCTTAAAATTTTAACTAATTTGCATTTTAATTTAAAAATGTGTCAGGTCACGTATCTAAGCATTTTTGAAAGTACAATCAACTGACTTAAGCTTATTTAAATATCATCGCATGACAAAATCGAGTGTTTCTTGTCTGTTGTATCTCTGTAACATACGTCCCATAAATATTCATCACGTGCGGATACATAATTCAAGTATGTAAATCATTTTGTTTAACACCGAAAAGCACTCATCCAACCACATCATTCCATCTCGTTGTGTACGTCTAGACTACGAGTGCGAAAACCACCATATACACCCCAAAAAAAGTAAAAGATCATAATCTAATAAAATATAAAAGAAAAGCTTGAGAAGGAAAATTAATTCATTCCACATATCGTATCGCATCTACCATACCACCCATTCTCACCAAACCATCGTTCGTGAAAAACACTAAAATTTTTCCCAAATTCAAAAATCGATGTTACCTACATACGCGCGTACACGATGCATGCGGCACCCAAATAATACGAGGTACCTATCTATTTATATTTTCCGATTTTTTTTATTTTTCATGTACATACGCTGTATAGTTTACATTCCTATGTACATCTAAAACCCCTCATTCCACATAAAAATATATTTGTATACCGCCTAAATGTTAGTGATTTCAAACCAATACATATAATTTTTTAGTACGCCTATTCAATACGTAGTGGCAGCACATATAAATTAAATGTCTTTTATCATTTTATTCATTCTACTTTCGCTCGATTTTATCCCATGACATTCAGTCATTCGTGTAGCGGCAATACAGTAAAGCGGTTGTGTGAATAAAAATAAAAAAAACAAATAATTCGCAACATTACATTGTTGTTGTACTTATAATCATTTTTATTTGTTTGTTTTGATAACAGAATTTTGTGTAGAAAAATTTCATATATGTGTGTTGAGCTGGTGTTGTACTTTTAGTGCGTAGTGTTGTTGGGTGTTGCGTTCTGTCAAAAATTAACGCAAGTTCGTAAAATTTGTGTTTTGATTACAAAATTTCGTTTGTTTTTGAATTAAAAGTTTTGTAAATTTTGTAGAAAATTGGTGAAAAGTGTTTAGTGCTATACTTAATAAGTATTTCGTGTAAAAAAGAACAACAACAAAAAATTATTTAAGTTGTTTAAGACTTTTTTGGTGTAGGTGGTGTTTGTGCTTCAGTAAAAAAACAAGAAATGGAAAGTGAAAACAACAAAAAACCGTACAAGGTAAGAATTAAAAGTTTTCGTTTAAATATTTTCGAGTAACTTAAATTTTTAATTTTCAATTAAGTGAAAATGTGTATAAATTTTTATAAGAATTTCCGTATTCATCTCGAACATAATATATATTTGGGTATGTTATTTTTTTCTGGTACTTTTTGTTATATGCGGGAAATATTTGGTCGTCGGTGCTCAGTTTTCCTCGTGTTTTGTTTTGATTCGAACCAAATAGAGAGAGAGAAAGTGAGTGAAAAATCGACAAAAAACACAAAATTTCATCGGTATTCCATCTATATACGATGTGCCACCCATAAACATAAAATATTTAGTACTCACAATGCGTGTATTCGGACGATTTTGTCGAGTAACTATATATGTATAGAGTATTTAGGAGCTTTTCCTCCGAAATCGATTTTGAAACGGCGCTAAAGAAAATTGTGCTTTTTTACTATCTCATCCCGTTTCTCGCGGTCATTTACATCGGGGTTGCAGAAATGAGGTCAATAACCGAGAGTTGCAGTTTATGCACATTTTTACTATTTTGTTGTGTGTGTGTGTGAGTTTTGTGTTCTATGATTTTCACACTTTGTACTGAAATAGATTTTCTTTTATACGAGAGATAGTTTTTCTCGTTGTGTGCGTGTAGTGTATACAGTGTCTCTGCGGAATGAATTGGGTGGAATAAAATAATATTTTATTATGTAATTTGAATTAAAGGAAAGAAGTAATTTCTTTGAGTTTAAACCGGAATTTGCCAAAACCCAAAGGTAAAACCAATTTCACAACTATATTTTTTTATTATCACTGCAATCTATTCTAGGGACAAGGCTCTTCCAACTCTTTCACGGTTTGCTTTTCCCGTCCATACTTTTACGCCGTTGCCAGCCAATTCGAGGACGTACGGCTATAGGTCCGATTTGTATCACCATCTGCACATTTGTATCACCATCTGCATAACTCCTTGCCAGTCTATACTGGCATGTAAGTTGGGTCGGCTCATGAGTTTTGCACTCCGACAGGGGTCATAGATGTGTTCCATTTAATTACAGATCGTAATCTGTATAGATAAAAGTTTCCTTTGCATCCTGTCCCTATATCAGGATTCGAACCCGGTACCTCCCGACCCAAAGGCCAAAGCTTTAACCATTGTGCCATTTGGTCGGTTTTATTTGGGTTAGCGTTAAAGTTTTTGTATTGAGCACTATAAAACTCTTTTGGGATTGAAATTCAAACACGCATTTACACAACGAATTCACGGGATTAAAATAGTATTTAGATTTTATATAAACCGAAACGAGCAACTACTCATCGTCATGATTTACCTTGGTCTGTGTCGTCGGTCGATTTCGATCCTTTTTCGATTTTCAATGCAGGTCACCCAGGGTTGTGTAATGATCACATTCTCGCTCATCCAGACTTTACTAATTATTTGCGAAATGGCGCAATAAGGATGGCCTGTTGGCGGTATTTTCCTCGTAGAGATTGAACTTTATGGTTCGAAGCTGCTTGGTTTACTCCACTCTCTGCATCAATTCAATAAACACTTTGAGTTTGAAAACTTGGTATTCGAGCTATACAACATTACTTTTTATTTAATTTTTTATTTGCCAGTGTTGACTTCTGAACTTTTCTATTCAGACAGGTATGTTTTCTATTCCTTCTGTCGAATTCTTTTTATATTCTTTCGTATCACGAACGCATTCATACAACAGGGCTGGCTACCTGTTTTAACATGTAGTAACATCCTCTAACCCAGTAAGTTGGCACATCTCCCGATGTTATCAGCCTTCTCAGGTTTTCCAACACAGCCAGTTTCATAGCCGGTCTTCCGTAGATGCCACTAGCGGTTTGTACGACAGCACTTCTCGTGATAAATTGCTATCAACGATAATGACCGCATTGCCTTTTTCAATCGGTTTTACAAGTATGAAGAGTGGGCAAATGTTCGGTTAATCATCAATTCCAAAATAAGCTTCTGTCAGTTCTTTTTGAGTATCAGGCCTTTATCAATGAATTCGAGGGAGAGAAGGGGGTTATGGCGCTTGAATTCGAGGGTATGACATGCCTAACAGATAAGTCATCCTATGAAATTTCGCCAGCAATATTTGTTGCTTTTGATTCCTACTTGCATCTTCCGCAGCATCAATCCTTCCTTTCATCCTGTAAACGCGAACGTCGTCTTCTGATAGGCATTGAACTGGACTCGACGATAGAACTCAGTGTTTGCTTTAACAATCATGATTCTGCATCTTAGGTTATTTACATACCTCACCATATATACTTGCACCCGAAGAAGGAATTTCCATCTGAAAAATTGCTCATTCTTGATTACCGACGGATAATGTTTGATTGTATGTTTGTAGTGAGCCCGTCGTTCTTCAATGCGTGCTTTGTAGACGTCTTGGGATTGGATGTGTCACCATGATGCAACTGGTCGAAGAAATTATGGTCCGTTCAGCCATCGACCCGATGAATCCAAATCTGGGAGCTTCTTCCGTTTTGCGCCATCAACCGCCATCATTCCTTCAATTTCAGGGTTTACCTGCAACTAGGGCACATTGGATATTGTCGCCACATGCGATGCGGACGTAAGCAATTGCTGCCAAGGCTAGTTAACTCGCATCGACAAATATATGTAGTTGTATTGTTACTGTGTCTTCTCGTACTCCATACCATCGAGGAATCCTCCGTATCTGCGCTATTTGTAGTAACAACCCCAGCAAGGTCGCATTATCGGTGGAATATTTGTAGAATACTCATCCAGCGACTACTCGCAATATCGCCTATAATTCGCAAATATTGTCGCACGAATAACTTTAACTCCACGAAAAACTATGAAATTTATCTTTTCTTTTTCTTGCGCTTATCTTTTCTAAATAGGGTCGAGGTGTCCTAAAGATAATCGGTCGAATATCGGTCGAATATCGCAAGTACTACCTAGAACGAAACTTTCGTAAAACTGAAGGATGCCTGCACGTACTCGTCAGTATATCGCATATAATTTTCAAAAGTTATCACCAGATTAACTTTAACCGAATCTAACATTAATAAATAGTATACCGCTGGTACAACCTTTCGTAAATCCATAGGATTACCTGCATATACTCGCCCGTGTATTGCATATAATTCTCAAATGTTGTCGCTAGATTAACTTCAATTCGCCATAAGTTTAAAATTGGGTTATTCTGAAAAATAGCCAGGAAATTTTTGGTCATTCTGGATAATAGCCCGATAGATAGTGTTATTTACATCAAGGTGAGGTTACCAAGACGTTGGCAGTTTGGTTTTGAACTAATGAAACATTGAATTTTTTATATTAAAAAATTGTTCGTCTCATCAGACTGCGGTGACCGAACTACAAAAAGATTGAAAATACGTTGGACTTACATACAAAGTACAATCATAATGCGTTAGCGAATTTTAATGATTCCAATTTCTAAACTTATATCGCAGAGCGTTAATTTTTAAAACTCATTGCGAATAACATTTCGTATTTACGCTTTCGGTAGACATATCGCAAGAAGGATTCCACACTAATTTTATTTTATCGTCATTTCTTTATAACGCAAAGAGTTCAATTTCAATTGAATTGCGTACATTTTCTGAATATGTGCCGCAATGCGGTTATTTATAAAACACATTGCGAGTAGCGTATCGCATTTCTACTTTCGGGAGACATGTCGCAATTGAAAAGTGATCGCAAAAATCTTGCTTGGAACTGGATCCAAGTTGTCCATTTGTCAAATTGTTCGTCATTCGACCTTTCGTCCCAGCCGATCGATGATCTCCAAACATCTTGCAGTAGAGTAACTAAATGTGTAGTTTTAGTAACTAAATGCGTCGGTCTGGGTCTTCCACCACATTCCTAGTAGTTTTTCGCTATCTATTGCCGAGTTGATGTTCAGTTCCTTCTTTAGCTTCTGAAGTTGTACTAATAATATTTACCGAGCATTAGATCCCCAATCAATCTCTTAATTCAAACCGTCTGCATGTTTGTGTATTTCTGTGGCCCGTTTTGCTAGTTCGATGACTTCTTCCGAGGTGTCGACGCTATCCAACCAGTCATCCACATAGCGGTTGTTTCTTGAACCTACAAACCGTCATTTTTGTGGGTGTAACGGCTGCTCTTGATATTCACATGGATTGTCGTTGGCCCAAATGTGACAGTTTTGCTTGTTTACCGTCCCATTCAACGTGAAATGCGTCTCATCGCTAAAGCCAATTTTTTGATGAAAATTGATCATCGATTGCACGGTGCTCTAAGACCGGTCAAACATGATCTCTTGAAGTGCGTGTAAATTTAAGTCCTTTTGCATAATTCGCAAGAAACGTGCTTTTTTATTCATTTCACCATTTTTGTAGTGCTCTTGAATAACTTTAGCACAGTCTTCAATCGAATACGACTTCATAGCGATAAATGGCAAACATTAAACTAATAAAATGACATGAAATGACAGAAAACAAACGAAATAAAAAAAAATTCAGTAAAATTTTACTGACCGTTTTATATGTAGTGGTGTTTTGCCATAATAAAATTGGAAAAATACTAACCAGAGTATTTTTTATAGCAACATTCTAATGCATTGACATAAAAAAAGTATATGACTAGAAAAATTTTTCACACACTAAGATCGTTTTATGGTTGGGAAAATTTTATGGTAAAATTTATAATAAATATTTTATAAATTTTACTATAAAATTTTGAAGTTTTGTTGGTTATATTATCTTCAAGATGTCAAAATTTAACTATAAAATGTTCCCATAAATTTTGTTTTTGTTTCTGTAACTCAAATTTAGTTTATTGATTATCTTTCTTTTTTTGTTTCTCCAGTATATTTTAATAAATAAATAATTTTTCATTGTGAGATAAAGACTGTAGTTTTCACAATGAAGGCAGTCTTTTTTATGCAGTGGACATATGAGCGCGGTTTTCCAATTTTTCCGCAGCTCTAGGTTCCAAAGGAATACGATGAGATGATATGGACGATGAAATGGAATTCCATCGGGACCTAGTGCCTTTGGAATATTTGACAAAAACCTTTCAACCTGGAAGATCTCTTGCGTTGCTTAATGAGGCCACTTTACCATTTCGAAAGAATATCAGCCACGTTTGTTCTCCGCTCTCCATTTCCATCTTTGTGCTGCTTGGATGGACGTTTTTAGTGAGATACTTGACATCCCAGTTCACTCAGTTCAAATTAAAAATTAATAAATGTTTTGTACATAGCATCAATAGAAAATAATTCACTTAAATTGCCCCCATTTTTTTCTTTTCTTTAGTTCTCCATGTAATATTTATTTTTTTGTGTATAATTCTGGGTATTTTTCACTTCTTCAAAAGGCGAATCGGCCCGAAACAGATCCATTATCACTATAACTCGACCTTAATTAAGATTATAAGTAACTAATTCTGACTTTTCGTGTTTTGTTTCATTAAAAATTAAACAATTACAAAAGACATTAAAAGTCTCTTTCACTTATTCTATCAATTTTCCATAAATTGTTTATTCGCCATAAAACTTGATTTACCTTTCAGAGTTGGAAAATATCCAGAAATTTGATATATGTATTGTCAATTCCGAAAAAGTTATAAGATACACATAAAACTGGCATCTGTCACTATAGAGAAAAAAAATCTGTCCTATCTGCGCGTTAATTTATTTTATTCTAGGAAGTCGTACGCATATATTTAATACAGTTACTTGACTTCAGACAGTTTTATACCCTAAATAGAACGAAGTAAGTTTGATATTATGTATCATTAAAGCCCACAAAGTTGATTTTGATGAAAATTAAATTCCAAGAAAATTTTAATACTTGCATGAGGGGGAAAATCATAACTGATTACAGGAACGAAAATGTATATAAATACAAAAAAGGAAATATAAAAATTTATGAATTCATATTTAAATTTCACCTTTAATTTAATTTGACACACGCATGTACTTAAATATCGAGTTTCTAGTTCCGCACGAGGTACGTTTATATGTATGTATCGTATACAATCAGCATAAATACGTAATTTAATAATACAAACACAGATATATAAATTAAATTATCGGTTCTGGGTAATATCTATGTAAAACAAAAAGCTCAGAAATTTATATTTAACCGTAATTCAATTACAGAACGAAATAGTATTGTGTTTCTAGTACCCAGTAGAGGACAGTATTTTCCGTAAATAAAGTTGGTGTAGCTCTGATCGTTTCCATAAATTAAATACATGAAAAATTTCTTAATTTGGTGAAAACGAAGTTATTGCACAAAGTATACGGATATACGAAATCTGAACGATGTTTGCATATATAGTTGAGGTAAGGATGCTTCCACAACCATTGTTCAACTAAATTCTAAAGCAGGTCTCAAAGAGTTTCCAGAAGGTCTCATTGATCCTATCAAACGCATCATTAAAACTTGTCGATTTACAATAGTTCAGGAATCTATAAATAAATGTGAAAAGAGCTCACATTAAACACAAATAGTGCGATCAATTCTTTTGACTCAACGACCCAAATAACATAGCTAAAGTTAAATATCATATATGCTGCAGAAAATTGTTTCAGTCGAAACCAACATTTTAGTAGAATGCAAGCAGCAAATCTTAATACTTTTAATAAAAATGAGGAAAAGATAGTTTGCGAGACCCCAAAACATGATGCCTCTTCTACTACGGTAAACACTTTGGGATCTATAGCGGGTGTTACTGGGCTTTTAACTATTATAATTAATAACACTCACTATATGTATTTATGTTTTGTATAAACTATTTATTATTTATTTGTTAAACACAGACTTCAATATTATTTTCTTAAGATTATATTCACACTTTAGATATGGCGGACGATTGTTCGGCACTACACTTTTCTTTTATTATTATTATTTTTGAGACCGTGTCTCTTTGAATTTCTAAACGCGACTATTCTTTTTCGTTTCTTCATTTCCTTTTTCGTCGTCCCGGTATTAATTCTCGATATTAATCGATAATCGATTAATATCGAGATTCGCGCATGTGGATGGCGAAATAGCTATATTCAGCAAAACGAGCAATGCCTCGTAATTAAGCGGCGCGACGTATAAATAGTTTTGCTACGAGGAGTGCCACGAAGTGAAAAGGATTTTAATGATTTTGAGCCGCTACATCACTCCCCTCCTGGATCGAAAACCGTAGTGTTTTAAATTAAATGTAACAGTTTTTGGAACACTACGTTTTTCGACTGGGTTTACCACAAGTATTCCGTACGCTGGCTTAAGCCTGTCGATGCCAATTGTTGTGGATTTTCCATCTACATCCACAACAAAGAATTTGCGCAATTTGCGGGTTACTGGATACGGTCCAGAATAGGGTGTACTCAATGGACCTCTGACTCTATCCACACGTACGAATACGTGTGAACAGGTTTCCAGATTTTTGGGAATGTACGTTGCCTGTTCAGGTGGATGTCTTGTGTCCGTAGGAACTAAGGTTCTCATGGTGGTACGAAGCTGATTCACGAAATCCGAAGTATCTGTGTTTGGGTTCGAATTTTGATCGTTGATGAAGAATTCACCGGGAACCTTGATGTTTTGACCATATACTAGCTCTGCTGGTGTGCAGTTGAGGTCTTCCTTGACGGAGGTTCGAATACCCAATAGGATTGTTGGAAGTTCTGAACTCCACTGGGATGTATTGCATCGAGCTGTTAAGGCGGATTTTAATTGCCTGTGGAACCGTTCGACAAGACCATTCGCTTTCGGGTTGTACGCAGTTGTCCGAATGCGATGGGAACCTAGGAGCTTCGTGAGCTCGGTGAACAACGTTGATTCGAATTGTGTTCCTTGATCTGTCGTGATGAAGAGTGGGACACCATATCTACAGATATACTCATTGTAGAAGATCTTACTTACGGTTTTTGCGGTCATTTCTCGGATTGGATAAGCTTCTGGCCAGCGGGTAAATCGGTCGACTATCGTTAGAATGTAATGATAGCCATTCGATTGGGGCAGTGGACCAACCAGGTCCATGTGGATGTGTTCAAACCTGCCACTTGGTAGCTCGAATTTACCAAGTTCTGATTTTGTGTGGCGGTGAACTTTGGATTTTTGACATGGGATACAAGATTTCGCCCAATTGCTTGTATCAGTATTCATTCTTGGCCAGAAGTATTTTGAAGCAATAAGTTTTCGCGTAGCACGGATGCCGGGGTGTGATAAGCCATGTAGACTATCGAAGATTGTCCGTCGCATGTTGAGAGGAACGTAGGGTCGATTTTTACCTGTTGAAGTCTCACACCAAATTTGCTGCTTGTCTGGTAAGTCGATCCATTGCAGGTTTACGCTTGATTTCGGTGTGTGTGCTGAAATCAATTTCTGCAATTCGTCGTCGCGTTGTTGTTGTACAAGTAATTCCTTCGTGTCGAAGGAGAAGACGCTGAGTTCTGTGAGAAGTGTTTCACCAGAACGAGACAAATAGTCGCTCACCACATTGTGTTTACCTTTGATGTGATGAATGTCGGTAGTGAACTGAGCAATGTAATCGAGGTGTCGTAATTGCCGGGGACTACGTTCAGATTTTGACGCAATAGCTGTTGTAAGAGGCTTATGGTCGGTAAATAAAGAAAAATGTTGGCCTTCGACGAAATGGCGAAAGTGTTTGATTGCTAAATACATAGCAAGAAGTTCTCTATCGAAAGTAGAGTATTTAATTTCCGCAGGGGAGAGCTTCTTTGAAAAGAACGCTAATGGTTGCCAACATCCTTTGTTGCGTTGTTGTAAGACAGCTCCAACTGCTACATTGGAAGCGTCGGTAGTTATGTTGAACTGAGCGTCGTTCAACGGATGTGCCAAAAGAGTGACAGCGGCAATAGAACGCTTAACCTTATCGAAAGATTCTGTACAATCTTTGGGCCAAGAGAAGTTTCTTCTGTTTTTTGCCTTTCTTGAGTAAGGTGGCCAAATGCCGGTGAATCGGCGATAACAGTTCGGCTAACCGTGGTATAAAGCGGTGGTAATAGTTCACCATACCGACGAACTGCTGTATTTGGCGGATTGATGTTGGCTGTGGAAAGTTTGAAATGACATCAACTCTGTCTTGCGACGGGAGGATGCCATCTTTCGAAATTGTGTGGCTCAAGAAGTCGAGTGACTTCACGCCGAAAATACATTTCGAAGCTTTAATATTAATTCCATATGCGGAGAGACGTTTGAATACTGACTCGAGATGTTCACTATGTTCCATCTCGGAACGGCTTGCAACGAGGATATCGTCGATATAGGAGTAGACGAAGTCCAGCCCTTTTAACACTTCGTTAAGGAATCGCTGGAATGTCTGGGCTGAGTTACGAAGGCCGTATGGCATTCGGGTAAACTCGAAAAACCCAAAAGGAGTAGTTATCGCTGTTTTGTGAATATCCTCGAGAGCCATGGGAATTTGATGATATGCCCTTACCAAGTCTATTTTGGAGAAAATAGTGGCGCCGGCGAGTTTCAACGAGAAACTGTGTATGTGGGGGATAGGATATCTATCTGGGACAGTGACAGTGTTTAACTGTCGATAGTCTCCACAAGGGCGCCAGTCCTTGTCTTTCTTTTGCACCATATGTAATGGTGAGGAGACTGGTGATGATGAGGGGCGGCAGATTCCGATGTCTGTCATAAACTGAAATTCTGTTTTTGCAGCTTTTAGTTTCGTTGCGTCGAGTTGTCGCGGTTTAGCACAAGGTAACCTACCTTGTGTGACGACGTAGTGGACTACGTTATGCTTCACTGGGAGGTTGTAGTTCGGAGCCTCAGTGAGCGATGGGTATTTCTTTAAAAGAGCGCCGTAGTCGTTGTTGACGCGGAAATGTTTTGGAGATGGCGTATCAACTTGGGCGATGATTGCGTTCACAGTGAGGGTAGTAAACGAATCAGAAAGTCTTCTGTTCTTTAAATCGACCACGAGACCATATTTAGACAGAAAGTCAGCACCTATAATAGGCCTGTCTACTGCCGCGATGATGAAGGGATGTGTGAACGTACGCCTGAGACCGAGATTAACCTTCAAAAGTTTTGTGCCGTAAGTGGAAATTGGGGATCCGTTTGCTGCGGTAAGAATGCAAACGGTGTCTTTAGCATGTCGGGGAAACTTGTTAACGGGTATCACAGATACTTCAGCCCCCGAATCGATCAGAAATTGTAAGTTATTTTCATGATCGTGGATGAAAAGACGGCGAGACGAACCAATCCCACTGTTTGCCGTAGAGACAGCAGGATTTAGTGGTTTTCCGAAGGCTTAAAATGTTTGGAAGTAGCTTGTCCATGAGCTACCGGTCGGAAACTGCACGGCTGATTACAGTTGCGTGCGCGTGAGCCGAAACGACGGTGGAAGTAGCAGAGTCCAGATCGAGATGACGATCTCGACCTTGGCCTGTGTCGGTAATTGAAGTTCCGTCTGTCGTTTGGCGATCTTCCACGTGAACCAATGTTCATATTGGCCAGTGTTCGCTGTAGATCTGCCAATTGTTGTTGCGTCTTGTCAAGTTGTCGTTGCATTAAAACAAGGGCTGATTCACCGTCAGCAGTTGCCTTGCTTGTGGATGGCTGGTTGACAGCAGCAATTGGTTTGTGTACTCTGGATTGAGCGTAAATCCAGATATTGTCAGCGACCGGTAGGATTTCCTCGATGTCGTTCTTGATATCTCGCGCCATTATCGCTCGTAAGTCGTCTGGCAAACGTTTTAGCCAGAGGTTTTTGTGTAAATCGTTATTTACTAATTTGGAATCACCTGCTTTTTGTTCAAGCAGGCGATAAAAGTGGGACGGTTTAAGGTCTCCCATTTGTTGGAAGCCTGAGAGCAACTCGTCAAGTCGTTGTTCCTCGCTGACAGAGTATCGGTTGGTTAACGCGGATTTCAGTCGATGATATTTCGTGCCTGGCTGCGGGTTCCTGAAAATGTCCGTGATGAATTGTACCGTCTCTTGTGGTATCGCGCCGAGAGTATAAGCAAATTGTTCATCGTCGTCGACAATTCGGTGGATGCCGAACTGGTGTTCGACGAGGATGAACCAAGCTGCCGGCTGCTCGTTCCAGAATGGGGGTATCTTTGGTGGCATCTTGTATAACTTGGTTGTCCGCGATGTTGGTGTGCCAGCATGAGTGTCGTTCTCATCTTCTGACGATGAAACGGCTTTTTGTTGTTTAGGTGGCATTTTATTTTTCACTTCACTTTGATACCGGCGTAGCAGAAATATTTATTTTATTCACTTGTCTATCTAATCGTAGACTTAAAAAAAATATTCGAACGCGAACAAACTAAACAGAACTATTTTCCCAACCAAGGAGTATTGCGAATACGAATAAGGGAATGGGCAGATCGAATAAGAATAAAATCAGCAAAAAATTAATTAAATAGCAAATTGTCTCAAACGAAATCAGAAACGAAAAAGGTAAAAATCAACTGAAATATTAACGAAGTTATAGTAAAATGGTGCGAAGTTGAGGCGAACAATCGTTCACTTACAATAAATATGCTTAATATGTAATTTAATATAATGTTTTTAATGAAAATATGTTTGTAAAAAAAAATATTTAGATTGAAATTGTTTGAGAAAAAAAAATTTTATATACACCAAAAATGAAAAAAAAATAAATGTATTCGACGAGTTTCGAACTTGCGACTTAAATATCTATAGCCATCAACGCTGACCGTTGAGCTATGCTGCTTATGACGTATACAGAATATCGTAAAATACATATATATATATATATAATGATATATGGAATATAATATTTAATATAATGTTTTAGTAATTTATTTGTAAAATAAATTGAGAATAATTTATTGTTTTTTTTTCTTTTATATATTAAAAAATTGTTTAAAAAAAGTTTTTATTGCAAAAAAAATGTTTCATAAATTTTTAGTTTAATATTTACTTGTTTGTATGTATATGTATCCATTAAGGTTGATTTAATTTGTTGTTGCTTGTTGCTGGTGATGTGTTGTTTTGTTGATCTGCCGACCGTAGTTCCATTGCTTTGTAATTTTGCCGCATTCGAAATGTTGTTGCCAGGTTCCTGGCTCCTTCGATGGGCGCGATCGCCTTTGTGGGGGCAATTGGCCCAGAATGTTACGTGTTTATGTGTGTTCTTCACATAATGTAATTTGCGGTTTCGAGAAAAAATTTTTTTTTTTTTTTGTAATGGCTTAACCGCGTATCGAACTTGCTTTTAGTTCGTGTTATACAAAGTCCGTGGTACACTAATCCACTGCACTAAATTCACTACGTTGGTATAGTTTTTACGTAAGTTCTTATAACTGTTTTTTTTTTTGTTTTTATGATTTTTATCACACACCTGGCGTTTATGTGCGACTGTTATTTTTTTCGTTTTTAGCGTTTTAGTTTTTATTGTTGTACGCGTTTTTTTTATGTAGCACTAAGTTATATTATATAGTTTATATTATAATAGTTTTTTTAATAAAATGCACTTTTAAAGCACATTGAAAGAAAAAAAATGTGCTCTTGCGCGGTTTTTCTAACGGTCGACTGTTTTTGATACCGTTATCCGCACGTCGGGGTCACCATTTATAGCGGGTGTTACTGGGCTTTTAACTATTATAATTAATAACACTCACTATATGTATTTATGTTTTGTATAAACTATTTATTATTTATTTGTTAAACACAGACTTCAATATTATTTTCTTAAGATTATATTCACACTTTAGATATGGCGGACGATTGTTCGGCACTACACTTTTCTTTTATTATTATTATTTTTGAGACCGTGTCTCTTTGAATTTCTAAACGCGACTATTCTTTTTCGTTTCTTCATTTCCTTTTTCGTCGTCCCGGTATTAATTCTCGATATTAATCGATAATCGATTAATATCAAGATTCGCGCATGTGGATGGCGAAATAGCTATATTCAGCAAAACGAGCAATGCCTCGTAATTAAGCGGCGCGACGTATAAATAGTTTTGCTACGAGGAGTGCCACGAAGTGAAAAGGATTTTAATGATTTTGAGCCGCTACAGATCCATTCCAGAACAAGATATAAGTAAGCGTGAAGTTGTGCAGGCTACGCGACTCAAATTAATTCATCAAATCACATTTCACATTCCTTTAATTATAAACCTAACCCAATGCGGGGTTGTTCTTACCACTCTTAACTTCATCGTAACTCAATTAATATTACAAGTCAAAATCATAATAAAAAAAAATGGAGGGGAGGAATTTTTTGTTTTTTTAATTTTATTTAAGAAATTTTTATTTCTGTATAATATTACAACTAATCATATAGATTATCTAGTAACTGTTTTATTATTTTAGTAGTCTATTCTTATGGGATGAGACCTATTGGTTCATCCCAGCTCTGCTAGTGCTTTGATTTAAGTGGCTCAAGGAACCACTAATTCTAGAGGCTTTGTTCTTTTTACGCGCTTTGGTCCATTGGCGCGATCCAGTAGGTTCCGCAGCTCCTCGTTGTCATGCTGCTACAGTCGCAGTACATGACTTCTTGCAACATTTTTTATTTCATCGCTGACGTATTCCATGTTTAGGTCTCGATGGAGATTGTCATTTCTAATGTACCACGGAGCATTCACAATGCTACGTAGTACTTTGTTTTGAAATGTTTGAATGATCTTCACTGTAGTTTTTCTTGAGCAGCCCCAAAGCTGAATACCATACGTCCAGATAGGTTTTAGGATTTGTTTATATAGCAGCAGTTTGTTGTGCGTTGTCAGTTCGGAGTTTCTTCCAATAAGCCAGTGCGCATTTTTGTGAATTTTAAATTCAATTCTTGCCTTTTCTTTTTAACATGCGCTTTCCACCTGAATTTGGAGTCTAGCGTCGTGCCGAGATACTTAGCATTATCAGAATATGGAATTTGTTGTGAATTCAGACTAATCGGAATATATTCTAATTTCCTATTTGTAAAGTTGATATGTGTTGATTTCGATTCGTTAAGTGTTATTCTCCATCGTTTTTTTCCAGCTATCCACGACACTAGCATGGAGTGAACGATACTAGCATCGGAGGTCATAACAGCTGTGTCATCAGCAAACGTTCCTATTCTAGCTTCTTCTATGTCTGGTAGATCATTCGTATACAGGAGGGATAATACGGGGCCTAGAACACTGCCTTGTGAAACCCCTGCCAAAATTTTCTTCAGTTTAGAGTATTCTCCGTCCTGTCTCACCCGGAAGTAACGGTCGTAGATGTAACACTTTAGCAATTCAAAATTTTGTTTTGGCAAATCTCGTTTGAGCTTAAATTCTAGACCGCGGTGCCAAACCTTATAAATGCTTGGGCTACGTCTAAGAATATTGCTGAGCGCCTCCTCAATTGTATCAGTGATCCTATGTACCTGTTCTATCGTTGAGTGCCTTTCTCGAAACACAAATACATGTTCTGGTATAAGATTACTGCTCTCTATAGTTGGCTTTAATCTCTTAAAAAAAAGTCTCTCGAAAATTGTTGATGTTGTTAACAATGAAATAGGCCTATACGACGTTTTGTCGTTTAAAGTGATTTATTGGGCTTTGGAATCATTATAATTTCCGCTACTATTATGTGTTGTAATTGCCTTAGTGCTTTTTCTGGTAAAGGTTTGATTATTCGCCCCGTTATCAAGTCGTATCCAGGGGCTTTTTTATCTTTGAGGTTTTTTACTTCTTGTTTGATTTATTTCAGAGTAACTGGTAGCACAGATGCCTCGTCTACTTTGCCGCTTGTCCAGTTGGTGGTTTGAAGGTATTTTCTAGGTGTTCGGCAAACAGATCAGCTTTTTGCTTTTCGCTGCGAGCCCAGGTTCAAAGGTTTAAAAAGTCCTAAAATGCAAGTGCATGGGTGGCACTTGCATTTTAGGCCTTTTTAAACCTTTGGTGGCTTTCCACAGGGAATAGTCTGTGTCAGGTTTACCTGTCAGGTTACTTAGGAAGCTTGCAACTGACTCATTCTTAATCTCCTTTATAAGTAGTTTAAGTTTGTTGCACAAGTTGTTTAAGATAGTTTTGTCCAGGGTTGCAATGTTTTAAACAAAATGTAACGGAACTATGATGAAATAGCACCGTTAACAGAGTCGAGGAATCTGGAATCCCGTAGCAGCCATTAACCCGCTAGCTAGAATCGGTGTGGGTGTGAGTCACGGGAGATTCCAAGACTGTCATCAGCTGCTTCAAAAATCACACAAAACACATCAGAAAAAAAACATCGAAACAATACCCTTTTTCTCCCCATCCAGACCCTTCTATTACCCCGTTTTAAGAAATCACTTTAAATCATTATAAATTAATTCATTTATTATAATAACAAAAAAAATAACGATCATATTCATTGATAATTAATACTACTCTCCACAAGTGATAGCAATTTCAGGCATTCAAGTAAATTAAATAACCAATCCAAAATAATAAGAATTTAACAAGAAACTTACCCGTACACACCGAAATGTAAAACGCTTCACTGCTGGAGTGCAGGCGATGGTAGATGTATATATGTAGATACCTGTATGTATATCCTAAGAGTTAAAATGGTAGTTCAATTTAGTTCAATTACCGGATTTGAAATTGCAACCACCGGAATTATTTGCCCTACACCAGAAAAGGTAACAACAGTTTTAGTAGCTTAAAAAATAAAATAATTAAATTAACTAGATCACTTAATTAATGATTAAACTAGGGTTCACTAACACTATTCACGGAATTATTTAGAAAAAATGCCGTTTACATAATTGTACTTTGAAAGATACAGCTACGCTTAGGTAACGATACATAATTAATTCCTATAGAAAACAATATCACTTAACACAACTTAAATCTAAAAAAAAATAATAATCCCCATTTGATGCGTGTAATTAGATGCTCATCATCTTCATCCGAAGAAGATGATGAGCTTTGTGGAAGCCGTACTTTGGTGGTTTTCCTATATTAAGACGGTGGCGCGTAAATATGTATACAAAATCACACCACCGACTTCAAGCCAACGGAATACGGGTACGCGCAACGAAGGTCACGGATTTTCCTTTCAATTGTTTTTTCAGCCAAACGGTATTCAGGCAGACGGTATTCGCTGCAAAGCACCAAGTAAACTCGTTTTCTGTGCTTTATTTGTTTGCGATCACACAATTTAATATCGCACTTTAACTAAAAGGAATTTTTAGAACAACACATTAATTAAATGATGCGCTTGGCATATATTTTAGATGGTGCGCTGGGCGTATAACGCGTATAAACTCACCTTATTCAATTTTTGTGAGCGCGTAGCTACACAGACGGGAGCAAATACATAAACCAGGATTACTAGGTGCCTGATCGATCACGCAAGTCACTATATATAGTAAAACACTAATATTTAGTTATATTTGGTTACAAATAAAAAAAGACATACAACACAAACCGTCACTTCAATTTTTATTTTTCTTATTTTTTATTTAGAACGGAACTATGTTTAACATGGACCGATTTGATACAACTGATTTCCTACGTTCATCGTTTATGTACGTTTTCGAGAAATAAATTTATTTTGAATGAATTTTATGGCAAGGACCATAAAGTTACGTATTCATAATTCATGAACTACAAAGGAGAGGCGAAATTAGCACTTTGCCTCGGTAAGAATAAAAGTATGTACTCATGAAATTCAGAACATCGTTTCGTTTCAAAAACGTTTAAAACAAATGTTTTAAACAAAGCGGTATGTTTTAAACAATTTGTTTAAAACAAGTGTTTAAAACATGATTTTAATTAGAAAAAAAAAACAAAAGTTTTATTTATTTAAACAAACCTTAGTAAATCTTAAAAATATAGTAACTGTTACTACAAATACATACAATAAAAATAAATAAATATGACTGGCCACTACATGTTATACATCATGTATGGCCACTGATGTATAATTTATAAAATTTATTGACTTTAATTTTCGGTTTTGTTTCTGTGATTCAATGATTTTAATATTCTAACTAACTTGGCAGCCTTTTCGTTTGCCAATCGATTGCGTAAAAATGCTATGATTATTTAAATTTGAAATGTTGGTTAACTAATATTTAAACAATGTTTGGCAATCGGAAGATTCAAGACTCGCTTGCCGTAGTGTAAGCAATTTATAAATTCGTTTAGTTATTTAGATTGTAATATGGAATTTTATGAGTTTCTCCAGTGAAACAATAATGTCGGTTAACAATTTCGCTTCATAAATCATATTTACAAAATACTAATTTTAATTTATATGTAATATGCTTAAGGCCCGTTGCACATTTCAGCTTAGCTCAGTCGCAAGGTCATTCAGCTGCACATTTGAGGTAATTAAATAAAAAACTATGAAATTACTACATATTACTAATATTACTACTAAAAAATACTATGTCTTCCAAAATAATATTAGAATCACATAGGCGGGAACAACAATACTCAAATGTCATCCAAATTTCAATATATTTTAAATATGTACACAATAATAGTAAAGTATGTGTGAGCTGACTTTTGCAATTCAAAGCCAACCCGAACTAAGTTATATTGCATCGCTTAAAATAGAAAAACATAGCTCGCATGGTTTAGCTCAAGTGTGCATCGTTCGATTAAAACTCTTTATTTACAACCAAGAGCGATGAAATTAGCTCACATTGCTTACCTTAGCTGAAATGTGCAACGGGCCTAAGTGATGTGTCATGGTCGGTATCTAGATCTTCAACTATGTCATTCGCAGGTGTGCATTACGTACATTTTTTTCAGGTGCTCGTTCATTCTAATGACTGAACCAGAGGCCCCACTCTTGAAACCGGTGGAAACTTTTCCAATCGGAACATAATTTGCTTTAAAGTTCTCTGCATTATTCGAATACTTCGCCGGCTTTTGATAATTCGCGCCGCAATCGGAGTGTTTCCCTTAATAGTGGAAAATAATTAAAAAATATACAGAGAAAAAAATCATCATATATTAAAAAATAATCAATCATCCGCCGAAAAATTCAAATAATACATATATAGAATTCCATATGCTGATTGGAAAAATTCCAACGATTTCAAGAACAAGGCCACAGGGCCCTATTTTTGAAATCGGTGGAAATTTCCGTAATCAGAATACTATGAAATTCTTGATATTACTAAAATTTTTCGCCGGCTACTTTAATAATTTTTTTAAATTTTTCATCTTTTTTTAAATTAAGAAACAATTTTTGCCCCCTACTAGTGAAAAATTCCGACTGGGTAAATCGATACGGGCTTATTCACTTTAGTAGCCAAATAAATAAAAGAAAACTCTCATACAAATTTGGAAAATGATTAAAGTAGCCGGCGAAAAATTTTAGTAACAACAAGAATTTCATAGCAAATTGTATTCCGATTACGAAAATTTCCACCGATTTCAAGAATAGGGCCTCAGATAGTTAATTTTTACAATTTTTGTAGTTCGAACGCTTATACTGTATGCCCGACACCGATTTTCTTGTCCCAATTTGAGGGCAACCAATTTTACTTCGAACCACTCATTCACAGGCCCTAAATCAAACACATAAATGTAGTCTGGTGTTTTTTATTTAAAATTTGCTAAATAAATTAAAATTTATTAATTTTTTAAAATATTTCTATCTAGAATTGATAAATGTTAACTAAGTTTTCAGTTTAGAACTAAATTTCAGGCAAATTTTGCTTTCTTTATGAACCTTAGAGACATCTATCAATAAAACTAGTATAAACAACCATCAATTTAGTTAACCGAAAATTCGGACAAAAAATCGGCATCAGGCGTACAAGTATTAGAAATAAATTTTTCGATTTTATCATCAAATTCAGTGAACTAATGCTAAATACTGTTTTTGTGCGATCAGTCATTGTAATTTTTAAATGGTAGTCAATACAACTCAGGAGCAAGATAATCGGTGAACTAAAAATTGAGTTACAAAAAAATAGTGCCGATTGGTAGAAGAGATTTCCCAAACATTTTTTTAGACGAGCACGGCTCGTTTGTAGACACGGCTTGATTTAAGAACAGTTATGTAAAATACCAAAAAACGCTGAATGCTGTAAAACGAACGAAAATAGAGAAAAACGATTTAATTCAAAATAGGTTTATGCAGATCCTCATACACTATATAAAAACTACATACATATAAAATACAAATTATATTGTATTAGTATTTTATTATTTAGTATACTTAATTATATATGTAGTAAACTAGGGCCATCTTCCACTATGGTCAGTAACAACATTGGTTTATTGCTAATAACGTTACTTTATCGAAAACTAATCTTTTTTACTATTTTTTAATACAGCAACACAATAAATCATCGAGTTTATTAGTTGAAAATTGATGTTGACTTTTTATTGAACGAATGACTTTTTTCTTCTGTTTTAACAGAAACGAGATGCTGATTTTTTGTTGATTTTATCAACGTCTAATCTAAAGCGACTTACGAAACCGTCGGCATAGTGTTACGTCATCGTTTTAGCTAATAGGCCCATGGTAAAGATTTTAGCTAATAGGCCCGTGGTAAAGATTTTAGCTAATAGGCTCGTGGTAAAGATGGCCTTGGGTAAACATGCTTCACATTTAGACATTTTGTCCGTTTGTTTAGTTCTCTTTAATTTTGCATCGGGAAATTACAAGAACAAAAAATTAAGTTACTTCGTAAGTTCGTAATGAAAATATGTTTACAACTAGGTTTAAAACATGTTTCAAAGATATTTTATTTGGTTTGTTTTAAACATGTTTTAAACAAAAAAAAACATGTTTTAAACAAAAATAACCTGTTTTTTGTTTTAAATTAAAAAAACAGTTTTTTTTGCAACCCTGGTTTTGTCTTCAGGGGCTCTGGTTCTCTGCCAAGTCTTACGAGCTCTTCTTTTTTCGTTAACCAACTCTCTCACTTCAACTGGATAGGTTATATATTTTTGTAATATTTCTTGCTGGTCAGGAGTACTTTCCCAGGCCGCTTTTTGCACACTTTCAATGAGGTTTTCTAGTTCTTCTTCTATCGTGTAAGCGTTCGATATCTACACGTGTAGGTTTATGCTTTCTTCGACTAGCTGTCGAAGAAAGGGGAGGAAATGAAATATGTTGTGGTCGACACTCAATTTTTACCACGAATGTTTCGAATATACACCACACTTGATTTCTAAAGCGATAAATTAAACTTAGTGGACTTTTGGTAAAAATACCTTGTACAAGAACATTACCTCTGACTAAATTTCAGAAAACCTCGTTTATTTTTTGCCGGTTTTTTGTAAATGCTAAACTTTTCAATATCATTGTAAAAATTATAAAAGGTATCATTGAAGCTGCCATTCCCGATCCAGAGATTTCCACCAAATTTCGCACGGATCTCCCAATTAATTTTACGTTTTTTTGTAACTGCTATCTTTTCAAAATATTTGCGAGCAATGAAAAAGCTCCTAGTTAGTTAAGTTGCTACTTCCGGTGAACCGATGTTGGTTAAAAATCACCGGGATCCTTTAATTTATGGGAAAACCTTAATAAGAATGATTCATACCGAACAATCAATCTGTATGGGCTGGGCTTTACAGAGGCCAAATTTTTGAAAAATAAAATGTTTTTTTTAAAATGAAACGTCAATTTTGGAAAACTTGCCTGGGTCGATATTACCTGAAAATTAATTTAAAATCTATTAGTTCTTAATCGCTTTTCCGTTAGGCCTTTCCTCGCCAACGTTACCACACTCATCTCCCTAATCCACTTAGAACTACTACATTGTTTCGATTATTAACTGAAGCATAATTTTATTTACGTTAATTAAATTTAATTAAGTAATTCTCCAAATCCGATAAATTTTCGTGTACTCTCCCGTTGGCGGACGTGTTAGACAATTAATTTCTTTCATCATTTTTTTCATCAGCCGCTCTTGCCTAGAAATCGACGAATTTGCTTGATGTAACAGAGACTAGAAAAACTAGTAATTGCCTTTAGACTTTACCAGAATCTACCCGGATACATCCCGCCCACAAGACATGGTTTAATTTAAATATTCACCTGTTTTAAAATAAGCTTGCTTTTTCGACGTCGATTCGGTGAGATTGCTCTTCCGCAACCACAAAGCCACGCGTACCAGAAGCTCCCATGAGGTCTCCCAGGTATGGTAAAAGCCGTCTTTGTGTTTGAATCATCGTCGAGTGGAATCTGATTAAATGCATCTTTCAGGTTTAGGCTGGAGATGTATTTTATATTTTGATGTGCTCATTGACCCTTTGGGTGTCGAGACCCGACCTAACCTTTCCGTTCGATTTGCGAACTAACGTAACTGGTGAACTCCATAGACTTTCCGGTCACTCTGTAGTATCTTTGTTTGGCGGGTTTTGCATCCAAGTTGTTGATCCGATGGTACAAGATATCTGTATGACCCAGCCCAAGTTTGACTGAAGAGGATAATTCGTTAATAATGTAATTTAATTTGATTTCCTGTTCATTGTAAAGGATGTGCTTGGCTGGTTCGGAAACAGGAGGATGTGGAATTCCATGAGATACAGGTAATGTGAGTTCATTAAATGAAAACAGAATTTTTACCTCAGAACACTTATATTTGCTCAAGAACCTAATAAGTAATCCTCGCAATTGTTGTTTCAAAATTTCAACACTAACGTAAAACCTTCCTTCTGTGTCGGCCGAAATGTTCGAGGTACAAATTTGCTGAGTTTTCGGAATTGATTTATTTCGAAAGACCGTCTCTTGATTCAACAAAATCTTCTGGTTTGGGTTTTTGCTGCAGTTCATGAATTCAATGTTGGTTATCATATCCATAAATCCTTCATCCGACGGGATTCATATGCTAATTCTGCTATTGTTTCGAATTTATAGGCAGGCGAATGTAATCTTAAAGCAAATTACGATTTCTGAATTTTCATTTTTAGGAATTGGAATTCGAGCTTTTAAGGCTTTTCTTTGAATTGCGATGAAACGATTCACGAGATTTTTGATCCCAGGTAGCCACAATTCCCGAAATTTGGTTATCAGCTTTTCCTCCAATTAGATGCTCCTTTATTTCGGGTGTATAGGTTGAGACGAAAAATAATTAGGAACATACATCGATTGGTTAGTATTTGGGTAAGGAAGTTCTTTTATATATGAGAGATGTCCTTGGCGAAGTGGTTTAACTAAAGTTTGCCCTCCATAATAGTTAACTAAATGCCGGTTAATCTGGGTGTAGTTCCTCTCCTCTGAATGTTATTGACCGTATTTGGCTCGAGTAGCAGTTGCTTGAGGTTAGTTCAGTAAGTTCTTAAGGCCACCAAATGGTTGAGCAAAAGGAATGATATTCGATTTCTCTGGTGCGTTGAGGATGTTGTTTCAATGGACGGTATTGCGAATCATTAGTTATACTGGTTACCACGTAACAGCTCATATGGAGGCCGCCACTCTCAGTAGACTAATTTCCAAATGATTGGATCTCTCAATTTATGAGAAAAGTATAGTTATGAAGTTTCATCCTGATCAGTCAATCCGTCTCGGCTGGATAGACATTTTCTCTGCACGACAGCCCATACACACACAGGCACGCACATACAGAGATTTGGTTAAAAATCAATTTTTTAACTTTGGATTTTCAACTATGTAAAAAAGTAATATATTAAATTACATCAATGTGTTCTAACGAAAATCTACAAAAAATTTTTGGCTGACGATTCGCTTTCTTATCCAAATGTAAGGTGATTTGCATAACTAGTCAATTAGTCGAAACTATATCCAGCTGTGAAGCAAATATATTTCTATCGGATTATTCGTTAAACCATGCCTTCCAAATGGTTCGCGAAAACAAATTCCATTCCTCCAAATCCCAAAATTACTTAGTTACCGTAAGCATTGTAAATACAAAAACGATTTCAAAGTAGGAATTGAAAATCTCTTTATTCCATTCATTTGGTTTAACGAATTTGAAGTAATTCAGAAGATTTCTTGGTGCAACGTTATAAATAATCGGTTACAAATTATTAAGCCTCTTGTAAAAATTGGCTTGATCTGAATCAAAAAGAAAAACCTCTACCGTAAATCGGAAGTATAGCGAACTTTATTTCTTTGCTTGTCAAGCACAAATGTTAAAGATAATATAACCGAGTAATGCAAGATCCTGTGAAACTTCCCATTAATTGTAGTATCTAAAATAACATTGAGTCTTGTATAAAAAGTGGCGAATTATAGTGGATTTTCGTAAACTTAATAATCGGAATCAACGAGGTGTTTCAATTATCTAATATTGATCCCGAAGTTAAAGAAAAATCTGCTTTTAATACTTACTTAGGGCATTTTCAGTTTAATCGTGTGCCTTTTATACTCAAAAGTGCGCCGGCAACGTTTTAACGGCTTATGAACAATAATCTATGTAGTCTAAATGAAATCAATGCGTTGTATATCTAGATGATGTGATAATGACTGGTTTATAATCCTTTCCAGCGGTTTTAAAGTCAATACACCGAAAATAATTATACAGGGTGACTGACACTTTACCAACTTCAGACTGTCATTTCAAATTTACACTAATAACAGTTCATTCTATTGTTTACAAGCGTGCGTACAAAAGCATTTTAGTGGGACATATTCAGAAAAAAAGTTTTCCGCAATGGAATTCAAGCGTGATAGTGTGATTACTCTATATTTGGCTTATTAACCAGTTAAAACATCTGCATGTGAATAAAATGTTTGTGTATCGCACCATAACTCGTTATAACGATACTGGCAGTATTGCAAAACGCCATGGTGGTGAACCGAAACGCACTGCAACATCGCCGGATAGCATTCGGAAGGTGAAACCCGTGCTCGTGAGGCGAACATTTCGCTCGAACGGATGCAGCACATATTGAAAATCCATCTTGGAATAAAGGCCTTAAAACTCCATAAAACACATGATCTCACCGATGCTCAAAAAAAGTTAGAGTGGAAAGAGCAAAAGAGTTGTTACGAAAGTGGCGATTTGCCGTATTTGGTTTACTCCGATGAGTCACCGTTCGTTATTGACCAATATGTGAACAAGCAAAACGACCGGATTTACTGGCTCGGCCTTTCTACTGAAAATTTGAACCAACGGCTGCCACTTGAAACCAAGCGCCGCCGATAGTCAAGGTTTGGCCCGCCGTAACGGCGATCAAGATAAATGCTCAAATTTAGCGGGATCATGTGTGGGAGAGAGCATTGAAGCCTTTGGCACAAAAACATTTCAGCCGCAAAGCCTGGACATTTAAACAGGACTCGGCGCTGAGTCATAAAGCGCGCTTCAATCAAGATTGGCTGAGAAACAACGTTCAGCGGTTTATCTCCACTTCCCAATGGCCCCCAAATTCACCGGATGAAAATCCGCTAGATTTCTCGGATTGAGGTATTTTGAAGAGCAAGGTTGGGACAAAAAAATACCAAAGTGTCGATCATCTCAAGCAAGTGCTTCGCCGGGAATGGGCTTTGTCGGCGGTTTGAAGGCCATAATCTCGGCTAAGGGTGGCCAAATCGAAAACTGGTAGTGCAATTCGAAAATATAAATATTTGTGAACATTTTCTACCTTGATTCAATAAAATTCATCAAAAAATAAAAATTCTATGGCGTTTTGTTTTGGTAACATTTCGTGTCAGTCACCTTGTAGAAAAACACCAATTCCTATCTAAAGAAGTCGATTATTTACACCATAATGTAACTGAGCAAGGTATTAAGCCGGACCAAAAGAAAATGGAAGCTATAAAATATTATTAGCCAGTATTGCCGCCGTTTCATTAAACAATTTTTAGAATGCGTTTTGAGAGAATGAATCTTTCAAATTAAAGTGATGGAAGGAAATCAGAAGTTAACTTATCTTTCATAATGACAACTGATGCAAGTATTGCAATAGGTGCAATGCTTCATGAAAAAAAAATTTGCCATGCCAATAGGTTACGCTAGTCTAGTGCTTAATAAAGCTGAGCTTAATTAGCCATCCATAAAGAAACAGTTATTTGCGATGGTGTGAGCTTGTGAATATTTTCTGTGACATTTGTAAAACCCTGCTTCCAAATTATTGAGGTGGCACATTAGATTAGAAAATTTTGATTATAAGGTTTGTCATTAGTCTAAAAATCTTCACCAAAATGCAGATGCTTTGGGCCGAGTAGTATAATTGAACCTATACTCACTATTCACACATTAGGTTTTTTGGTTATTTCCTATGATCGGTATATCCGACCTCCTTCAGGCCCAAATTTTTCTCACTATTACAAACCGAAGTTAATTTAAACCAAATATGTTTTTATTTGGAAAACATTTTCTCCACCAGCAGAAAAGTCCAGTTATCATTTATCCCTTGCATTAAAACATGCGGGCCTCTAAATTCTATTTTATTTTGTGCTAGAATTGCCCATACCAAAGCAAGACCTCCTAATAAATAAATAAATGTAAAGCGGGTGCTTATGATTTTTCATATACAGACTACTTGAAAGTCTGAATCTAATCTGTTTCCATCAATCATTCACTAGTTTAGAATGTACTGAAGATGGGCATAGTTGAGGTTCGAATTACTTATGTTTTAACTCGAGGAGTGAATGATTGCTTTGTCGTTTGTTCAAATCATTTTTGAAGCTGCAGTTGGTCCTTCATATTACCAAACCTCGTATTAAGTATAAAGGATACGCATAACCTAGTGCAGCCTAGTGCATGTCTCCATCGGTTAAACAGTTACATATCATTTTAACCTTCCTATTGTTTCAGTTCTGAAAATTGTTGCCAAGTTTGTAATATGCACTTATGCTGGTTTAACATTTTGTCTCTATGAGACGGCTGTGATATTCCCGAAATTAGAAAAATCTTGTGGAGAACTGCATAAACTAATTGTGCTGAATTTTGCATACTGCTGCTGATGTTCATCTTACCCATTTTGTTGAATAAGCTTTTATTTACTGGTTGCTGGCCCAAGGTTAAGCACAAATGGTCCATTTAAATGAGAACCATTTAGTAGTTTTATATTTGTATACTATGATCTTAAGGATAAATATTGGTTCCATCACAGTTGAGATAAGCCTTTTAACAAGTAACTAAATTTTCTAATAAAATATGATCCTTGCAAAAATGCAGGCAAATTTATGAATTTGATTTCTGCTTCCATGAATTTTTTTTGCAGAGAAAATTTATTGAAAAGCTTTATTTTCTTGTTCCATTCGTCGTATTTATACTTTTTATTACCAAAATACCCCTTTGATTTAGTGCCTCATCGTTAACGTGTCGCCGTGAACTGGAAAAAGATGCGTTTGATATTTGACTATTTATGTAGATGATGAATTTTTCTGCTACCTGAATTTCAACGTAATCGGTTAAGCTATGGCCTAACAAGACCAGCGGTACAACCGTTTACAGATTACATTTTTTTTGCCCGTTCGTTCTAGGAAGAATTTAAAAGTAGCAGAACACAAATCAAAAAACGAACCAATACCGAAATTAGAACGCAATGCAAGATTTAATGAAATTCTAATCAGCAAGATCTAATTAAAATGGTAAATTAACAATTTTTTTTTCATCCATTTTTGGCGGGTTCGTCTAGTTTCTGTTAAAAACAGATATCAGAAAAAGAGAAAAAAAACGCAGCAGAAAAAAATGTCTAATTAAAAGCATTGTTAAAAAATTTAAGGCTTTACTCGATTAAGGAACCACAACAAGATCTTAGTACTAAATAATGTTTTGGGTTCTTAATTTAGTTTCGATCCGATTTTGCAATTGGTTTATGTTAGATTTAAATGAAAATACTTTAGCAAGATTTAGATGTTACTTAATAGTTCTTATTTTGTGTTTTAAACTTAACTTTAGAACTGTTTTTTGGTTTCTGCTACCTTTAAAATGGAGACGGCGCAGAAACAGTGGCATCCGCGAGTGTTGAGTCCCAATGTGAGTCATTTTCCAGTATATTCAGACGATGGCAAGCAACACATCATATAGTACGAAGTGGATGAACGGTGTACATACGGCTAGCGCATCAGTCGAATACACATTGACGTATCCTACAACAGGTTGACCTTTCTTTCGCCGTTGAAACTACTTCGTCGACTTGTTCCAAGTATAATAGCGTGGCATTTCCCGTGTAAAGCAAAGTTTGTGCAACCTGATCGCTTTGGCAAACTTCGCCGAAATTCGTGAGTTCTGTACCTGGTGGTCGTTCTGCTCGTTGTGCTGGATTAGCTTCCGTGAAATAGATACGTTGTCCATTCTTCAAGTGCACCGACAAATGTTGAACAATGGGATGACGCTCGTGTATTGCAAATGAGAAAATACGCCAAATCGCCTCATTGTAACTGACATGACGCCCAATTGGAATCTTGACACTTCGTCATGTGCATCCAGAGCACCAATGCCAAACACTGCCAGGTCGCAACCTTAGTTCACCTATTTGCAGACATATTTAGTGGACTTAATGGAGTTAAAGTACTCAACATTGCAGTGTGTTGCGGATGTTTTCGATAAAAGTTCGATTTTCCAAATTTTCCAACTTTTTCGGTGGATTTTCCCAAAATTTTCTTTCGTAATAACCATCTCCTGGTAATTGCGAATACAACAAAAAAAGATTGAACCAAATCTGCTTACCGCGTTCTCAACTGAAAAACATAATTTTTCGATTTTCCCAATTTTCCGACTTTTCCGGTAGATTTTCTCAAAATTTTCTTTCGTAATAACCATCTCCTGGTAATTGCGAATACAACAAAAAATAGTTGAGCCAAATTGGTTTAGCCGTTCTCAACTGAAATAAATCATTTTTCGATTTTTCAAATTTTCCGACTTTTCCAGTGGATTTTCAAAAATTTTCTTTCGTAAGAACCATCTCCTGGCAATTGCAAACACAACTAAATTTTTTATTTTGTACTTAGTAGTACAGTATATGTACAGGGTGACTCTTAAGTACAATAAATTTAGGATGTTATGGAGGACACTAATCTGAACCAAAAATTATATGAAAGCACATATCCTATCTGTAACTATTATAGAGATAATTAAGGTTCTACTGTAAAATTAGACATTTTAAATTTGCATGGATTTTTTAAACAAATATTGAATAAATTAAAGAGTACCCACCTCTATTATCAATTTACCTTATTGTTAGCCCTATATGTTTGTTAAACTAGTACGTTTATTTGAGAAATTTGTGAGCCATAGTTTTTAAGTTATGAGTGAAATTTAAAGTGACTAATTTTACAGTAGAACCTTGAGTATCTCTATAATAGTTACAGATAGGATATGTGTTTTCATATAATTTTTGGTTCAGATTAGTGTCCTCCATCACCTTCCGTATTTATTGTACTTACTTAATGGCCACGCTGTACAATTTGAGTAAATGTTAAAAACACTTCCACTCACTTACATAATTGAAATTTTATTACGTCTGATAATAAATTAAATAAAGCTTTTAAGCTGTCGTTTCTTTGTCTACCGACACTGGATATACATTACATCTGCTGAAAAGCGAGGTCAATTTTTCCCCCATCATCGCATCATCATCATCATCATGTTACTTTAATAAAGTTACCAAATTTAAAATTTTCTCTTTAATTAATCGAAAAAGTTTTGTAAAGCTTTCATGATTGAAGTAAAAGTTTTTTTGTTTTATTTTTTTACTTATTAACCTGTATACGTGTTGTACCTACACTGTTTTTGGTATGTATGTGGAAAAAAATTGTCGCCAAAGATTTCCTATTCAAATTTCATTATGCGTATTTTATACAGTTCTGTAGTTTCACCGCGGCATCACAAAAGAAAAGTATGGAAAACATTTAAATTCATTGTGCGTATTAATGTATTAAAGTTTTCCAATTCCGCGGTGGCACAAAAAATAATTTGGGTTTGAGAATAATTTATAAAGCTGGTTTACAAGTACAGCGATCCCCATTTCCCATGGCGAAGCCAATAAAAAGTTGTTTTATCACAAATTACGTAAGATTCTTGGAATCACTCAATTATTGTTAAAATATTTTCGTATTGGTACAAAATTTGTTGTTGTTGCCGTCTCCCATCATATTTACCCCGTTGCCAAGAAAAAATCAATTGGAAAAGTTTCATTTTCCGAGTACGCACGTTCGTTCCAATTTAAAAATATTTTAATAACGTTACACGCTTATGATTTCTGATAGAAAGTCATGAAATTAATTAATAAATTTTATTTAAAATTTTATTTAGCGCAGATTGGTGTAATTTGGTGACAGATTTCCAAAACTCTGTATATGTATGACAAATTTCATCTTTTAATCAAAACTTTTTTTTATAGCTCCAAAATTTATGTAATACCAACCACCGAATTAGAGTCATGAAATTTTATTGCTTTGTGCGTGTATGCTATTTGATGGTTGCTGAAAATAAAAGAACATTTTGTGTTGATTTTTCATTGTTAATAAAAAATAAATGTACCATTCGCTTGTGAACATCAAAGATGATTACGAAAATTCATTTTTTAGGAGATAAATTTTGTTACTCGTATATAATTAAGGGATTTTGCGACATAATTTGCGATTGTATAGAAATTGTAAAGAATTTGAAACAGTTACCCGTACCCAATATTAAACGGGACTACATGGAATGATTATAAATGGGTGGCTCGCTATCAATCAACCTAATTTTCTAGTTTGCAGATACAAAACATATTATTACTTGTATTATTTATCAGTTGATATTGCATCTTGATCAGTACCGTAACTTAAAAACTTGGTGTGGTCACTTTGCTTCACCTCATGCACTAACCGTACGCCTTTATACCGAGGTCTTTATGCAAAATTTTCATCACGGAACTGCGTGAAATGTTCAATTTTTGAGCACGATAGCGAGTTAATGTTGATCTAAGCAACAGCTACAACCAGTAGTTGAAATTGCAAACGCTAGACAGGCCTCCCTATACTTCTCATTTTCATCTCAGAACGCTGATGCAGTTTTCAGTTGATAAACGTCGCAATTATCCAAGAACGCCTGAAGTTTTAGATAAAAGTTTTTTGCGTAGTGAAACGGGTTGGCATCTATTTCAAGCCAAGGCCAACCCAGTTTCACAACCACTACCTGACATGCAGTCTTATAGAGGAGAACGTCGTGGGTGATGAGATGGTCAGATGGCGGCCTTAATAATCGCAATAATAAATAAAATGTTAAAGACGGTGTTGAGTGAGGTACCGGAACGTAGTGGAATTTGCCATGATCAACTTATTTGGGGATTAAATCAACAGTGATACCGTGTCAAAAATGTTAGTGTGGCCGGTGGCCCTAAATTAATTATTCTTAGTAAGTGTGGTTTTTGGATACCAGCGTCGTTCTGACAAAATGGAAAAGGGTTGCTAGCGCAATAACAGTCCCGTTCAGTGGGACAGCCGGAAAGTTACCCCACACCATCACCCTAAGATGTTCACATTGATAACTTGATGGCGGCATGTCACAGGCTTCAGCAACAGTTTAAGTATAACGATAACAAGTGGAAAACGTGTTTACATTTTCCGCCAATCTAATTCGGGCTCCAAAGAAATTCTGTCGGCAGTATCACATTTTCTGACTCGGTCCGATGGTTATCTCTTGTTACAGTTACTATCAATATCCTGTTTAAAGCTTTCGGTTGAAGAAACTAACTTGGAAACAAAAACTATCACCACCACAATCCGGCGAGAATTACAAAATGTTGAAAAATTTCAAATTTCACTTTGGCTGAAAACAACCAAAAGACCAATCCAGCTACATTTGTTCTGTGACGCTTCATCATTTATCAGTTACCATTTTCTGCTGATTTGAAAATGGGACTGTTTATTCATTCCAGCATGCTAACCGCTAATCTCGGTTGCTTTAAGGAAATGTGATGTTAGCGGTCAGCAAGCTTAAATGAATAAACGGCAGAAAATGTTTAGGAAGTTTATGAAGTTGGGGTCGGATTGATCAAATGCCCCTTATGAACTGGAAAATCCGGCTTCTAAGACTCAAAAAATCATCTTGCTGTACTCCAGTTGTCATCAACATTTGTAAGGCACAAAGTAATTTGAGCGAGCCCATTTATCAGTAAAGTTATTCGTAACTTTGCCATATTTTTCGAAAATACAAGGCGCCTCAATTGGTAAAATTCATAGTTGAATTTCGTTTCGGAGTCAGTTTAATTAAAAAATTCCTGAAAGTGTTAATTGATTTCGGCGGACTGTATACAATTTAAATGAGATTAAGGGTCAGATAAGCAATCCCGCTCCCTTTTTTGTTCTACATCTTGGTACGTATGAGCACAAAAATATTCGCTTTTGACTTGATATGTTTAACTCAACTCTGAATCTTTTCTTGCTGCTCTGATTCGCTTCTCTTCATGTAGAGGCACTTGTACCAACATCTACAACGGTAATGGCTCTAGAACTGAGAGCAACCGTCTGAGAAATCTCTTTAAATACCTAAAAGAAAGCTGATATAAAATTAATTGTTTGTTTACCCATCGTAATTTGATGCGAGAAGTGGCACCATGTCTCAAATCAGAATAACTGACTCCGCTGGTGCTGGTATATTTTATAATCGGCTGTTCGAGAAAAAAAAGAACTTCGATAACTTTATTATGGCGGCGACAAAAATGCTTGCTTGCATGATCCTTTGATAATAAAACAAATAACTTATAAGTCCCCAAGTGGCAAAATTTAAACATAGTTTTAAAAAAACAGAATCAAGATTTAATTTAAGAGTTTTTTCTAATGCGTATTTTTGAAACGCTTCCATCATACTTATGTTCAATTTTGAATAATTATCTTTTTTGAACGAGTTTTTTGAGACTTGTAAAAGTTGTTAAATGGTTTTATGCGTGTGAAATCAGTGTTGTGCCGTATTGTCTACACCACTTAGTTAATTAATATTCTACATGTGTAGACAATGTAAGTAGACAATTAAAAAAATTGCGTCGTCAATGTGGACAAAGTCGAGGACAAAGAATGAGGACAAAGTCGAAAACTTTAGCTCCTTTCAGCAATTAGCAACACTATTGATTTCTGTGTTAAACGGAACCATTTCAAAATACATTCTTTCTTCACATTTGAATAATTTGAACCCAAGTTTTTTATTGGCAATGAAGCATATTTAGTCTTTCGCTAATAAGTCCCGAGGCTGACACAAAGATGGCGTATCTAATGAAAATCTTAATGACTTTTAGAAAGTACCAATCTTCAAATGAGTTGTGTCAAAATTTGCTGAAAATTCGACCATTTCTTTACAAGTTACGCAGTTGTTTTTGTAGCGCTACTTTTGTTATTTTCAAAGCTTTGTGTTCGTTTAAACACGGTCGCCTGAATTCGACAGTTATTACGATACGATAGGATAGAAAAAGTGCACAAAATCATTTTGAGAGACCGTAAAGTGAAATTGGTAGCACCTTTTAGAAATAAAATTGTAGCATGAACATGTGTCCACAGCAAAGTAAAAAATGGGTGCCGCGTTTGCTCACATTAGATCAAAACCAGAAACGCGTCGCTTATTCAGAGCGCTTTTTGGAACTGTTTAACCGAGTAAACATAATTTTTTACATCTGAGTATATGATAATGGATGAGACATGGATCCACTACTCCACTAAGACAATACAACGCTCACAAGTTGTTGGCGATGATGGCAAAACTTAATGAATTGAAGTTTGAATTGCTTCCCCATCCCACTTATTCTCCGGATCTGGCAGATCTCAAAAAAGGCCCAGAAAAAAAGATTTTGCCTAACCAAAGATAAATCGTTCTGCAAAAAAGTCATCGAAGTATTAGAGAAGCATTGGAATGAATGTATCCACTTTTGAAGGGTTGTTGAATGAAGTCGAATTTTACAAAATAAAAATGTATTTGTAGTAGTTTGCCTCAGGACTTATTGACCGTCGAGTAAATCTTTATGGCGGTAAAAGTACGAAATCGGTAACTGTGTGAAATTAAAAAATTTTCGAAACGTTCACACGATTAAAAATCGATTTGTAAATTGAGCCTAAACTAGCGACATGATTGTTGGTTCCTTCATAAAAATGCGCATAGTACTGTTTATTAAACTTAGAAAGATTAACAGACAGTCATTGCGGAGGTTAACCAATACAAATCCTGGTAACTATACCAATACAAATCCTAGTCCATCGTGTGGAGGGTGAATCATTTCGCGAATATATTACCCATATTTCACCGATTTTGGGTCAATAAAACAGTCTCATTTGAAATGAATAAAATTTAAAGCGCTTAGTTTGATAAAACGACACAAAACAATCAGTTGTGTGCAAATTCGTCGGATGGCAGCCATATCTTTACGCCGCAGTTTTCTATTTGGGATTTTTGTTTAGTTTGGGCCGAAACAATGCTAAAAAAAATTGAAATTAATAAAAAAATGAGTTATCGAAAATTTTTCTATAGTTATTCCAACTATGTTGTGTTGCACAAGGAAGGGATGTTAAAATTGATAATGAAGTATTCCTTCCGATAATGTTCATGGCATATTGCTCAGAGGATTTTTTTTAAACCTTCAGCCGGATACAGACTCGCGCAGACATTTTATTTGATCTCGTTACGAGATGTAGCTCGATTTCAACCAGAATGAAAAATATTAATTTCTGTAAAACCGCGCTGATTTCAGATAACACTCCGATTTTCCGGATTCCTTATTCGTTAACCCAAACATTGGTAAAGCAATACTACGAACGTAAATGAAATCGCTTATAGTTAAGATGACGTTGATTAACCAAAATCTTGTCAAGTCGGTATAAGAATTTCGCAATTGTTTTAGGTTGTGAACTACTGCACCGGCTAATAAACGGGAATTGTAGGATAACGCAAGTTCAGAATTGATGAATGAAAATGTCACCTTACATTATAACCTAACTGGGCCTAATTGAAATAACGAATAACAAAATTCCGAAAATTTAGGCAGATGTAAGCTGATACAATATCGTATATTTGACAACATATTTATATTCAATTATCACGGAGGTGGAGCTGGTAGTTTTTTATCAACCGGTATTTCTGTTTGTTATGAGTGACAATTGACACTAACATTTTCAAAATTAAACTCTTTACCGGTTTAGTTTAGTTAGAATAATTTTTCAAAAACTATCATATTTTCCAAAAGAATAAACGAATTGTGACCTCAGAAAGGGAAGAGCAAAACTACCCATTTGTGTTCTTAGAAACACTAATACGTGACGTTATGGTTTGTTAATGATAAAACCATATGGTAATGCAAATTAAAAATTTAAATTTAATTTAAAAAATTAAAAAAAAATTATCTCAACAATTTGTTTTATAAAACTTTCATTTTTGTCTAAAAAGCAATAGAAACAACAAAAAAAGAAGCAATAATCTACATTTTTTACGAATTATCGACATATTCTACCAATTCTTGATATTGTCTACATAAAAATCCCTTATCTATGCTATTTTCGACACCAACATGTAGACAATTCTGAAATACGCGTAGACGCACAATGTTGTGTGAAATACGTCCCAAGAAATATCCCAAATTTGCTGCATGCAAAATCATAAATTTGTTGCACACAGAAATCTCAAAAAATATAAGGATTGATTTGGAATAAAAATAAATGATAGATTTTCAGCACGTTATTTCCAAAGATTTTATTGCAAAGAACTTCTTTATTATTGTTGATATTTCATTAATATTGATGTTATATATAACCTTATATGTTCAAAATATAAATAACGGATTAAATCACAAAACTTATTTATTAGAATATCAAGTAAAAATTCATACCACTAAACTATAACTATAATAAGAAGTGTACAAACAAGTAAGTTTTCAAAATGCTAATAACGAATTCATCTTTTAAAAGAAAAATACACAGGGTTTATTCTCTCAAGATTAGAATTAGAAATCATTTCAACAAATTTCAAAAGATTGACATGTGGTTAGGTTTTCGAGAACGCGCGTGATACGTACTCTTAATGGGACAAACGAATAGAAAAATTCTTGGGGTCAGCGAAATAAATAACGGGTCTTGGACACAACAACCCCTTTGTAAATGACTCGTAATTTATATCGCCAACCCCAGGGCTCTTATAACTTATAACTTATAACTTATAACTTATAACTTATAACTTATAACTTATAACTTATAACTTATAACCTATAACTTATAACTTATAACTTATAACTTATAACTTATAACTTATAACTTATAACTTATAACTTATAACTTATAACTTATAACTTATAACTTATAACTTATAACTTATAACTTATAACTTATAACTTATAACTTATAACTTATAACTTATAACTTATAACTTATAACTTATAACTTATAACTTATAACTTATAACTTATAACTTATAACTTATAACTTATAACTTATAACTTATAACTTATAACTTATAACTTATAACTTATAACTTATAACTTATAACTTATAACTTATAACTTATAACTTATAACTTATAACTTATAACTTATAACTTATAACTTATAACTTATAACTTATAACTTATAACTTATAACTTATAACTTATAACTTATAACTTATAACTTATAACTTATAACTTATAACTTATAACTTATAACTTATAACTTATAACTTATAACTTATAACTTATAACTTATAACTTATAACTTATAACTTATAACTTATAACTTATAACTTATAACTTATAACTTATAACTTATAACTTATAACTTATAACTTATAACTTATAACTTATAACTTATAACTTATAACTTATAACTTATAACTTATAACTTATAACTTATAACTTATAACTTATAACTTATAACTTATAACTTATAACTTATAACTTATAACTTATAACTTATAACTTATAACTTATAACTTATAACTTATAACTTATAACTTATAACTTATAACTTATAACTTATAACTTATAACTTATAACTTATAACTTATAACTTATAACTTATAACTTATAACTTATAACTTATAACTTATAACTTATAACTTATAACTTATAACTTATAACTTATAACTTATAACTTATAACTTATAACTTATAACTTATAACTTATAACTTATAACTTATAACTTATAACTTATAACAAACATTGGTCTTTCGAGAAAAAACACGCTAGGTGAAACGCTCCACAACAAAAAGAATTTATAATGAAGAAATTACTAAAAGAACAAAGTGATCTGGGCGAACAGATACAAAAACTAATCGTCAATATAAAAAAGGATCCAGCTGCCCGGAAAACAAAAGCCCACCTGGAAAAAAGAAGGGAAGAAGTTGCGGATATCTACACAAGATACAAAGAAAACGACAAGCTATTAATTAACTACGAAGGCATAGACAACTTGCCTTACATAGAAGAACGTCAACAAATAAAACGTGCTTGTGATAACATAACAGCTGATATCAACTATAAGCTGGAAAATGCCGAAGCAACTCCCACTACAAAAGCAGCAGATGACAACGCAATTGAAAAACTGCCGATAGCAACAACAACTAAGCTAGCAGAACAGAATGAGTTGTATATCGAAAGCACTCATACAGCCAGCACAACTACGGCACAACAAAAAGTAGTATCCAAGTTGGTAATCCCGACGATTCAAGCTAACAGCGATGATCCCAAGGAAAGGCTGCTCAGAAAGCAGTTAATAAAAATAAATCACTTGGAGAATATCATCATTCAAGCATACGGCCTCATAAACGGAAGAAAAGAAGCTGAATACCTGAGACAAAAAAGTAAACAACTAAATACGACGATGGAAAAAATAGATGAGCTGCACGAAGAAATACTGCCAGAAACAACTGAAGAAGACTTAGAACATCAAGAATATTTTAAAAACATCATTTACTTCGAGATTAGCAGCCGCGTAGAAGAATGTACTGCTAAGCTACAACAAGCGGTACATAAGACGCTTGAAACAAGTGGAACACACAAAAACAATCAGCAATCAAAATATTACAGGTTAAAGGAAATTGAGATACCAAAGTTCAATGGGAACTATCAAGATTGGGTTGGGTTCCATGAACTGTTTTCAAAATTGGTACATCAGAACGTTAGTATAACAGGTACACACAAAACCATGTATCTCAAAACACATTTGAAAGGAGCAGCGAGCAAAATTATTCAACATTTGCAGCCAATAGGAGACAAATATAAAAGCGCTATGGAAATACTAGGCAACAAATATCAAAACAAAAGGTTGCTAGTAAACAACCATATTAACGCTATTTTTGCCCTGCACAATATTCAACAAGAAGCAACATTTGCAATTAGAATATTGCATGACACATTCAGAGAAAATCTACATACAATAAAGAATTTAGGAGTCGACATTGCGACCTGGGGTGCTTGGCTAGTTCCATTTCTAACGAAAAAACTTGACAACGAGACTCTTAAATCATATGAGTTGTCATTAGAAAATCCAAAAGAGATTCAATCTACCAACGGACTTCTCAAGTTTCTGGAACAGCGATATCAACTGCTAGAAACCTTACGACTACCAAAATTAACGCCGACAAACGATAGCATTAGCCATAAACAACAAGCATTCAGTGCAACAATAGTAAAAAATCAATCGTGTATCTTGTGTTCAGGCAATCATAATTTAGAATGCTGTCACAAGTTTAACAAAATGAGTCACATAGAACGAATACAGCTTGTCAACTTACATGATCTATGCAGAAGGTGCCTAGCCACTGGACACAATTTTAAATAATGTTATATTCAATCAAGATGTAAAGAATGCAATGGCAAGCACCACAGTCTACTTCATACAAAGCAGTCTACAACTACAACTTCAAGAAGCATTTCAACCAACAGTGCGATGAAAACGCATGAGACAACACTTTTAGCAACCGCCCTTGTCAAAACCACAAGGTTTGATGGAAGGGAAGAGCTTTTAAGATTTCTGATCGACACCGGCTCACAAACATCATTTATAACAACAGAAGCCAAACAACGTTTAAATCTAGTAGGTCGCAAAATCAGTGCAGAGGTCCATGGTGTAGGCCGACAAGTTGCTGGCAGAGTCAATAGTATTGTAAATATCAACCTACAACCAAGATACCCGTCAACATTTTCAATAGAAATTGAAGCTCTAGTACTAACCAAAATAAGCAAAAATCTGCCAGAAAAACCGTTTATGTTTGAAAAATGGAAACATTTGAATGAGCTGCTATTGGCCGATCCGAACTACAACATTCCCGCACCGATTGATATACTACTGGGTGCAGATTATTACACGCAGATATTGAAGCCACAGTGCATCAAAGGAAATAAAAACGAACCAGCAGCACAGCTCACGGAATTCGGATGGGTAATTTTAGGAAGAATATCTACACCCAACAAGACAACTGAGCTAAAATACAACTCACACGTCTCATCGACTGAGATAGATGAACAACTAAAAAAATTTTGGGAGTTAGAAGAAACGCATCCCCCACGCATTCACACAAAGCCAGAGAAGGAGTGTGAAGAATTCTTTCGTGACACGCACAGGCGACTGAACAATGGGCGCTACGAATTACGTATCCCATTTCAAAAGGATCAAGCTATACATTTGGGAGATTCTAAACGCATGGTAATAGCAAGGTTCCTTCAAGTCGAAAAAAGGTAGTCAAGAGAACCAAATCTCAGAAAAAGCTATACAGACTTTATGCATGAATATGAACAACTTGGTCAAATGGAGATGCTAAAAGATGAGGAAGACTCAACTGTAACATATTATCTACCACATCACGCAGTGATGAAATTAGACGGCACGACTACAAAGCTTAGAGTCGTGTTCGATGGTTCGGCAAAAACAACATCCGGTGCATCATTGAATGACTTAATGCTAAACGGTCCAACGTTACAACAGGATCTAATATCAATTCTAATGCGATGGAGAAAACATAAATTCGTTATCAAAGTCGACATAGAGAAGATGTTCCGCCAGATCATTATTAATGGAGAAGATGAAAACTATCAACGGCTCCTGTGGAGAGAATCACTAAAAGAAAAAATCAAAACGTTTAAACTTAAAACAGTAACATATTATGGGACCACGTCATCAACATATTTAGCCACTAAAGTCTTATGTCAACTAGCACCAGAAATAAAAAACTACCCAATCGCTTCAAAAATAACGTTAAAAGATTTCTATGTTGATGATCTGCTTTCAGGAGCTGATACATTAGAAGAAGCATTAGAAGCCCAATCACAACTCATACAATTGCTGAAGGCTGGAGGTTTTAATCTAAGAAAATGAGCAAGTAACAAAAAAGAATTGACAACACATCTACCTAGAAACGCTCGCGAAGATGGGCTATGCTCCATAAACATCGATGAAACAATTAAGACGCTCGGAATAACCTGGAACCCAGTTTTCGACAATTTTGGGTTTAAAATATCATTGTCCGAAAATATAAAAGAACCAACAAAAAGGAGCATATTGGCAGAAGTAGCCAAACTATTCGATCCATTAGGATGGTTTGCACCCATCATCATAGAAGCAAAATTATTAATGCAGAAACTATGGATAGCTGGTGTCGGATGGGATGATACTCTAAGTATTGAACTACAACAACAATCGAGTAAATTCAAAGAAGGTTTGAATGCAATTGAAAATATTACCATAAGCAGATGGATAAAACACAGGCAACAAGTCGAAAGTGAGCTACATGGATTCAGCGACGCATCAGAGAAGGCATTTGCAGCAGTGGTATACTACAAGACAATAAATTCCCAAGGCACACCGGTCGTTTATCTAATAGCAGCAAAAACCAAGGTCGCTCATATAAAAAACAGAATATCGTTACCAAGGTTGGAACTATGCGGTGCCGTACTATTGGCAAAGTTATTAAAAACAGTTCAAGATGCCATGGATTTGGAACACGCTACTACCTATCCGTGGACGGATTCGATGATAACGCTTGGATGGATAAAAGGCGATCCCAGTAAATACAAAGCTTTTGTGGGTAACAGAATAGCTGAAATTCAGTCGCTTATGCAACCAAGTCAGTGGTATTATGTAAAATCCAATTATAACCCCGCAGATGTAACTTCACGTGGCATGAACGCACAAAACTTGCGCAACTATAAACTTTGGTGGGAAGGGCCAAGCTGGTTAAAAACGCAAATTATCCATTAGCGCTTGAACCAACTGAAGAAGCAGCCAATGAGGAACTAAAAACAAATTGCTTATTTATCAACGCACCTCCTCAACTAGAGTTCATAGACTTTTCACGATCTTAAAATCAAAAGAACTATATAGCGGACTGCTACAGATTTATTACTATTATTACTATAATCTATTACTAAACCAGAAAAAACAGCAAACTATCATCACTAAATCCATTCATAGGCGAAAATGGTTTGTTGAGGGTCGGCGGTAGATTACTAAAATCTCAACAGAATTTTGAGGCATTTCATCCCGCCCGGTAGTCCCCACTTCGGAGGCATTTGGGAATCTGGAGTCAAATCAACGAAAGGCCACTTAAAGAAAGTGATCGGTGAAACAACACTGGCCTACGAGGAGTTCAGCACCGTATTATTACAAATTGAAGCATGTTTAAATTCCAGACCGATTCTTTCACTGTCAAGCGATTTAGATGATTTTGATGCTTTGACACCTGGACATTTTTTAATCGGGAGACCACTGATTTCACCCTCTGAGTCAGACAAAACCAACATAAGCCCAAAACAGAGGTAGACTCTACTTTCAAAGATGACTCAAGGATTTTGAAAAATATGGTCTAAGGATTACTTGAATAGTCTACAACAAAGGTACAAATGGAAAGAACCAAAAGCAAACTACAGGATTGGTCAGTTACTTCTAATAAAGGATGAACAACTTCCACCTACAAAATGGGCAATGGGAAGGATAACAGATACTCATCCAGGGTCAGATGGTCTAACCAGAGTGGTATCAATAAAGGGTCCAAAAACACCATCTTCAAGAGACCGATTACAAAGATAAGTCTCCGTCCAACTGAGGATAATCAAGATCCAACAAACAAATCAGATGAAGATGTAACAGTAGACGACAACAAGTAGTACAACACAAGGTTGGCAGGTCTCGAATTGCCAGGGTTACCAAGAAGATCTATGCACCACTACACATATTACTAATTACTTTCAGTTTTTGCAATTCGAGCGCACTACCATACAATATCACAACGTTCGAAAATCAACCATTTAACTATTTTGAATCCATTCTAGAGCTCAAATTTACAAACAACGATTGGAACATAATAGTGTATTATAATCTAACCAGCTATTATGCAGAACTGGCTGCCTATAAGCGTTCCATAGACAGACTAGCTAAATATTGTTCATATTCTGACGACAACTTCACAAACTCGAGTATCACTAAAAGATCAAGAGAAAATACATGTAGACTAATAGAACCATCGTTCGAGCAATCTTTACAAGAAATGGAGCACAAGGATGAATTGCTTCACCACCATAAGGCGAGTTTTGGAAGAAGCAAACGTGGACTTTTTAACTTAAGAGGAAATATAGCCAACGAGTTATTTGGGGTGCTAGATGACAGGGTCGCGGTACGTTATGAGGAAGAAATAGAAAAACTCAAGATGAACAACAACCATTTCACGGCGTTATTAAATAATCAAACGTCAATCATAGATGCGACTATAAACGTCTTCAAAAATAGACAAGAAGATGTCAACAAGCATAGGCTAGTGTTCAAGAATCAGTTAGAAGAGACGTTGGAGAGCAACGATGAAAAAAGCAACTTTCTAGCTCTATCAATACATACAATGTTACGCATGATAGCATTCAAGGAGATTCAAGATACACTGATAAAAGCAGTATTGGATACGCACAATAGAGTCATTACCATGAGGCTTATGACGAGAAATCTATCACCTGAACTAATGCTTCCCAATATCGATGACACAGATGACATAATTGCACTATACAAGCTAATGACAGCCAAGACAAGGATGCAATGCAAATATTTGATATTTGAGGTGAAGCTGCCATTAGTATATAAGGAAATATACCAAATATATAAGCCCATACCGCTACCTACCCGCAACAGTCCATCTATACAGATTTGCATCAACACACATATTCTTCAATGACAATTTCTGAATGGCAAAACTGTATCAGCACCAACGACTTTAGCATATGCCAGCTATAACGCAGGCTATGCATCAGAATCAAGAAGATAATGTTTTATGTGAGCTGCTCCTGCTACAACAAGAAAAAGTGAATAACAAATGCGAGGTGGTCGAAAGGAAGACGAACAACATGCCCGATACATGGATCCAACTAAGAGATTACAGATGGCTTTTTTTAGTACCAGCTGAACGTAAGATCAGTATCGTTTGTCAACAAAAGCCATTTTCTACAAAGATATCAAGAAGCGGAATACTAAGCTTAGGCTCTGGTTGTACACTGAAGGGAAGAATCATAAGCATACCAGCGAAGCAATCGTACTATAACAAAGTATACTCCTCAATATTACCAACATTTAATCTCTCAATAGAAATGACCAAGCAACCACAAGGTTACTCCCGTCACTTTCAAGACTTGTCAAAGGTACAAGGAATCGAAGAACTACAGCAAAGAATAAAGGCAGTAACGATGAATACAGGACAAACCTTGTCCCATCGCCACGTGCACCACTATGCACTCACGTATGGGCTCCTCGTACTCATAGGCATAGTCTTCGTGGCAATCAAAAGGAGATTTGATGCAACCAAAAATAAACCACCCAGAGTCACTACTTTAGAGGCTCTGGTATAAAGCACGATAATCTTCACATCTTGGCCGGGGAGAATGTTATAACAACAACACTTATATCAAATTATGACATTGAATATATCAATTTTTCCCATATACATATACATCCGTTAAATACTGATGACACGGAATATGTATATCGGTTTTCATATTGACTAGGGCATTTACATTTAATTTTACATTTATTTTGCATAATCAATAGTTTTATAAATGATCTTTTTTGTATATAAATCAAATAAATTATGGAATAAATATTAGTTCTTACACAACAGTCAACGTGTTTCTGTCCAGCCCAGACTAACAGCAAGCGAGAAACACTTTAAGTAATTAACATTTATTGTCAACTATCAAATTTGATAGTTGACAATAAATGTTAATTACTTAAAGTGTTTCTCGCTTGCTGTTAGTCTGGGGTGGACAGAAACACGTTGACTGTTGTGTAAGAACTAATATTTATTCCATAATTAGTTAGTAAATTTAATATCAGAAACTATTTAGCATTTAGCTAGATGCTAAATGCTAAATAGTTTCTGATATTAAATTTAGTCATACACCCGTTTGCAACTTTAATGCTGGTTGATTAAATTATTGCTGTAGTATTTAACGGCAATCAACCAACTTCCTCATCGAGTTATAATCGGCTGGTAGATGTAAATTTGGTTCCGTAATCTTGAAAATCTGTATTCGCGATGTCGTTTTTAGAAAAATGTTGTTTACACTTGATATTAAACGATTGACGTCACTAAATTGGGATCGAATAGTCTCTGCAACTCTGTGAAACTCGTGAACGATACACATTATATGAATTAATATATTTTATTTTTAACACATTAATAGCTCGCTGCATCTAAAATAAATAATAAAATTCGGTCTCTTTGAAAATTGTCTCCTAATAATTTTCCTAATTCGTCAAGTAATATCGAAATGGTCGAATGTGTTTTTCAATTCGCCACATTTAAATATATTTTCTTTTCGAAATATTGGAATCGCAACCTAAAATGCCTAAAATAACGTTGGCGATATATCCCGGTACTATCTGCTGTTTCGTCAATAGAAATCCGTATTTGTTTTTAAACTCGTTTTTTAATTCGATCCATTTCTATTTCGTGCAGCTGTTTCACGTGTATTTTTCTTAACGTATATTCATCCGGGACGGTTTCAGAAGTGTATTTGTCCAAAAATGAGTTTAAGCGAGAATTACCAAGTTTGTTAGTGGTATATCACCAGCTACAAAGGCGAGGCATTAGTTTTCTTTAAATTTCGACGTATTAGGTATTGCCAAAGAATGTGGAAGTAGTGATTGGGAGATTTTATCCGCATGGCGTTTTTCTAGTTCGCGGTGTTTCACACTGTTTAATTATTGATACAATTGCGATTTTTGTTGCACAGTGATTGCTTTTTCACAGTATTTGCAAAATAATACCGATTCATCGTTTTTAAACACATCCTTATATTCATTCACTATAATTCAAAATATTGTTTAATAAGTACCGAAAATTAAAAACAAAGGCATCGTTGTTCATGCAAGATCAGCTACCAACTTAATTGGATTTAGGGAGAAAGAAAATGAAAAACAGAACTAAAAAGCATTTTTTGTGTGAAAGAGCGTTTTTTTTCGAATCAATTTGTTGAATTGTAGAAAATAAATAAAAAAATATATATTAAAACTGAAAATATGTAAAAATATGTATTTATGTTGTAACTTGTAACTTGTAACTTGTAACTTGTAACTTGTAACTTGTAACTTGTAACTTGTAACTTGTAACTTGTAACTTGTAACTTGTAACTTGTAACTTGTAACTTGTAACTTGTAACTTGTAACTTGTAACTTGTAACTTGTAACTTGTAACTTGTAACTTGTAACTTGTAACTTGTAACTTGTAACTTGTAACTTGTAACTTGTAACTTGTAACTTGTAACTTGTAACTTGTAACTTGTAACTTGTAACTTGTAACTTGTAACTTGTAACTTGTAACTTGTAACTTGTAACTTGTAACTTGTAACTTGTAACTTGTAACTTGTAACTTGTAACTTGTAACTTGTAACTTGTAACTTGTAACTTGTAACTTGTAACTTGTAACTTGTAACTTGTAACTTGTAACTTGTAACTTGTAACTTGTAACTTGTAACTAGTAACTTGTAACTTGTAACTTGTAACTTGTAAATTGTAAATTGTAACTTGTAACTTGTAACTTGTAACTTGTAACTTGTAACTTGTAACTTGTAACTTGTAACTTGTAACTTGTAACTTGTAACTTGTTACTTGTAACTTGTAACTTGTAACTTGTAACTTGTAACTTGTAACTTGTAACTTGTAACTTGTAACTTGTAACTTGTAACTTGTAACTTGTAACTTGTAACTTGTAACTTGTAACTTGTAACTTGTAACTTGTAACTTGTAACTTGTAACTTGTAACTTGTAACTTGTAACTTGTAACTTGTAACTTGTAACTTGTAACTTGTAACTTGTAACTTGTAACTTGTAACTTGTAACTTGTAACTTGTAACTTGTAACTTGTAACTTGTAACTTGTAACTTGTAACTTGTAACTTGTAACTTGTAACTTGTAACTTGTAACTTGTAACTTGTAACTTGTAACTTGTAACTTGTAACTTGTAACTTGTAACTTGTAACTTGTAACTTGTAACTTGTAACTTGTAACTTGTAACTTGTAACTTGTAACTTGTAACTTGTAACTTGTAACTTGTAACTTGTAACTTGTAACTTGTAACTTGTAACTTGTAACTTGTAACTTGTAACTTGTAACTTGTAACTTGTAACTTGTAACTTGTAACTTGTAACTTGTAACTTGTAACTTGTAACTTGTAACTTGTAACTTGTAACTTATTACTTGTTATTTGTTACTTGTTATTTCTTAATTCTTACTTGTTACCTCGTTAGTTGGTACTTGTTACTTGTAACCTGCTGCGTGCTACTTGTTACTTGTAACTTATTACGTCTTACAAGTTTTTGTTACTTGTTGCTTGTTACTTGTGGCTTGTTATTTGCTATTTTGTACTTGGTACTTGGTGCTTCGTACTTGGTCACTTGTTACTTGTATCTTGTATCTAGAAATTTGTAACTGGTTGTTTGTATTTCTAGATCATGTGGCTAGAGAATTAATTTGAATCTGTTATCAAAAACTTAATGCAGCCAATTAATTAAACAAAAACTGTATATAATAATAAATTTAATTATAATAAAGCGTTGATTAAACATTTGGCTTAATTACCCGAAACACTCAACATAAATTCTCCCTCATTATATTTAATGTTAAACACCATAAACATCAATTATGTGCGATTTCAATTTTAATTTGATAAATAATATCCAGTTTTTTAATTAAGTTTTGTCTGGTATGTAAGCACAGAGTCTTATATATCTTACCTAAATATAGGTTACAATTTCCTTTCGTTTTATATCTCGTGTACGGGATAAAGGTGTGTATATCGTATACGAGATATAGAAAATTCATATTCTTTCGTTTACAAGATATACATTGTATTGTTGCATGTTTTACTAAAAGTTGTTCTCCCGAGCTTTAGCCATTTTCTATAGTATATTTTTTAACTTTTTCAATAAATAATGTATAAAATAACTTGTGCCCGATTCTCCTTTGGTATAATTTTGTAACAATAAGGAATAAAGAAACTTTTTTTTTGTGTTTTGTATTCATATCTTAATATCGTTTTCTTTAAGATTGTTGTATAATAGGTTTTATTAATATATATAGCTATACAATAAACCGCATATGTTTTATGGTAAATAAACATTTATAGAAGAAAATAAATAAATAAAAGCATAAAATAAGTTTGGGAAAATTTAATTAGAAAAATTGCGAACTTAATTTCTATTTAATTTCCGGATGATTTTCTCTGACATTTTTTTTGTGAACCACATTGGATTCCGTTTGTTTTTGGGCAACGGAAATCATTTTTACGCAGATCAAAAAAAAACGGAAATCAAAATTCATTATGTTCATTTCTTTTAGAAAACCTGCTGTGTACGTTAAATGAAATAAAAGCTTATAGAGCTTTCTAAAATTATGAAATATGTATAAAGGAATCTAAAACTAACATCATTTGTCTCCGCAGATATGTTATTTTATCGTCACTATATTCCACAACTGAAATGAAATGTACAATGAAAATTTTAATATGTTATACCTGCGTGAAAATATGTCTGCCAATGTGGATGATGTGATATGTCGTATTTTATGTTTGAACAGAACTAGAAAAAATGTAAAACTTGCAAAAACATAAAAAATGTGTTGGCATAAAATTATGACGAGATAACATACACAAATAGGATTCAAAATGCAAATTAGGAACGTTTTCGGTAAAATTGCAAATTCTATGCAAAGATTTTTTTATTTGATATTTTACACCCAAAAATAGCACAAGTTTTTTAATACAGTTAGGCTTAACAAATTTTAAAAATCGACATGAAACAGTTGAAGCTCTCCATTTCTTATTAAATGTTTTAAAAAGCTGAAGATACTTTGGGAAATCAAACGAGGTAGAATTTACTCTAAAACTTGTGAATGACACATAATTTTAAAAATACTGTCAATCCCGGTAACGAGTAAGCTCGAGCTTAATTATGTAAGTTATAAGGACGCCACATCCAGAATTTAAATTGGATACCAACTTTCTTAGTAATAATCGGTTAAGAAATGATTTAGTTTCATTAAACAGGTTAGCATGAATGAGGTCTATTCCAATTTATGAATAAATGTTTTAAGTGATTACTTTCTAGAAAGTTCCATTAAAATTGGGTTCTTTCCAGAACCTCAACGAAAAATCAATTTTTGTAAGTTTGGTAATAATAAATCATAAGTTTGATCAATCACTTCCTTTTATTAAATTGTCAATTATCCACAAATAAATTGGGAACTCATTTTTAAAACTCATTTTCATAACTTAAACTTTCAACAGATTGAGAAATAGCTTAGTTCAATCCAAATTGGTTATTTTTCAAAAGCAACTCGTTCTGATGCCAATCTAAAATTGGTTATTGAAAGAAGGTCTTCCTTTGGTTCATCGTCTATCGCTCTTCGTAGATTGGAATAAAACTGGAATATTCTAGCAATAATCCTTAATAGTTTGGAAAATTTGAAATGTGTTTGAGCCAAATTTGTAAGGAACTTATTTTCGACGTTAACGCGGTAATTGGCCACTGTATATGATCTGCTTTCGGAGCTATCAGCGTAATATTGCAATTGTGTTTGATCAGGCCACAATTCTCTCTATTCACGAAGCCAACTGGGTCCTTGCCACCACAGTTCAAAGGTGACCAAGGTAGAGTCACTGCTCGATTGGGTTGTAGCCTCCAAAATTTCAGCGTTGCGGTTTGCTACATATGATTTCCAGGATCGGGGATGCGTTGATAACCACCATAACACAGTTGTAGAGTCGATCCAGGTTAATATTGCGGTCGCAGGACATTGTAAAGATTTAACCACCATTGTCATCAGCTTGGTTAGTAGAAGCGCAGCACATAGTTCCAATCTAGGAACTGATACCGTTTTAATGAGCGCCACTTTGGTTTTCGCCGTTACGATGGTCGTTTCGTACTACCCAAACTTATTTTTCGCTCTAGCATAAATAACGGCCGGTTGTGCTGTTTCTGACGCATCGGAAAAACCATGCAATTGGAAATCTAATTCTTCGGTATGTATCCATGTGGGTGTTGCAATTCTCTCTAATTCCGTTAACTCGTCTCTTATTGCTGTCCACCTCTTAGTAATGTAGGTAGGTAGAGGGTCATCCCACCGAAGATTTAATACCCATAGCGATTGATAGAGATTCTTGATCATCACCGTGGAAGGAGATATCCACCCAATGGGATCGAAAATCTAGGACGCTTCTGATAACATCCTTATTTTGAACAAGGTGAACACTTTAAAGTGGAATTTAAATAGGGACCACTTCTTCATTCTCCAATGGAATGGTGTTTAGTAATGCTTGGCAATTCCTGGCCCACTTCCTAAAATGAAAACACCCGGATTTTAGTATTGCAATAACTTGGTCCTTTAACTGTATGGCTTCTTCTTCCGTCTTACATTAAGTCATCAATTTCCACCGACATTAAGTCATTAATTTATAAATCCTCACGAACAATTTTGGAGGCGATTGGGTACTGCTCTCGAAATTTATCGGCTAATTTAATCAGCGTTTAAGGAGCAAAGGCGGTTCCATATATGTTACGGCTACGAGACCAAGCATATAGAGCATCTTGTACGGTGGATCCCACCAACAAATTGTCGTTCAACGAAATTTTGTTGGACGTTTTGGCGGAAGCATCAAACACCATGCGCACCTTGGTACTTTTATTACGGCGTGGTGTGGCAGGTAAAAAGAAACCCTCGAATCTTTGGTAACTTGTTCCGGTGTATGCGTTCCATATGCCCTAATAGCTTGGGTTCCCGCATGAAACCGCTATATTGTTCTCGTAGCTTCGGATCCCACTGTAATCGATCCTCCATTGCAAAAAATCGCCTTAGTGCCGTTTTATATGAATTCCTTAGTTTGCCCTAATAGTTGCACTATGAACCTCTCATCCGGTGCGTGGGTTTGGAATTCCTGAAAAAGCCTCTCACACAGCTCTTCATCGTTGATTAAAGGATTGGCTGATGCTACCTCTTCGGTTTCCCAAAATCGTTGCAAAGATTGGTTGATATCGATCTCTGATACCAGACTAATGGTTGATGTGTCTCGAACTTGATCTGGATACATATTACCGGCAATGACCCAGCCAAAATACTATTTTGCGCAAATGATAATCCTTTGTTCCCGTATTTGCCATCCCGGATGACATCGAAAAAATGGATGGAACCGATTAAAATATCAGTGCTACTGGTGTCATTAAAATGTGGATTCGCAAGTTCTAGGGACTTCATATGGTTGCAACTTGTCCATTTTCATGGGCAAAAATTTCTTGATGATAACAGCATGTCGACTTTTGGCAAAATGAACGCCTTCACGAAAATATTCAACTCTGGATTGCACCAGGAATATAATATTCAAGCGGATACTTCCGCAGGAAGTTCCAGCTAATAAAGCACCAACTGCAAGAATTTTAACATTAGCTCGTTCGGTAAGTAAACCCAGACGTTTGATTCCGCCTGAAATTATAAAAGATGTCTCGGATCCAGAATCCCATAATATACGACAAACAGTGCAACTGTCCTGACTTATCTTTCACATGGACAAGTGCGGTTGGTAACAGCGATCGACTTCGATTGATTTCTAGAGTTTTAGGTACGATCGCTTCATAATTATTGGTAAGGTGTTGTTGATACTGGTTGTCTAATGGTCGTTTATTGTTAAGCTGCAAATTATTGGTATTGGATGGTATGTTGATTACTGCATGGTTTGTAATGGTTTGTGATTTAATTGGAGTTGGGTTGGAAGGAAGGTAAAGGTTTTATTGATTGTAGATTGGTTGGTTTAGTGTTGATTGTAAGATATATTGTTGATTGATGGTTGGTTATACGGATTTGGATTTAAGTTTGACATATTTTCAATTAATGGTGCATTGGTTGCATCTATTGTATTGTTGAGTGGTGAACTCGGTTTAAGTACCGTGGGATTTATTGAGGATGGGCTTATTGGCGAATTGGTTTTAGTCGATGATAGACTACTGGTAGGTACCGGAACATACGCGGTATGTGCTGACTGAACGACGGTATTTGATGGCGATTCTCTTTGCCGCGATTATGTCCATTATAGTCCAAGAGCCATGGGTGTCATTTAGTTAATTGTAACATATCGAACTTTAATTTATAAACTTTTTTCTCTCCGTGATGCCCATTTTCTTGAACTTCTCGCACTTGTATAATAAATGTTCGATGTTGCACAATGGACATTTGAAATTGGATGCGGTGGGCGGCACATGAATTTCTCAAACTTGAAGCGAGTCGCGCTACGGATTTGGTTATGGTTTATCTAACTCCTTCGAGTGCATCCGCTCTGATTTGCAGGCAATCCATTAGGTGTTGAAGCGTCGAGTGCTCTAAGTTTGATGACTCGTGCTGCCAAAACTGCCTACTATCGTCATTCAACATATTTACCACTACATATATTAACCACGGATCAGGTAGTTCCCCCTGGTTGCCAATCTCCTCGCTGGTATCGCCTAGCTTGCGAATGATGCTCGCGTTAACAAGAGTGGAAGATGGTGGCTTAAAAATGTATCGATGTAACTATTTATTGTGACCTACTTTTTATCGTACCGTTTAACAAGAATCTGGTAAACTAAGATATAATTCGCGCTCATTATATTCAAATGCTTGAAAAGGCCTAATGGTTCTCCCTTAAGTAAACCATTGCAGCGTTTAATAGTACGACCGCGAGGTAATAACTCGTCGAATTCGTTTGACAGCGAAATTAATTTTGCATGTATTTCAAACATTGTATCCTCAACGTTTGCGAATTCAGTCGACTAGACATTTGTTTTATCTAACCGAGCCGTGATGTTTTCCAATCTTGTATAAGCACAAAGACTCTGCAAATGTAACAATTTTGGTCATTTGACCTTTCACTATTGAGTGCCGCTTCTTGAGAGCTTCTATTGTGTGGTATATTATTTAGATCCTCAACCGGTACGTATTCACAAACTCCAGGTACGGCATACAAACTATAACGTTCAAATGTAGGTATTCGCAACTTAAAATGTGTAACGCAACTATAAACTTGAACCAAACAACTAATTATACTAATTAGATTCATTTTACAATGGTTCGTAAGTATATAACATCAGAATAACATTTAAATTGTTTGGTTACCAAACACTATGATTCCGTTCCGCTGGTTCAGTTCTAGTCGACCATGTTCCAAAACTTTCCTCAAAAATAATTTTAAAATTTTATTTACATTTACCATGTTAAATTTCACCTTATGGATTATGAAATAGCCAACATTAATCCCAGTTGGCGATATTATAAAACTTTCCCGTAAACCATTTCGGAATACTATTTTGATCTACCATACCCAATTTGGAGTGCAAATAGACTCAACATGGTAAAGGCAGGCGTCGAGTTAACATTGTGGAACATCCTGATGCACTCAAGATGATAATACATCATAAGTCTCATAGTGCAACATTTCGCAACATCCTGCAACATGTTGCTATATTACGCCACATAGCACCTAATAAGATGATTCATATTAACGAAACAATTTATCGTTGCGATAATTTAGTTTTTGTATTGTGAAATTTTTGGGGTCTATCGATTATAATAATGCATATTATGATTTAATTATAATAATGCATTGCATATAATATTTTCTTGCAATCGCTTCCTGGAACTGGAAACATTATCTCATATTTTAAACCAAATTGATCAAGCTGAAAAAACTTATAAAAGGGAACCAAGTGCCACTGAGGAGGTCATAAACAAATATTTCTAAAGTTAGGACTGACTTCAATCACATTCGAAAAATCTTGGTCACAAATTTTTATTAAAATCTATAGATCCGTAATCGATATTTCTCCTAATTCGAACACCAAAATCGACTCCTGATGCTAGCAAAACTCCTCCACCAATTTTTATTAAATCGCTTGAGCTAACAACAATATTAAAAAGGACTCGGTTCCAACGACTCCTACATGAATTTTCCCGCTGCGAGCTATAATTTATATAACTTATATAACTTATATAACTTATATAACTTATATAACTTATATAACTTATATAACTTATATAACTTATATAACTTATATAACTTATATAACTTATATAACTTATATAACTTATATAACTTATATAACTTATATAACTTATATAACTTATATAACTTATATAACTTATATAACTTATATAACTTATATAACTTATATAACTTATATAACTTATATAACTTATATAACTTATATAACTTATATAACTTATATAACTTATATAACTTATATAACTTATATAACTTATATAACTTATATAACTTATATAACTTATATAACTTATATAACTTATATAACTTATATAACTTATATAACTTATATAACTTATATAACTTATATAACTTATATAACTTATATAACTTATATAACTTATATAACTTATATAACTTATATAACTTATATAACTTATATAACTTATATAACTTAGATAACTTAGATAACTTATTTAAATTATATAAGTCACCGGACAAGTGGTGCAGTTGTTAAAGCTCCGGCTATTGGACCGGCTAGATGCCAAGCGAACTTTCCTCGTCGATTACAATCGGTGATTTTAATAAACATAACCAACACCCCCTGCTGGAGTGCAGAATTCTACCCCGATCCACCGTCCATGTCAGTGTACTGGTTGACTTAGAGCTTGCAATATGCTGGTGGTATACCGTAATTGTGTGAATGGGTGGTTGTGTGCGTGAATGAAAAGGGTGATATTAATTGACCTTTAGAGGACATTAAACCCACCGGACACTTAATACATACTTCCTTTTTATATATGGTATAAAAAAAGATTTTATAAATTAACCTTTAAGTAAGAGGGAGTTAAGTTAATCTATTTGTTTGATGATCAGCCGTTTCCGATAAACTGGTATTTTTAGTTAATTTATTTTTGATCATTTCTCTTACTTTTGGTGAATTGTTGTGCTAGTGCAAATGGAAGTTTTATTTTACATCAATGCATGCACACAATATTTTGGCAGTTGATTTTAATTTTAAGAGAGTCCTTTCGTATGGGTTTCGTAATACTGTTCTAGTAATAATATGCGGTTTATTAGTGATTTCCACCGTAGTAGCTGACACCTGCTGAAATGGACTGCTTCTTTGACACGTAGAAACCAATGCTATCTACTCTAGATAGAAATTATGAGTAGAAATAGTCTGTTACTCTGCGTTACTACCAACGTTTAAAACACAAATATTCTACTATTACATCTCTATGCAGGGTGTTTAGCTACAAAGGCCAATATTGAGCTATCTATAGAGTGTCCCATTAAGACAGCTTATTTTATAATTTGAACAAATTGCAGTATTTATTTTAAAAGTTCTGATGTTTTAATTGTAACAAAGAGTAGACAAAGAGGTTATGTATAGAACACAGTATAAAATAAATAGCCGCGTTGGTATTTTTGACAAAATTTTCGATGACATTTTCGTACAGTGCGCTGGCTCAATTTCATAAACGGCTAGTCGAATCTCGCATTCAATTTTGGTATTATTATTCTTGGGTTATTGGCATACATCTTTTGCTTCAAAAAATCCCAAATAAAGAAATCGAACAGCGTCAGATCGGGGTAACTCTCCATTAAAATTTCGTCTTCACCAATTCCATTATTTCGTTCGCCGTGTGACAGGTTGCGCCGTCCTGTTAAAACGTCATATCTTCGAGGTCCATTACAGAAATTTGGGGCCAGAAGAAGACTTGATTATCTTGACCACATTGCCAGCCACATTCTCGAAGAAGAACAAAATGCACACCATATGCGATTGATCGTGTTGGAGACATGGGTCATTGAAAGATCACTCTTATATTCTCAGCTCTGATGAAGTTTTTGTTCAAAAAATCACCATTCACTTGTTTCTCTCTAGTATTCCATTCTGTAAACGTTGGGCGTTGTGCTTGGTCTCTTTTCTTCAAATGTTGTGTCAACTGAACCTTGTAAACATCCAAACGCAGATCTTTAGCCAAAATTCGCTGTAAACTGCTTCGTGAAATTCTTTCTGAGAACGTTGGCGAAACGAGGACAGACGAGCACCGGACACGGACAAGTCTCTTCTGGATTTTATTGACCCAATCGCATCAAATTTCTCGGTTAATCGGACCACTGTACGGTGAAAAGATGCGTAATCAAAAAATACACGTTTTATTCAACAGTACGGATGTTTTAGATGAAGTTAGCTCTGAAAGTCATCCCAGAAAAAAATAAATTTTTGCATCAGGCCTTATACCATCCCAGGATTTCATTGAAATTATTTAAATTGATATTATTTCAGCCCAAGAAATATTAAAACCTCGTAATAAAACATATTGCATGGAAAGAAAAGAATTTATTCGAGCCTAGATATATTTGAACGAAGCATTTTCAAATAATTACATTAAAATACATGTGACATAATGACAGGTTTGATAATGACGAGTATACTGACGAGACGAGTCGTTCCTATTAGGTTTGGTTTTCCGAACTCTTTGATTCCAGGAGCTATTCGAGCAAATCCCTGTCAAATGTATTAGCCCGTCAGTATTAGGCCGTCCACTCGTCAGTATAATCGTCATTATCAAACCTGTTTATAACCACTTGTCATTATGTCTGATACCAGCCATACAAATTTCAAGCCAATCCTACCGTTGTCACTAACACTATAATCTCACATGTATTTGAATGTAAGTATTTGAAAATGTTTCGTTCAAATATGTCTTGGCTTTAATTAATATTTCTTGGGCTGAACTAATATCAATTTAAATAATTTTAATGAAATCCTGGGCTGATATAAATATAAAACTTTAGTGTTGCCTGATGCAACAACTTATTTTTTCTGGGATGACTTTCTGAGCTAACTTCACACACATAATCATTTAGGTGATTCCTCCGCAAAAATCTCACCATAGCTATCCGTAGTGGATTCACAAATGACAGCTGCAAAACAAGAACGCTGTCTCACCGACATAAAAAATGGCGGTAAATTCTAACTATGCAGCTTAATGGGACGCCCTTTAGTAGTTTGTTGAAAAATTCAGGTAACATATTACGCAATTTAATCTCAAAATGCAATTGAAGTTTATGATATTTATGACAGAAATTGTGAAGAACCCAAAAATAGATATATTGGGCAATTTATATAGGCAAATTCTAAACTAGGCAAACAGAAGGTCCTAGTAGTATAAAATAGATAGAATAAGAGTATGACTCATGGAACTGATGTTCGATCATAAGACGAAGTATCCATTTCGCACTTTTACAGAGCTTCGCCTGTTAAGCACCCCATCCAAATCTTTTGATAAAAATGATGATTGGAATCGTTTGGTCAGGATTGGGTAGCACATCATAGGAAGGATAGGTCACTAGTTGGATCATTTATCTCAAAACCTTTGGATATTTAACTTGTTTTGTATCATCACATAACCCAAATTTAGCAATTTTATTTCATGGTGCGTGTTCCGTTTCCATGTGCAATAAAAATTACATAATTTTTTTATAAATATCTTTTCAATTAACTTGATTGTATGTGCTCTCAAGTTTGTATGTATCCGACAGCCTATACCCTAAAAAACTCTATCCACATTGTATAAATAAAGTTACATTGTCCAACCCCCAAACCATTTCGTCTGTTTTACGATTATTTTTGTTCACACGTCATAAATTTATTTTATTTTTTGGTCACGACATTATTTTCCTGGGAACAGATGGCCCAGATATTTTCGTCTTAGGCATATATAGGTGTATATACGAGCGACCAAAAAAAGGGGGACGATAGCAATAACAACAGGTAGTTAGTACGACGATGTGATAAAAACACAAAATTTATCTCAAAATCATGAATTTTAATTAAAATTTAAATCCAATTTATTTTTTGTGCTGATTGAGTACCCTCTCGATTTTGACGTTCGGAAGCAACATTTTAGGGTAACAACAGAGGGGTATACGCACCCAGATTGTTTTAATATCCCACTTATTTTTATACTTTTTATAAATATCGCTGGTATTCTGGTAAATTCAATGTGCGGACTACCTAAGTAGTATACATAACGAAACGGATGGACTGGTCGATATTCAATTCAAAATGTGATAACAGTATATAATATTGATATAGGCCCATCTTAGATTAGATTGCATCTTCGAATAAATCAACATTGTCTTTGTACATTTTATATATTTATATACCAGACTAGAATAAGGATTTGTATAATTTACCGAGAATTGATAAAAGAGAAAACTTTACTAATTTACAATCGTACGTGATTTAGGTAATTGGACGAGAAACTTTATGTTATGTATTGATGTTGCTATGCTGCCTAGCCTGTCTACGATTTTGTGTGTATAATTAACTGTTTGTGTTCGGAGACTTTATTAGATTTTCTACATAATAAAATGTTAATATACCTATATAGGCGATATCTAGTATATAAAATATTTAATGAATGTGGAAAAGTTTAGTAGTTAACAGTTTTTACATATCACTTAATATAATTGAATTTATTGGTCTTATTTACTAAGTAACTGATGTTGTCTTTGTTGTCAAACTATACAAAACTCCATTTTTGTAAATTTTTGTATCTCCCTTTACTATAAATTTTCAATAAATGCGGGTTTCCTCTATGACAATGGATAAAAGTTGGAGTGACAGTTAATCTGTTTGATTGAAATGGGACTCCTCTAGTTCAAAATGTAGCAAACGAAAACGAAACCCAATTTTAAACTTCTAATATTATTTGTTTTAACTTAATCGAATGCTACTCTAATTTTAAGTAATAGCCTATTGTCGAAATTCAGTTCCAATTATCATCCTTTTATTACGTTGGTAAAGTTTATCCTAAATCTGTCCTAAAAAACAACAATAACAAAATATGTGTATATGTGTTTGTAAAATGGCTCGATATAACGAATTTTACTATAAATAGTAAAATAAAAAAATTTTCTAACAAAAAATTAAATTTTTTCTGAATGTTTCTGGGAATCTCCTAGAGAGAGTAGATGCCAACTTCACTGCCCTTAACACCCTAGTCCCCTAATTTGATCAAAATTGAGGTGTTTATATGTTTAATGTGCGCTAGAAGACTCTTAAAATGTAAGTCATTTTGGTGTTGCGTTCTTAGGATTTTCCGAGAAAACTTAGGAAAACCTTACAAGTGATTTATAGAGAGTAGATGTCAACTTTGCTGTGCTAAACACCCTAATCCCCCAATTTGGTCAAAATTGAGTTGTTTATATGTTTAATGTGAGCTAGAAAACACTTAAAATGTAAGTCATTTTGGTGTTGGGTGCCTAGGATTTTCCGAGGAATCCTAGGAAATCCTTACAAGTGATTTATGGAGAGTAAATGCCAACTTCTCTGTACTAAACACCCTAATCTAACAATTTGGTCAAAATTGAGGTGTTTTTATGTTTAATGGAAGCTAGAAGACTCTTAAAATATAAGTCACTTTGGTGTTGGGTTCCTAGGATTTGTCGAGAAAACTTAGGAAAACCTTACAAGTGATTTATAGATAGTAGATGCCAACTTCGCTGTCCTAAACACTCTAATTTCCCAATTTTAACAAAATAAACTAGTTTTTCCATAAGATAGGACCTAGTAGCGTCTCAATACATACTTTACTTGTTATACAGGTTTATAGGAGATTCCCGGAAATATTCAGAAAAATTTAATTTTTTGTTAGAAAAAATTTTTATTTTACTATTTATAGTAAAATTTGTTATATCGAGACATTTTACAAACACATATACACATATTTTGTTATTGTTGTTTTCTAGGACAGATTTAGGATAAGCTTCACCAACGTGTACATAACTGTGAAGTTTGTCCTAAACGAATTTAATTTTTTTTAGGACAAAATTAGGACAAACTTCACGCGAATCTTTTATTCGAAGATACTTTTTAAAAGTTAAAATCATTCCTACAAACCAATTTTAGATACTATCAGTTAAAAATTCATCTGGAATTCAACTTGACATTATATTTTCATCATACAAGCCGAGTGGCACTCAAAACTGTTAAGAAATGGCTTAGTTCCACTCAAATGGACAACGGTGTGTTATGCGGTGCTATAAATTTGAACTGACATCGTTAATGACATTCAAGCAGAATTACATTTTGCCGTTATTCTAAAATCTTTTGGGAGTATACCTTATTTGGCCGCGAGTAATGTTAGCTTCTAATTCCTCAATCGTAACCAGCTTATCCATGTATACTTTGTACTTTACGTAGCTGCAAATGAAAAAACCTAAACGTACGATATCACATGATCTAAATGGCCAATTCACTGGTCCGAAGCGTTAAATTAACTGTTCAGCCATGGTTTCACGAGCTGTGTGGCAAATAGTTTTTTAGCATAGTGCGATAACGAGTGCCATTTACAGTAACGTTCTGGCCGGCCTCATTTTTGAAAAAATTTGAACCGATGATTCCACCAGCCCGCATAAAACACACCAAACCGTTGTTTTGCCTGGATATAATGGTACCTCATGTACCCCTTCGTGTTGCTCTTCAGCCCAAATACGGTAATTTTGCTTATTAACGTAGCCATTAAGTCAGAATTGGGTCTCATCGCTGAACAAAATTTTGGTCGAAAACGGTGGATCTTCTTTTCAAGAGCCCAAAGACTGAAACGGTGGCGATTTTGCAGATCGGCCGGCTTCAATTCTTGCACGAGTGGTATTTTATATTCTTTTAAACCAAGATTCTTGTAAAATACGCCAAGTTGTGGCATACGGAAAGCCAGGCAGTTGAGAACGTCATCGATTCGATTCATCACGGTCATCGATCACAAACATTCTCAGCTACCGCCGCTATATTTTCTTCATTACGTGCTGGATGTGGCCTATTTGGCCGCGTATTATCCAATAATGAAAATTGGTTTTCAAATTTCTCGATGGTATAGCGACTTGTGCGTTCGTTAGGCCGATTATGTAGACCATAAGTCGCTCTAAGCGTACGAAACACATTCCTCGAATGATGGTTTTCGTAATACACCTGAATAATTTGTAATCACTGTGCCGGGCTAAGTCTTCCCATGATGAAATTTCAAACAATACTGATTGATTGTACCGTGGAGCAAAGTACTTGACAAGTGTCCCGCATAACGCCGGGCCTATTCCTACATCCTGTTTTCACTTAACAATAGGAACGATAGAAAAGGTATTTTTTTGTTTTTGGGACGGAACGACCTGGTTTCGTTTGTACGGCACAACACAATTCTAATCTACTTCTAATCTACTAAAGGACGCAAATAGAAGAGCAAGGACGCTTCTGCGTCCCGAAAATCCATGACTTCAGACCCGCCGACTCCGCAATCCCTCGCTGACGACATACAATATTCAAATATTATGGGATTAAGACAATTAATAAAAATCAAGCTAATGAATTTCAATGTATGTGAAGATAGCCAAAATTCCATCCCCGAAAAATGCGATTATTGCTATCATGACATTTTCTGCTCTCAGCCCAAAAAATCTCCACATATCTTGACATTTTGGAATATCAGCTCCGAAAAATGACACATTTTTACTCTTAGTCCAGAAAATATTTACTGTCATGACAGCTAAAACTATCACGACACAAACATTTTTGGGGGATGAGAGTAAAAATGTTACATTTTCATGATAATATTAAATTCACTGGATAATCCGCCGTTGTTATTGAATGAGAATGAACAATAAAATAAAAATAAATAAAAACAGAAAAATTTTCGGGGCCCAGACAAATAAACGATATTAACTATTTACCCATCCCTGATTATGTTTTTACGAAATTTTATGAGATCTGTTTTATGAACGAACTATCAGCATTAGTCTTGTGATTCAAAGAAATTTTTGAAATTTTTTTTAGAATTTTTCTATGGAGTGAAGTTGAGATATAGTCCTTCAAACTCAGCAAATATTTGTTGGCCAGATTAGTAAGTTACATCGGGTGATAGACGAATATATAACGGATTTGAAATAATTTTTTGAGAATTTTTGTATGTTTAGTATTCGAGATATAGTCCATTGAAGTCAGAAACTAGCAAGAAGGTGCAAGTAACTTGCACAAGGAATGGAGGAGCTACTGTGGAATACCTGTGATGTGACAATACAAATTCCTCCTGTGCTTTCTCGATTTTTAGAATCAGCTTTTGTTTTGTTAATTTCCAGTACTCCAGCATTCGAAATCTCTGGTTGGACAAAAGCTAAAACTTTCATAATTAGCTCCTTGTTGTCGTAATTATTGGTATAGGTATTCTACTGATTACAATATTAAATGTTTCTCTATCACCCGAGGTAACCCACTAGTCTGACCATCGAATAGTTTCTGAGTTCAATGGACTATATCTCGAATACTAAACATATAAAAATTGTATGTATGTGAAGTTAGCCCAAATTATATCCCCGAAAAATGCGATGGCAACACTCATTATTGCTATCATAACATTTTCTACTCTCAGCTCAAAAAATCTCGACATTTTTACTCTCAGCCCTGAAAATATTTGCTATCATGATAGTTAAAAAATGTCATGATAGTTGAAATTTTCGGTGCTGAGAGTAGATATAACACTTATAAATATGTACATGTATGTGAATTAAGCCCACTTTTCATATGTGTGTGAAGATAGGCTAAATTCAGTCTCAGACGAATGCTATGGCAACAAAATGATTGCTATCATGACATTTTCTACACTCAGCCCAAAAGATTCTTACAGTTTTACTCTCAGCCCCGAAAATTCTTGCTATCACGATTGCTAAAAACTGTCATGACAATCGAAATTTTCGAGCTTCAGAATAAAAATGTAGGGATTTTCTAATTCGGTGCACGTCGTTTGATGGGTGAATGTTTGTATGGCTAGGAGTTGAGATATAGTCCAAAGAAGCCGGGAACTATTCGTTGGCCCAACTAGCGGTGCACATCGTAGAGAACATAGATAAATTCTAAAAAAAAATCGTACATGCTTCTTAAATAGTCACCCGATCACACGATGTGCACCGCTAGTTGGATGAACGAATAGTTTTTGACTTCTATCGACTATATCTAAGCTCTTTTTGAATTCAAAAAGGCATAGAAAGTTTGATCAAATAAGTCCCGACACTTTTATATATCAAATACTAATGGTATATAGTATGTTACGATAGTTAACAGTAATTTTGTTGTATACTGTAATTTATTTAGAATCTAAGAATGTTGTCCATATTTTGAATGATGCGTCTAGTTTTTTTTATACAATTTCGTATGCAAAATTTTATAAAACTTTTTTTTATTTCTAAAATTTTTATACTTGCAAGCTTTTGATTCTCAACCCCGAAAATATTTACTGTAATGACAGCTAAAACTGTCATGATACAAACATTTTTCTGTGCTGAGATTAAAAAAGTTGCATTTTAGTGAAGGAGGCAAATTCAAAGTAATTTTTGATTTTCGCTGTCAGTATATTTTTTGGAGAGTAGAATTTAGACGAATGTGAAGATTTTAACATAATGGAAAAATAAAAAAAACATCTATCGGAATTTCGCTTATTGGCATTGATTGCACTGGAGATTGGCCAAATCACAGAGATGTTCTGGAGGTGTCACCTACACGGTTACTTAGCTAATGACCCTTTGTTAAAAAACATTGGCATGTCAATACGGAGACAAGAAAGCTTTTGTTATTGGCTATGAATAAAAATCATTTTTATGAATGTATACGTAATTTAGAGGTTTACTGTACTGCGGCGGTGAGGCCCGGGTAGCTTTTTAAATTATTTTTCATCTCAAATTTTATAGATTAAAATAGCTGAAAGGGGATTTTGAATTAACTGAAATCGATTGCGATTGGCCCGGACTTCTGAAAAAATTGCTTGGTGATTAGTTCTTAGAGGTCCGGGGATCATTTTAAATTTTTTCATCTCAAACTAGTTAGATGAAACTTGCTGAAAGAAGGTTTTAAAATAACAGAAATCGAATGTGATAGATCCCGAAATCCGAGAAATCCCTTAAGGATTCTTCAGTGAGTCCTGGGTTTTTTTTTCAAAATACGTTTTATTTCAAATTACTTATATGGAAATAGCTGGTGTTGATTTAGGGAAAATCCGGTTAAGGAGTCCCCAAGGGTACTTATTTTTTTTTCAACCTAAGCTAATGTAAGAAAATAACAAATTTTTGGCGCCACCATATTAATAAACCGATTAACGTACCAACAAAAAAGAATGTTGAAAAATGCACATAAAATGTGCATCGTTAGAAGTTTAAGATATAGCCAATAACAAAAACTTTCTTGTCTCCGTATTGACATGCCACTATTTTTTAATAAAGGCACAAGTCATTAGCTAACTAATCGTTTAACTGAGCCCCAGAACATCTCTGTGATTTGGCCAATCTGCAATACAGTAAACCTCTAAATTACGTATACATTCATAAAAATTATTTGAATTCTTCATTTCATTCAGACTTGACTCCCTCTGATTACCACTTATTCAGGTACCACTTGTTCACGAAGTTCCTTCACCAAGTTTCTATAACGAAGAAATTCATCATCTACCCGATAAATAGCAAAAGACAATAGATATTAATGGCGAGTATTTCGATAATTAATCTTTGTAAAAATTATATTTTCAGTAAAGTTGAATTTGATCAAAAAAAGCAGTTTCTACTTGCACACCTAATATTTGTATATAAAATAATGAAACAGACGAAGAACATTTCAAACTTTTCGGCATCCAGCATCTAGCTGTCCACTATAAAATATACATAATATATGTTCACATGTTGATTCAAAATTAACCGAAATAAATATTTAACAAATCGGATATGAAAGTACATACGACACGCCAGGAAATAAAGAACTAAACTTTCCAAGTGATTATTTATTTACGTCACAAGCATTGTAGTTTTTTATGTATAAATGTACGAGTACGTATTGCGATGCTCTCAGAATATATTATATATGTTTATCTAAATATACTAAAGAGTAGTTTGGGGATTATGTGTGCGCCGCCATCAGGAAATCGATAAAAACAACAACGATAATCAGAACCAAAATGAAAAAAAAATTCTCAAATATTTATTTTATTTCATCTTAATCCCAATCCGTTTGATCTTTTGAAAAGCTCAAATGATTTAAATAGATTTCGCTTTATGTACAGTAACTCAACTGATTATATCAAAAAAAAAAAAAAAAAATGTAACCAAACTAAACCCAACACAAAATATCTCTCATTGATACTAAGTTGTTATAATAATATGTAAATTTAGAAATTTGATAAGGGTCATGATACTCGTATACGTATGTGCTTGCCATTGTTTAGATGTTTTGTTTAATTGTTATCCTTTTCATTGTTAGTATCAAGCTTTTTGTTCTCTGGATGATATTAAACATAAACATGCGGGGAAACATGTCTGGGATAATCTTCTATTTGTAAACGTTTTGAATTTTTGATGACATATTTAAAAGACAATTTAATGGAAATGGTGATAACAGTTCTGCTTCTGAGAGCTGTATGGCATTAAGCTTTGAGCGCAGTCTAAGGCTGAATGCGACTTTACAGCTTTTTGATAAGCAGATTTATAATAAAATATCTTTTACACGGATAAAAAGAAATCGGCACGTTATTGTTTGAGGTATGGAATCGCTTGGAGTACATAATTAAAGAAATCTAATCGTTATTCTGATAAAACGTTGGCATGGTTTACACCTGGAGGCATTTTATAATATTTTTATTTAAATAATATACTTTTTCCATTTTATTTTATTTTACGTAGTAAATCATAAACACTGTTAACCTTCAGATTTTTGAAGGTTTAACATTCGCTATATCGCCGCCATTAAAAAAAAGAAGTTTTTAAACAATCTTTCTGTGTGGGTGCGTACGCGGTACCGTATCCACTGAATGTACATTTGTTCGCTACAGCTCAGATGGATCCATTGAATTTTGGCCGAAATCGGTTCACCGGACGTGACAGCATCCCTAGGAGTTTTTTTTTGCAAATAATTTGAATAGTAGTCATTTATAAGAAACATGCTTATAAACTACAAGATTCAAAATTAAGTTTGCAGTTTCGGTCTAGGTCAGATTTCCAAAAATTTATCCAGAAATGACGATTTTTGACATAAAATTTATAGTACATAGTATTTCAAAACCCCTTATTTCAAAATCCTGTGTTTCAATATCCCATATTTCAAAATCCTGTATTTCCAAATCCCGTATTTCAAAATCACGTATTTCAAAATCCCGAATTTCAAAATCCCGTTTTTCAAAATCCGGTATTTTTTAATTCCAGATTTGAAGATCTCGAAATCGGCTCAAAATCCCGAATCACAAAATCCCAAATTATCGAAATCCCCACGAAAAAATCTCGCCTTTCAAAATCTCGAATTTTAAAATCCCTACTCTTACAATCCCGACTTTCAAAATCCCTACTTTCAAAATCTCGACTTTTAAAATTCCTATTTTCAAAATCCCGATTTTCAAAATCCCGATTTTCAAAATCCCGACTTTACTGAAACTTTAAAAATCCCGACAAAAGTCGTGATTTTTAAAAAATATTAAATATTAAATTTTGTTTTTTTATCTTCGGGATACCATCGTTTTCCCGAAAATTTTATTACCAAAATGATGTTTTTGACTAGATCAAAAACTTACTAGTAGGCTGTTTCTCAAATTTCAAATTGTCCAAAATAAATAGTCCGAAAAATATTCCAAATCACTTTTTGTAAATTTTTGATTATTTGGGCTAAAAAAATCAAAAAATAAAAAATCCAAAATTTTCATTTAATTTTATATTTATTTTAGACTATTAAATGAAAATATGAAAATGAAATATTAGTCTACATAAGAGTAACATATATTTTATATTTTAAAAATATATCGTAGGAAAATTGAATTAATCATTTAGATTTTTCGAATCTTCCGAAAATAGAACCAAATCTGCGCGCGCAGATTTCGACTCATTTGGTTTTGTTTTCGGTAAAATTTGGGATTTTTAATTCGATATTTTTATTTTTTTGAGATTTTGTGTTCGAGTAATTTTTTTCTTGGTAAATATATTTTTGGTATTATGTGTTTTGAGATTTTTGTTGCTTGGATTATTATTTTCGGGATGGCATTTTGGGATATTTTTTTTCGCTAACAAAATTTTTGGCCTTTCGATACCAACACTTTATCTTCATTTTTATTTTATTAAGAATTCGGTCATTTTTTGGCCGATTTTGGTTAAATTTGGCTTATCGGATATAATTTGTATTTCAATGTGAATTATTCTAGAATTGGGCTAAATTTTAGAATTTTGATAAAATATTTAATGATAAAATAAATAAACTTAATAGTATGACCAATATTTTTTAAATAATTTTGCTTATCAGTATTATTTCTTTTTTTTTTTTTTTTTTTTTTTTTTTTTATAAAAGAAAGTATTAATCATCCAATGGATTTATTGTCCTTTTAAGGTCAATTAATACTCCCTTTTTCATTCACGCACACACCCACCCATTCAAGCTCCATGTCAACCTGCACACTGACATGAACGGTGGGTCGGGGCTGAATTCTGCACTCCAACAGAGGGTCTAAGTTGTGATAATTATCATCACCGATCGTAATTGATGAAGAAAATTCGCTTTACATCCTGCCTCTGGTGGGATTCGAAAACAGAACCTCCCGGTCCAAGTGCCTATTATTTACAATAACATTTAAAATTCTGCTGTTTTTTCTACATTTCTTTTAGTGGGACGCGTTCACCAGCTTTCAATTTCTCAATGTGTGTTTTGCATATCATCATCTCCTTGGCCAATTCTTCGATTAGTCTTCCGATTACCATTTTTAGCCGGTTGTGCCAGGCCTCAAACGAATTTTGTGTTCTAGCAAAATTATCACCATGGTTCTGAGAAATAGTCCAGAACTCTGGACTGTATTGGGGTCTTCCTTGGTATCCATGAACCCACCTTATATAATTTGTTTCGAACCATTTGGCAATTCGCTTGGTGTCTGGATCAATTTGTTTTATGATCGCATCAAAATACTCGGAAACTTCTTCAGTAGGTACGAAGACTACGTTTTTCAATATTAGAATTTGTATCTTTAAATTTTTATGGTTTCCATATTTAACCTGAAGGTGTTCAAATTGTACTTTTCTCCATAATATTTGCACGAAATGGAAAATACATCCTTTGTATTCAGCCAACGGAAAATATATTTTAGCTGCAGCTACGCTTGCCTTTTCAAAATCTGACACAACTCTCTTTAGAATTAACGAGATGTTCCTATCACACGCAATTTTACAAATCTCATAGAGCATCTCCGAGTAAGCTTCTGTTGATTTTGAGCTCATTATACAAAATAATAATGGATCTGGTCACCAATTTTACCATGGACCGAGAATAACTGTCTCATTGTAGATGGTACAACCTGCTAGCAACTTCAAAGATGTTTTTGTTCCTAATAAAATATTTTTATTTCCTTAAAAATCTTTTTCCGACAATACAAAGAGCTCTTCGTCAATAAACGTTAACGTTTCCTAAATGGAAATTTCATTTAAATTTTCCGACTCTTTTACTGTTGTGGTCCTCACTCGAGCAATTTTTAGTTTTTGTGCTCTGTTTGAAGGTAAATATAATCTGCAATCGGGGTCGCTTTCAACAATACTTTCTCTTATTATTTGACAAGGTCGCAGCCCTGGTACTTCTGCCAACTTTTTTACTGTTTCATTTGCCTTAGAAACATCTTTTTTGGAAGCCTCCGGAGTTTCGTTTCTGACGGTTCCTTTTTTAGTTCATGTTTTCCTTCTTTTAGTGTTGTGGTGGCTCTTCCTTTACACTATAGGTTTTCCCGTTGATCGTAACACCATCGATAAATTTGATCTTCGTCCATCTTTTCGAGATTATGAGCGTAACCATCAGTAATCAGCTTGTCTTTATTTTTGTTCGTTTTGGCCAATGATATATTCATTTTGCTCCTTTTACTATTTGTTTTTATTTTTTTGCTTTATTTTTATTTGTAATAGGCCTCTTATTTAATATTTTTTTATAATCTTAAAAATTAAAGTATTTCACACAAAATTTTTTACTCCACAACACTTATTCGCTGATTTAGTAAAATTTATTTTATCACAACTCTATAGACTGTATCGATAATACGGTTTTCAAAATACTAATGTCGGAAAACGAAAATCACTTCATATTTACAAAGTTTCAGGTAGATTTTTGTGAGTCATCATAATGACATATGTCATTTTGGCTACACAAATGACGGCGTCGACCCCAACCCACAAATGACTCATAAGTAACATCAACGGTCCAGATTCTTATCTTTATTTTTTTATATCTTTTCATAATTTTCCAACATATTTAATAATTTGTATGATTTAGTACGTCGTAAAAAATATTTTAAAAGTTTTTCAAATTGCCTGTAATAATTTTTATTATTATTAGGTAGTCGTAAAAAATATTTAAATATAAAATTTTCTGTAAAGACTACTTTCGCGATTGCGCCATCTGTTAGGGTTATACTAAAACATCTGGTGCATTTAAATCCTTCTTAACCCTTTAGAAACTATTACTTACATAATATTATGTTCAAAATATATTTGTTTTCAGATTTTAAGTCGTTACAACGGGCACGATTCGGTTATCCAAAAAAAAAATCCAACTGGCCTAAATTTCCAAAACGTCAATTTACAAAAATTGATATTAAATATTGCATTCGGAATTTTGATTTCGGGATTTTGAAATTCGGGTAAACGGGCCCAACCTATTTCAAAATCCTATATTTTAAAATCCCGTATTTCAAAATCCCGTATTTTAAAATCCCGGATTTCAAAATCCCTTATTTCCAAATGCTGTATTTCAGAATCCGATATTTCAAAATGTCGTATTTCAAAAATCCCTTACTTCAAAATCTCGTACTTCAAAATCCCATATTTCAAAGTCCCGTATTTTAAAACTCCGTTTAAAATCCCATATTTCAAAATCCCGTATTTTAAAATGCCGTAAAATAATATAAAAATCCTGTAATGTTGATATTAAGTGTGCTGTATCTTAGTCGTAAGGCATGTTGGATGGAAATGTGGTTTTGTAATGATTTTTGGAAGAAATTCAGGAATTCGGCCTGCTGGAATGCTAATCATACGCATAATCAGGGATTGGGAATGTTGGATGGAAATGTGGAAAAGCTTAAGTGTGAAGTTACTTCCCGATCAGAAAAACCGTCAGGTTTGTAAAGCGCCAACAGACATTTAGTCCTCACGGAACCAAGTGGTAAATTTGTAAAAATCTTGAGGTCGAAATTTTTCATGACTTCTGTAAATGAATTACTATTATTACTATAAAATGAATATCAGTCCCATTATACAGTCCGAATTTTATTACATTCAATTAAATATTGAGGAGTGGAGTTAACACTGGAAAAATTAATCTTAAAATTTAATTACATCTAAATATTCGACCTATTATCTAAAAAAAATTTCGGCAACATTGCAAAAAACCGACTTTTAAAGTTTAATAAACAATAGGCTGTGGCCTTACCGTATAGCATTACTTCTGCCGATTTAGCCGTTGAACTTTATATTTTTGATAATATCTGTCAAGAGACACGATCTATTTAATAAAGTGGCACGCTCGGTTTCGATATTAAACCTTTTTCCATAAATTGTGATATTTGGCCGAAATCGGTCCATCGGCCCTGTTAAAGCTGATGAATGGACCGCAAGCTGATTCCTAAAAAACACAAAGAATTAATTCTTAATTTAATATTTCACGTAAAACTACTTATCTAAAATCAACAGCTGATCTTGTGACCTTCAACCAAATTATGTCGTAGGAGTTTAACCGCACTTTATGAGGCCGCAAATGAACATTGTAATCTAAAAAATAAGTACATAATTTAGAAAAATTTGCATTATATAAAACATTAGAATTTTATTATTAAGTTTTAATTGATTAATTTACATTATTTTGTATATATTTACCTTAAATTGTACACTATTGGATTTACCATTCACGACAGCTGATGCTTATTGTTTATTTATCGGTGACAGTTAGAAAGATTATTTACAATAATTAGGTACAAACCTTAATTATGGCATATGTATAAATTTTTATGGTTAAGGGTAAAAATTAATTTAGTTTAATGTTGAAATACTAGATGTCATAAATTCTTATTTTTTTATATAAACGTTAACTTTCTTTTTTGAAAATCAAAATTATATGTCAAAAAATTGTATTCATTAGCAAATATACAGTGATTTAGAACACAACTGGAAAACTTTAAACAGTGATTAAAGTATACAGTCTTTTTTGTGAATTATACCGGAACGTAATTGGATATTCGAGATACCGCCTTTGATAAAATATCGACCCGCATTATACTTGGTTTTTGAGAAACATCGCATCGAAAAGGATTTGACCCACGCATTTCAATTGGACACGGCAACCAGCACTCGATAATTTTGGACCTCGCACAACCTTTGGATACGACTTTTTATACTGTACCTGTACATTTTGAACCACCGCTATAATCTTGGATACATTTTATGGTGATTACGCGTACTTTGGCGCAACCAGAAAGTAGCCGGCAATATTTAATTCAACATAAATTGAACCGAGGCATTGGGATTATACTGCGATACTCCTAGCATCCGTGAATTTGCTAGAATATAATAATTCTCAACCAAGTTGATTGGCGTATTTTACAGGCCCAAAAAGTATTTCCTTTAAAAGAAAAACGGTAGCAAACTAATTTTCTATTAATTTAAGAGTAATATCGGTCAATGGTAACCTCATTACATGGTCTCAAGCTAAAGTGGTCGTACGCTGGTTTGGTAGATCGTAGTCGGTTTGGTGGATTTCGTTATTCACCATACCACCAGTCAGCTTTTAAAAAATTTAAACGTTTATTTAAAGTTTGCTTAAACAAAAGGCGTGTATAGGCCACGGTTACACTTCACTTGGATACAAATCCAACATAAACTGCAATTTTGCACACATTTTACATTTAAAGACCCTATTTTTATCCGAATCACAGTCCGTCTTACTCAACGCATGGTACTAACCTGACTCTTCTGCTATTTTACGAGAATGGTTTTTAAAACTATAAATTGTTATTGTTGCCAATTTAGCCAATATATCAAAATCGTACTAAGCGAAAGAAGAAATAAACAAACTCGGGTCGCACCAGAGGATATCAAAATTGTTTGAGGCGGAACAAAATGTGAAAAAAGGACCTTGGCCAAAACATTTATTAGATAGCGAATGCTACAAATTAATATTATTGATAACAAATAACATTTTCAAAAAGACGTCTTTAATGCAACCGTATAATGTCCATGTAACTAACATAACATGGTGCAACATTCCGCAATATGATGACACATAACGCCACTTATCTACATAATTAACAAAAAACACAAGATAATACGAAGCAGCAGGATGCAACATAGTACAAAATCGCGCAACATGGTGCAGTATCTAGCAACATCCCACAATATAATGCAACATTAAGCAACATGGTGCAATATCACAAACATGGTTTAGTGCTACCCAACATGATGGAACATCCAACAAAATGTTGCAACATTCTTCACCAAGGTGCAACATAACCTAACATTATAGTACATGATGCAACATAATCCAACAAGGTGCAACATGGTGAAATATTACGCAATATGGTACAACATGACGGATTGGTGTTAAATTCTTGAACACAAATTTATGCGCGCGTTCATTGTGATGTTTTTGGACCAAAATTTATAAAAGTGTGCAATTTTTACAGTGTATTTAATTTACCATATTTTAAAATAATTCTGTACAGTAAAATATTGTATACCAAAAAGCAAAAAACTCATAGATTGGTTTGCATAGTGACTATATAGGTTTGTAACGTTCTAACTTGAAATATTTAAATAAGTAAGCCTTATGTCAATATTATGACCAAGACTCTTGTATCGAACTTTTAAAGTTTTAATTATACAGAGAGTATGGCAAATCCAGTGTCCATACTATACTAAGCCAAACCTAACATGGCGCAGCATAGTGGAATATCACGCAACATACTTCAACAATATGCAACATCACGCAAGACGGCGCAGCATCACGCAACATGATGCATTATGACCAACCATAATGCAATATCTCACAATGTAATGCAACATGGTGCATCATAACGCAACATCGTACATTGTCACACAATATGGTGCAACATATCCGGTTAATCCTAAATGCATTATCCAGAAGTCAAACCTCTTGTAATCATTTCCTTGCATTCGAAAACCTGAGCCCGCTAAATTTTATCAAAATGGTCCATGCCAGTTGTTAAAAGAAGGTTTCAAACGCGCCGGCCCCCACTGGATGACCCTTTCAACAAATTTTTCCGAAATTTGGCGCTCGCTATCAATTTTTGGCTCATCAGTTTTTATCAAAATCGTGCGAATTAAAAAATTATATAAAGGGCCCGGCCCCACCATACGACGATCTGAACGGATTTTCCCGAAATTTAAAACCATTGCAATCGACTCCTGGTACTCGAAAACCTTCCTTTAGCAATTTTTATAAAGAGCCAAATAAAATTATCATCACGAAATCTTGCAAACCACTTCTTTAATGATGAGACTGCGCACATGACATTGGGAGTTAGTTCGTATGTATGTAAATGTATGAAAACAACATCGTAATTGATAAATCAATAAACATTAAATTTTATTCGTGATGAAAGAGATGAAAATTTCGATAATATCGAAAAAAATGATGTTACAACATCTCGCCCCTGAACAAATTTTGTTTTACAACTTAATTTACAATTGTTTTTAATTGGTACGTTGTAACTCTTTCGTTGTTTGCAAATATTTAAAAAATTATGTATCATTTAATGTGTAAAATATTTGCAAACAACGAAAAAGCTCGTAGTAGACTGCAGCGAGATGCTAGACAAATTTTACAAGTGTATTGCAACGGATTACTGATACCATTTTGAAAATGAGCTTAATGCGTGGATTCCACAGTGAAACAATTTTTTTCAGTAAAAAATACTGAGAAACCGAAAAGAGGAGAGTATACATATTAAAATTACGTTAGAGTGATAAAGACAAACAAATGTTGCCATAAAAAGTAGTGACTTTCATATTTTTTTATGGTAGCATTTTCCTCAGTAAATTTTACTGAAATTTATTTTTGTTTCTTTCTAACAAGTAAAAGATTTATATTTTTATCTCGTGTTAATTTTACTGAAAAATATTGTTTTTGAAGCTCCAACTTTACTTGTTAGAGAGAAACAAAAGGAAAATTCAGTAAAATTTACTGGCAGTAAGCGAGGAAAACGTTTCCATAAAAAGTATGAAACTCAATACTTTTTATGGCAACATTTGTTTGTCTTTATCACTCTAACGTAATCTTAATATGTATACTCTTCTCTTTTCGGTTTCCCAGTATTTTTTACTGAAAAAAATTGCTTCACTGTGGAATCCACGCCTTATTTTAATACGACTCTACATTTTTAAATATATTTGCGACGCTGATTTTATTTAGCTAGAGCATCATTACATGTCACATAGGATTATATATTTTCATCAACTTCTTGGTTTAGTACCCCGAATTTATATTAAAAATTAAAAATGTTCATCGTCTCTTCGTAGATAGTAGTAGATCGACGAAAGAAAGTAAACGTGATTGATTTCCATCATACATTATAATCAAACCCCATAATAGATTGTTAAGAATGAAATTTATTATCTATGTACATAACAAAATGTTGTCAATGATCCAGATAGATAGGAGATGGAGTGGGACAGCAATTCTTCTAGATATATTATATATTATGAATTACATGCTTGCCTTACCATAAATAATGTCTTTGATTCTGATACCATCCCAATCGTAAATTTTTCATCACCTCCCCACGATGAAAATGGCAGAACGCCCTAAAAAATATTTTATTACCTTAACGATATTGCGGTACTAACTCAAGAACTAAGCTGATAAAAAACTTCAAGGGATATTAGAATGTCATAAATGTTAAAATCCTACTAATCCTACTTGATAAATGCAAGAACTATTAGAACGATTTGTTATCCTTAGTCGCGCTCCTTTCGAGGCCAGATATTATAAAATAGTTTTAATCTAACATTTTGATTTTATCCGAATGGAGGATCAAGATACATGCAAACCAAAAATCGTTTTTCTTTTGCATTGCACACCGGCATTCCATGGTATATTAGGAATGGGTACCTGATGTACATTTGGTGTATTATACTGAAAATATTTCTAAAATTAATGCTATCATAAATTTTGTGTTGAATGAAAATTTATATTTTATGTACTTTATTTCGAAATTCGATATGTTCGAAGATAAATTTATTACATTCAATTTTTCAGTTTTGGAAACGAGTATAGTATAAAATTTTTAATATATTGGAGATGCTGTACGAAAGCAGAATTGCTTATTCATTTTATCAATGTAAATATCCAAAGAGGTTTTATTTGTAAATCATCCTAAATAGAAGGAGCCATTTTTGACGCAATTTTCAATCGTGCTAATTGAAGGATTTCCCCAACTCCTTTGTACCTCTGGGTGCAACCCAACATCAAAAACAAATTTAAAAACAGTTCGATTATCCCTATTCTATCTTTAGAGGCCTAGTTAAAGAATTTCAAATACATATTTATGAATTTTGTATTACACTTAATGATATTCTCTCTCGAATTTTCTTCTAGGCCGTTAAACCGATTTGAATGTTCGTTTTGAACTTTGAAGGGCAAATGCTTGAGGATATTGCCAAATTAACTGGTTTGTACTACTCATTAGGTTTCTTATTTAATCGTGGTCAGTTCATTTCAATTTTCGCAATTAGTTACGGTATATTACCGAGAGAGGGTGGACGAAGGTGACGGAGATAACTCCAATGATATCTCATAAAGGCTCAATTTCGGTTTTATCCGTTACATTATTTGAATTTTCACTAGTAACTCGTGCATTATGAGGTCTTGTGTTGCCATGAACAATTTAAGCCGTGCCCTATCGTACTATACGTGTTAAATTGGGAGTGTAACAAATGATCAGACCCGAAAACGTGGAGAAGGAGCACTAAAAATAATTAAAGGAATTCAGGACCTTTGCATTACGGTAAAAGACTTAAGATAACGGTTCAGCTCAAACAAAAGATAATTTGCGAAAGACCGTGTTAATTGGAAGTCGCTCGAAAGCCGGACTTAAACATAATCGAGCACTTCCGTCGTCTCTGTCCATAAAAAAACTTATGCGGTGTGAATTCTATTTTATCCGGAAAAATTATTTATTTTTATCCTCTAATATAAAATTAACACCACAATCACACAACCAATTTTTAAAAATCCATTTGAATTATTTTATATTTTATTAACGCTCTTCGTCTAGAAGCAAACTTACTCGGAAAAATATTTTAATTTGTGTACTTCAAAATCGTTTTTAATTTTCTGGAGATTCTTGTAATTTATACACCCTTTGGAGATTTTTTTAATTCAATAATTCGGTAGAGTGAAATGTTTATTCTTTATAAAAATGCAAAATATATCCAATTTTAGTTTTTTTGTTTCGTGCAAAACCTAGGTAGGTACCAACTTTTACAAATCTCGTGGAATGTGGAATACATTTTTAGAGGCTATCTTTTGTATGCGTTGGTGTTTTTTTTACACCAAAAACTTGTTTTAAATTAATCCGCTTACAGGAAATAATATAACATTTTCAAATATTTTTTGAGCAAGTAGAAACTGCCTTTTTGGACAAATTCAATTTTATTGAAAATATAATTGTTACAATGATTAATTATCAAAGAGCATCACTTAGTTTGCTCAATTGGGCCTGGTAACGCTTTAACAGCTGTAACAGTTTGACCAGGTTACAGAAGCTGGCAGTAAATGACTCCTTTTCACTCCCACCAAACACACAGTAACACTTTCTTGGCATGAATATTCATTTTTGCAACTAATTTTTATGGCTGGTCTGGATCAACTCATGGTCTTCTGAGTTTAGGATTATCGTACAAAATCCAACCGGAATGGTTTTGTGCAAAATTTTTTTCTGAAAATATATTCAGTTGGATGTTAACTCTTCGGTTCGGATTTAAGCGCAATTGCAGACGCTATGGATGGTAAACTACTGCTGACGATAATAATGTTATATCATAAAACTAGGTAAATTCGTGTTTGACTGAACAAGCGGTAAGCAAAACATGGTTACTTTGTCTACAATGGAAGCTGATTTAATGGCGGCTATAAGTGATGCACGGTGTGAAATCAACATCATGAAAAATTTATTAGAAGAACTCAACGAGCTAGATTTTATCAGAAAATAATAATTTTTTTTAGGTTTTATTTGATTTAAATTTTTTTAAATACAGTATATTGCATGGAGTTTTTTTTGTTTGGCTTAAATGTGAAAAATGATGTCATGCAGGTGATGGCCATTTAGAGCTCTTTCTAACACAGCTTCCGTAGCTTTTCTCCAAATTTCAAGTTTTATTATGGCCATGATTTCATTTCGAATGTTCTTTTTAGTTCTGGTATGATCGCTGGTTTATTGACGTACACTATCCATTTCAAATAAGAACAAAGCAAATGGTCAGGCTGTTAAATGTAGTGAACGCGGCGGCCAATAGTTGGCGAAAATAGTTTCTTTTCGAAATTATTATTATTATTATTTTTATTCACCAATGATGTCTCGTAACAGAACCATTGTGTCCCTTGCAGTATGGGGTATAACTCTGTTGCTTAAAACCTACAGTTTTGATTGGTTACGAAGCCATTTAATTCAAAATGGTTTGGATCATCACTCATTATTAAATTGTGAATGAAATCGGGATTTTCTTCAACTTTTCCTCGTAGCGAAAACGCAAAATCGATCAGTTTTTGATTGTATATCGGTCTTAATTCTTTCACAAGCTGAATTTTATATGGGAACATTCTTAATGTGCGCAAAATTCTCTGTACGAGCCTTCACGATATTCCCAGTTATGTTGAACGTCTCCTCGTGGCGGTTTTATAGTCCAAAAACACACTCTTCAGTGCACGTTGAATCCGTGTGTATTGTATGTCGTCTTCTGGAATCTGGCGGGTTCCGTACGGCACCTTGTTGCTATAAATTTTCAACAAAACGGTTTATTGTTGGTCTAGATGACAGAGAACGAAATTTGAAAATGCCATCGATTCGATAAGCAAGCTGCGTCACAATAAATGACCATCGATTTTCACAATAAAATTCAATTGTTTTAGTTCGTTGTTCAGTTGTGTACTCGTATTGTTCTATTATACATTTTTGCGCCGCTCTGCAATAAATAGAGCATGGTTCTAGCAGGTTTTATATGGTTTCGGCTGAAATCAAATTGGTTCCGGTTCTAGATGATCTTATTATGACTCAGGCTTTTAACTTATTTCGTGCACAACCATTTAAGCTCATTATACTCATTGTGCAAGCTGCTAATAGTTCTAGCAGTAAAACTCAAGTTCCGGCTGGCTATAAATGTTTGGACTGCTTAACCAATCTTGGGGAGTCCTTCCCAAGAACCACTCTCAACACACCACACACACAAATTAAATAATTGCCTTGATTCAGCTTATAATCCAAATTACTCGTTCTTTAGGACAACTTATTGCGTTAGCAATAAAAATTATTTAATGCACAAATTGTTCTTTTACAATATTATATTCACAAAAAATATGTTAACTGATTTTTTAACAGAAATACAATATGAATTTCACTCAAATACTAATCCTCTCTAAAAAGAAAATTTTCTTTTTATAAAGAAAATTTTGTTTAATACAAGCTACTTCATATTTTAAAAATTATTAATTATCTTTAGGTTGGTACCTTTCAACCTTTAATTTTGCCAATAGATGGATCTATTTTGCTCAATAATATTCGGACAACCCTGACAATTAAATGAAATTTCTCTTGACATTACTAAGTAAACATTTAGATTTTGACACATAATAAATAAATAAAAATCTTCTAATTTTCTTTTTCAAATTTATATTTTCAATTATTTATTATTAAATCTTTTTCTCACTACATATACTCCCCTTCCAGTAGAATTGCTGCTAAAAAAAATAAAAAATTCTACGACATCAAATATAAACGATCCATGTAAAAATAAATTTACTACAGGAAATTTATTCCTTCTGTGTTACTAAATATTGCAAATATTTTAATGGAGGTTTCACAATTCGTCCAGTTCTCGTGACTTGTGTTCGATTTACGTCATCTGTTTGTGGTAAACTGAATGTTACTTTTTTGTCTGTGTTTTTTTTTAATGAATTATTTGGTGTGGAAAACTTATTGTTATCGTGACTAATCGTAATCGAGTTTTTACTGTGTTCATTACTTGTTGTAATAGGAACATTGTCCGGTTCTATATTTTCGCTGTAGCAAGGTTTTAGTCGATCAATCGAAATTTTCGTTATTTTGTTATTAATTAAAACATCGAAATGCTTGTCATTTCTATTGATCACCAGATACGGTCCAGTATATGGTGGTTGCAGTGCCTTGCGTAGAGCATCTGTTCGCATGAAAACATATTTACAACTTTTTAAATCCGCACTTATAAAAGTTTTTTCAATATTATGTCTCGATGCTGTCTCCGGCTTTAATTCTGAAAAATGATTTTTTAATTTTAAAACAAAATCATTTTGTGGAATAAATTCTTTATAAGGCTCTAAAAACTCGGCTGGAATTCGTATATTGGTTCCATACACCAGTTCTGCTGGAGAGGTTCCAAGGTCCTCTTTAAAAGTAGTTCTTAGCCCAAGAAGAACTGTAGGAAGGATCTCCGTCCAATCTTGCCTATTGTGGCTCATCAATGACGCTTTTAATGAACGATGCCATCTTTCTATCATACCATTTGCTTGTGGGTGGTAACTGTTGGTCCTTTTTCGTTGGAAGCCTAAAAGTTTCGATAATTGGTGAAATAAAAGAGATTCAAACTGTCTTCCTTGATCGGTTATAATATATTCAGGAACACCAAATCTTGCAATCCAACTTGAATAAATCACAAACGCCACTGTTGACGCAATAATATCTGCTGTGGGTATTGCTTCTGCCCATCGGGTGTATCTATCAATCATGGTTACAACATATTGATGTCCATGTGATAATGGTAATGGTCCTACAATATCTATATGAATTTCAGCAAATCTTTCTTTAGTGCTGGGATATATGCCAATACCGGATTTCGTGTGTTTATGCACTTTCGCCTTTTGACACTCTATACAATTTTGCGCCATTAATTTCACATCCCGTTTAATCGACGACCAAATTACATTATCAGTTAACAATTTTACTGATGCTTTTATGCCCGGATGTGATAAGTTATGGAAACCTTTAAAAACTGTTTGCCTCCATTTGTGTGGAATAAAAGGTCTGGACTTACCTAACGATTGATCACAAATTATTTTAATGTTAGAACCAAAAGCTATCGGAACTGATTCGAATTTCAATTTGGAATTTGGCATATTGATTAATTTGGACAATTCACCGTCCGAATTTTGGTCCAAAGCAATTTGCTCATAATCTATATTTTCCATAATTCCAATAGGTTCGATGCGTGATAAAGTATCTGCTACAATATTATTGTAATATTATTAATATTAAATTACGCTATATAGTCTAATTTCCTACGTTGTCGCAGAGAAGCTTTATCTAAATTTTGTCTGAAGGCAAAAATTAACGGTTTATGATCCGTTAAGATTAAAAAATTCCGACCTTCTACAAAAATTCTAAAATAGTTAATTCCCAGATATACAGCTAATAATTCACGATCGTATGTGCTGTATTTAATTTGTGCTTCTGTAAATCTCACGGAAAAAAAACCAAGTGGTTGCCAAATATCATTTACATGTTGCTGAAGAACTGCTCCTGCTGCTAAATCGGATGCATCTACCATAATTGCTAATGGTGCTGATATAATAGGGTGAGTTAAAATGGACGCATTACTCAATTTTTCTTTACACTTCTCAAAAGCTTGCTTTGTTTCTTCGGTCCATTGTATCACTGTTTTGCTCTTTTTCTTATAACCCTTTAAATAATTATTCAACACCATTTGATCTTGTGCTGCATTAGGTATAAATCTTCTATAAAAATTTATCATACCTAGAAAACGTTTTAATTGTTGTACCTCTGTAGGTAACGGAAAATCGTTTATAATTTTTATACGATCTGGGTTTGGTAAAATGCCCCTAGAAGTGACCAAGTGGCCCAAAAATACAACTTCTTGTTGAGCAAAGACACATTTATCTTGATTAATTATTAATCCATATATTCTTAACTGTTGAAAAATTTGCTCTAGATGTTGTAAATGTTCATCTCTGGATTTCGACGCTATTAAAATATCATCTAGATAAACGAAACAATATGGCAATCCTTGTAAAACTCTATGCATAAGTCGTTGAAACGTTTGAGCGGCATTCCGAAATCCAAATGTCATTCGAATAAACTCAAACAGACCAGTGAAATAAACTCAAACAGAGTTGTTATCGCTGTTTTAGGAATATCACTGGGCTCGACCGGAATTTGATGATAAGCCCGTACTAAATCAATCGTCGAAAAAATTACACTACCTTCTAACTGGAACGAAAAATCCTGTAAATGCGGAATAGGATATGCATCTGGGATAGGGATGTTGTTTAGCGCACGATGATCACCGCAAGGACGCCAATCACCATTTTTCTTTGGTACCATATGCAAAGGACTGGCCCAAGGGCTATTACTTGGTCTACAAATCCCTTGTTGAACCATTTCATCAAAATATTCCTTAGCAATTTTTAACCTGTCCGGGGCTAATCTCCTTGCTCTACTTGAAATGGGTGGGCCTTTTGTCTCTATGAAATGAGTAACATTATGTTTTGTCGTTGATAAATTTTTTGTATTTTGCGTGATGTCTACAAATTTGATTAGTAATTCTTGAATATCTTGTTCGAAACTCTTCTTGTCTACTAGAGATAAAGATGGTAGGTCAGTTCTTGTGATTTGACCAACTGATGATATGGTCGTTAAGGGATCAATAATTTTTCCTTTTTTTATATCTACCAACAATCCTGTATTACTTAGAAAATCTGCACCTAAAATTGGAATTGTGACATCTGCAATTATGAAACTCCACTTAAATTCTCTACGGAGACCTATATCCAAAACTAATTCCTGCCTTCCATAAGCTGTTATGGTGGTGCCGTTTGCCGCATACAATTTAAAAATTTGTTCACTTTTTTGCTTGCTACCGAATTTCTTTGGTAACACTGATACATCAGCACCTGTATCTACTAAAAAATTAATATTAAGACGCTTTTCACGAATTAATAGACGGTTCGAAACGTGTATTTCATCAAGACACACCGTCGGATGTTGATGAATATCTAGTTTTTTAGTGATTTCTCTAAAAACGAGTTGTGCATTTCACAACCGGTTACACATTTCTGAGCCTTGTCACCGAACTTATAATGATAAAAACATTTATCGCGTTGTTTTGAACTATCCCGAGACTTTGAACGATTTCTCAGGGAAAACGAACGATTGGAATTTCGTCGCCTGGGTTCGACATTGGAGGAATTTGCTTGCTTGACAATTTCTGCTACCTCAGCTAAAATATCCGTTTTGAAAGACCGCATGATGCCAAAAATATTTGAACTATTAGACCCTTCCGATGAAATATCCGTTGTACTGGATTTAATTGATGCTGATGCGATTTGTGTATTAGAGCTGGATAAAGTTTCTAACAGATCATCTGCTCGTTTAGCAAGAACATTGATATCAACATCATGTTCAAATGGTGTTAGCACTAATTGTATTTGTGGTGGTAGTCTTTGCATCCACAATTGTTTGATGGACATAGCTGAAAATCCGATAGCATTCACTTGAAACTCCTCCAATAATTGAGATGGTTTTTTGTCTCCTAATGACAATCCATGTAATAATTTATTCAGTTTTGTTTTCTCAGATTCACCTAAAACACGAATCACTTCCTGCTTAAAAAATGAATACGGTTTAATACCTTTGTCGCGAGTGATTAAATGTGCGAATTGATTGTGTAATCGTGCGTCGAGAGCACTTACGGCGTGAGCATACATAGTTTTTTCCGTCTTAATTGATGCTATATTAAATTGTTGCTCTAAAATGGCAAACCATGTTTCCGGGTTTTTCGAATATAATGGTTGCGGCGCTTTAAAAGCTATATGAGCAACTTTCGTTGTATTATATTCAGTAATTGGTCTAGCGTCTGTATTAGGAGTGTTTGCTACGTGATATGTATCGTCTACATAAGATACATTAGTATCTGACGCCAAATTCGATAACATATCCCTAACACGCGATTCGATCATTAATTGTAACTGATCGTTAGTTACCGTAATAAGTTGCTCGTTATTATTTTCTATGGAAGAATTACGATTCTCCAACAAAAGTGATGAAGACGATTCTTCAGTTTCCGGATTGAGAATCGGAATTGCCTCTATCACTTTAAATTTGCGAGCTAAATAACAAATATTTAAAAATATAAATGACAACAAGAACACACTACACGATGCAAAAAACATTTTTAATATATATAAGAAATGCTCTAACAATGAAAAAAAAAATAAAATCGAAAGGTTTAACAATTGTAATGACAAGAGAAATCCCAAAAGAAAACAAGGTGAAAATTGCCAAGAAAAATATAGGACAAATAAATACTACGTATATTGAACAAAATAGATAATATATTCTTTATTAAAAAAAAAATTTTATTTTTTTTTTTTTTTTTTGGCAAAAATTAAAAATTGGTGGGTACTTACAATTTTTTTAAAACAAGATTCAAATGTAGGTTGATAGAAACTGGCTTCTCTTGAGTCGTAAATTATATCCTGTGGTACCGCTGTTTACTAATTCCGCTTATTGGAAACCTGGCTGTGAAAATCTGCTATGCCTCTATAGCCTATACCGATTTACACCTTATTCCACATTCTTCCGTTTAAACCAGCTGTGCTGCTGATACATATATATATATATTGTGATGTGGGTTGGTCAAATTTTTAATGGATCAAAAGCAATGGATCTCATATAATAAATTCCGGATTGCGTCTATAAATTTAACTTCCAGATCACGTCGGGGTCACCAGTTTGGACTGCTTAACCAATTTTGGGGAGTCCTTCCCAAGAACCACTCTCAACACACCACACACACAAATTAAATAATTGCCTTGATTCAGCTTATAATCCAAATTACTCGTTCTTTAGGACAACTTATTGCGTTAGCAATAAAAATTATTTAATGCACAAATTGTTCTTTTACAATATTATATTCACAAAAAATATGTTAACTGATTTTTTAACAGAAATACAATATGAATTTCACTCAAATACTAATCCTCTCTAAAAAGAAAATTTTCTTTTTATAAAGAAAATTTTGTTTAATACAAGCTACTTCATATTTTAAAAATTATTAATTATCTTTAGGTTGGTACCTTTCAACCTTTAATTTTGCCAATAGATGGATCTATTTTGCTCAATAATATTCGGACAACCCTGACAATTAAATGAAATTTCTCTTGACATTACTAAGTAAACATTTAGATTTTGACACATAATAAATAAATAAAAATCTTCTAATTTTCTTTTTCAAATTTATATTTTCAATTATTTATTATTAAATCTTTTTCTCACTACAAATGCTTCTGAATAGCCCCATATTGATTCAGGCTAAAAATTCGGAAAGTGCAAAACGATGCACAATGCATTGTGCTGCTTGTGCTATAGTTGGTTTGATTCCGGCTGGCATAGTTCCGTTGGGAAGTACTACTTTATTTGGTTCCAACTAAAAATCAGATAGTGCACAAAAATGCACCTTGTGCTTCTTGTGCCATAGTTGGTTTCATTCTAGAGCGTATGGTTCCGGCTGGATTTATATGGTTCTGGCTGAAACATCATATAGTGCATAATTCTACAAAATGCATCGTGCTACGTGTGCCATAGTTTGTTTGGTTGAGGCTGCATGGTTCCGGCTGTGCAAGTATCTCTGTCCATCTCAGTTCCAAGGGACCGAAAAAATTTCCAGATAGAAAGAGGATATTTTAATACCCAGAAATGAAGAGTAAAAGTTTTGACATAGAAAGGGGATATTTCACAAAATGAAAATAAAAAAATGTCGAAAATTGCTGTATTTCATGTGTATTAAAAAAATTTTGAATGTTTAAGTGTTACATAATTTTTAAGTTTATGCAGCATGTTAAAAACATCTTCGGGAGTATCCTTTGATGTTAAAAGTTTTTTGTTTAAAACTGTCAATGCATTTGTTATTTTCTGATACGAAGGCAGACTGATTAATTCTGAAGTTTTATCATCGTTTTCATAATCCGGTGCTGCCGTTGCTAAAACAATTACATCCTCCGTAAGTATAGCTTGTGCCAAATCTAGTCAAATAACAAAAAAACTCAAAACTACAAATAATCTTCGAAATACATCAATTCTAAATTTTTCGCATGCATCCTCTACATTTTCCAAACCACACTCATAATTGTTTTTGATGAACTAATTTGCATGTGGAATATAATCTTTACTATCCCATGGATCTACAATGTACACGGCGAAGTTCCAGGAGTAATCATCATCCAACTTTTTGAAAGAAATTCAAAATCTCATGCCAATTGACAAACGATTGTTTTCCATATCATCAATTCGTTTCATCACTATTTGCTGCCGGTAAAATGTTTTCTATTTTTTTATTACACCAGCGTCCATTGGCTGAAGATGCGTAGTTAAATTCGGAGGAAAGAATATGATCTTAATAGATTTTGATTTTTCTGTAGTTTAGCATGTGCCGGATAATTATCAATAAAAAACGATACCTTTTGGTTTTCTGCGGTAAATTATTCATCAAATTCGATTAAATATTTTTCATATATATATCAGACCTCATCCAGGATTTAGCGTTAGCAACAGATTTTTTTCAATTGACAAACGATTGTTTTCCATATCATCAATTCGTTTCATCACTATTTGCTGCCGGTAAAATGTTTTCTATTTTTTTATTACACCAGCGTCCATTGGCTGAAGATGCGTAGTTAAATTCGGAGGAAAGAATATGATCTTAATAGATTTTGATTTTTCTGTAGTTTAGCATGTGCCGGATAATTATCAATAAAAAACGATACCTTTCGGTTTTCTGCGGTAAATTATTCATCAAATTCGATTAAATATTTTTCATATATATATCAGACCTCATCCAGGATTTAGCGTTAGCAACAGATTTGCTATTAGCTCAAACTTATACAGTTATTCGCTCTTTACTGTATTTACCACAAAAACAAAAATAATTTTTAAAGTCAATAGTTTTATCGAAATGACATCTGTAAAATAGTGCAGTTTTTTAGTGGTTATTTATTTTGAGTATTTGAAACTATATTTTAACAATATATATTTTTATACAACTCTGATGAAAATTACACATTCCTTTGTACAATATCCTTTGTATAAAATATCTCTTTATTATACATATATTAATATTATTTTTTTTGATCTATATTTTTTAAACGTTTTTTTAATCATTCAAAAAACAATCGACTCCATTTTTTTTTTTTTTTGGTTTGCTCCTTTTTGACAAGTACATACAAAAAAACTTCTTAAAAGGTTTTTCTGTACCCAACTAACCATTTATGGTGCTTGACAATTTAGAAAATTTATTTATAAATTATTAAATGATTTTACTGGGCAAGGTGTGAAGGACGCCACAGTTTCATCCATATTGTAAACATTTTCTTGGTCGTAATGATGCAATAAGTTTTATAAGTTATTCATCCACACTTCAACAATTTCCAAATTGGCATTAGTACCTTCTCTAGAACATTTTTGAAAACAATATTGTGTTTCTTTTCCAATCCAGTTAACCAGCCCTCGCTGGCTTTAAGTTGTGTATATCCATTTTTTCTGCAAATTGCAAAGCCTTTTGTTTGAATGATAGCCCCAGATAATGGAATGTTTTTTCGTCGGCATTGGTGAACAAAACACTTTAGTATACTGTCAGTTTTTTTCTCACCAGTGTTTGCTTCTTCAATAATCCTAATTTTTTCTTTTATTTCTTGCCAAATGATCTTTTTTTAAAAACGTATTCACAAGTTTTTGCACTATAAAATAAACTAGGTTTTCACTAGTGCGCAGCAAGCTCACACATCTATTTCATAGAGACTCAGTTTGCAGAAATCGTAATTTATAGAAAACAAAAAAGCGAATTAAAAAAATGATTCCCCGTTTTAAGTAAAATTTTGCAAACATTAAAGCGTATTAAAAAAGGGACTCTCCGATTTAAGTAAAATTACTGCAAACTAAAATGGAATTTAAAAAAGGGATAAACTGACATTTCGAAATAGAAAGAAGACTGTTCGATTTTTTCCTCCAAGATTACTTCGACATGAAAAGCAGTTCTCAATATCAAAATTACAAGTTTGTGAGTTTAAAAGGTTGATAAAAGACAGTTTGGTTTTATAAAAAAGTCATCAACAGAAAAAGCCCTTCTTTCATTTTTAGCACCCTTGCATGACAATCTAAATGACAATCTGAAAGTTTCCGCTATATTTATCGATATAGCTAAAGCATTTGATACTGTTGATCATAAATTATTACTAGCAAAACTGTCCCACATTGATGTTAGAGAACCTGCGCTGGATTTATTTAAAACATATTTACGAGATCGGTATCAATGTGTCTGTATTAATCAAATTCATAGTGATGAAAAAGTTTTCAATGTAGGAGTTCCGCAAGGATCGGTGTTAGGCCCATTGCTCTTTCTGATTTATTGTAACTCAATTTTTGATCTTACAATGCATGGTAATATTGTTGCCTTCGCAGATGACATGGCGTTGGTTTACGCAAACTCCAGTACTAGTTCCATGAAATGTGCGATGTCGGAGGATATGAGTTTACTTAAGAAATGGTTTTATGTGCACAACATGATCCTCAGCTGTAAATCTAAAAATATACACTTTAGCTTGAGATCAATAAACAATGATGTTACGAACAATGATGTTGCGATAGCTTCAATTGTAATTCATTATGTATACCAATCGAAATAGTGGATTCTGTTAAATATTTAAGAGTAACTTTGGATAGTCAGCTTAACTTTAAAGATCATGTGGCCAAGTTAAAAGTTAAACTAAAGCGGGCACTTAGATCATTTTTCTACCTGCGTTCCATTTGTATTCCAGAATTTTTGAAAAGTCTTTACTATGCCCTAGTTGATTCCCACCTTCAATATGGATTAACATGCTGTGGAGGTATTTGCCTGACAAATATGAAAGCGTTAGTGACATTAAAAAAAGAGGTCTTCAAAGTAATGTATTATCTGCCAAGAACCACTCCATCATTTCCATTATTTTTGGGACATCGTATATTACCTCTCAGATATCTGTACGTGTTTAAAATACTTAAAACATTTTTTATTATGAGCGGAAATCGGTTGCTTAATAACTCCAGGGATGAGCCTTATATGTTCCGAAATAAGAATAGAATAAAAATACCACAGCCAAACAAAGAACATTTTAAAAAAATTTCTTATACCGCTCCTAAGCTGTATATTATAAATGCAAAGAGTCTGAAAGGATTTGTCTGTCTATTAAAAGAATGGTTATTTAATGTTGAGGATATCGAGTTTTTGTTCTAATTATAATCTAAAAGGTCGTTTGATAAATAACGTTTTCACTGGATGTGCTTCCAATTTTGCCATGTTATGTTATTTAAGCCGTGTGTTAAATAGTTAATTAAGTTCTTATAATTGAATAATTAAATTTTTATTGTTCTATACCATAATGTAAATATTTTTGCTTCTTGATATAATTTTTCCAAATTATAAATAATGTTCGTCGTTTAAAAACTTTTCATTTATTAATTTTTTTTTTTTTAAATATTGTAATATTGAATCGTGACTCCGAAACATTTTTTACTTAAAATCAGGAGTTCACTAGAAAAGTTTTTTTTCTTAATTTAACGTTAAGTTTTTTATTTATACTTTTTAAGAAATAAACTAAACTAAAAATAAAAAAAAAACAAAAAAAATAAAAAAAAATAAAAATTTAAAACATAGTTATAAAGGTTGTACACTATACTCCCGGTTATTCGCAGCTTTCTCTCTACTAACCATTGCGCACTAGTTTGCCCCGTTGTTGATTTACATATAAGAATTGCTTCGCTATTTGTTTTGACACTTTATAATTATATTAACCTCTCTTAGTCTCTCAGACTCATATGGCATTTTCACATTAAAATCAAGTTTATTAAATATTCCAATATTTATTTTATAAATTCAACACTACAGTTCATTTGGAATAGAAAAAAACAATTAGAAAGTTAATTATTTATCCTGTTTCTGCAAATCGTGACCTTCTGCGAGTGTTCAAAACAAATGTTTTTAGTACAGCTCCCGCACAGTTGTTTATTCATTCGGCCAGGTTCAGGAGGGCACATGTAGCACCTACGTTTTTTATGTATTAATGCCTACGTTTTTAAATGCAGGTTCAATATTTTCAATCGGACTACTATTGGTTAAAATTGCTAAAATTTGCTGTACAACAGTTTTAGTTAATTTGACAAGACGCGCAGAACTCGCCTTTGAATGGGAATTTGTACTACTAAATTTTACATGAATAGTTATTGGGTTAGGTAACATTTTGGACATACATTTTCCAAACCTCTTAGCTGTTATTCCAGCTACGTAAATTAAAATATAAAATTGAGCGAGCGCCATCTATTTGTTTTTCTTTTTACAGGGAAAGTCATTATCGATTTTATCATCGAAATACATCGTTGACAATAAAATTACACAATTGGTACGGTTTTTTTGGGACGTAGCTCATCAAAGTCATTTTCAGAAATAAAAACCTTCGTTTTCTACACTACGCCGACGGTTTGGAAGACAATTATTAGACCCAACACGCATGTTAGCAACCCCACATGTTAGCAAATGTTGTGTCAGCCTCATGTTGGTAAAAAATTATCAAATGTTATATTCCTGTTATAAATATATCGAATCCCCTTCAGAGGATAGCTTGGCAAGACATGGCTTCCCTAGTGGAAAAAATCGAATATTTATACCAAAAAAATATACTGAAGAATACCAAAATCAATTTATTTTTGTATAAATGATTAGTTTAAATAGAAAATATACTTTAAATTGGTTAAAATTTAATATATTTATAGACCAAAATTCTGCTTAAATTATACATCTCAAAAATTATACCAATTTAAATATGAATTTAGTATATAAAAAAATTTAAATTTAGTCAAAATTAAACATAAATATACATAAAATATTTTAACCTAAAATTAACTCTTAAATTCAAATTTTAACCTAAATTAAGTATATTTGGGATAAATACTTAATACGGCAGTTTTATAGTTTAATTGTGGTTAAATATTTTATACAAATTTAAATATTAATTTTGTATATAGAAGTATGTAAATTTAGTTATAATTAAACATAAATATACATAAAATATTTTAACCTAAAATTAACTCTTAAATTCAAATTTTAAACTAAATTAAGTATGTTTGGGATAAAACTTAATACAGCGGTTTTAAAGTTTAATTATGGTTAAATATTTTATAAACATTTAAATTTTAATTTTGTATATATAAATATTTAAATTTAGTCAGAATTAAACATAAATTTAAAAAATTATTTTAAGCGAATTATTGGAATCGAAAATTGTATTACACATTTTAGAAAAATACTTTTTTTTAATCATCACTTTTCATGCCGCACGATCGATGAAATTTCCGCAAAAGGAAAAATTTCACACTACCTGGCAACACTGATCAATACTATCGTGCTGAAAAAATATATTTAGTTGTAGTCGTATTTCGCGGTATTTTGTATGTTGCTGTGCTGGTGTAGTTTGCAGCAAATGAAATAAACCAAATTAAGTATATTTTAAGTTTAATTGTGTATTTAAATATATTGATTTATATTGTTAGGAATTAAACTTTACATAGTTATTGCTTTGGTGGTGCAGTGGTTAAGGTGTACACCGCTAAGTGTTATCATCCGGAAAGTCGTCGGTTCGAGTCCAGTCGAAATCCAAAATTATAAGCGATTATTATTCTAATTAGGAAAATTCTAGAATTATAATAACAACGGCGTGAAATAATTAATGCAGGGGAATGATGACGTGGCATGTCCGCGAATACAAACAACTACATGGAAATGATTTAAAATTGACAATAAATGGAATATTTTCATTATATTCTATCTCAAGTTTAATTTTTGTTTAAATTTAAAAATTATACTAAAATTATATTGCCATAACCCACTAAAATTATACTTAAATAATTCTTAATTTGGTTGTTTTTTTATCATAATTAATACCTTAAATGCACCTATTTTGGTATAATTTTTAAAACACAAAATATATAAAAATTATACTTTTAGTAAGATAATGTTCGAAAGTATAATTTGTGTTTAATTTTAAAAATTATACTAAAATTATATTGCCATAACCTACTAAAATTATACTTAAAAGATCCTTATTCTGGTTCTTGTGTTATCTTAATTAATACATAAAATCCACTGATATTGGTATTAATTTTATAACACAATATACAAAAATTATACTTTTAACTAGATAATTTGCGAAAGTATAATTTCTGTTTAATTTCAAAAATTATGCTAAAATTATATTGCCATAACCTACTAAAATTATACAAAAATTATCATTAAATTTCTATGAAATCGTAAGTTTATTTTTAGTATAAAAAATTTCAATTTTTCCACTAGGGTTTGCATAAAATGTTACCTAATAGAGGAGGCCAAAATACCTACAAACCTGATATGCCCCGCTTTTCTCTAAAACGTTATATTGACTCTCATCGAACATTACAAAACGTTATTTTGATATGGACAATTTACACATAAGCTTTCCTTGTAATAATAGATCATACTATAAAATAGAATTACAAGATAACTGAACGAGTACCACGCAACAGTAAAACACATTTGTATAAAAGATTTTCCTCACTGACTAACTAAAATATAATATACAACATCCCATATGTTCTCTAACGATACATAAAACTCGAGGGTTAATATTACAACAAATAATCCTGCTTTTAAATCATTTGTATTAAATAGGACAATGAATGAGTCTATTGGACTCATCGTGCACGGATTTGTTTTAAATTTGAAAATGGTGTCTCAGGTCATTTACCGTTAACTATATAAATTTGGCATTACAGTTTTTTTTTGATCACGTATAACGCACGTTAAAATACGTGTGGGGCAAAATGTATGAAAATAGTTTTTAAAATGAGTCTCCGAGACTCAACCCATACTGATTAGGATTAAAGTGATTCTGCGGAATTAATACCTTTATTAAAAATGCAACAAATTATTTAAGGCCATCATGACAAATAATAAAACTTATAAAATTTGTCTTCGCTTGTTTCGTCCGTTTGGAAATTTCGCTCCTTATGATTTGATCGGTTACCTGCAATAATTTTGGCGAACTCTGGTTCTGGGGTGGCTACAAAAAAATAAATTTTTAATTTTACATTTTTATAGTTTTAATTTACTTACCATTAATAAACATTGATTTAAATGCAAGTTTCTGTTCTGTCGATATAAAATCGTCGTTTTGTGGTTTAATTTTTATGTGTACATGGCACAAATCTTGAATAATCACTGAACTATACTCTGATGAAATATTTTTTCCTGTTTTATCCCATTGTTGCTTGAGATCGGTACAGCTTATGACTTTAAGGTGCGGTTTTCTAAATAAATAAATAAGTAACTGTAACTAAAATACATGGGTTTTCACTTGGGAAAAGTGCAAAATTTTCATGTTATTATTAATTACCGACAAACTTTTAGCACGTAAGACTCGCTACGTGTTTACATTTTTCGCCTTGGTCGGCCTTACACGTATAAATTCATTTCCAGTTGTTGCTCGATTTCTCCAACTGGGAGTTAATTCGCGTTCCATGAAATAATGAAAATGAAAAGTTGTTTTCATTTGCAATCGAGTAGGTTTGAATTGCCCATAACAAATTATAATTTCACACAGTGGAATTTAAATTTACGTGCAAATAATTAAAAATTACTAGATTACAAATGAAAAAAACTTTTCATTTTCATTATTTCATGGAACGCGAATTGACCTCCTGGTCTAATCTCACTTCATGTGGGCTATCTGTCATTGCTGAGGGTTGTATAACTAGCCCAACATTTTGATTTTTTTTTTGGGCCGAAGGCCCGGTAGACTCCGATTGCATACAAGTGCCCAACATATACATTATTTTTAAATAGATTATTTAAAGACTTACTACTTTTCCCGTCATATTAATAGGTCACAATCACAATACAAAAAAACATAAAATATCAAAAGTAACTCATAAATTTACTAAATCAAATTAATTGTTTATTAAATAATTTTAAATTTTATTGTTTAAAATAATAATTAACTCAGAAATATTTATGTAAACACGTTGGAAACGTTAAAACAAATTTTTATTTGTATCTAAAAGGAGCTTTGTTTTTTTGCTACTAGTGGCGCTTTTTAAATTTTTCCTAGTCTCTAGAAAAACCTTGAGATAGGAAATGCTGTTTTCCTAGGACATAGACAAAGTTTGAGTCAGTCAGAGCTACCTGTAATTAATACACAATGATGCACAATGCATATCGTGCTACTTATGCCATAGTTGGTTTCTTTCAGGCTGATACAGTTCCTGCTTGCGTGACAGATACTATTAAGCATTTGGTGTTTCGGGGTTTGGTTTTTAAGTTTTATATTTTTTACTGTTATCAACGCTGTTGTTTATTCCAGTATTGTCTTAAAATACTATATCGCCCGCGTTTACTACTACTTTCGATATTCCAGTATATCCCTCACTAGAATTGTTAGTGTAAAATTTTATTTCAATTTACCTTTCTCTTGAAATGCGCATGTGAAATAACAACGAATTGTTACAAGTAGATATATTAATACACCCTTCACCCCGAATATATACCAACAGACAAAAATTGAATAGACAGATAATTAAGAAATAACCATGAAGATGTCTATTTTCATGGTTCGCAAATTTTTAATAGAAATACCAACTGTTCTGCTGCCTGTTAAATGTATTTATAATAAAAATGTTATATGATGGACATTGATGTAATGTTTATTGCAACAATATATTCTAAAAAATTTGAACAATATTACAACCAAATTGTATAGGCGAGAATCTAGTTAAAATATTTATTAAGCAAATAAAGTAAAACAGTCAGTATGAAATTGAATCTGCTGGCGATATACGAGAATAAAAGTTTATTTTTAAACTTTTGTATACAACAACAACGTGATAAATAAATATGATGTAGTTTCAAACTTTAGTACATTCGGAATGTTTTTTTTTAATAGAAAGTAAAGTTGAAAATATAAAAATCAAAATAAACTTTTAACAATTTTCGATTTTCTTTTGGTTTGGGTTTAAGCACAAACTTTGACAAGTTTGCTGTTAAAATTCGTTATTATGGTTGGTGTTTTACACAAATAATAAAATAAGTATATAAATAGCAATAAACTGCTTAAAGGGTTTGTCATTTATTTAATGTGACTGGCCATTGTATCAATGATGCAATGATTTTAAATATTCTGGCTCCGAAAAAGTTTAAATGATACATCTTCGACTTATGAACGTATTGTATATGCTTTTAAAAGATGAATTCAGGAATTATGTTGATTTTACCGAATTATACAAATTTTATGTATTGTATACGAATAAACAGTTTGCCTAGAATTAACAAAAAACATCTTCATTATTTATTTATCTTTTATAAGAGCGTAATTCTTCTAATATTTAAAATAAAGTTTTTCTTTTCTATCTACATAAATACATTTTCATACAACAACGCAAGCAGCAATAGAACGAGCATGATAAAAATGTTTTCTTTTCCCAGAGATAAATTCTTTTGAAATATGCTTTATATCAGATTTCGGAATGATAACAACACAAAATGTTTTAATAAGTTTTTATTTTCATTTCGTTTCGAGCTGGATGGGACAAATTCATTAGACAGAAAAAAGGATGTAATTTACATCACTTTATTCGAATCGTGTATCTATAAGTTAGAATGAAAATAATTGTAATAATAAAGATAAGAATGATAGCATATAGTTCGTTGCATCATATACGTTTTACGAATGTCCTTCTTTCCAATGTACTATATGGGTTTCGAGAAATACCTGCTCTTTAGGTAAACAATAACACTTCACTCCGGCCATTTTGCCGATAAATCCACCTTGATCCACACCACCGATATAAACACCGCCGAAAGCAACATATGATATGGATATAGGAATTCGAGGATTACCAAAGCGTAAGTTTGCTCTAGCGGTGTTGCTAACGAAGATGCGAACAATATAAATTCATAAAAGGAGTGTCTTATAGATTTTGAACTTTTTCTATGTGCAACACTTACATTTAATAAACAAGTCGAAATAGATCGAGTGATTTTTTAAACTTTTTGAACAAATTTTTTTTTATTAAAATGTTCAAAAATCTAATTTTTGCGAATTAAAAAGCACGTGTTTAATAAAATGTGTTTATTAAATCTTAGATTATGATAAAAGCAATATACACTACAAGCCAAAAGTATTTGGTCGATATGGTTTTTATAACTAAAACAATTTTTTAAATAGTTTTAACTTATATATTAATTTATTTCAATTAGTTTAATTAATTAAACAGTTCATAAAGCTAAGCTTATTACAGAAAACAAAGAAAACATTTACTGAAATATTTAAATTGCACACTCATCGATGTGACCTTGGCCTCCCTTTGCCCAATTACTGTGCGACATAGCCTAGGCATTCTATCCAATAATTATTCTTGTTCCTGGCATTTTGCAATTTTTGTAACAAATCTCTCGCCGATGCTAAGCATATTTTCCGAAGCTCCCGATCTAACTGATCCCACTAAAGCTCTATCGGGCTAAGGTTGGCTTTAAAAATCATGATAATACTAAAATTGTTGGTGTTAAAATTAGTAAACATTAAAAATTTAATTAATTAATTATGTATGGATTTAATAAAGATGTAAAATTATACGTAATTTGTGAGTTTTATAAAGGGTGTCGGGCATCGGAAATTTGATTGTGTGTTGTGAGCCGCACATTGGGTAGATTGGCTGAATTCGCGTTAAGGTGATATTAGTCGGAATAGTGTCGTGTGTTGGTGACCATTTATCCGAACAGGTAAATTCTCAACCAGTGCGTGACATCGTAAATACGGGTGGTCAGTTGAGGCCACTTAATTTGTATTCCGGTTCAGCGAGCCAACGCCTAAAAATTTTTATACGATTTGTACGATTTAATTCGGACAACGCCCAACAAATTTATATACGGTTTACAAGTGGCCAGTTGAGGCCACTTCAATTTATTTACGGTGTAAGGAGGAAGGACGCCCATAGTTATTCAACGGTTTTTTTTAACGGGTGCCAGTTGAGGCTATCCCTTTTTGGCGGTATTTTTTGGCGACATAACGCCCAACAAATTTATCTACGGTTTATAACAAATATTTTTCAACGGTTTAAGGTGAGCCAACACCCAACATTATTTGCGGTGGCCAGTTGAGGTTACTTCATTTGCTACGGATCCGGCGGCCAGTTGAGGCCAGCCGTATCATAATTATAACCAAAGGCGAGAAGATGTCCAACGGTCCTTTTATTTTGAGTTTACCGGGTGTGGCATCACCTGCGGCATGACAGCCTTCAGGCTGGTACGGGAAGGTACATTATTATTTTTGTTAATTTCCTTTATTATGCGTTATATCTTTATTTTATTTTTATTTATATGTCGCAATTTTCATTGTTTTGGTTCACATTTAAAAGTTTTATATTGTAATCGCGCACTGATTTGCGGTACGGTGGCCGTGTGCGCGGTCGGAGATGCACATTGGTCTCGTTATTCACATTACTCACTTGCGGCGACAGTATTTTTTTTGTTGTCCAGTTTGGACTATTTCCGTGGTGGTATCCGCGACCATTTTCTTTTCTTTTGTATAAATTCTTTTGTTGTTTCTTGAAAAAAAACCCGCACTGCGATTCCCATTGTCATTCGGTTTCATTTTGTTTTTCCTTTATTGATCGGGATCCGTTTTCCGGTTATTGTTATTTATGTCATTTTTCCCAAATTTGTGTTATTGTGAATAAAATGAAATATTAAATTTTTCGGTTCGGTGTGATGAGAGGGGACTCTCGTTCTGTGCCAGAGAGAGATGAGTCCAGAATGTGTCACCTATTCGCGGACGACCGTAAAGTCCACGTGATCTCCTTGTGGCACTCCGATAGTGTTGAGCTGTCGGAGTGTGTATTGTTGGAGAATTGGTGGAGGTCTCTCCGGGTGAAGAGAGGCCTTGTAATTTCAGCAGACTGGGTACTTGCCACTCGAGGAGATCCGGTCGCCGCCGGCTGGACATACCTGGGTATTATTAATTTATATCAGTTCCCCAAGTTTCGTTCGGCAAATTCTGGTCGATTTAACATAAATTCATTTAGTTTTTTTTTATTTGCTTTTGATTTTGATTTTTCTGTGCCACTGTGTGAAGCAGGAGCACGGAAGCCTCTAATTCCTCCATGACCCATGCCATTACCCCGAGATCTAGCCTGCAAAACATCACCGTAAAAGAAGCCTCTGTGTGTTTAGTTGAAAACTGCGGGTTGGATGCGAGCCATCCGTAACAGACCCACTTTGCCATTTGCCAATTCTGGTGGTACTTTGTCCAGCTTAGTCTTTTTTTACAGTTTGTAATCGAAAGAAGTGGTTTTAAGCAGCAATTCTGCCATTTAACCCCTGATCAGTTTCTTTAAATCGCTTCAGTGTGTATTGCACGGTAGACTTCGGAATTTTTAGTTTTCTGCCAATTTCAGCATGCGTATGCCCCTCTCTATGTAGAATGCACATTTAGCACATGCTCTATGTAGAATACACGCTTTCTGCACATTTTTTTTTATACCTTTGAAAGTTTTTTTTATTAAATTAATATAATAATAAAATTATTAACATTTAATACCAGAATCAATTTTTAATAAATTGTAAATTTAATTAAAATATTCACTATTGACAGCAAAGGGTAAACAAATTATTTTAATTAATATTCACTTACAGATGTTTATTTAATAACTAAAATAAATCAGTTTTGTATTCAGCATGAAAATTAGGGGTAAAAATCGAATTAAAACATGGAAATAAACAAAAAAAAAACAGTTTTATTAATAAGAAGTATTCCCTCCCGATGACAGCTTCCATTCGATGCTGCATTGATTTCACCAAAGTTCCGTGTCCATCGGTGCCATATAAACACATCCTGCACTCGTCAGAGAACAGAACTGTTCTCCATTCTTCTTCTGTCCAATTCAAATGCTCTCCATGCTCACTCTGCTCTCATGCCACTTCACGTTGGTGCTGCCCCGCATAAATTAGTGCAACCATTTGTGAGGCTACCTTTGGTGTGGTATCCATTTCTTTGCTCATCTTTGCTCATTGCATGGCATGCTACTGTATTAATCTTGTCGAACTATTTTTAGAATTTAATTGGAAAGCCTGCTATATGCATTTGACAAAAAATCACTTTGTCTATTTCAATATAATACCTAACCAGTGGTACCTTTTTTGTACAAGTACAAAAAAGGTACCACTGGTTAGGTATTATATTGAAATAGACTTTGAATCTGCGTTAAAAAAAATTGAACAAACATTTGGATTTGTTTTTGATATTTTTGAACTTTTGTAGAAAATTGAGCAATGTGCGATTTTTTGCACCCAAGTGTATAATTTTAATCCACTTTTACACCTAATATCTAGATATTCTTAATCCAATTCATATTTATCTCGACGTCCCTTAAGCTAGCATAACCCATACGGCAGAACATTACAAGATAGTATGGAGGCTAATTATAGACTAATTAAATGCTCTAGTAAACAATTTTAGGCTCCATCCCTTCCAACTAAAACGCGGGTTCTGCTAGCTTAAGAAAAAGTTAGCAGAACCCATATCAAAAAAACGATTTAAAAACAATTGGAAAATTAAAGGTTAATTTTAGGCTAATTAAATGCCCTATTAATTTTTTTATTATTCTCGCTCTAGGAGAAAAGTAAAGCTTTATCGCTTAAAAGCTAAAAGAACCCAAATCGAAAACCGGGCCAAAAATCAAATTCGAACGCAGAACAAGATCAATTTATAACAAATAATTTTAGGCTCATTATGATTTATTCATATGCCCCATTTAAAATTTTTGGGCTCTACTTTTTCTTGGCCAAACTTCAGGTCATTTTATCTAAAGGTAGCAGAACCCAAATCGAAAATTGGATCAAAACCGAAATTAGAATGGAAAACAAGAACAATTGACATACAAATAATTTTAGGCTCATCATGGCCTAATCAAAAGCCACATTAAACAATTTTGGGCTCAATTTTCGACTTGGGTTCTGCTAGCTTTATATTAAATGATCTGAAATTTGGTCAAAAACGAGTGGAGCCCAAAATATTTTAATATGGCTTTTGATTAGGCTAGAATGAGCCTGAAATTATTTGTATGTCAATTGTTCTTGTTTTACGTTCTAATTTCGGTTATAGTCCGGCTATCGATTTGGGTTCTGCTAGCTTTAGATTAAATGATCTGAAATTTGGTCAAAAACTAGTGGAGCCTAAAATTTTTTAACTTGATATTTGATTAGGTCATGATGAGCCTAAAACTATTTAAATGTTAATCGTTCTGGTTTTGCGTTCTAATTTCGGTTTTGGTCCCATTTTCGATTTGGGTTCTGCTAGGTTTAGATAAAATGACCTGTGTGTGGTCAAGAAAAAGGTGGAGCCCATACAATTTTAATGGGGCATATGAATAGGTCATAATGAGTCTAAAATTATTAGTTACTATCTTGTAATGTTCTGCAGTATGGGTTCTGCTAGTTTAAGGAACGTTTTATCTCGACTCCCATCAAGTAGGTGATAAACATTTGGGGTTGTTCATTTGGTATTATGTAACAATGACGAAACGGCAATTCTTGTGTAAAATAATTGTCAGTTTTATTTGTTTTGTGTTTTTTTATATGTTTTGTTTTGTGTTTTTTTTATATGTTTTGATAGCGAAAATCAATCATAAATTCACATATTCACATAAATTCACATAATTAAAATATAAATTGATTTTAACCGTTTGAGTCCGAGAAGGTAATGCAACCGCATTACAAACAACGTAAAATCATGTGTGGTGCAAACGCATACAACAAAAATAAACTCTAATGCAAATCGCAATCGCTTCTTGTATTTGTTAGGTTACGCGATTCCTGTCTTTCTCATCGCTCCGTCACATTTGTTTATTTTATTTTATTTTATTTTATTTTCTCGTTAATGATTTCAAGTGAGTATTTTTTGTGAGGAAGAGAAATATTGGTCAAAAGTTGAAGTTGCAAGAAATAGAAAAAGATTGAGGGATCATTCTAATCCGTTGGCCAGTTTCCAGTATGTATATATAGTTTAATATGATCTATGGTTTGAGGATAAATATGTTAACCTCCATTTATTTTTAAGTTTTTTCAAGCTGTTCAGGCTCTCTAGTATTGAAGGAAATGCTTGACATTTTAGATGATAATATATGCTCAAAATGGATTTCATTTCAATACACAAATGAGGAAAAACGAAAATCTAAACTAATTTTTTGAAAGAAGTGGAATACCAGCAGGACGCATTGATTGTGTGGATGGATCCTACATCAGTATAATAAAACCACGGAAGGACTTACAACATTTGTACTATCACAGAAAAGGCTTTCATAGCCGAAGTGCAATGATAGTAGGTGCAAACGAGTGATTTCGATTTTTTTTTTTAAATAATTTTATTTAAACAGGTTTGCGACAGTGAAATAAAAATCAGATACATCAAAATGATACAAAATATTCTGGCACTTTTCACGATTCCATAATATGGAATCTTTCCGGGGTAAAAGAAAATCTTCAACAAATGTATGAGCATGAAGACTAAATCTCGTGGTGACATATTAGTCGGATTGCAATTTTCTAATGATTGTTCAGGTATCTGGCTAGGCCATACATCTGTTCTAGCTGCGAAATTCATCGTTATTCCTAATTGATGACCTAGTGGGTAGAAGGCGGTTTCAATTTGATGCAAAACTATAACTGTTTCCCCCAACGCAGTAAATAACAGCAACTTATTAGCTCCACCTCCCGTTACCTTAAATTCCGTTTTATTATGTAACATGTTTTTACGAATTTTAAATTTCATGTCTCTCCATACCTAAAACATGTAAATAAATAAGATCAGCAATTGAAACTTAAATATGTAGCGTAACTTACTTTAATCCATTTGTCCGTGTTCCTCGTGGGAGACGCTTAAGAATTAAGCTCTTCTGGCATTTTATCCCATCGACTATTTAATTCGGGTTTGAATTCACTTCCGGATTTAATATAGCCACGGGCGATATCTGGGTTTTGGCTCATAAAATTAACCAAACATTCGAATTGCTGTTTGTTGGAAATTTTAACTCTAAAAAATAACGCCAACAAATTATAAATTTAAAAATTCATTTATTACTTGTTATATTTATTTTTTATATATTATATATGTACATTTATTATACCAAAATTTCAACTTACATTTTATAATATACAATTTCAATGCCTCACATTAACATCACCCCTTGTCGTCAAGAAAAATGTAAACGATATAAAATGGCGTTTTTACGACTATGAATGATTCACAATCGACATTGTTGAATCAATGTCAACATGCGCAATAATACAATATTCCAAGCGGTCGATGACACAGTATCGACACGGGTGGAATATTGTATATTGTAGCAAATTCAACAGGTTTAATGTTTCTTTCTTTTTTATATTGTACTTTTGTTGTATATAATTATTGTCAATTTCATGCGTAAGCATTATTTTATGTATAAAACCCGATTTATTGCGGTAATAAAATTAGAATTGAATTATAACGCATAAACAACAGTTAGTTTAATTCTCAGTGAATATTTGGAACTCACCAGTGGCCACCCAAATATTCACATAAACAAACCAAAATCTAGGCAGAGGTCAGATTTTTACATGGTCCTTCGAGCCGCCAAAACAACCGGCGGACTATAAAACTCACGTTGTAAAGGAATTTTACGTGAGATTCGAGCTACCACAACAACCGGCAGCCAACACGTTCCACAATATAGAGCTATAGGCCAAGATACGTCAAAGCATCAAACTCACAACAACAACGATTGAAATTCAACGGCCAATCAACAACCGGCAAATAAACCAGTATACGCCACACGACAACAGTCCAACACTCCTGGCAATAAAAGCACAGACATGGAGCGGTTATTGCAGCAGCAAAGTGACAAGGCAGTAGAGTTGGAGCACATCATCTCGAACTACAAAAAAGATGGTGCAGCTCGGAAAACTAAAAGATATTTGGAGGCAAAAATAGCTACTCTCAAAAAGACGTACAACGAATACGTCGATGTGGATAACAAAATAAGAGAGTTCCAGCCTGAAATAGAATCAACACACCAATACAATAAAGACAGGCAAGTAGTACGGGAAAGGTTCACAAAATATGTGGAAGATATGCGTCAACGCCTAAACGCATCATCATTACCATCAACGCCAGCTCCAGACGCATCTGCCAAATTCGACTTTGCCGACGAGGAGTCAAATAACAACGACCAAGGAGGCAAAACTAATCAATCATCGGAATCATCCAGTAAGGACTACAAGCATCAGTCTGAAAATTCTAGTAAAGGGGTAGCATACAACAACCAGAAGCTGCTCAAGAAGCAAGATGTCCTGATGAGGATGATGCACAGGAAATTAGAAGCAATTGAAGAGGCATTGGACAACAACAACATTCCAATGGAGTTTATTAGGCTAAAAATGGCTCAATTATCGCAAGAAATGGGGGCAATTGACGATTTGCACATAAACCTCTTAGTAGAAATGGAAGAGCAAGAACAAACAGCTCCCTACTTTCAAAATAACTACTATGAGGCGCTCAAGGAGAGAGTGGACTCAACAACATTGCGATGGCAGCGCAGCCGGAAAGAAGACACTTCGAACCAGGCTGGAGAAGTCAAGGTACAATTGCCCAAGATAGAACTACCAACATTTTATGGCGATTATGAGCATTGGAGCTCATTCAACGATATCTTCACCGAGCTCATCCACAATAACAATAAACTAGCGGATACAATCAAAATGACGTACTTAAAGGCAAATCTACAAAAGGGAGCAGCCCAGTTGATCAGTCACCTCTCAACAACTGGTGACAATTACAACAAGGCCTGGGAAATACTGCAAAGAAGATACAACAACCCCAGATTATTAGCAAACAAGTATTTCAACTCATTATTAACTTTACCAACAATACATGCACCATCAGCGGCAGCAATTCGTAATTTGCATGACACTACAGTTGAATTATTACACAACATCAACAAGTTAAAATTACACTCTCCGTTTGAAGCCCTAGTGATGTTCATTCTAGGCAAAAAGCTAGATCCGGAAACCGCTAGGCTCTACGAAACATCATTAGAGAATCCGAGAGAAACTAAACGAATCAATGAATTCTTCAGCTTCATAGAAAGGAGATTCCAATCGCTAGAGTCTATGGGGTTCAACAAGGTGGTAAGCGCACAGCCGCAACCAATGGTACCACTGAAACGGGTACACGCTACAACCGTAGACAGCCAGTGTATAGTAAAGGGATGCCAAGGAAAGCATCTGCTGCAAGACTGCAATCAGTTCAAGCTAATGCCAACGCTAGACAGAAGCAAGTTGGTCTGTGAAACAGCTACCTGCATACGTTGTTTAACGCGACATTCAATGGGTAACCCATGCAGATCCGCAATACGATGCATTGTGTGCCAAGGACATCACCACACTCTTCTGCATGGTAATAACAAGGTATCAACCAACATGGGGATCACACAAACTCTAGTAGTTAAACAACAAGGGCCTGTATTACTACCAACAGCAATGGTCCGAGTAGCCACAGACACTGGACATCTCACCACATTGAGGGCGTTAATTGATTCCGGGTCCCAAGCTACATTAATATCATCGAGAGCTGCCAATCTGCTAAACATCAAAAAGAGAAAAACAAATGTTAACATTTCAGGCATTGGCGGTAGCGAAGCAGGAATGTGCAAGCATAAAATCAACATTAAGCTTGTGCCAAGATTTGATGGAGACTTTAGCTTAGACATCGAAGCTTTAATATTTAACAAGCTAACCCAACAACTACCTGAAGCTGATATTGACACTAGAGCATGGACCCATCTTAATAACATAAAGTTAGCGGACCCACACTACAATCAAGCTCAGCCGATAGATCTCATAATTGGAGCAGATTACTATCCATTGATAATAACCAATAGTATTATCAAAGGTGACCATCGAGAGCCAATGGCACAGAACACGGAGTTCGGATGGGTCGTAATTGGCAGCCTGAGTAACATAAACACCAAAACAAGAACAACCATGGTGACAACCAAGTCAATCGAGGAACAACTAAAATTATTTATAGAGGTTGATAGCATTCCTGAAGAAAGGAGCCATACAGCGGAAGAAAAGCAAGTTGAGGAGGCATCCCAATCAACATTGAGTCGAGACATAGATGGACGATTCATAGTAAAAATTCCATTTAAGGACGATCACGTCAAACTTGGCGAGTCTAGAAAAAGAGCAGTAGCCAGACTTCTCCAAATCGAAAGAAGATTCGTCAAAGATCTAAGAGAATATTTTGAATTCGATATAGCCGGACTGCAACTAACAAACAACCAGCACACCAAGCGCTCATTACTATCTGACTCTTCAAAGCTCTTTGACCCCATAGGATGGCTGTCGCCGACAACAATCATGGCCAAGATCATGATGCAGGATGTTTGGAAAATTGGAATAAGCTGGGATGAACAACTACCAGAAAGAATAAGTGCCAAATGGCAGAACTACAAAGATGACCTGAATGAGATATCAAGATTAAAAATTCCAAGATGGCTCAGTACAACGTCTAGATGCAAAACAGAGCTACACGGTTTTGCTGATGCGTCAGAGCACGCCTATGCGGCAGTGGTTTATTGTAGGACAGTAGATGACAACGGTAAACCAGCAGCTCAACTATTAATGTCCAAAACACGGGTTGCACCAAGCAAAACGAAGCTATCAATTCCTCGCCTCGAGTTAAATGCGGCCTTATTATTGGCAAAACTACTGAAACACGTTCAAGACACCATGAAGCTTGAGAACGTTAATACATATGCTTGGTCAGATTCAACAATAACACTCTGTTGGATTAAGGGAGACCCAAGCCGCTTCAAAACGTTTGTGGCAAACAGAATCTCGACGATTAAGAAGACACTACCAACAACAACTTGGCATCACGTGAAGTCTCACGAAAATCCCGCGGACGCCGCCTCACGTGGCATAACACCCAAGCAGCTCATTGACAACAACTTATGGTGGCATGGACCAAGCTTCCTAACAACTATGCCACCGCAGTGGAATACTGAAGAACTCGTTCCGGACCCACCATCAGATTTACAAGCAGAGCTGGAAGAAAAGAGAGTGCTGGCGACGGTAATAAAAGGGTCACACATACTTGCAGAGTTATTTAACAGGCTGTCCACATTCAGTAAAATCAAGCGCACGGTCGCATATTGTCTACGATTCATAAATAATTGCCAACAAGAAAGTCGTAACAAGGGTTGGCTAACCGGTAATGAACTTAAGGCAGCAGAAACAGCAATTATCAAAATAACCCAAGACCAAGATTTCGGGCCAGAAATCGCCTGCATGAACAAGGACAGAAGGCTAGAAAAGGACAGTAAGCTAGGTTCATTAAACCCCTTCTTAGACGGCGAAGGCTTACTCCGTATGATGGGACGTCTCCAAAACTCCAATCTGACAACCGCCAGCAAACAGCCTGCAATTCTAAGCAAAAACAACATAATTACTCAACGGATAATTGAGGAAGCCCACCAAAACACATTACATGGTGGCGCACAGCTTACCCTTGCAATGCTGAGGCAGAAATATTGGATCATCGATGGGAGACGAGCTGTAAAACAAGTGATACAAAAATGCATAACCTGCTTTCGCTACAAACAAAAACACATGGAGCAACTAATGGGTAGTCTACCATCAGCAAGAGTGAGCCCGGGAAGATCGTTTTCTAAAACGGGAATCGACTACGCAGGACCCATCCAGCTAAGAACCACCAAGGGTCGGGGTAACAAATCCTATAAAGGATACATTGCCCTATTCGTATGCATGACAACCAAGGCCATACACATTGAGATAGTGAGCAGCCTAACAACAGAGGCATTCATAGCGGCCTACAAAAGATTCGTTTCTAGACGAGGGCTTTGTACGGATATATTCTCTGACAACGGAACCTATTTTGTGGGTGCAAATTCCGTAATGAAGAAGACGTACAGTTCAGCGATGACCAAATTACCTGACGACGTAGCAGCCATGTTAGCCAGTGATGAAACGACATGGCATTTCATACCACCTCATACCCCACATTTTGGCGGAATCTGGGAAGCAGGAATAAAATCCGTGAAATTTCATCTTAAGAGAGTAATAGGAGATTCAACTCTAACATTCGAAGAATTAACCACTCTCACCACTCAAATCGAAGCGGTTCTCAACTCTCGGCCGCTGATCGCATTAACCAACGACACGACAGATACAACAGCGCTAACACCAGGACACTTTCTCATTGGAGATGCTCTTAAGGCGATGCCGGAAGCGACTACCAGCAGCATAGGATTAAGAACGAGATGGCACATGGCCGAAAAAATGGCGCAAGACTTTTGGAAGCGATGGTCTTCTGAATACATTCACCAACTTCAACAACGGAGCAAGTGGAAAACCTCCCAGCCAAATTTGGCAATAAATGATCTAGTATTGGTAAAGGATAATCAACTACCCCCAACTCGCTGGAAATTGGGACGGATCACAGACACTCACGCCGGAAAAGATGACCTGGTACGAATCGTAACAGTAAAGTGTAAAGACGCGACCTACAAACGACCAATAACAAAGCTGTGCAAACTTCCTATCAACGACGATTCAAGTGAGATGTTACCTATGAAGGCAACACTCAAGGAAACAACCACCGAGAAGGCCAGTGCAATTACAACTCAAAACAACAAACTAGTATCCAGGCAACAACCTCACCGTCGAACCAAGGCGACAGGAAAAATGAACCACATGGCACTAGCCATCCTTTCAGTGTGCTGCCTATTCGGTCTCGTGAGCAGCAATAACGAAATAAGTCCGGTCAATCATTCTATTGGGATACATTTCGAGGAATTGGGCAAGTTGGAGATTGTGGCGACAAAATGGACATTAGTTGTTCAATACAATTTATCTTCCTACTGGGAGGAAATTGAAAACTTTAAAAGAGCCCACACAGAGTTACAATCAGTTTGTAGGGAGCTGTCCGGTTTAAAATGCGACATCATACTTCAGCAACTCTTATTTCAATATAATTATGTGATAGCAGACAACGAGCTGTTATTTGAAAGTAATAAGGATCGTAAACGGATGAAGCGAGGGCTCGGTGACTCAGTGGGCCTTGTACTAGGAGACCTATTTGGAGTGCTCACCCAGCGAGAAGCTGACAAGTATGAATCTTATTTTGAACAAATTAACAGTGACGAAAATTATCTCTTGACTCTCATCAAAAATCAAACAACTATTGTGGATAACACCATCAATTTGGTAAAACATAACACAAACCTCACCACGGCATCTATAAACAACTTAATTAAGGATCAACATCGTTTGTGGCAGGAAATGTTGCAGTTAAACGAATATAGAACGTATGAAGACAGAGTGCGATCAACGCTAATGGCCATTTTTGAAATGATGCTAGTTCTAAAGAGCATCCAGGACACGCAACAAGGATTGCTCAACGTGATTTATCATGCTCATCAAGACGTCCTGCATCCTTCCATACTCACCCCAAGTCAGTTGGAAGAAGAGTTGCAATTCATTCGACAACACGTGCCGGTAACTATTACTCTACCAGGACACGACATTCACGACCTCCATCATGTGTATGAAAGCATGCAAATCCGCACCCGAGTAACTCAAAAAAATGTAATAATTGAGATCACTTTACCACTGTCATTCGTGTGGGACTATACACTAATAGCTGTAGTCCCAATTCCCAACATCATCCATGGAAGCACTCAGTCACAAATCATTAGCTCCACTGACTATATAGCAATGGACAATCGGCGTGAACACTTCGCATTATTAACCAGAGAAGACATACATAAATGTCAAGTATTTAACCCTGTACATCTCTTATGCGAAGTATCACAAATTATCAACACTCCTTCAAATCAAACGTCATGTGAGGTAGCAATATTACAACGAAAGAACGAGCTGGACACCGTATGCGGCACTAGGTCAACCAAAGCTAGCAATCATTGGATCAAACTTCACGCTGCCAATCAGTGGATATATGTGATACCCAACGAAATCACAATCGATGTCATATGTGGGTCTAGAATCCAATCTTACACTATCGTAGGTTCCGGTATAGTGGAAATCGAATCCGGCTGCGTGCTCAGAGACTCTGACGTTCAATTAATTGCTGTAGGAACCGCTAGACACAATATCAATAAATTTGCTCAGCAGGCGACGCATTTAATGCATAGGGCCAACAACCTACGGGAATTTAGTGCTGTGGTCAAAAATAAGGCAAACGAGGTGGATCAATTGAATTTACTAACCACACCAGAAACAACCGGATTGGATGATCAGCTAGAATCATTGAAAAATGATGAACAGATTACCTTTTATCGTCAGAGTGCTCATCATACACACCATTACGCAATGATTCACATTCTATTTTGGAGTGCTGTGGTAATAGGAGTCATCTGGGTAGCAAACAAATTAAGAGGAAGATGTATTGTAAACCACCGGCCGCCACCTCCTCTAGAGAGAGCCAACGAAAGCATGGTTTAACAGATGGGTGGCATCAGTAAGGCCCGGGAATATGTTGAATCAATGTCAACATGCGCAATAATACAATATTCCAAGCGGTCGATGACACAGTATCGACACGGGTGGAATATTGTATATTGTTGCAAATTCAACAGGTTTAATGTTTCTTTCTTTTTTATATTGTACTTTTGTTGTATATAATTATTCCAATTTCATGCGTAAGCATTATTTTATGTATAAAACCCGATTTATTGCGGTAATAAAATTAGAATTGAATTATAACGCATAAACAACAGTTAGTTTAATTCTCAGTGAATATTTGGAACTCACCAGTGGCCACCCAAATATTCACATAAACAAACCAAAATCTAGGCAGAGGTCAGATTTTTACAGACATTCATAGTCATATGTAATTGGGGTGAAAAATAATCAAGAAAATTCAATTATCCAAAATCTTCATTGGCCCATTTTTTCATTAACAAAAATTGGATGTATCGTGATGACTCATTATTAAATTTTTGAATCTTTTCGAATACTACTTTATTTTTACACTTTGAGTGTAATCCACACTTTCCATTAACTATTTTTTTAGGGTGATCATATTACCTTCAACTTTTCTTTTCGGCATTTCGGTCAAGAAATAAAGGGTCCACCTTTTGTAGATAGTATATTATAACATTATATTCTAAATGGTCGAAATTAGTATACAATTTCCCACACATATGTGTATAATGAACTCGAAAGGGGTACCAAAATAACCAGGATTTCGTAATATTTTCGAAGGGGTCGGATCCCTGGATCTAGGGACCACCGTGTAATTTCTTTTTAAAATTCCGATTTTTTCATGAGAATTAGTTTAAATGGAGTTAATTGTATTCTCGGATCCGAGGGGTCGGTCCCTTGGAAATATAAGTCATTATTTCTTTATGTATATTTTTTATATAAAGCTACACGCCTAGGACTATTTGAAACAAACTTTACACAAACATTGTTAAATACCTAAGGAAAGTCACTGAGCATTTTTACACCTCCTCCTCCCTCATGGGGAGGGGGAGGGACATGATAACGGGTTCCAAACTTATGAAACAATGTCTAAAACTTCACGGAATGACGTCTGAAAAATATCGTGGTCATAGTTTGAAGGTATGAAGGTATGGTCATAGTTTGATGGTGATGATGATGATAATGGTGGATGTTGGTTGTTTAATGTTTTATGTTGGATGCTGAATGGTGGATGGTGGATGGTACATATTGGATGGTCGATTGTGGGTGATGGATTAACTTCAACGTTTATTTTTTTTACCAAATTTGGATAGTACAAATTATTATTTATTTTTTTTTGTAACTATTGCCAAAGGCTTTATTCTTGAATCTTTCTTTATACGAATCTAACAAGAAGTGTGAAATTCTTAAAAACTATAATTTTTTTTAACTTAAGCCTTAACCTATGTTAATACTTAATATCATTATCCATTGTTATTATAAAATTATTATTAATACCTTTGTGAAGATAGACCAAATTTCTATCCCCAAAAATTGAAATAGTTGCTTAAGGCAATACTATACAAGTTTATGTATGCTATTGCAACATTTAATTAATAATTATAGCAATAAATCTAAATTCGGGTATAAATATTTCCGAATACCAGATAAATTATAAATAAAAATGTTAAGATTTTAATAAAAACAATAAAAAGTTATAAAACGCTTAAATAAACAAAACACAATAACTTTCTAATTTTCAAAAAATATTCTGACAGCGAAAATCAAAAACATCTTTAATATTCCTCCTTCACCAAAATGCAATATTTTTACTTTCAGCCGAGAAAAATGTTTGTGTCATGATAGTTTTTGCTGTCATGCCAGTAAATTTTCGTGGCTGAGAGTAAAAATGTCGAGTTTTTTTGGGCTGAGAGTAAAAAAAATGTCATGATATCAATAATTAGTGTTGCCATCGCATTTTTCGGGGATGGAATTTGGGCTATTTTCACATACATCCGATGTAATACACTAGTCCGGCCATCGAATAGTTTCTGAGTTCATTGGACTACATCTCGAATACTAAACATACAAAAATTCTGAAAAAATTCAAATCAAATACGTTAAATGTTCTTTTATCACCCGGTGTAACCCACTAGTCCGACCACTAGTTTGATCATGAAATACATAACGTAAAATTTCTTAATAACATAATCGGGGATGGGCTAATAATTAATTAATAAATATCATTTATTTGTCTTGGCTCCGAAAATTTTTCTGTTTACATATTATCCTGAAAATTCAATAATTTTACTCTTAGTCTGAGACAAAACTATCACGACACAATCATTTTTCGGGGCTGAGACTCTCAGCCCCGAAAAATGTATGTGTCGTGATAGTTTTAACTGTCATGCCAGTAAACATTTTCGGGGCTGAGAGTCAAAAATGTCATGATATAAGGAGATTTATTGGGCTGAGAGTATAAAATTTCATGACAGCAATAATTGGTGTTACCATCGCATTTTTCGGGGCTTGGTATATCTTCACATACATCATATTGCTCAAAAATGACGATTTTTTTCTTCTGGATTTTTTAACAAGAGATGATTGGTCGAAAAAATGACCGAACGAACACAACCATTAACAGGGGCCCTATTTCTGAATACGAATAAGAACAAAAATTGTACGACTTCGTATGATTGGTATTTTTGAATACGAATTCGTGCAATTGTAAATTTGTAACACGAATTCGTACCTACTTGATGCGTTCACAAATTTAGCTTATTTGACAATACGAATTCGAACAATTTTTGTACGTTCATGAACGAATTTTTGCACGATGAATATTTAGTTAACGATTTCATAGAAAAATTAAAAATTTCTTTCAAAATCAAAGAAAATCTTTTATTTTAAAACGTAAAGATGGCCTTATAATTTGTTTACGCCAATTTAAATGAGAGTATAAATACATATATGAATTTTTCATAGTCAGAGTATTTCGCAAGCACTACAGTTAATGACCGAATATAGAACGGGGTCAAGAGCACTGTTAAAAAGCCCGAGACCATAATCCAAAAATGATATTGAAATATTTAATAACACAATTAATTTATATTTTAAACCTAACCTAATATTAATTTATATTTAAAACCATTATAAAACCAAATATAATGGGGCACTATCACACCACAAGAAATTATTTGGTGGTTGAATTTTATATTCCATCCTAACAATTTTGTCGGTCACACAAAACTACAAAATATTTTGCTTCCACAAAACTCTAATTTTATTTCACTATTTATTTGTAATTATATGTATTACAACTTAAAAGAATCTCCAAATCACAACTGATGTTTATTTGAAAACCTAGAAGAAAAATAATATTATTACATCCATTTGAAGTACAAACCAAAACGTCAAAACTCAAAATAGTGTCCAAGTTGTACAATTTTATTGCAGGTAAAACGATTTAAAATAAATTTCCCTTATAGCAAGGACACACACCAAACAATTACGTATGATCGTATTCAGAAATACCAAAGTATTTTCGTAACGGATATCATTTTCGTATCGAATACATTTTCATATCGTATTCAGGAATAGGGCCCCTGCCTTTAGTGTTAAATTCGATGAAAAAGTGAATGGAATGGCTACTCAACTCAATCGTCTATTGAGAATAGAGTTGAGTTGTTTGAATTTTTCTCTCATCAAAATTAATTGTTGTGAAGGACAAAAGTATTTTCTCGAAACGAAGTAATTTGGGGCGGAACGAGGTTCGGCGGGTCAGCTAGTTATTTATAAATGTTATTTATAAATGTAGGCTTATAGCAGTATTTTGAATTCGAAATAATTTATAAAGATTTAATCAAATTTTTGTAAAGGACACGGGAAAGGTCTATTTCAAATCTTAAGTTTGTGTATCACTTCGTAATTGATTTTGATTTGCATAATTGGGTATACGAGTATGTATTGTGAACAACTTTTTTTGTATTTTGAATTTCGAAAGTTTATTATTCAAGATATTTTTGGAATTGTATGTAGGCAATAAAAATATATCACTATTCGATTTTATATATATACATCAATAAAATAATCTAATTGTATTATAGGACTCTGGACAAAGATACCAAAACATAAACAGAAACTTCTATTTTAAATTAAATTTGAGAACATGTCGAGACTTGAAAAAGTAAATTCAATTTAAATTTTATATGATTTGATTGCCACCAAAAACAATTTTTTTGTTTATGTTCAGGTTTAAGATTCCTAATCCGTATTAGAACAAGTGTTGAGAAATTAAATTTGTAGTGTCATAATTAAATAATTAGGTTTATTATATTAAGGGGATGTATGTAAAGCTAGCACGAAAAACCAGCCCGCCACCTTTTTAATTTTGGTGTGTTTCTTTGCTAAATTAAATACTATCCCGTAACATATATTGAAAATGCAAGTAAAACGAAAATTTTATCCCGAAATATTTTCGAAGTTGTATTAAATAAATAATAATTAATATCGGTAAAAAGGAATAAATAGCACGGTTTTATTTGCTCTATTTAGACTACACATTAAGGTAAAGTATGTAACAACAAACCACTTTACGTGGTAAACTATATGTGACAAAAAATTTTAAATGTGTGCTGTTGTATACAAAAAAATGATTTTTTCTTATTATTTAACTACAGAAGACACGAAACATGTCATCATCATAAGCATACACTGTGTCGAGATTGGTCACAAAGATTTAAAAATTTAAAAATCAAGCAAATCAAGTAATTTGGCCTTATGGTTTCAATATACCTTTGGTTTGATTTGAAAAATCGATTAAACTAATTAATTATTTGTCTAAATCCTAGAAACCACCCCACCGGAAAATTAAGTTTAAAAATTAGGTTCATCTACGACCTAAGCCATACCAAATGTTTATCTTGGGATCATGACTATAAGATCCTGATCTTAAGCAATTTGTCCTTATGGTTTCAATGTTTTTCAATCTTTGTTGAAAATCTCGACATAGTGTATGCATATGATGATTACATGTTTCGTGTCACACATTTAAATTTTTTGTCACATATACATAGTTTACCACATAAGGTGGTTTGTTGTCACATACTTTACGTTAATATGTAGTCTAAATAGAGCAAATAAAACCGTGATATTTATTCCTTTTCACCGATATTAATTATTTTTTATTTAATACAACTTCCAAAATATTTCGGGATCAAATTCTCGTTTTTGCTGCCTTTTCAATAAATTTTTCGGGATAGTATTTGATTTAGCAAAGAAACATACCAAAATTGAAAAAGTGTTTTCGGGCTGCTTTTTCGTGCCATCTTCACATACATATTAAGGGAACCATTATAAATATTGTGGCCTGCCAAAACTGCACAAAAATTCATTTCCCAGTAAACCATTCTTATTATACGTGTTACAAAGGCAAAAAAATTACAAAATAACTTTTCACTTATTAAATTATGCAAGTTTTCTTAAATTCTCTGCTGTACTTTATTCGTTAAACAAAAGGCAAAAATAATAATAACGTTACAAACCATTAAATAAAAAAATTAATTCAATTTTTTTTTTATTACATTAATACAAAATTAAAAAAAATACCGTAACGATATTCTTCAAAATTTTCTTCTTGTTCGGATTCATCCTGGATTCCACCTTTGTTATAAACTTTATGGATTTTTTCATTATGCGAGTATTAATATCATTATCATTATTATTATAAAGTTAAAATTATTTTCATGTTTTGTACGTACATTGTGCATATTAAAAATAAAAAGCATAAAGTTAATTTTTTGACTGTTTTCTATAAATGTTCGGTTGCTTGTCGTTAAGCTCATGGCATCTTGACATTTTTTTTTTTATTTTCAAGAACGTGTGTTTGTTTGTTTGTGTATACAAATACATACATACATATACGTTCAAAGTAGATTTTTGTGTACGTCAAAAAACCTTAAAACAATATAAACATATATACTAAATGTAAATATATATTAAAAATGTTATAAAGTTTACGAAAAGCTTTTCAACGTGCTTTGCTAAAGGGAGGTATTTTTTTCAATTTTACTTTTTTTAATAATTGATTTCAAGGTGTTCTTGCTACAATGTCATATTATACATTATTTGGAACGTAAATTTATTTGGCACTTACAATTTACTGAGAATTTACGTAATTCAAGTTTTATTAATTAAAAGAAAATACTTAGAATTCACAATTTCTGTACACGTTACACACGTGCATATTGCAAATGCTTTTTACTGGAAAATAATTAATCGAATACACTTAAAACACCGTACAAAGTGCTTTGCAATATTTAGGTAGCGTAAGACAATAAGACTGCCATACATATCAAAGAAATAAGGTGATTACATAATATGCTTGTGAAGTTAAATACAAGTTTAAAATAAAAGCTTAATTCTTGAAAATAATATTGTTTTTTTAACCTTTCAAATATCATTGATCCTTTGTTAATTGCCTAATGTTTTTTTTATGAAGACATTGAATAACTGTGACATTTGTAATCCGATTGACTTGATTAGACAAGTTTTTGAAACGTCAAATCAGTACAATTTTAATCATGAATCGCTTCACACCAAAACAACGCGCTGAAAATCGATGTTGGCACCGCCTAACAACATTATTCGTCGTTTGGAGTCAAATTTTGTTCAGCACGGGACAATGAGAGATCGTCAACATGCCGTTCGTCAACCATCAAGACATTCCAATGAAATGGTTGAAGCGGTCAGAGAGAGCGTTGCCCAGAACCCAAATGTGCTGTATCGCGTCAGTGGAATCGCTTTGCGGCGCATTTGCGTAAAAAAGGTCTTGATGGTTACTGGTTTCAAGAAGACTGTGCGACATGCCACACAGAAAATCAAACAATTCAGTTTCTGCAACGAAAATTCCCTGAACGTCTGATGTCAAAAGGAGGCGACATCAGCTAGCCACACAGATCTCTTCCTAAATGCTCGAAAAGGTAATGGAAAACGAACTAAAAAGGTCATATCTTGCATTGGCCAATTAAGGCGGCTGCTTAATTGATGTATTCAAAAACTTTTGTTTTTTTTTTCAAAGTTATTCAATTTTTACATACCTTATTATTACAGTAGACTTGCGATAACGTGAACAAAATAAAACCAAGCAAACTTACGTTTACGAGATTGTTCACGTTTGCGGGTGCTGATATTTTTCATATGAAATTTGGATGTACAAGTTTACAGTGGATTTGTTTTGATAAAATTTATATTACACAGTACATCACAATACAAAATTCAGTTCGTGGATGTGTGGTGTGATCGTACATTTTTAGCTTTTCCAATCACCAATGGTCGTAATTTATGGAGTCCATTTGCATTAGTACATGCTAAAAAAGCAATGCTTTATTATTTTTCTTTTTTCCTTACTCTAATGAAGAAAGACAGGCCTTTTCTGGTAAAAGCTTCCAGTACAAGCCTGTTACATCTGCATTATAAATTTGGTTTACAGACAGACCAAGTTCAATTATTTTGGAATTCAATTTTATTTTAAACGGCTCCACAAGTTCAGGTTGAGAGGACAACTTCTCTCCAGTAATTTTACTGTTTAAGTTGCCACTTACAAGGGTTACTTTTCGTGCTGGCGGAGAAACCAACGATATAATACTTTCTTCAATTTAAGATATCCTGACAGTTTAAGGGTTCTTCTCTTACCTGGTCCCATAAAGTTGTTGTTCACGCCGTTTAAAATTTCATCACTTTTTTGGTTAAATGCAAAAATAGTTAGCGGCATTATATTTTCTGGATAAATTTGTAACACTTGCACCTTTGCGAAATTGTTCAATTCACATTTTTTCCTTTAGTGTTAAAACTGTTAATTTTTTTACCCATTTTTTAATTAAAAACTATTATTCACAGAGCAAATAAAACTTTTATAAAACACACTAGGTTATCGCACAAAGTATTAAATAACAAATTGGGAATTCCTGCATTGCATTTTCAACTTTATTAGATTCAAAATATGCAAAAAAAAAAATAAATAAATTGGAAATCCCCGAATCATGCGAGAGGGCATGTAGGCATGCGAGAGTATAGCAAATTTAATTCACGTTATCGATCTTTCTAATTGTTCACGTTTCCGAACTATAAAATCCATCGGCCAATAGGTCCTGAGCCTGACACAAGAAGCCACATCCAATAAATTAATATGATTTTTAGAAAGTTCCAACCTTCAAACGATATTTCTCAAAATTTTATAATAATTCAACAATTATAGTTTACAAGTTGTAGTTGTGTAGCGTCTCTACTGCTTTTGCTATTTTCAAACTGAGTTTGAACATGGCCGTACAAACAGCGATGTTGCTGAACGTTCTGGTCGCCCGAATTCATTACTTATTCCAGAAAAGACAAAAAAACTTCATAAAATCATTTTGGAAGACCGTAAAGTGAAGTTGCATAAGATAGCTGATACCTTAAAGATATCATAGGCAGTGTATACTTGCGGGATGCACAAGATATTTTGTTCGCCGACTATATTGGGAAAGAAAAGACTATCAACAGTGAAGGGTATATGGCATTAATGGCACGCTTCAAGGAAGTAGTTGCGAGAAAACGGCCTCAAATGCAAAATAAAAAAGTGCTATTTTACCAAGGCAATGCATCGTGTCACACGTCGTCTATCAATCCTATACAACATTAAGGCGGTATGGTACTCAGAAAAATCCTATTAAAGTTAGCCGAAAGTTTCCAGCCGGAAGAATATAATGCAGATAGTGTCTTTGCTATCCCAGCCAAAAAAATTAATTATAGCCGAAAGATAACCTTACTGAAGTTAGCAGAAAATTCACCCGAAATCTGAATTAAAATGTACTAGTAAATTCTTAATGTTATGTTATTATGTCTATTAAATTTCAAATATACTATATGAAAATATTGTATATGAAAATTCGTGAAATTCATGTAAGCGTATTACAAGTTAAAAGTGAAAGCGTGTAAGCGTACTACAATAAGGCAATAACCATCCCTGTAAAATTTCAGTTCAATGTTTATGTGAGATCATATAGATATATTTACCCGAAAATCCACAACCATATCTGAAATCTCTTTTTCTCATGAAATTATCCACATTCAAAAATTCGTGTAGCCCGCATTATTCATTTGTCGTGTAAGCGGGATATATTATTAGGACTTGGGCCTACAAATAGAACATCTGTGCCAAGTTTGAGGCCAAAGTTTATGTGGGATCATAGTTAGATATCCATAGTTAGATAGACATGGTTGAGGTTTCTCGGATATCTAGCTATGATCCCACATAAACTTTGGCCTCAAACTTGGCACAGATATTCTATTTTTAGGCCTGAGCCTAGAATTTTTACTCGCTTACACGACATATGAATTGTATGAGCTTCGCGGATTCTCGTAAGCACGTTATAACATATAATTTTACAAAATTTTTAATTATCATATGACTTAGTAGCTTTTAATTAATTAGGATAATTAATTAATTAGCAGAACCGATTTGAATATGATTTAAAAATTTGTTAAAATATTTAGTTTATTTATTTAAAATATCTTTTTGTTTTCGTTCCCTGTATAATTTTATCGGTAATGCAGTTTTATAGTGAATTTTCTTCCGAAATGTCGGTAGTGCAGTTTTTATATTATCATTGGTCCCCTCATTATATGTCGATAAAGTAGTTTTTCTGTCGAAATTTCGACTAAAATGTATATTATTATGAATTCCCCTCTCAATGCGCCGATAAAGTAGTTTTTTCTGATGAAATTTTGGCCGAAATGTCGATAATGCAGTTTTTCTGTCCAATTTTCTGCTAACTTCAGTAGTATCGAAAGATACATTACTTGATATACCTAGTTCTATAATATTTATAATATGTGTATTGGTTAGGTCATAATCCTATTCCCAAAAATTTAGGGCAATTTCGAAGGGGATGGGAGGGGAGGGGGCGGAATTTGGTATAATGTTCCAGGAAGTCCGAAATTTACCAAATTAAATTAATGAAATGTTGTGTAACTTTTGTGTAACCCACTTTACCATCGATCCCACTACGTTTGTTCGAAAGGTTATAGGTCAATACAGCCTCCTTAACACAGTCATCAACTGTGTTAAGGAGGCTGTTTTCGGTGATATAAATACGAATTTCACTTTGTCTGATATCTCATTGATGTAAATCGGATGCCCGGGAGGATTATCGAGCAGCATTAAGGCTTTAAAGATTAAGTTTTCCTTTCGCTTGAATTTACACCATGTGCGTTACCCGCAAGTGGTAGGGTAAGCGGTTGTTTAGAAACGTTATAAACTTGACCCGAGTTTTCAGTCCTTGAAACAAAAGTTCTAGTTGGTAACCTATTTGGCGTTGTTGCCTCAGTTCAACATTGAACCGTTTCGTTCGCCTTTAAAGCGCGCAGCACCAACAAAATCTGCACTACCAGATTCTCCTTTTAAGGAAATGATGTGAAGGTATGCCCGGGCTTTGAATCGTTGAAACCATCCCAGCACAACGTTTCTTTAATTTTGTAGCCAAATCATCATATTAAGTTTCAGCTTTCGGGTTAATGTTCTAGAGGTTCTCTACCTGTACTTGATGATGCATTCGAAGCAGCTTGAATTTTTTCATTGTCGCGTTCACAAATAGTTCGCATAGTTTACGGGCCTAAATTAAGTGTTTTTCCAAAAAAAAGCCAATTTTTTATCAATACGAAATTGTTTGCACGTTTAATTTCATTTCGAAATTGATTTTCCTTTTTGTCACTCCACAATTTACAGTTTTCTGGGGTTTATCCATTATAACTTCAAAATTTGTCATAAACACAAATCACAATTCACCTAATTAAATGTACAGAAACACGCTTGCTAAAACAAGCAAACAACTTTTGATGCAGTAGTAACGGGTGATCCATTTAGAGGTACCTGTTTCAGTAGGGAGTAGTCACCACTGTTTAAATTGATTTTTTTATCTTATTTTCGATTTTTGGAAAAATCACTTTGGACGGCAGTCCAAACGAGTGACGAAAGCACCTACTGTGCTGGAAGTCGAACGAAGTATATTATACAGCAAGTTTCGAACTTTTTCCCTTTGAGGCCGCCAGGATCATGTTATATACCATTGGAAAGGCCTTGAAAAATAAACCTAAATAATGTATAAAAACATGAATTTCTACCAACATTGAGTGGAGATATGACCTTCCGAAAATTGCCCCAAAAAATCAGTTTTTCGGGTATAACTGCCCCAAAATAGGCCCAATTATTTTCTAACTGGCAAATTATGATTGTAGACGTCAATACTAATTCAACGACACCTCAAACGTCCAAAACGAATGATTTTGGCCAAAGTTATGACAATTTTAAATTTTTCTATGACGTCACCAAATAATCTTGCTTTGGTATATATGTTTGTTTGTCCGTACCTCTTTTATTTGATCTCATATTTTCAGGGGTTGTAGTACTTAAAAAACTAAGCAACTTTTGTTCTACAACTTTTTGATTTGGCCGCCATGTTGGCCGCGCCCGGCCGCTGAACGGCCATTTTTGGCCATTTTGCCACGTCCACAGTGCTGAATCTATTCGACATACCCTAGACATATGCATATCGTTGGAAAGGTATTGACGCCAGCTATCAAATAGCAAAAAAAAGAATTCAAAAAATTTGGTTGGAGGGTCATTTTGGCCAAAAAACTGAAAAATGCGAAATCGGCCGGCCACATTCGGCCAAATTGCTAAAAAATGAGCCCAAGACTTTTGGTTCATATTTTCAGGATTATTAGCCACAAATCTCACCTACAATATGACATCAACCGTTTGTCCCAGAAAACTCGTATATTTTAGATATTGACCTCCATAACTTAAAAGCCACCTTAATTTTTTGCAAAATTTCATTTTTTGGCTCAAATGCACCCTAATATCGGTCCATAATGATAGTGAATCAACGTATTATAATGAAACAAATATAAATACATCATATTATTATCATTGCTAAGAGAATTTTTACCAGTGACTCTTTTTTCATAACAAAAAAAATGAAAAAACTGACAAATTGATGTGATCGAAAAAATCACCAAAAACATTGAACAATCTCCTTGCATAAAATCGATACTTTTTTAATCTTTATGATGGTTTCTTTAAAAAAATAGATCTTACCACTCCTCCCATGCAAGAAACATGCAAAAAAATTGTTGAATTATCCCGGATTTTATCCGTCGTATGAATATGACTTAAGGCACACTAACACGTAGCGGCCACTTGTGTGCTATCGAGTGTGTGTATGAACTATTTTGACTGACAACAATAAAACAAATCGCAATTCAATTCATCTTCAATTTGCCCGTGCCAAAATCATTGATATCAAATAAAAAACCTCTTAACGAGGTAAATGTTCGAGTGACGAAAGCCGAATTCAATTCACAAAATTTCTGATATCAAATTTGTGCCGAAAAAAACAATTGCATTCGATTTGTCAACGATTTTTTCGGAATGTTAGTGCATTCGGCGCGTTTGTTTACATTTTGCTTTCTAGCTGTCAAGAATAACGATTGCTAACGATTTTTCGGAATGTTACATTTTACGAAAAAAACGCAACATGATTTTTTTTCTTTAATGGTTCTATTTCATTTTGCTGAGAATGTGACTGTGCTGAGAAAGAAGAGAAGTAAAATTTACATTACAGCAACTGAGATACCACATTTCTATTTTATGGTATAAAAAGTTGGGAAAATTTTGACATCAACAAAAACTAATCTATAAATTAAATTGAAAAATATGAAAAATCTTTATTTTAAATATTTTACAAGTAATTTATATCCCAAAAATTACTAAAAAAATGAATATTATTTTCGCGATGAAAGAAAAAAGTATTTTCCAGTATCTTTTACTGAAAAAATTGTTTCACTGTGGAATTCACGCTTAATGCTTTAGTTCCATGGATAAAATTTGCTGACACCAATTTTTTTGCTGATAATATGCAAAAAAAAATTTCCATAAGAGTGACAAAGAAAAGTAATATTGTTTATTTCATTTTATTGAAAAATTTTATGGTTTTACATTTTGGCATAACCTAAAAATGTCAATAAAATTTTTAATTTGTACATTTTCGTACAATTCGATTTGTTTTGATATGTTTTAATTTTTATATCTGTACCACAAAAAACCACTAACGTTAACAAATTTCAACACGATAAAAAAAAATTAAATCATCATTTGACTATAAAAATGGCGAATGACTTATTTTGTATGAGTGTGAGAAAAATTTCATATCTTTACATACATTTTTTGTAGATGTGTAAAAAATGCTGCCATAAAAAATACTTCAATTTACATTTCTTATAGCAGTATTATGGCAGCAAAGTACCACCATCACAACTATTCTCTTAGTAAAATTTTACTGACAACATTTTTTGTTTCGTACACAACCAAGTAAAATCTATATTTTTTTCTCGCTTTTATTTTTGCTGACAGCAGATTATTTCCATGGAATAGGCCCATAAGTCTTGCAATATAAAAATGGTAAAGTTTTTAACTAACAACAATCTCGTTTTACCTTATAGTTTACTATATATTTTGGCCTTCAAGCTGTTGGGTTTAATCTCACTCATTTTGGCCAAAATGAATTTTCGTCTCCAATCACTATGTGGTCCAAAGGATTAGCAATTTGTACAAGCAAAATTAATTTATGGTCGTAACAATTTATTAAACAAGTTATTTTGTGCCGCCAGTAAATTTTGAACAAGTTATACCAATCTTGGTAACATTCTGTGCCCTATTTCACCGACTCATATGATGGTGAATTTTGCCAAGAAGACGTAATACCAGGAGCAACCAGTAAAATAATGCCACTCACCTTTGATGAATTAATTCTGATTGCACACGCAATCGAGGCCACAGTAAGACATTTATTAATAAATTTGCACTGAAAGGACCAGAACTTATTTTTTCTTTGGTGATTTTATTTTGTACTCTCTGGATGTGCAAATATCATTATTTAAACAGGTATCGCACAATGGAAATCTAGGTATATAGTATATAGTTTGACCAAAACCAAATTTTATAGTGCTACAGTATTCGCGTACTCGTTACATGGCAGCATGAGTGGTTGCATCCCTTGTTGACTCGAAAGTATCCGTGCGATTAAAATGTGATATCGACGAATTTTTCATTGACATCATCGGAACATTTATCACAACCGAAATCATCAACTGGTTTTTTGATTAGTAAGCATCTTTTTTAAATTTTCGGGAGTTTTGTTCTAATTTTAGAAAATTGTGTCATCATGTATTCAAACGTGCTGACGCACCGCGAGCACAAAAAATTTATAAAACTACCATAAAAATATAAACCAATAAAAGTTTGCTGAGAGTGGGGGAATTTTTTTTTCAGTTTAGTTGCCATACAAAATATTTTGATATTTTTTATTTATAATTATGGCAACCAAACAAAAATAAAAATAAAAAAATCTGATGTAAAAGTCACACACGTAGAGTATTTTAATTTTTATCTCATTCTAGTTTTCTGCAAAATAAAATGCTGTTGTGGTGGAATAGATTCGTAAGGCTGTGTGGTACTCAAATTCTCGAAAACGCGTGTTTAGTAAAAATCAGTTTTTGACCATAAAATATTACCAATTGAGCTATTCTTTCAATACATGATTATCCAAATAAAACATTTAGTTTGTCTATGGTTAGGGGTGGTTAACCTTTATTGTTTTTTCCTTTCCTCTAAACAGCGAAAAATGTTTGCATCAAGGTGTTAAACATAAAATCCAAATAAAAGTTTACATTTAAATTTAGCCTAAAATTCGAATTAGGCCAATTTGAGTATACCATACATCCTTAAAAGAAACTCATTTATTCGAAATGAAATCGTCCGCACAATAATAAACCCGTTATTTTAACTAAAGGGAAAAATGGGCTAGAATAATTATATTTTCCGCCATTATTCGAATACCCCAAATAGAACATCGTCGGATAATACAAAAATTAGAGCAAAATGTTTTTGTTTATTTTTTTACATTTTCTATAAATATAATACCCCGACCAACTGTGATTATAAAAACCACAAGAGGATCCAATGGTATTTTCGTTTGGTATTCCTTTTATTCTTAACCATCGCCAGATTCAACATAAATTTAAATTTTTTACTTTAATTTGAAAGTAAATTGAAAATAATTTTTTTTTTGCTTTCTACAGCCTACATACAAAATATACTTTACCTAGATAGCTATATATGTATATATATTTAACTTACCTAGACTTATTCTCCAAACACAACAAAACTAAGAGGAAAACAAACGAACGAAATGAATGATTATAATTTATATCGTTTTAGGAAAAAAAAGTATTTTCCAACTTTTCACAAAACAAAATCTAACTTAACTAAGAAAAAAAAATTAGTTTTTCCGAAACATTAACGAGTACCACAGCGTATTTCATTTCCAAACAAAACTACTTTATACTATTTAAAGTGTCTTTGAAGAGCTTTCTTTATGTTCAGAAGCACATCACTGCAAACGATACAGAGTAGTTTTCCAACCTCTACATTTTATTCATTTAAAAATTAGTTTTAAATTGGCTTTGTACTCAACCTATACAAAATGATTGTTGTAGCATTTTTGGAACAAAAAACATGAAAAGTTAACAATTTTTGAAAAGAAATTTTTTCTAACAAATTAGCAAAGTTTGGTTAGTTATGTTATACGTATACTCGTGTTGTGTAGACGAGAATAGAAAAAATTGCATTTTATCTACCATTTGAAATTTTTAATAATAGAAAAGTTTATAATGCGATAGATAGTAGATTTTAAAAATATAATTTTCTATTGGCATATGTGTGCGGTTTCGATATGAGAATTCAATTAAATTTTTAAAACTTATATGTATAAATTAGAAATTAAATTCATTTATTATTATATCGTCTTGTTTGGCTTTATCTCGCCCAAAATTCAATGAACAGGAACTTTTATTGAGAGGGGTTAAGGAAAAAAAATAATAATTAATGACCTGTCACATTTTTTTTAATTGAGAATACTTATGCATAGAATTATCGACAAAAAAGTTTAAACCGAATACAAATAAAACAAAAGGTTTTGATTTGTAATACAATTTAAAAGTTTAGGGACAACTATTTTGTTTGGCCTAGTTTTTTCATCGAAAACTTTCAAAACCCGTTAATGTTGACAACGGAATTTAAGCCTGTTGATGGGGCACATTTTCGATCAGCTAGCAAGCAAGCAATATGCTAGCTCAAAACCTGGCTACTCAAACAATTTTACCAGGCAAATTTGAATTTGAATTTAATTTTTTTATGTTCTTTTTTTTGTTTTTTTGCGATTGCACAGTAAACTTTGCGGCTAGTGTACTGTGCAATCGCAAAAATAAACAAAAAACGTATACAAAAATTAATTCAAATTCAAATTTGCTTGGTAAAATTGATTGAGTAGCCAGGTTTTGAGCTAGCATATTGCTTGCTTGCTAGCTGATCGAAAATGTGCCCCATCAACAGGCTTAAATTCCGCGCTAGCATATTGCTTGCTTGCTAGCTGATCGAGAATGTGCCCCAATATCTATGAAACTAGTCCTGTGTTTCATCCAAGAAAAATAAAAAATGTCATCAGACAACACTGAAACTGCAATATTAAAATGAGATATTAAAATATTAAAATAAGAGCTTTAAATAGAAGGGAAGCTTTTATTGAGGTACTATAAGAAACCATGGCAATTCTAAAATTTCTGAACATAAATTTATGAATAAAAAATTAAAAATGTCATCTTAATTTTAATTGTATATTTAATATTCAACAAAAACCAGTTTGAAGTTTTAATCAATTATCAAAAGTGTAGCTACACAAAAAATCATTTTTCAAAAGTGTACTTACACATTTTACTTACGTAAAATATTGACCATCATAGTTGCTGCACACTGCACAACAATAATAGAAAAATGTCACAATTTTTCCAAACTTTTGTTTTTTTTCAATCCAATTCGCTCCATAATCTATTGAACGAGGCAGTATACATTAAAAATTGTTAACTTTTCTAAACAAACATTAGATTTTAAAATATTCAAATTTTTCTCGCTATTGCTTTCTAAATTTTCAGCTCGTATACATAGCGACATCGTTTAGTAATTGCGAAAAGCTTTATTAAATAACTATATTCTTATTTTATGAAGCTCTGTTGTGTTAATACTATACAGGATGAAACAATATAGCCTACAAATTTGTTGCGATGAAAAATCAAATTTTTAGCAACTAACGAAAAACTAGTTTTCGAAGTTTGTTCATCAACGTTGAAATAGAATCCAAAAAACACAACACCCATATTGCTACTTTTATGTGTGACTTTTATGAAAAATAATGCTGAAATTTTTGGGAGAACACTCTATACTAATTTCTTATTTTCTTTACATACACGTATAAACAAATTCTTGTTTCTACAAAAAAAAAAAAAATGTGTGTTAAGTGGCAACCGGTCAGGAAATCAGCCAGGAATAAAACCTTAATAAAAAAAACAAGTATGCGATAAATGGCATTTCATTGTTATTACCCGGCAAAACTTAATTTTTATGTAGGTTAGGTTAGAGTGGCTGCTATCGCACACTTAGGCCAATAATTGCTCATTGTGAAACCACAGGATCCAATCTTCTTACTCCCGATGAAACTGTTCAGAGCTACTTATGTAGCGTAAAATATCTCGCACTTCGAACAGAAACGCTGTCCATATCGTACACACCAAAGTACTTATGTCTTTTGTATGCCAGTGCCGCACACGAGTACAGGAAGTCTAAAGTCTCTTCCTCCTCTTCGTCCATACAACTTGTTACAGGCTGGCTACTGCCATCCTGCAGATTTCACTAACATCCCGAAGAGGCCTCACACGGTGATTTTTGCCGGCTATAACACAGGGAGAAATGCGCGTAGGTCGTGGGGTTTGAGGCTTGCGGTTATTCTGGCTTACACCGCACCGTGATTACAGAGTTTTTTAAAAAAATAAAAAAAAAACGCAAATAATAATAATAATACCCGAGTTCCGCCGAAATTTGTCGGCCGGAACCTGAGGAACGAACAACAAAAAAATAAAAGAAAAATTATAACGAAAGCGAGGTGCACCAGTGCGCGCATCCGTCCGAACTCACACGGTGGTAAACACTGGTTTCGAATCCGGATGCGGGCACTAAGGGTTGCACACCCTACGCCGACACAGAATGGGAATTCCCCCCTCATCATACCCAACCGAAGAAAATTAAGTATTAATTTTTTTAGGTTATTAATAAAAAAAATAAAAAAAAATACAAAGAAAAGGAAACGAACACTTCACACAAAAAAACAACCACTTCCCACAAGGAACAAAGGGAGAGAACGAGACCAATACGCAACGAGCGCGCGACCGTTATCCGGCGCTCGATTAAAAAAATTATATATATAGGTAAAAAAAAGTTAGAAAAATAAAAATTTAAAATTAACAAAAAAAAAAAAAAGAAATCGTACCTTAAAATTTTTTTTTTTTTAAAATAAAAATAAAATATTATGTTGCGGCCTTGCGCGGCCGTCATGCCGCAGGTGGTGCCACACCCGGACCGTTGCGACTTTATATGCCGTTACCCCACCGGTGCGGCCTTGGTGTCGTCGTTGGGCGACTCCCCGCCTTTGCACTTGAGCGCTTGCCTGATTGGGCACTATGTTGCGGGGCCTCTCCCCGATACCAAAAAGATTGGGCGTTGCCTTGCCGAAACCGCAAAATGTTGAAGTGGCCTCAACTGACCACCGGTTATATTTGCGGTGTCCGTTCAGAAAAATGTGCAAAAATTATTGGGCGTTGGCTCGCCAAAATTTCGCACAGTAATATTGAGTAGCCTCACTTGGCCACGGTAAATATAAATGGTTGTTCGGTTTCCCGCCGTTGGATAATGCGGTATCCGGCAAAACAGATGTACACGTCGACAATACCGCCCGTAAGAGTAGTCGATCTCGTTGTTGCTATTGCCTTTATGTAGTAATACGTAATGCGTTTTGGTAATCAATCAGGTTACATAACAGAACCTCAATCTACTTTATGGCCTTAATCACTACGATATTCCGCGCACAATAACCATACACATTGTAACGATTTCGAATGTCATCGTTACAAGTTTCTGAATTATTTTTGAATTTATATGTAAACCGCCTGAAGTACGTTTTGTGTATGTCAGCAAACTTTCATTTAAAATATCCCTAAATGTTGACTCCGATATTGTGATGTGCGAATCGGTAATTGAAAGTTATCGTCAAAGGAAAATATCGATCGATCGATAATTTAAGTCAGTTGATTGTGAAATTTAAGTCAGTTGATTTTGAAAAAATATCGAGTGGTCGATAAAGCAGTTGAAATGATGACTTAGCAAAAATAGATTTTTCGGTTTTTTTTTCGCGATTTTTTTTTTTTGCGAGGATGAAAAAGAAAAAAAAATTTTGGTTTTGGGAGGTCAGTTTGAGTTTGGCGATCATTTCGGGCGTGCGTAATAAAATTGAAAATTAAAGAATAATTTTGTACAAAAGCTATAATTCTTTTTAAGTTAAGTTTTAACTTTGATTGAGTGAGAAGTACCGAAAATTTAATATAGAATAAAGTAAACTGTATGTTATCATTATGTTGATAAAATAAAAAACCGTGTAATAAAGTAAATCGATTTATAGTGTGAACTATATACTTGTTTAAGTAAAAGGAACTTGTTAGTGAAGAGTGATTGATAATGGACGATGTATGAAAAGAAAGTGGCCATAAACATTTATTTTATTAGTGTATAGACAATTTTTTTTTGGTGTAATTTGATTAATGGTGTAATGTACAATAACAACAAAAATAGAGGAAAAAATAAACGAAAAAGAAATTGATATTTAATTTTAAGAGCAGGCCCAAGCCAAGGTTAATAAACAATAATTCTTAATTTAAATATTCGTGAGTATAAGATGTGATATTTGCGAAAAAGTTAAAGTGTGCCGAAGGTGATTGGATAAGCCGAAGCTACCGAAAAAAAGAAGAATTATAAATTACATAGTACGAGCATAAGCTAATATGGAAAGATAATAAAATTCTAGTTATAATTATAGAGTAATATAAATTTAAAAAAAAATATCGCAACAGTTAATAATATTAACAGACATTTTAAGCCGGAAATTATAATAATGATAATGTATAATAATAATAATTTATAATAATTTATAATAATAATAATAATAATAATAATGATAATAATATTAATAATTATTATTAATCAAATGAAAATATCCTGAAAGGGATTTCTTTTTACCATTCATCTATACTTAAAATCGAGCTTCAACATCATTCAACACGTCATCAATTTTGGATTCGACGCATCAAGCTCAACGACAACTATCAACTCAACACCGTAAGAATTTTATGTATAATTTTTTTTCATTACACAAAAACAAAATATTTTTTTTTATTTTTAATGATTCATTGGTATTTAATTTGGTGGCGGGTAGTTAAAACTTTTAATATAAGTTAGTTAGGATGGTAGATATAGCTATGTAGGTAGTTTTTATAATCTGTCGGAATTTCTCACAATTGTATTTTATTTTCATTTTTTTTTATTGCCATAATAAATTTTATGAATACTTTAGTTAAAATTCAATATTTTATGTCGTTATTAATTCGCACAGAAAAAATGAGATCAATGTAAAATAGTAAATTGAGGATGAACTAGGGTGAGTGTCAAGGTCGGTATGTCGGTATATAGGTAATTAGTATTTCCTAATAGCGGTTAACCCTGGCCTACTCATACTCTTATACCCACCCCACTCCCCTGACGCTTAGCCGCGCAACAACCGCTTGAGTCCCTGAGTAGGTCAAATCTATAGCAAGCATGGTGTGGACAGTATTTTTTTCCCCTGTTTCTTTATTTTACTAGAATTTCCATTTTATTATTTGTATTTGTATTTTTATTTATTTTTTTTTTTTTGTTTCAATTAAATTTTTTTTTTATACGATACACTCCAAATCATGCTAAACGCTACAGTGGCGCCCAAAACTAAAACGGCTTTTTATTTAATTTTTTTTTTTTCTCTTTCCTTTTATCAATTATTCCATTTAATTTTTTTTATGCTTCTATATTCTGTCTAAAATCTGAAATTTTTTTGTTGATATAGACGTTCAATATAGATGTTAAATTTTTTTTTTTCTTTTCATAACATTATTAAATTTTTCTAATTCCGTTAATGTAAAATTGCTTTGTCAAATCAGAAATGATATGTTTCCGCCATTGGTGTTGATTTTTACTATCTTTTCTGGTTTTCGAAATCAATTTCAATTAACAGTTGTCGTATTACTTCGGATTTGATACATTTTCCTCTGCAAAGAGTTTGATTTGTAGTCCCAGGTGATTCGGTTACCTAATTTAATTTATCAGTTAATTTGATTGCAATTGATCCGTTACATCGTATCCGGTTATAAACACTGTTTGAATTACTGGCGGGTTTATTGTAATTCATTAATTCTTCCACCATTCCGATCCCTTTCCTTTCAATGCTAATTACCTATACTAATTACGAAAACTAAGTAACAGATTTTATTATTTATAAATCTACGGCACTCATTCTAGTTCATCCTCTTCGATTCGAATTATTTTGCAAATTATCGTTATATATATATATATACATACCGTAATCTTCATAATTATAAATTTTTTTTTATTTTTTTTAATTGGTTTTTTTTTAATTCCATATTTAAAGATTTTTGAATTATTTTCTTGGGACCGAATTATCCAGCAAAGCGTATTTTTTTTTATAAGCATATTGTTGTTATAATTTAACAATTTCTGAATTTGTTAATTACATATATCATATTTTTGGCAAGTCACAATATCGAGCTTTATCATTACTATTCTCGATTTTTTTTTCTTCGTTCAATTCAATTTGAGATCGATTGAAATTTACTTTGTATGTTACCCATTCAATTATCATTCAATACACAATATCGTATAGTAGTATTCGCAATTCGGATCAACAATTAGGATTTGATTTTTTTTATTAATTAGATTTGTATCCCAATTTGACATTATCATTTAAATAATTTTGATAGATTTTTCTTCTCGTTCAGACCTTTGGCATTCATAATCATAAATTATTTCTACGAATAGAAATATCGCATTTTTTTTGATTAGTTTTATCTTTGTATTTTTTCGGTGAAATTTAATTTTTTTTTAAAATGAATGTGTTTTTGTTAAATCGTGGTGAATTCGAAATCGAATGTGAAGTGCGTAAAATTGCAGTCTGTGAGGAGTCCGCAATTCAAACGTTACAAAACCAAGTGATCGCAGAAGAAGAAGGGAAAAAAGAAGCACCCTCTAAGATGCACGAAAGCGCGAGTAAACGACCTGACTTGGAAATTAATAAATGCTGCCTGAAATTAGAAACGCTAAAGCAGGAAATTAACTCTCTCCGTAATTTAGAAACTGACCAACAAGTACAGTCTGCCCGTACGGTCGAGTCTAAACTTCTCCATGTAGCAAGCCGGTTAAGACGTGCTACTAGTTCTCCAACGTATGCCGGACCAGCTAGAAATGCATTGCAACCATGTGAGACATTAATAAGCACACTACAAAACTTCCTTAATAACCAGGATAAGCTGGATGAATCTATTGATACGGCCAACTCAATTCGAATAGAAATGTTTCAGAACGATGATGATAATCTGGAAATACCTCCTAGGACGGGACACCCTACTGAGACACACCGTGCAGAGCGATCTCCCGAAATGGAGTGTATGATGAACCAAATCCGTCAGTTATCCGAACAGGTATTGTCCCTGACCAAAGAGTGCCACGATTTGAAGCGTAACGCAAAAGAACCATTGCCGGAGCCATTTACCAAAACACAAGCCCAAAATAGTCAAAACCCTATGTTATACTCGGTAATGCAACCAACCCAGTTACCATTCGCAAACGAGATGTATAAACCAGCAATTACTTTGCCACAAATGTCGGCAACCGTCGCAGGTACCTCTCAAAATTGGCAGTACGGTGGGCCTCCTCCAATAAAGCAACCTACCGCCAACTATAATCATATGGTTAATATGCCTTACATACCTCAATTAAATATTCCTCATTCGTCTCAGAATAATGTTGCTCAAATTGGGAATAATTATTATACACAGCCTAATCCAACACAAGTTAAATATGCGCCAGATTCACGTGGTTTGTCGCGAAGTGGTTTATCTTTTGATGGATCACCAACGGGCATTCCCATTAATTTGTTTCTATTCCAATTAGAAACATTAGCATCATCTATGCATTTAACGAACGAGCAACTTTTGACTGAGGTTAGCTTTGTTTTAAAAGGAGTCGCATCGAACTGGTATTGGAGGTATCGGCAACAAAACCCTCAAGCGAATTGGCATGAAGTTCGGCATACCATGGTAGAACGCTTTCAAACTAGACGACCAGACATCGACATTGAAAATAAAATTGAGTCTAGAAAGCAATTTCCTAAAGAGTCTTTTCTGGAATTTTATGAACAAGTGTGTAGTCTAACTTTTCAATTAAGTACTCCCTACTCTGACAAACAGCTCATCAAGGTGCTTATGAAAAATATGAGACCAGGTTTGCGTTATCAATTAACAGATCGTCATTTTGATTCTCTCGGCGATTTGTTAAGTAGTTGTATGAGTTGGGAGAATACTTGGTCTGAATTAAAAATAGATCCCGATGGCTTTCCCTTTAAGCGAGTCACATTCCAAGATTTTGACAAGGTTATTCCGCAAAGGCGTAGCATACATTCCTTAGAATTGGACCCCAGCGCAAATTATGATAATTTGATGAACACGCAACTAGACACAAACAGTCCTGGGAACTTTCAATATTGTATGCCTCCACAAGTTAATGCGATCCAGAGGACAAATTTGCACTCATCACAACCACCAGAAAGACCTCTGATAACCCGCCCACAATTCGATTCCAATTCCCCTCACCGAAACAATACATACATAATCTGCTATAACTGCGACGATATAGGTCATGCATTTAGTGATTGTCCAAAGCCACCTACTGGTTGGTTTTGCTACAAGTGTGGACTAAAAGACACAACATCCCCAAAATGTCCACGTTGTTCGGAAAACGGTGCACGGGGCCAGTGGAGGTCTGGGAACCAGGGTCCCCCGAGACATTATCAACCCAGTTCTCAGCAGCAGAATGCATCGGCGAATACAGATCCTTCCTTAAACAACCTTGGGAGGATGAACAATTCGAGGTAAACTCAGAAGCTTCCAATAGCTCCTTTCATTCTGCTGAACCATATCCTAACCGAAACACACTTGTTCAGCAGTATCAACATTCTAGTGATAATTGTGGTACACGGTGCTCTTCTTCCATTAAGGTACCCAATTTAGAAATTTCCTCTGAATGTTTACAAGATTCTGCAGAAAACTTAAAATTTCCTTCCAGCGTAGTTAATAAACGCCAATACAACTTTAAACATCGTTTGCGAAGCAGAACGTACTGGCAATCAAGAAGAAATATTAGATCCAATATAATATCTTCGATAATCAACAATGATCCTTGTGATAAACGGCCGTACACGCAAGTCTCGATAAATGGTATTGTATATAATGGTCTTTTGGATAGTGGAGCCACCATTAGCATCCTAGGAGCTGGTTCTGAAAAATATTTAAGCCATTCTACCATTGAATTTCACAGTTTTTCGGGGGTTGTTAATACAGCCAGTGGACAACCACAACGGATTTTTGGTTACATTACTGCTCAAATAGTATTTAACGGCCGTGAAAAGCGAATGAGATTATACATAGTTCCATCATTAGAGCAACCTCTTTATTTGGGGATTGATTTCTGGAACTTGTTCGGGATCACGCCAAATATCGCATCGATAGCTTCTGTCACCACCACCAAGGACGTAAAACTTGACGCTTATCAGTTCCACAATCTCTCGCCTGAAGAAGACTTAACACTGAAAGCCATTACGGAGCAATTTCCGTCATTTGTACAACTCGGTCTCGGCAAAACCAACCTTGTCACGCATTCCATCGATGTAGGCACAGCTAAACCTATCAAGCAGCGTTTCTATGCTATATCGCCAGCTGTTCAGACTCGCATGTACGCGGAGTTGGACAGAATGATCTCTTTGGGTGTCATTGAGGAATCCCAGAGCTCTTGGTGTTCGCCGGTCACCCTTGTATCGAAGGCAAATGGTAAGGTTCGTTTGTGTTTGGATGCCCGTGAATTGAACAAAGTTACCGTCAAGGATGCGTATCCATTACCGCTTATCGATGGATTGTTGGGTCGGTTGGATCAAACAAGATTTATATCAAGCATCGACTTGAAAGATGCCTTCTGGCAGATCCCGCTTGACCCACAATCCAGAGATAAGACGGCATTTACGGTACCTGGGCGGCCTTTGTATCAATTCACGGTCATGCCTTTCGGTTTGTGCAACGCACCACAAACGATGTGCCGCCTCATGCACAGGGTGATCCCGCATCAATTACACGACCGTGTATTCGTATATTTGGACGATCTACTAATAACCTCTGCCACTCTTGGAGATCATTTTGCCCTTCTTCGCGAAGTTGCGAATCTTCTGAAAAAAGCCGGATTAACGATAAACGTTGAAAAAAGTAGGTTTTTGCTTAAGAAGATGAAATATTTGGGATACGTAGTAGGAGATGGTTGTCTTCGGACCGATGGCGAAAAAGTTAAAGCGATTGTTGATTACCCCGTACCCAAGACCACTAAACAAGTTCGGAGTTTTCTTGGTATGTGCGGCTGGTACCGGCGTTTCATCCGAAATTTTGCCACCATAGCTTCTCCACTCACAGACCTTACGAAGAAAGGCTCGAAAATTAACTGGTCCGAGACTGCTGACAAGTCATTCAATTTATTAAAACAATCCTTGACATCTGCGCCCGTCTTGGTAAATCCCGATTTTCAGAAACCCTTCTACATACAATGTGACGCCAGTACCGTTGGTGTAGGAAGCGTGCTATTCCAACTGGATTCCGCTGGAAATGAACACCCTATAGCTTTTGTATCACAAAAGTTGAATGCCGCTCAAAAGAACTACTCCATTACGGAACTGGAGTGTTACGCAGCGGTACTGAGCGTCAAAAAGTTTAGACCGTATGTAGAAGGGTATTCTTTCACGATTTACACAGATCACGCGAGTCTTCGGTGGCTTATGTCCCAAAAGGATTTGTCGGGAAGGTTAGCTCGATGGAGTTTAAAGCTCCAAGCCTTCGATTTTGAAATTGGCTATCGTAAGGGTTCCGTTAACGTGGTACCAGACGCATTATCGCGAGCGTTCTCTGAAGAACCAGTTTCTTCGCTGAGTCTTGTTGCTTCATTGGAAGCTCTCAAGGAAAAGGAAATGGACGAAAACTACGAAAATATGGAACCTCTGCACATAAATTTAGATGATCCTGCTTTTGATAGCGATGAGTATCAAGAACAAATTAAAAACATCCAAGAAGTAGGATCTAGTTGCACCAATTTTTGTGTCAAAGATAATAAATTATTGTATTTGCCTTCCTTTGGTACGCGGTACGATGCCACAGATTTACCCACTTGGCGCTTGGTTATTCCCGTGGAGCTTTCGCGATCGCTAATAGAACAAGCACATGCCCCTCCAACATCAGCTCACATGGGAGCAGCTAAAACACTCGAGCGACTTAGAAGACAATTCTATTGGAATCGAATGGCTCTCGACGTCAAAGACTTCATTGCAAAATGTAAGTCATGTAAAATGAATAAAGCGGTAAACTATTGTACCAAGCCTGAAATGGGGCATCAGTTTACCTCCGAACGCCCGTTTCAGAGAATTTACGTAGATCTGTTGGGTCCGTATCCTCGATCAAAACGTGGAAATACGTATATTTTCATTATCCTGGATCACTACTCCAAATTTGTACTCGTGAAACCTCTACGTGAATCGACAGCCGCCTTGATTAGTAATTACCTCGAAAATGACGTGTTTCTTCTCTTTTCTGTGCCAGAATTTGTTGTAAGCGACAATGGCAAACAATTTATATCTAAATTGTTTCAGGAGCTGTTGAATAAATATGGAGTAGTTCACATTCGGACACCGATATACTCCCCCCAAAGCAATGCCTCGGAACGTGTGAACCGAACAATTTTATCGGCCATCCGCAGCTATCTGACGGATTCAACGCATAATGACTGGGATTTACACTTACAAGAAGTCGCTGCTGCTCTTCGTAATGTAATCCATAACACAACCAAATTCTCTCCCCACTATCTAACATTTGGACAACATATGACTTTGCACGGTTCTGATTACAAATTATGGAGACTACTCTCGGATTATGGGAATAACGACATAGGCCTCATGTCCAAATCGGATCGCCTTAATATCGTTCGAGACAAAGTCAAACACTATCTGACTGTTGCTCATGACAAATCGGCTAAACATTACAATTTGCGAAGCCGTAATCGCGAATTTGTTAACGGACAAGCGGTGTTTGCCCGGTCATTTGCGCAAAGCGATGCTGCGAATAAATTTGCGTACAAACTATCGCCTAAGTTCATACCTGCCATTGTTGAGTGTAAAGTTGGAAATGTGGCGTATAAATTGCGCAACCTGGAAGGGAAAAGTTTAGGCACGTACCACATAAAAGATATTCGAACGTAAATTTCATCCCAAGTTACTGCGCTAAAACGACTAAATTTTACGACCTGGAGTTTTCTGAAATTAATTTCTGCCCGGCATGAGACTTTTCAGGGTGTAGGACGTCCCCACGATTTGTAACGATTTCGAATGTCATCGTTACAAGTTTCTGAATTATTTTTGAATTTATATGTAAACCGCCTGAAGTACGTTTTGTGTATGTCAGCAAACTTTCATTTAAAATATCCCTAAATGTTGACTCCGATATTGTGATGTGCGAATCGGTAATTGAAAGTTATCGTCAAAGGAAAATATCGATCGATCGATAATTTAAGTCAGTTGATTGTGAAATTTAAGTCAGTTGATTTTGAAAAAATATCGAGTGGTCGATAAAGCAGTTGAAATGATGACTTAGCAAAAATAGATTTTTCGGTTTTTTTTTCGCGATTTTTTTTTTTTTGCGAGGATGAAAAAGAAAAAAAAATTTTGGTTTTGGGAGGTCAGTTTGAGTTTGGCGATCATTTCGGGCGTGCGTAATAAAATTGAAAATTAAAGAATAATTTTGTACAAAAGCTATAATTCTTTTTAAGTTAAGTTTTAACTTTGATTGAGTGAGAAGTACCGAAAATTTAATATAGAATAAAGTAAACTGTATGTTATCATTATGTTGATAAAATAAAAAACCGTGTAATAAAGTAAATCGATTTATAGTGTGAACTATATACTTGTTTAAGTAAAAGGAACTTGTTAGTGAAGAGTGATTGATAATGGACGATGTATGAAAAGAAAGTGGCCATAAACATTTATTTTATTAGTGTATAGACAATTTTTTTTTGGTGTAATTTGATTAATGGTGTAATGTACAATAACAACAAAAATAGAGGAAAAAATAAACGAAAAAGAAATTGATATTTAATTTTAAGAGCAGGCCCAAGCCAAGGTTAATAAACAATAATTCTTAATTTAAATATTCGTGAGTATAAGATGTGATATTTGCGAAAAAGTTAAAGTGTGCCGAAGGTGATTGGATAAGCCGAAGCTACCGAAAAAAAGAAGAATTATAAATTACATAGTACGAGCATAAGCTAATATGGAAAGATAATAAAATTCTAGTTATAATTATAGAGTAATATAAATTTAAAAAAAAATATCGCAACAGTTAATAATATTAACAGACATTTTAAGCCGGAAATTATAATAATGATAATGTATAATAATAATAATTTATAATAATTTATAATAATAATAATAATAATAATAATGATAATAATATTAATAATTATTATTAATCAAATGAAAATATCCTGAAAGGGATTTCTTTTTACCATTCATCTATACTTAAAATCGAGCTTCAACATCATTCAACACGTCATCAATTTTGGATTCGACGCATCAAGCTCAACGACAACTATCAACTCAACACCGTAAGAATTTTATGTATAATTTTTTTTCATTACACAAAAACAAAATATTTTTTTTTATTTTTAATGATTCATTGGTATTTAATTTGGTGGCGGGTAGTTAAAACTTTTAATATAAGTTAGTTAGGATGGTAGATATAGCTATGTAGGTAGTTTTTATAATCTGTCGGAATTTCTCACAATTGTATTTTATTTTCATTTTTTTTTATTGCCATAATAAATTTTATGAATACTTTAGTTAAAATTCAATATTTTATGTCGTTATTAATTCGCACAGAAAAAATGAGATCAATGTAAAATAGTAAATTGAGGATGAACTAGGGTGAGTGTCAAGGTCGGTATGTCGGTATATAGGTAATTAGTATTTCCTAATAGCGGTTAACCCTGGCCTACTCATACTCTTATACCCACCCCACTCCCCTGACGCTTAGCCGCGCAACAACCGCTTGAGTCCCTGAGTAGGTCAAATCTATAGCAAGCATGGTGTGGACAGTATTTTTTTCCCCTGTTTCTTTATTTTACTAGAATTTCCATTTTATTATTTGTATTTGTATTTTTATTTTTTTTTTTTTTTTTGTTTCAATTAAATTTTTTTTTTATACGATACACTCCAAATCATGCTAAACGCTACAACATAAGACAAAGTTATTTGAGATTAATTTATCAACGGCTTCAATACTCTGTAGATTTTCACTTTGGGCACGCAAAACAAAAGACCAAAATTCGCAAAATATAATTTTTTTTTTCCATCCGCCAAGAGATAACAAGGGATAGAGAAAGCAACTAATAAACTGTTTTCCAGCACTTTTACAATTACCTTGTTTAATTAATTTTATTGTTTATTTAAAACTTTTTTTTTTAATTTTTTTATTTATATAAATTTATAAAATCTCACATAACTTTTTAATAACAAAAAAATTTTCAAAACTATCAACTTTTTCCTTTTTTTAATACCTTGACACTTCGTTATCCAAAAAAAACCAAAACTCGACTGCATGACAAAAGAAATTTCGCGCACCAAATACCGACGCGCAAAACATTCCAGAAAATTGTCTTTCTTCTCTGTTTCTCGTTTACATCAATTTGCATTGATGTAAACGAGAGGCATATAATAAAAAAACATTCTTATGGAATGTTTTGCTTTTCGCAGACCCGATGCACATTGGGCTCGCTCCATCACGCAACAACACAAAGCTGACAACTATGTAACGAAGCACACTGTACTAAAAATGTACATACACAAACCACTTAGCAAAGACGCAACCGGACGGGAATATAACACAAAAAGCGCTTGTTACGATCACGTAATCGTAACAAACTTCTACAAAAGTCATTCGTCTGTAGACCCAACCTTCTTGCATGTTCCCCAAAAAGGCAGTGTCCTGTCAGTATCCCTACGACCAATCCTAACTCTCGTTTTCCCAGGGATACTAGTACTTTGGAGCGCCGCAAGTCCAGTTTTGGCCAAACCTGTTTTGCTACAATGATCGTGAGAATGTTAGCCCACTTCTCATCTGTTAAGGCGATCGCTTTTTTACTGAGCGCTGATTTGAGTGCTGCTATAGGCCGCCCCAGACCTGCCCTTTCCGGCTGTATCTGGAGAGTCATACCGTCATAGCTAGTTCGTCTGCCCTGCAGTTTCCCGTGACATCCGAGTGCCCAGGGTCCCAGATTATCTGGATGCTGAAATACTCGCTCATTTCATTAAGAGAGGATGAACAATCCAGTGCCACCCGTGACTTCAAAGAAACCGCCTTTTGACTGTCCACATAAATCGCGATATCGCTCACGGATACCACGTTATGCTTGAACCATGTCACGACTTCCCCTATCGCCACCACTTCAGGCTGGTACACGCTGCAGTAGTCAGGGAGACGAACAGAAATATTTGCATTGAGCTTCTCACAGAAAACTCTGGCCCCAACTTTGCCGTCTAGCCTAGAGCCGTTCGTGAAAAATTGCAGTGCCTCGTTTTTCAGTATTGTTCCGTTCCTCCAGGATTCCCTCGAAGGACAGACGATTCGGAAACCTTTATCGAAGCACAACGTTGGTTTAATATAATCTAGATTCACTAGTTCTTCCCTTAGTGATCTAACTATCGTCGAGCGTCCCGCCTGAAGACACCCACTGAGAGACAGACGAGAGCCTCGTACCCACCTTGGCTGTTATCTGTTTACAAAAAAAGCCGATTGGAATAAGGTGGAACATAACCTCTAAAGCGCGTGTAGGTGTTGTCCTAAGTGCCCCGCTTATAAACATACAGGCCGTTCTTTGCACCTTCTCTAACATCCGTTAGTATGTTACCTTTTCCAGAGCCGGTCACCACACGCCCACTCCGTACATCAGCACAGGTCTTACAACTGCGGTATAGAGCCAGTGTACCAGCTCTGGTTTCAAACCCCATCTCTTACCTATGGCGTTCCTATACGAGTAAATGGCTACATTAGCCTTATTCACCCTTTCTACAATGTTAGGGTTCCAGCTGAGCTTACTGTCGAAGATTATGCCCAAAAATCTCGCTCTGTCAGCCAAAGCCAGTCTAAAGCCGTTCACGGTAGGGGGGCTAGCTACCGAAATTTTATATTTCTTAGTAAATAGTACCAGCTCTGTCTTGGAAGGGTTAATCCATTATCCGCATTTGCCGGCCCATTTCGTAACGATCAGGAGTGCATTCTGCATAACATCCCTAATTGTATCCAGATATTTGCCTGAGACAGCTATCGCTACATCATTTGCATACGACCCCGTCCCCTCTTTCTCCAATTCCAACAGCAATCCATTCACCACTGCACTAAAAATAAAGGGGGACATTACTCCATCCTGCGGAGCTCCTCAAACCACCTGCCTTCTAATGGTGGACTTCCCCAGTTCCGAGGTAATAATCGTGCTTAATCGTGCGGCAATAGTTCCTCCAACACCTCCCCATATTTGTTCCAGTTTGTCCTTCTGGGATTCCTAAAGGCTTTCTGAGCAACAGGTTGAGATTATTCGTTACGTACCGGTGATCAGAGAATGAGTGCTCATTCCTCACTCTCCACTCGCTGATCATATGAAAAATTGTTTCTGACACAAAGGTCACGTCTAGAACCTCCTGTCGATTTTGAACAATGGATGTTGTTCACACCCAATATTGCAAGGTTAGTATTTAATAAGTAATCAAAAAATAACTCACTCCTCTCGTTAATATCTGTGCTTCCCGAGATTGTGTGAGGCGCGTTCGCATCACATCCAAGTATAACATCTACCTTTCTCTGACCTGCTTCCCGGATCAGTTCTACCAGGTTATCCGGTGGAACCTCCTTCTCGCGATCCATTTAGGCTGAGGCTAGCCATAGTTTTTCACAGCCAACCTCAATACCCACCGCTATAACATACCCGCTACTAAATTGTGGAAGAAGAAACATATTCAAATTAATTTTTGCTAAAATACACGATCTGATCTTTTCAGAGTTGCTTGAGTATAATACTTTATACCCTTTCATTCTAAGGTCACAGATCCTGCTATTGTTAATCCAAGGTTCTTGGACTAACACCAAATCCTCATCAGGCTTAGTCAGTCTGAGCACGAGAGCTGTTGAGGCAGCGTTCGTGTGATGTAGGTTTATTTGTACAATGCTTAACATTGTAGTCTACAATACTCAACTCCCTTTGCGCTCCCTGCATCAAGATAGTATTATCTGGCTCATCGATTTGGTCGCCAGACCTCTCTCGTTGTGTGTTCGACGGGTTGTCCCCATCGGACTCCAGAGAGAGAAGGCTACCTTTCCTCACCAGCCTCTCCTCGTGCAAAATATCGAAACGGCTACCATGGTCGCCCTCGGCCCGCTTGACCGTCTCCTGCTGGGTCCGTTCACCGTCGCCTCCAGGTTGGTTTTCCGCGCCCCTACCGACATTACCTTTCCTGTTAACTTTAAGAGTGATTGACATGAAACTGAATTTGATCTCTCCCTTTGATCTAGCAAGGGAAGCCAGGGATTCCTTATTGACCAGCATGATTGCCAATCTAAGGCCTCCCTTAGCCTCCTCCTGCTTCACAATCCTCCATCCTTCCTTTGAAACATCGGGATTACTAGCCCAAATGATCTCAATGACCTCTGGCGTATCCAGCTCGGTTGGTAACCAGACGCGAGCCCTCGGCCTGCTAGGGATTTTCCCTCTGTTGACCGCCTCAACCCTCGTGCCTGGCCACACCTCGCCTATTTCGGCCACTGCCCTTTTATAGAGATCGAGCGATCTCTGGTCCGAGCACGCTGTTAACTTAACGCGCCCTTGGTGCCATCCCGCATGTCTGCAGAACAGGGAAAGAGCCCGGATCTCTCAGGATCCTGAAGAATTTGGAGTTTAGTGCATTGTACACTACCCTCTACTTCTCTGGCATGATACTCCCATTTTTCTGACCTCTGTCAGTGACGGCTAGCATCAGCACGTGCTGCTTCAAGATTTCACTGAATAACTTGAGTTTCTGCTCATTAGGAGCACCCGACGTCGTGTCTGCTTGCACTTTGGCCCACTTACTGCCGCACACTTCAAGCTCCTCCTAAGGCCTCTGTCTTTTAGACACAAGGATCCTCTCCGAGCTATCGCAGACGACAGTTTTCTTAGCCCATGCTACAGATTTCTTCTGCTCTACTGTAAGCTGCCCTCAGGGGTCACAGCCAGTTTCTCCAGAATTCTAAATGCCGGCCGTCTCGAGCCCCACCTTTCTAGTTAGAGTTACTCCTCTCATTCACACTTTCCGGTTTTTGGTGGGTACTGGTCCCCTTGTTTTTATTTGTAAAATCTTCCATGTTTTCCCGACGAGTATCGGAGAAATACAGGTCGACCTCCGCAGAGATCCCTAAACGCAGGTAAGGCTAAATACAACTGTTGCCAGATATCCAGAGGGCTCCATTCACGACTGGGCTTTATTAAATGGGCCTCCAGTCTAGCCGATCATCAACACGGGCCGTATAGCACCTTAACCCAGCCCATTGGATCCCAAGCACCCCGCCCCGCGCCCCCGTCATCTACCCACATTCACTCATCCATTCAATCATTCAAATGGATATCGCAAACCAGTAGGACCCATTTCATTCAGAGGACTCCCGTTTATAGGGTTCCCCACTCACTGCCTGGAGACCTGGGAGCGCAGGGAGATGTGACGTTCAGTTCACCGTGGTTTGTAGTCGCTGGTTTTATGGCGCAATCAGTTCGTATTTCCCTACTGGGTATCATAGGCACTCAGAATTTAGTGAACATAGGTCAACCACTCTCCGTTCTCTGAGACTCTTATCCCAGCAGAGCTGCGGCTGGGGACGGCTTATTTAATTCACCGCTAACCTACCTATCGATAGGCTGTTCACTATCCAATACCTGTGAAACCCCCATCCCCCCCCCCCAGCCCCCCATCCTTATCCAATTTTGATACTGGAAAATATCCGATCCTTATCCAATTTTGATACTGGATGTGGATGTTACTTTTCACAGCGTTCAAGAGAGGAGGTATGTTTATTTCGAATAGATTCGATTTCGTAGAACCAAGGAATTATCAGAACAATCAGGCTATTAATTACGACCATGGGTAATAACTTGTCCATGTTGTTTCTGAACCAAATTTGCATTACGCAAAATGTGTTTTTTGGAGTGCTTTACAGTTTAAACAATTGTAAGAGCTCTCTAAATAATAACTGTAAATCCGCAAACTTTACATATTTTGTGTTCCATTTCACTTAGAATTAAAAGAGATAAGATATTTACTCTCCTCGGCACCTCGGGATATTCGATTTAACGTACCTCGTGAATTTAAAAACGACAAAGAAATTATCATATAAATAAGGATACTATATTACAGATAAGAATATTTTACTTTAATTCAATTAAATATTAAACATATATAATAAACATTTAAAGATTATATTTCAAGAGCTATATAATAATACTCGTTTAAATAAGATTGCGTGTTATATTTTACGTGTATATGCATTAACTTTGAATTCAACTGGAATCAAAAACGTAGTCCTCGCTCTCGTTGGATGATGATCTATCGGAATCATATACTTTAATGACTTCTCTCTTTAGAGCTTGTTTACTGAATTTTGCAACATCTTCTAAATGTTTGACATCAACCGGTATTTTTTGCAAATCTCGTTTGATTGAATCATGCCATGTATAAATAGGTCGACCGATTTTCATATAATTTTTTGTAAACCTCCAAGCTGCATTTAATAAATGACCTGTTGGTCTTCGTAATATATGTCCCCAATAACTTGTCCTGTAAGAAATTATCTTTCGATTGATGGTCTTACCATGTAGTAGTTTTCTAACACATATTATTTGGGTTCGATTAATGCAATATTTTAACAGTTGTATGAGGAAATTTTTTTCATAGCGGGATAAACGCAAACGATTTGCTTTGGTTAAAACCGCGACTTTTAAGCCATAGGTCATTATGGGTACTACTAATTGTTTGTACATCTGTATTACGAGATCAGATGGTATACGATGTTCGCGTATGAACTTTGTTAACATTTGAACAACGTTGTTAGCCTGTCGACAGCGCGTTCGAATGGTTTCAGGACGATTGACATCAACTGTTAGATACGTTCCAAGATATCGTAAAGTACTACTTACTCGGACGTTTAAACCACCAATTAGTACTGACGTGATATCGTATGATTTAAAGGTCTTATGAGGACTTCAGTTTTGCTTTCGTTTATTTCAAGACCAACAGAATTGAGCAACGCAATAAGTTCGGTCGTAATTGATGATAATGAGTTTAAATTAGTATCCACGATCAGAATATCATCAGCATACGCCAAAATTAATGGTATTTCAATACCCAGATCTTGATTTAATCTTAAATTAGGAACAATCTCTGAAAGAGTTTGCAAAACGGCGTCGATAACTAAATTAAATAAGGTAGGGGAAAGCGGACAACCTTGTTTAACTCCTGAACCACGATTAAAAGATTGAGTCCGTTGTTTATACCAAACAATTGATGTGTTCTCATGGAAACATGTTTGAATTATTCGGTTTATAAGATGATGAGGGATACCGATATGAGATAATATGGTGCATGCCTGACTGAGATCAACTGTATCAAATGCTTGTTTTAGATCTAAAGATAAAATATATATGGTTTCTCCGGCCTTCCACTCTTCGTCAAGAACTCGACGTAAGACAAACATATGATCGTCTGTTGAACGATTCCGAATAAATGCAGCTTGATACGAACCTATCTCTTTGTGAATTAATTCTAAACGGGTTAGTAAAAATTTAGTGTATAATCGATATCCTGTATCAGACAAAGTTATTCGTCTATAATCCGAAACTGTAGTTGGTCGTCGTTTTTTGGGCAAAGGAAATTGAATTATTTCTATCCACTCAGGGGGAATATTATTTGTCAGCCAAACTTGTTGTATAACAAATCAAATAAAAAACCTCTTAACGAGGTAAATGTTCGAGTGATGAAAGCCGAATTCAATTCACAAAATTTCTGATATCAAATTTGTGCCGAAAAAAACAATTGCATTCGATTTTTCAACGATTTTTCGGAATGTTAGTGCATTCCGCGCGTTGTTGTTTAACATTCAAAAAACCGTTGACAAGTTGTTGTTTTTGACAGCTAGAAAGAAAAATGTAAACAAACGCGCCGAATGCACTAACATTCCGAAAAATCGTTGAAAAATCGAATGCAATTGTTTTTTTCGGCACAAATTTGATATCAGAAATTTTGTGAATTGAATTCGGCTTTCATCACTCGAACATTTACCTCGTTAAGAGGTTTTTTATTTGATATCAATGATTTTGGCACGGCAAATTGAAAGTGAATTGAATTGCGATTCGTTTTATTGTTGTCATTCAAAACAGTTCATACACACTCGATAGCACACAAGTGGCCGCTACGTGTTATTGTGCCTTAAGTCATATTCATACGACGGATAAAAATCCGGGATTTTTCTATTCCATCGTTCTAACCAATTACATCACGTAAATTATACAACAGACACGCTTTTTTCATACAAAAAAGTTGAAAAAAAAATCTGGGATAGAAAAATCCGAGATTTTTATCCGTCGTATGAATACGACTTCATACACAGACGCGTGGCATTGAAATTACGAATAGCGAGAGGCGAAGAACGAATTACGCATACTTTCACACAGCTGTCGGCTATGTGTTACGGATTCGTTCGTGCATGATTCGTTCTTTTTCTATCGATATTCGTCACTCCAGTGGCGTGCGTCTGTGTATGAGGCACAATGCTCTATTCCACACTTGATCTCACAGAAATCATAACTTTTTTCTATTCTTTCCCCATTTACCTATGATACTGATTTTAATTGCGGCTTAAACAAATTTTCTGTAAAATCACACTAACACAAACAAAAATGAAATAAAAAAGACGGGAAAGGTCGGAACCGAACTCTATAAGCACTTTTGTTGCCTATATAGTAGCGTACGGTCTGGTGTACGGTTTCTGGTGTGTGGTAGACGATTCTATTTCTTTATTTTGCATGCATTTTTTCAATCTTCATTTTGTAGTATTTTAGTAGATTTTATTTCAGAATCCTTTACCACATGCCACAAACAGGTCATGCCGGGTGTGATCTTATTACACAACCGGTTCTCGTAGGCTATCGGCTGAACATATGTAGTTTAGGTTTTAGTGCATGTTACAGAGTAGTAAAAATTGAGATCAGATGCATCTGTTTTTGGCAGAAATTCGATTGAGTAATTCAACAATTTTTTTGCATGTTTCTTGCTGTTTTGTCACTAACCGCCTGCGGATACCATTCATTTTTGATCCCTTAACCAATACAATAAAATATACATATTTTAGTTTGTTAGTTACAAAACAAAAATTAATGGTAGCTACCCTCCCGCTGATATTCCATCTTCATGCGATGGGAGGAGTGGTAAGATCTATTTTTTTAAAGAAATCATCATAAAGATTAAAAATGTCTCGATTTTATGCAAGGAGACTCAAATGTTCAATGTTTTTGGTGATTTTTTCGATCACATCAATTTGTCAGTTTTTTCATTTTTTTTTGTTATGAAAAAAGAGTCACTGGTAAAAATTCTCTTAGCAATGATAATAATATGATGTATTTATATTTGTTTCATTGCAATACGTTGATTCACTATCATTATGAACCGCAACGGACCGATATTAGGGTGCATTTGAGCCAAAAAATGAAATTTTGCAAAAAATTAAGGTGGCTTTTAAGTTATGGAGGTCAATATCTAAAATATACGAGTTTTCTGGGACAAACGGTTGATGTCATATTGTAGGTGAGATTTGTGGCTAGTAATCCTGAAAATATGAACCAAAAGTCTTGGGCTCATTTTTTAGCAATTTGGCCGAATGTGGCCGGCCGATTTCGCATTTTTCAGTTTTTTGGCCAAAATGACCCTCTAACATAATTTTTTGAATTCTTTTTTTTGCTATTTGATAGCTGGCGTCAATACCTTTCCAACGATATGCATATGTCCAGGGTATGTCGAATAGATTCAGCACTGTGGACGTGGCAAAATGGCCAAAAATGGCAATTCAGGGGCCGGCCGCGGCCAACATGGCGGCCAAATCAAAAAGTTGTAGAACAAAAGTTGCTTCGTTTTTTAAGTACTACAACCCCTAAAAATATGAGATCAAATAAAAGAGGTACGGACAAACAAACATATATACCAAAGCAAGATTATTTGGTGACGTCATAGAAAAATTTAAAATTGTCATAACTTTGGTCAAAATCATCCGTTTTGGACGTTTGAGGTGTCGTTGAATTGGTATTGACGTCTACAATCGTAATTTGCCAGTTAGAAAATAATTGGGGCATTTTTTGGGGCAGTTATACCCGAAAAACTGATTTTTTGGGGCAATTTTCAGAAGGTCATATCTCCACTCAATATTGGTAGAAATTCATGCTTTTATACATTATTTAGGTCTATTTTTCAAGACCTTTCTATTGGTATATAACATGATCCTGGCGGCCTCAAAGTGAAAAAGTTCGAAACTTGCTGTATAATATACTTCGTTCGACTTCCAGCACAGTAGGTGCTTTCGTCACTCGTTTGGACTGCCGTCCAAAGTGATAATAATAGTAAAATTCCCTCTTCTGGTAAACATTGAAGTAGCTCAATAGATATTTGATCTAAGCCAGGTGCTGTACCTCTCTTAATAGAAAATAGCACGGTTTCTAGTTCTTCTCGGGTTGGCTGTGAACCTAAAGGCCAATGATCCGTTTCATGTATCATATAGAGATAGAGGTACCTGTTCTATTTGCCAACACTTGTTACCATGCAGAAAGAGGAATAAATAATCCAGTTGTTCTGTTCGAATTCCGTCTATAGGAGCGAATAAAACGATATGTTTGACGTAGTCGATTGAAAGGATTAATCTCATTTAAATTTAAAAAAAATTGTTTGCATTGCTCTGCTTTTGATTGATGGAACTGATCGCGAACGTGAGAGCGACAATTTCGTATCAGGTAATCGTTACGAGGTCTTCTTTTTAAAGCGGCCTTTAATGCAATTAGTGAAGCCTTTTGAGCTGGAGACAAACTATTCTTCTTTGATAGAATAGAATTAGCTGAGGTTTTCATCGATTGCACCAAACCTCTCCAAACAATTTCGGCCGAATCTTTTATACAAATATTCCCTTCTTTTATCAACCCGTTGCTGGTTAGACTACTAATAACGACAGAATGATATTGTTTAATTATTTTTGGATCTTTTAATAACTCTAATCTCCAGTGCCCTGAATCTAAATTTTCGTATCCATCATGGGGATGTACAGCTACATTAATTAGTTTCTGCTTATTATGACGTTTCTTTTGTACATTAGCGAATACAAGTTTGTGATCGGAAATCGTTTTTTTAATTAATCTACCTTTTACTCTAACATTATATTTTTTGGAAAGGGAACCTTTTGGATGTCTCACTTCTAACCTAGATTTTTCTGACCTAAACATTATGTGATCTAATTGAGAAACCATGTTAGGTCCTTCCCAAGTTATACGACAAGATCTACGGCCAAAAGTAGTACAAATTGTAAGCGAATTTTGCAGTGCAAGCTCTATTATTAAATCGCCAAGATCATTTGTATGCTGATGTAACAAATTGTTTCCAAGAGTTCCCGCTCTCAACAAATTTATTTGATCTAACCCGATATGAGCGTTAAAATCTCCTAAAAGAAAAATCTCACGTGCTTTCCCGTACTGACGAATAACCATAGAAATCCGGCGTGCTAATAAATGAGAAGTGGTTCCTCTTAATTCTGACCGAAAGTGTGTACACACTACCAGCAAATCCCTTAGACCGGTCACTCTAATTATGGCAAAACATAATCGCTCCGGTAGTGCTTCAAAATATCGAACATGCATGCCAGAATTAAACTTAACTAGTATACCAACCCCGTTCTTAACCCCTCGATTTTTCACAATGGGAATAATTCTTTTTTTATGACTTAAGTACCAACTGTAGTTAGGAGTATTAATATTAATGGCAGTTGAGTTGGTTTCTTGTATACCTATAATATCAAGTTCGATTTTATTTAAAAATTTGTCAACTACTAGTTGTTTAGTAATTTGGGAGCAACCACGAACATTCCATGTACCTATACAAAAATTGGAACGTTTTTCTACAAAGGATGATGTTTGATCACTTAAAGATTCTGGTAGTAATCGAAATGATGTAGAGACGCTTTCTATTTTTCTAATCCGGGTTGTTGGGAAATGACTTGGAAAAGAACCAGGACTATTACTACAATCAAATAAACCGTCATAGTGGTTATTCTTATAAAAAACTCGAATTACCTTCTCAAGTGATTCTCCAAAAATAATTGGAGTTGTATTGCTTTGATACACCTCTATTTTTATATAATATATTTCTGAGGCTGCTTGAAGAATCTCTTCACTTCCCCAAGTACCATCTAAGGCTAGTTCTTTAATGAATAAATCAACTAGTAGGTCTTCATTCTGTTCTTCTGGCCATTTCTCCTTAGCACTATGTAATAGAGATAATCTATAAGTACTGATATTAGTAGAAATATGATTAACTAATTGCTCTCTAAGGTTCTTAGCAAAGATCGCATAACTGTCACACCAAGTTTTGCTTGACAAGAGCTGTGTAACAATTGCAGAAAACAAACAATTTCCATCAGATGGTACTTTAGTTATACAAAATCCTTCAACACGATCCATTATACCTACAATACGTTTTTTTTACAACACTAAACTAGAAAGGGGAAACAGAAAAAGAAACATTGAAAAGGAGTATAAAAACTAAAATATGTAATAAATAAAATCTTAAAAATTTCTAGATACATACCTATACATAAATGCGCAATATTTTATTTTAACCTGTAATCCGTTTTGTTTTAATTTACTTAAATTGTAATTTTGCTCGATACTACACCAAAATTAAACACACTCGTTAAAATCTGCATGAATTTATTATATTTATTTTCTTATTTTAAATATGTTAACACCTTTTTATCTTGACCATAAGCGGAAACTCGACAGGCAAAATAATTTTAAAGTAAAATTTGATTGAATGACATTAAAAGGAAAAAAAAAGAAGAAAGCACAGAGCAAACAGAAAAATATCAACAGGGTTACTACTTGATTATTCGCTACAGCATATGATAATGTGATGTGCATGTGCATGTGGATATACTTTGAAGTATTAACATGCATTTCCGTGGTTCCACACTCTGATTCTTTGGTCGTGATTCTTTCCTTTTTTTTTTTTATTAAACTGATTCTCGCACAACAACAAAAATAAATATTTCAAGGATACCTTATTTATTTGTCGTTTTTAGTTTAATTTTAGTTTAATTTGCACTTCGAGTGCAAAAAAAGTATATTTTTTTTTTCAACCAAGGAAGTAGTTTTTCAGCAAACAGAATCTACTTAAATATAAGTCGTGCTAACTCCACACATATGAAATAAACAATAACTAAGTAAAGATGTATTGGAAATTTTTTTTCCATAGTAATTTTTTTTAAATAACTAAGTATAAGTGTGTTGGTGCAGAAACAAAAAAAATGAACAAAAAAAGAATCAAATTTACGTTGCATTGTTAGTGTAACCAACACACTCTTTGTGAGTTTTTTTTAAATAGGTATCTGTCAATGAGAAGAGTAAGCAGGACTTATATTAAAGTAGATTCTGCAGCAAATAATAAACATTTTTACTATACGAATAAATTAAAAATATAATTTTACGCACATACATAAAAAAAAGAAACGCGCAAAGAAATCAAATGTGAATGGCGATTGATTTTTTTGAAATCACTGAATCACGATGAAAGAATTAAAGTATGGCAACGCTCTTTGGTGCTAAAAATATTTTCCGGCTTGGATAGTTGGTTCATTGGTATGGATGGTAATCCCGGATTTCCATCTCATCGTCTCTCGGACCAGCTGTCTCTTTCATATAGGAAAGTTGAAGGAAAAAAGAAAGAAAGGGGAAGGAATGAAAAACGAAAGAAAAGGAGAAGAGAAAAGAAAATATGGGGCAATGGAAGGGGGAAAAAGGCAAGAAAAATCTCGGATGAGGGTTTTTTTTTTTCGTGATATTGGGTTTCCGGTATAGTTAATCTACATTAAATTACTTATCGAAGTGGCTGGGATAACTTTACTTTTCTTTTATTATATGGATTTTGTATTTTATTACATTTATGCAACAATATAATACAATGTTGTAGCACAGGAAAATTCTGCGTTTACAACGTTCAAAACCATGAGATATTTGATATATACTTTTGTGTAATAGGACGGTGTTCGCGATGTTTATTTAGATTGCGTTTAAATTATACCAAGAGTAGATGCATGAATTTATTTAATATGAGATAACCAGGTTCCAAACTAAATGAATGAAAGGATAATTAAGGTAGCTATATAACAGAGTTACGAGACTTACAAAAATGTAACTAATATTTGACCACAAGACTTTTTAGGTCGTCATATGTATAAAATGTGCTGTCGGATTCTTGACGTACAAAATTCTTAGGGTTAAAGGTGTTGGGCTGGACAGTAGCGAGGCAAAATTATGCAGCATGAGATGAGATGACCCCTGGATGTCAATTTAAATTATTATACCAGTCGTTTTAGACTGCGGACGATAGATTTATATGATGAAATTTAGAGCATCCTATGCCTATTCACAACTAACATAAACTAACAAACTAACAAACTTTATTGAAAGGTGTGATATTTTAATTTTACTAACTAACCTATTATTTATTAACAAAATAATGTAGATAGATAATAACTTTGCTGCGGTTATCGCCCTTGTTATTTCTGTGACTAACATCCTATTCCCACAAACCCTTTATGTCGAGGATGCAGGCAGGGCCTGGGCCCGCATAATTTTGGAATATAGTAAGATGCAAATTTTAATACTAATTTGCGTATATTCCAGGAATGTGCTATACATACCTAGGATCACCATAATGGTTGGCCTGTAAGTCTCTATCATATCATATCATACCATATCCTCGGCACCTCGGGATATTCGTTGCTTCAGCAAATTTTATATTCGGCGGGTTTTAGAGTTATTTGCAACGCGAAACGGTTTCGATTACGCCCACACCATCTCGACGTTCTCGATTACATGTAATAATTGGACCTTAAACTTTTTAACTTGAAATCGATGCTGATATGAATTTAGTTATAAATAATTTTTCTGAACAAAAAATTTTTAATTTAAGAAGAGAACCAACCCTCCAGGGATTATCATTTTGTAAACATTTCAATAAATAAATTAATACAAAAAGGGTTATTTAAAGTTTAATAATTAATCAACATTTATTATGCAAATTAGATTATGGGACAAAATCACATAAATGCTAATTTTGATTTTGTATTTCTTTTCAGGTGAGGTCATCCCACGTATACATAACAGTGAAATCATCATACCGCAGGTTTGATAAAATATTTAAAAAAAAAACTAATTTCGTATAAAAATTAAACAGGAATGTGCGATACTTTACAAAATTGTACGGGGTAGCAAAACATTATCCACAATGTGGTGCTTTAAATCGAAAAATAATAGTTTTAACAACACTTTGCGTCGTCTTTCGATACCAATTTCTTTATTATATTAAAAAATCATAACAACTTCGAATAATTTAGGTTAAAAATTCACCACTCTCTCATCCATAAACGATAAACAAAACTTAGATTAAATATATACTCGTAGCAACAAAATATTTCCACAAAAGCAACGTTAATTTGATTGTGTCTCTGATATACCACCCCTTCAGTAGAGAGAGGGCATACACGTTTTAATATCGTCCATTAAAAATTAATAATAGTTTTTCCTATTTCCTATTGGGTTGATTTATTGGAACTTTAAAGATGAACAAAATTAAAAATTTATAAAACTTGTGTACGAGTATAACTAGGCAGCTATAAAATTTATTATCATAAATAGGCAGAAGTTGTCTACAAGTATAAAAAATTGTGTTTCATAGAACACACTCCGACATCCTCGTATACTAAAGTTTAATTAAAAGAATACAATAAACATCCTGTCAAAAAAATTTATATAACTAGTTTATATATAGTTAGACAGGAGAAAGGATATCAGTGTTTCATAAACTATATATAGTTAGGTTCAGTTTCACTTATAAAGTACAAAACCGCCCCTAGTGAAACGTAATACAAAATGTTCCGTGCCTAATCGTTTATGTGTGTCCGAAAAATGAACATACGTAAGGCAGAATTAATAATGTTAGCATGTTGCAATAAATTTTAAAATAGGATGAAAGCTTTTGAATTTGAAATTTTAATGGCATGGGGGTATTATTGCATTTTTGCATCGTTGATAATTTTGTTATAGGATGTGGTTTAAATATTTAATTTTGGTTCTGGCTTGTTTAATTGCAATTTATGTGGATACGGTTGCAGAATTTTTCTAATTTCATATTTGAGCACAAATATGTTTAGAAATATTTTAAATTGTAGTAGAGTTGTTGCTTGGTCCATAAAAATACCAAAAGTTGATTGCACAATTTTTTTAATAAAACTTATGTAGCGGATCGTAAAATGGTATATGGAAATGGTAGAATAAGGGTTATGTAAGAGTATTTTCTCGACGTGTCCATTTGGGTAAATACTCGATTTTTTTTTACCACGAATATATGCATAAATTTCGAATACACCACTCTTGATTTCTAAAGCAAAAAATTGAACTTACCGGACTTTGAATAAAAACTGCCTTGTATAATCAAAACTCATTTTTGCTGCTTAAATTCCAGAAACCAGTAAAATTTAAAAAACGATCTTAACTAATTTCGTTTAAAATTTAATTACAATTTTTTGCCCTTTTTAATCGTTTTTGCGTAGATGACAAATATTTTTCAAAATATGGAAAAAACGAGAAGCTCGTGTTTAGCTTCTTGTGGACCGACTACGGTCAAATATCACTGGAACTTGCTAATTTAGGGAAAAGCTTAAGTATGAAGTCTCATCCCGAAAACGCAATCCGTCTGGACTGTACAGAGACCAAACTTAAGTTGAAACACGATTTTATGACAAAAATGGTTATTACCGTTAAAATTTTGGAAAACTGATCTGGATCGATATTGTTGCAAATTTAATTTAGACCCCTTAGCCGTTTCGTTTTTTCCATAAATGCTATAATTTCCAAAATGTTTGCAACAATCGAAAACGCTCCTATTTAAGCTATCACTTCCGGTAAACCAATTTTCTCTAAAGTTATACCCCGATCAGTCGCTCCATTTAGACCGTAGACTGCCCACAAACTTTAGTCTGCACAGATCAAACGCACATGCACACCTTGTTTTGGTATCCGAACCGGTGTATCCGGAATCTAAATTCGTTGGATCATCTCGTAATATACAAAGTACTATAATTAGTCAGTAGAACATCAATTTTTTGTTTAATTAGTTGACATTTCTTTGAATGTGAGAGACGTAGTGGACAATGTCTATTAAATTTTGCTTTTGGATTTGATATTTTCCCCTCGTAATCCATCACGTTGTGGAACTCTTAGTGTGATGAAATTTATCTTGCTACCCTTACACGTTTACAATGTTGTGCCGACAAGATTATTTCCGTTGTCGGAATACACTGAGAGAAGCCTCTTTCATAAACAAAATCTCCGCAAATCTTATTGCAACAATTAAACAGTTTGATGACAGTCCCTGAAGATGTGAACTACTTTTCCGACCGGAGAAATGAACAAGTCGATATAACCCTTTTGGAAGTTAATAATGGCCACTACCATTTTGAAATTTTATTGGAATAGGACGGGCATAGTCTGCTCCTAAGTACTAGAATCTCCACGATGTTAATATATTTTTTGGAAGATGTGCAATATCCAATATTCTTGCCGTATTAGGATCAGGTTTACGATGCTTGGGAATGAAAGCTTTTAAAACGAGATCTTCTGTATTATCAACCTTAACATCTAGAGTTTTTATAAACGGTGAGTGTTTGTAGATTTTAGTTGTTGTATAATGATCGGGAATGAGTCTATTTTTTTCGTCTGTGCTGTAATCGACATTTGTTAGGCGATCTAGATCTCGTAGCAAGCAGTGATGCCACAATTGTTTACTAGATCCTTAGCTGATTTTCCCACGAGGGACTGCTATGTCGAAACATAAAATTTGTTTGTGTGTCTATTATCCGTTATCGGAAAAGCCTCGTACTTGAATGGGTAGGTTCTTTGAATACGATTGGGCATAACATTGGTATACGATTTTTAAGAAAACATTTTGAAGCTTGGTGTTGTTCGCGAATTCCAACCATAGGTTCAAAAATTTATGTGAGAAAGACAGTATTCTCCGTTTTAGAATTGGTCCATCTTGATGTGGTGGCAAATTGTACGCAAACTTATTATTTTAGACGCTCACACTTTTGTGTGATATTTTTTCACCGCAATATTTTATTATCGTAATACCTTGCGCAACTGTGCATATATGACTGTCTTTCTCACTACAACGACCTGCCACAACATCACCTGCGAAATAAAGATTAACCTTGATTTATCTATTTATGTTATTTATTAATATCATTGGTTGACTGAATCCTAGCCAGGTTCCACAACTCCTGGATGGAGCATACCACTACTGTATGAGACACACTGGTATGCGAATAAGATCACATTTTCTTCCATTTTACAATTTCTTTTTATCCTGTTCCAATGCGGCCACCCAGATTTGTATTAATTTCAGCAACGATTGCATTAATTATCTCTTCACTCCGGAAGATTTGTTGCTTCATAATCTCTTGATATTTCATTCATAGTTGATTAGGATTGCATGTCGTTAATATAATTATTGGTACTGCCAGAATTTGATCTACTAGGCCAATTAATACTCCCATTTAATTTACTCACACATCACCCTCCCATTCACCTACTCACACAATTTTACGGTAATTTTTTTTATTTATTTACATAGTCTCTTTGTAAGTCTATACACGCCTACTAGCGATGCTCCCATCTGTTCAACTCGTCCAAATACTATTCGGCGTCTTTCTCTGCAAAATAGTTGTTAACGAACGTGATGGCCTCCTTATTCTATCCTTCGAGCTCAATTTTTAGCTAAGGAAACAAAAAAATAGTGGTCAGATCTGGTGAGTAAGAATGGCAATCGCTGAGGTGTGAGACGGTGAATCGTCTTGGAGAATGTTTTTTCCTGCAAATGTGGCTATCTTTTCATTTTTCCTTAATTTCCACCTTCAACTAGTCAAGTAATAGTGCGTAGTATGCTCCTGTAATGGTTTTCCCTTTTTGAATATAATCGATTAAAATAACTCCATGCCTGTCCTAGAAAATCGGAGTGAAGTTTATGCCAAAATAACAAAATATACACTGTGTCCTCTAAGTACTTAGAATTGAAAAACCACTCAAATATTGAACTGTCATAATAATATCTGAAATTCTTGATGTGTAAACATCTTTGCTCGCGCCTACCAAAAATTTTTGTATTAGAGTAAACTTGTAAATGAAACGAACGGAAATGACGTATGTACCTACTTCGTTTAAAAAAAAACAACAAACTCGATAAAAACCATTTTTTTACTATAAATGGCATGCTATGCTTGTATATATGTATATGTATAATAGTATAGAGAAAACAAAAAAACTAATATGAAATAGAAACCATCAACATTTCCATTGATCGGAAAAATCAAAAAAAAAAAATACGATACGAATTACGATTACGAGGTTACAGACTCTTACGATTAAAAACACAGTCAACACTTGTGTATGTTGCTTCATCACGAGTAACGAGTCTCTATTCGGAGATATTCACCATGTTGGCTATCAATGATCATGTCTTCTACTAAATGGGGTTATAAAAACGTCTCGTTTTTAACATTGAACTGCCAGAGTCTCAGGTGACAGTCATACAGATATGCTAAATTTATTTGCTTTCCGAGACCTGTCTGCTCAATGACGACCATGTTAACAGTCCTATGTTTGAATGCCGCGTTCAGTTCAAGAGAAATGATTAGTGGGCTGCCGGAGTAGCAATTCCGTCAAAAGATCCATAAAACGAGCATATAGTGGACACAAACAATTTGCCGTACAAACGTCCACTTGTCATAGGTCGGCCTTACTTTCTCAAAACCAATATTGACGTAACAGATGGACTATGGGCTGTCTGAGGTATATCGAATGCAGCCATCCTGACCGGGACAACGAGAACGATGAAAACGTTAACTTTAAAAAGTGTCAAACGACTCTGGATGAATTTCGGTACAAATTCACAAGGCAAGAAGGTCAGGCGGCTTAAAGCTGGATGAACGCAGAAAATGAATATCGACCGATGTTTAGTGCCCATTTCTAGAAAAAGCTCAACTGGTAATCGAAACAATAATCGGACAATTAATGTTAAGCGTTATCGTTTTCCAGTCGTACCTGCATGTGCCACCGCAATTCATGCATCACAGGGTGGTACCTATAACGAGGTAGTCAGTATATACTCTTACGATAAAAGACACAGTCCACAACTAGTGTATATTGCTTTATTTCGAGTAACGAGTCTCGAAGAACTGTTTATCACGTTGGCTATCGATGACCATGTCTTCTACCATTGACATAAAAATAGGATCTCAGTGGGTCTTCTTCAAAATGAGCAATCGCGCCTTACTATAAATCCGCTAAGTATAGCTCAAGTTGTAATGGCCAATTTTGTAGGAAGATAATAACGACGTTTGGTTTTTACATTGAACTGCCAGAGTCTCAGGTCACATCACCTCGACCTAACAAATAGAGTCACGCAGGGATGTCAATTTTCTTGCTTCCAGAGATCTGGATACGCAATGACGAGCATGTTAATATTATTTATTTTGAATGATGCGTTCAGATCAAGAGAAATGATCAGTGGACTGCAGGAGTAGCAATATACATAAAAATACAAGTTGAACTTATACAGTCAATTCGCGTAAAGAAATCATCGTTGGACTAACAAATGATATGACGGTAACAACACAACCCATTCATAATATATACATGGCTGAACTTCAGCTTCTCAATGGGAATAAAATGAACCACCTATAAACTTCCCGCGAGACGAATTCGATTTGCACATGAACTCAGATCGAAATATATCTACTACGAGATATGAAACGACTATTGTGCAGTTTTTCAATGAAAATTAGAAAAGTTAGAGTTGACAGTATATGTATCTTATTTTAGGTACCATAATCCAATTGCATCGATTATACCGAAAGAATAATAGACCAATTTAACGATAATAAACAAATGAAAAACTATGGTTAGTAAAATTGCATTCCTTCTTCCTTCAAAGTAAACTGTACGTATACGGACGCACTATACACACGCCATGTTTACACATCTCATTATGAGTACTAATGGACTCACTCTTTTTTTTTTATAAACACAAATATTTGTACACTATACGTAGCAAACATTTAACTTTTGTGGAAAGTTTTAAGTGAATTTTAAAAAATGGAATTTTTTACAACAACCACACTATGAATTGCACAGAGATGTTCGAAGTTATTCTGAACTGCCACTACGGATTGCACAGAGGTGATCGAAGTGGTTCTGAACTAGTAATTGATGTAAAAAACCAATTTTATTTAACCACATGCTCGGAATTCTCTGAGATTTTTGTTATTCAAGACAGAACGTCATAAATAATTTCATATGACGTTCTGTCTCGAATAACAAAAATCTCAGAGATTTCCGAGCATGTGGATAAATAAGATTAGTTTCTTACATCAATTACTAGTTCAGAACAACTTCGAACGTATCTGAGCAATCCGTAGGGGCCGAGATAAATAATTTCAAATGTTTAAGAATTTTCATATTTCACTCAATGACTTTTTGTCTCGAATAACAAAAATTTCAGAGATTTCCGAGCATGTAGATAAATAAGATTGGTTTTTTACATCAATTACTAGTTCAGAACAACTTCGACCGTATCTGAGCAATCCGTAGGGGCCGAGATAAATAATTTCAAATGTTTAAGAATTTTCTTATTTCACTCAATAACGTTTTTGTCTCGAATAACAAAAATCTCAGAGATTTCCGAGCATCTGGATAAATAAGATTGGTTTCTTACATCAATTACTAGTTCAGAACAACTTCGACCGTATCTGAGCAATCCGTAGGGGCCGAGATAAATAATTTCAAATGTTTAAGAATTTTCATATTTCACTCAATGACTTTTTGTCTCGAATAACAAAAATTTCAGAGATTTCCGAGCATTACTAGTTCAGAACAACTTCGACCGTATCTGAGCAATCCGTAGGGCCGAAATAAATAATTTCAAATGTTTAAGAATTTTCATATTTCACTCAATGACGTTTTTGTCTCGAATAACAAAAATCTCAGAGATTTCCGAGCATGTGGATAAATAAGATTAGTTTCTTACATCACTTACTAGTTCAGAACAACTTCGACCGTATCTGGGCAATCCGTAGGGGCCGAGATAAATAATTTCAAATGTTTAAGAATTTTCATATTTCACTCAATGACGTTTTGTCTCGAATAACAAAAATCTCAGAGATTTCCGAGCATGTGGATAAATAAGATTGGTTTCTTACATTAATTACTAGTTCAGAACAACTTCGACCGTATCTGAGCAATCCGTAGGGGCCGAGATAAATAATTTCAAATGTTTAAGAATTTTCATATTTCACTCAATGACGTTTTGAGCATGTGGATAAATAAGATTGGTTTCTTACATCAATTACTAGTTCCAAACCACTTCGAACGTACATATCTATAATAATAATAATTCGTAGGGCCAAGATAAATAATTTCAAATGTTTAAGAATTTTGGTATTACACTCAATGACCTTCTGTTTCGAATAACAAAAATCTCAGAGATTTTCGAGCATCTGGATAAATAAGATTGGTTTCTTACATCAATTACTAGTTCCAAATCACTTCGAACGTATCTGGGCAATCCGTAGGGCCGAGATAAATAATTTCAAATGTTTAAGAATTTTCATATTTCACTCAATGACGTTCTGTCTCGAATAACAAAAATCTCAGAGATTTCCGAGCATGTGGATAAATAATATTGCTTTGTTACATCAATTACTAGTTCCAAACCACTTCGAACGTTTGTGGGCAATTCGTAAGGCCGAGATAAATAATTTCAAATGTTTAAGAATTTTCGTATTACACTCAATGACGTTCCGTGTCGAATAACAAAAATCTCAGAGACTTCCGAGCATCTTGATAAATAAGATAGATTTCTTACATCAATTACTAGTTCAGAACCACTTCGAACGTATCTGGGCAATCCGTAGGGGCCGAGATAAATAATTTCAAATGTTTAAGAATTTTCTTATTTCACTCAATGACGTTCTGTCTCGAACAACAAAAATCTCAGAGATTTCCGAGCATGTGGATAAATAAGATTGGTTTTTTTCATTAATTATTAGTTCAGGACCACTTCGAACATATCTGGGCAATCCGTAGGGACCGAGATAAATAATTTCAAATGTTTAAGAATTTTTTTATTTCACTCAATGACGTTTTGTCTCGAATAATAAAAATCTCAGAGATTTCCGAGCATGTGGATAAATAAGATTGGTTTCTTACATCAATTACTAGTTCAGAACAACTTCGATCATCTCTATGCAATCCGTAGGGGCAGTTCAGAACAACTTCGATCATCTCTGTGCAGCTCATAGTGTGGTTGTTGTAAAAAATTTCATTTTGAAAGTTCAATATTTGAGTGTTTTTTCAATTCTAAGTACTTAAAGGACACAGTGTATATTTTGTTATTTGGCATAAACTTCACTCCGATTCCTAGAAAACAGTCGCCATCACTTTGCCAGCCGAAGAAACAGTTTTTCATTTTTTTGAAGTCGATTCCTCTTGGCAGTTCACTGGTTTGACTGTATTTTTGATTCTGGAGTGTAACGATGTATCCGAAACTTAGAACAGTAATTAACCCGCGAGATTTATTGCGTCTAAACTGCGCCAACAAAGAGTTGGAAATGTTCATTCGAGCATGTTTGTGGTTCAAAGTGAGCAAACGAGGCACCTAATTCAGATGGTCAAATCTTCACAGCGGTGCAGTACCCCGTATACAGCGTCAAACTTGCGGTTGATTTGTGTAGGAGTATTGCCTTTTAAAACTAAATATTTAATGATAACTCGATACTCGATTTTTCCATTTTCACAAAAACACTCACATAGACAGACTCGAACGGTTGCTAAAACACAACTACTCATCCAAAATGGCTGATATTTCGGTGAGTACCTTTCAACGCATGTGCAAACACAGACCCTACTTTTGTGGACGAGTGCTGCCATCTTCATGTTGAGCTCGGAAACTTTTCAGACAACCCTATTACCATCTGCACGTTGCAAGTTTCTTGTCACCCTGTGACATGGAAGTTGGGTCGGCGCTGGGTTTTGTACTCTAACAGATGGTCAAAGTTGTGTTTATTAACATCATCATCGTTCGTAATAAATTGCCAAAAATTACCTTTTTCATCCTGCTTCTGATGGAATACGAACCTGAATAGGTTTTTGAAACGGGGAACTTTGATCGGGCATGGCGTGAATCGTGTTAAGCAGTAAACGCAGAATTTAAAGTTTATTGGATTGTCACGCCCTATATTAAATCTTTCTTGAATAACGCGTTATGTCATTCCATCAATGTTGGTGGTTCCTTCGGATCTCTTCCTGTCATATTTCTTTCTATCATATTCCGTTTTATGTGGAAGGTTAAGTTAACAATCAAAGGATCTCGATTTTGTAGCAAGAAATTTTATTTTTGCCAAATTGCATCGTTGCTGTTGATGTACTATACTTGCAGACATATTTGATGTGTTTTACAGAACGGGTTATACGCCGGACCGTCTTTTCATTGGCAATTTTGATCAATTCTTGACCCCTTTTTAACTTCAATCTGCTCTGTTCCGGTAATCGACGTCTATACAACTTACGAGCTGGAAATGCTGGTCATGGAACAATATCCACCATCAGCGCGATTTGTCACACAAGACACTTTTTGTAAAAGCAATACGATTTTAAAAAATAATTTGGAAGAAAAAGATCGGAAGATAGCAATGTTTTATGACTGAAATCGATCCATCGGAAGTGGTAAATTCCATAAAAGCTTTTTAGTTTTTCGCAAATATTTTGAATAGTATATTATTTACAAGAAAAACTCAATTATAAACTAAAAAAAAAATAAATTAATTTTGCAACATTACCGTTCTAGGACTGGTTTTCCATAATTTTACCGAAAATGACGATTATTGACAAAAACCCATTTTTCGGTTCATGTACAGTCCAGATGAATGGGTTGACCGGGATGGAACTTTATACCTAACCTTTTTCCATAAATTGGGAAAACACAATGAGGTTTAGATGAATTCGGTCCACCGAAAGTTGGTTATTTCTCCACCGGCCGTGATAGCCTCAATAGGATTGTTTTTTTGTTTTTTGCATGTAATTTGAAAAATCTATTTTCCAAAATTTAACGGGAAATTACATTTGTTAGTCAAAAAACTGTTCCTCAGTACAAATTTGGTCCCTGTATAGCCCCATACTGATCGATTGATCGGGATAAAACTTCAGATGTTTCAACAAATTGGGAGATCCATGCGAAATGTGATGAACTTTTGCAGATCTATCATTCGCACCATCTGAATTCGTAAAAGTAAAGAATGAATTCATACTAAATGTATGTAGCTTCAGTACAGCACAGGATGATTGACGGATCGGATTGACGGATCGGATTGACTGATCGAAATGAAATTTCATACTTCAGCTCCGTAGTAAGTTGGGAGATTTCATTGGTTTTGGGCTAAATTCGGTCCACCGGAAGTGCGAGTTTTCATGGAAACTTTCATTTTTTGCAAATATTTTGAATAGTGTATAGTATTTACGAATAAACCGAGAAGACTGAAACTTTTCCTATTTATATGGTCAACGACTCTTAAGATATCGAAAATTTTGGAATTAATCAGAAGAAATTTTAAAAATTGTCTAAATACGAGTATGTCGACAATGTATACAGAAAATTTCCAAATATGCTGAACTATTATCTTACGAGAATATTGTGCCACAACTAAATTATATCTCTAACATCAAATTTTATTTTATGTATTTTCCTTAGATTTTTCCTTTATATTTTTCTGATAACAACTAAATGGAAAATTACCGCCCTAAAGAAAATAATGAACTGTAATTTATTTTTATGTCTAGTATAGGTATACCTTAGATATTATAGAGCAATTATATTTGCATATCTATTATTACCTAATATGTTGAGAAATGGTCCCGTACCGTACCCCATTGTTAAAATTAAATTCTATTGAAGGTAGATTTGCATAATCATGCAAAATAGAGCAGTAAGAATGGATCATCTTCTTATGTTTCCTATATAATATAAAATAAACTATTATTTTTTCTCTTTTACGAGTATATCAGATATCTGGGTAGATATTTATAACGTCGGTCAATAAGACCAAAGGCTAACTAGTAAAAAACCTGTAACGAAATTATATTCGTGCCATGTACCTGGAAATTTTGTGATAAAAATAATATGAAACGAAAAAAAAATATTTCATAACACCAAGTCCGGAATATGGTGAAACGGACTGTTGTGGAACATGATTTATGGTTCCAGCTTTCATCTTGAGACCTCTGTCTTTAAAAGCGAGAAATTATATATTTTTTTTTTTAAATAAATCAGTTGAACCATAAATGCAAAAATAAAACCTAGGAGGAAGAAAAGGAAAAAATAGACCGGGAGTTAATTATAGATTTTTGTAGAGTAACCTTCTCTAATAAACAACCCAATAAAGTAATAAAATTGGGTCGATAAACAAAGAGAAAAAAAAATGAAAAATTTCTAGTGTATAGTATGTACTAAAATTAGTGAATAAAATTAATGTTCAGTTTTTTTTTCTAATCATTGTATTTAAGTTAACTTAAATAATTTATAATCGAACTATATACTAGTGTTAATTGGTTAAGTGTTACTTTAATTATACTTAATAATAATAAGTGCAGTTATAATAATAAAGCAAAGCGTTTAGTGATCGAAGAATGGTGGACGTTTGGTCAAATTTGCACGAAAAACGTGGTTGTGCAAACAAAAACTCTATTTAGGCTTATGAAAAATAATTAAGCCACAAATACACCTGAATTACGAGTGTGTGATAATTAAAAATATAATTAAAATATACCTATAACATTCCTTCAATAAAACTGGAAAAAATTTAACAAAGTGAACATAACGATACCCCTTTTGGGCACTACCTATTACGACTACCAGTGCAACAACAACAATAGACTTTCTGTGGTTGCAATTAGTGAACAAAATAGAATTGAAATTGGTAACGAACTCGTACAGGTAGTGTTAAAAATGCGACGAAATAGAAACGCACACATAATATAATATACCCAAATAATATTTTACATAATAATGCAATATAAATATAAATACTACCAGGGTTTGTATTTTTTTGATTTTTATTAAAAAAAATCAAAAAAATCGAATTATTTGATTTAAATCGATTTAAATCAAAAAAATCTGAATTATTTACAAAAATTTTAATTTCAAAACAGTTTTATTTCATTGCAAGGTTCATAAATCACAGCAAAGTTTCAATTCAAGTACATACTACAAAAACATACAATCCATATATGTATTAAAATAATAATATAGAAATTCATTAAAAATAGATTATTCATAAATTCACAACTTAAAAATTATAATCATCATCATTATTTAGCCTGATTCAACTGTCTGTATAAGAAGGTTAATTTGGCCCCCTTTTCAATCCCCAATTTATTTCGTAGTTTTGTGTGTACTTGGCCAAATGATGCAAAAATCCTCTCGACCCCAGCTGATGATGCAACAGCTGTTACTAATTGATTAATTTTTTCGTGATCAAGAGGTTCAATTGTATTCGGGTTCAAGGCGACAAAGGATTTCCACCATTCAAAGTCGGTCATAGATTTAATTACATTTGCGTTTCGAATAGCCCCACAGAATGGTTCGATTTCTCCTTGGAATTTCAAATACATCGGCAGAAATTGTTCAGAAAATTCACGTTCAATGAAACTTAATCCAGCGTTCTTTTCATTGGAACTGAGCAAGTGTAGATTCGATGGAGAAAGTAAGACGGACGCAAAATGTATTTCGTTTAAAGCCATATTATAACGATTCAAAAAATAGGTTTTTTGTTTTGGACTGGTCAAAACGGTCGATAATTCGTTTTCGAGCATTTTCCATAATGCTACTCCTTCAGCAATTTTACAACTGTTACTTTGTATTTTATCCAAAGCAACAGCGATAGGATTAAATAATTTGAGCATTTCTTCACATTTTCGTTTTATTGATATGTTTTGCACAATGGAAATTATTTCTTTTTCAATATCTGATTTATGGTCGTCGCAAACACGTATCAACATCGGCCAATTTTTGATGTACGACTGTAAGGTTGCATTTAAGGTATTCCAGCGAACTTCACTAGGTAAAGTTAATGAGGTGCCACCCGTCTCTGTATACCAGCTTTTCGGTAGTTGGTGGTTTCGGAAATATTTTACAACTCTTAATATTTGATGTTGTATTTTATCGTATTCTTTACTTAAGTCGTGAGCTAATAAATTTAAAATATGCGCTGAACAACCATAACATATAATGTTTGCATCATTCGCCACAGAATTTCTCATTTTTGCCATATTTGCGGCGTTATCTGTAACAACACTTAAAATTTTGCAACCGTATGTAGCTTCCGTTTTCTCAATAATTTCCCTTACAATTGTTGTTAAATAAATTGCGTCATGCTTATAACCAGAAGTGTCGATCGTATCGACTAAAATTACATACTTGTCGTGAATAACGCAAGCACAAATAATAGCAGAGTTATTATTATTAGACCACCAATCTACCGTCAAACAAACAAATTTATCTTTTAATATCATTTTACAATGTTCTTGTTCACTTGAGTAAACTACGTCTAGAAGTTCATTCGCCAAAGCTCTCTCGTTTGGTGGTCGATATCCTGGATGTAACATTTCACACAAATTTTTGAATTCAACACTCTCAGCTTTATGGAAGGCAGAATTTGATGCATAAAAATATCTAGCCACTTGCAAATCAAACTTTCGTTTATCTCCTGCTGAGGTTCTAACAACAAATTTATGTATCGTACTGCTGGCATTTTTGATTTCCGATGATTCAACATTGTGTAGCGGTGTTGGAGATTTAGCTTTTGCCATTTCACATGATTCATAATGCGTTTTCATCCTTTCTACAATTCCTTGCATTTCTTTGTTACAAGATTTGCAAGCAGCTCGACATCCTGTTTTATTTGGCGCTTTAGGGAGTTCAATAAACTCATGCCAAATTTGGTCACGTTTTCGTCCACTAGACATTATTTTGGTTTAAGTAAAGCAACTCTAAAAAGAAGAAGAGAAATAATAAATAACAATATTTCAAATGCACAAAATGTTTATCTCCTCTCTGTCTATATGCAAAACTCACGTACATTACATATCACGAAACTGTGTGTTGTATAATTATGTAACAATATGAAATGAACTATACCGATAAATTATTTACGAACTCGAATTTTTATTAAATTAATTTTAAATTAGGTATTTTTAGTTTATCTGCGATTTTCTTATCATTGTTATTACTATAGGATTTATAGAGAAAACGTATTATATATTTCCAGTAAATAGAAATCGCTGTAGATGCACAATTTTTGGCTCCGGTAATGTGCAAAATGTCAAAAATAGAAAAGAAGTTAGCCACAATTTAATTCGAAAAATAGAATATTAGTGTTACCGTTGTGTATTTTTGAAGTTGTAGATGGCGTGTAGTGTATCTTATAGGTTTTATTTAAATATATTTTTTTATATAAATTTTCAATTTTGAATGATTTTTTTTATTTAAATCGAGAGATTTAAATCTGATTAAATCAATTGATTTAAATCAACTGATTTAAATCATACAAACCCTGAATACTACTAATATAAATATAATTACTATAATAATATAATTAATATAAATATAATTACTATGATAAATTACCTAATAATACAAAACATATGTGTATATAAGTACAAATATTGTACTTTTTATAATCTAATATAATCGCAATAAATAATATTACATAAAAGCGATCAAAAATACGATTCGCAACAAATATCATATGGATTACCAATGGCGCCCAACGTGTTTTGAATTCCGTAAGCTAGTTGTAGTTTAATATTTTAGTTTAATAATTAATTATTACATTTAAGTATAACCATAAGTAGGTTTAAGCATTTCCTTTTGATTTTTTTCACTTAATTGATTTTGTTTGAGATAAATTAAGTTTTTGTTTAATTTGATAAGGAAATGGTTCAAACTATTTATATCTTTTTTTTATTTTTCTACTTAACTTTCTTATTATTTAAGTACTAACCAACCTAATTTTCTTGGTGAAGGTGATTTTTAGTTTAAATATATAATTTTTATAATGTGCAAATCAAATGTATTAATTTTTCATTTTTCCTTTCTCGTCTGCCATCTTATTTGTGATGTGCCTCTTCTTCTCTAGTTTTTCTTTTCTTTTCTTTTCTCCGCATCATTATTGCATTATGGTTAATAGTTCGTGTAGTGATTTAATTAGTGAATATAGAATGGATAACTAATTTGTGTATCTGAATGGAGTTTAGGTAAGTAAAGTGTAAACAAGGTGAGTTGCCTGGTGGTTTTCTTTTCCCTATCCTACCTTTCCCTATTTCCCTTCCTTATGCGGTCCTAACTAGGATTATTCAGTTGTCTAGAAATACCCACCCCGAACCCTGAGCTTTAGCCGACGAACAATGACCGCCTAGGCAGCTGAATAGTTAATTTCTGTTAACATGATCTCTGGTCATGTTGCATGACCTCTGGTCATGTTACAAACCATTGTTTTGCAAAATACGAAGTTATTCATCAGAAGGAATTATCTTATTTTATCGTTGGCCCCTAAATAGGCAATTGGAGCATTTTTCTGAGGTCTGCGAACATGTAGTAGTCACTGGGAGCCAGATCCTGAGAATACGGTGGATGGGGAAGCAATTCCAACTTCATTTCATGCATGAATTCAAAAAGCACATTTTTCTTTTGCATTTCTTCCTTCAAACGCACTATTAACGCTTTGTAATTTTCGCTGTTGAAGGCCTTTCCTTTCTCAAGATAGTCGACGAATACATTTTTGTTCGCTTTTGATGCTTTAACCGGTTGCTGTTCACTCAGTTGATTAACGATTTGATTCTGAATTGTAGTGGTTATCCATTGTCACATACCGACGAAGAAAGTTCTGTTTATTGCGATTAAACAGCTCCAAACAGTGCTCTAAATCATCGACGTATTACTGTTTTTGATCCAATATGAGCTAGCGCGGAACCCACTTTGAACAGAGCTTTCTGATTGACAAATGTTCATGCAAAATATTGTATCCACCGCCTTTTGATATCTCTAAGGTGTCAGCTTTCTCATGCAATTTCACTTTATACGGTCTTTCAAAACGATTGTGTACATTTTTATCTTTTTGGAATAAATGTCGATTTCGGGCGTAACGTTCAGCATCATCGTTGTTTATACTAAAAATGCGGACCGGCTATGTCCATTGCTATTCGTTCAAATGATGCTCCAACATTACATTGTTGCATTCTTCCTTTCGCCCAGTTTGCGGTAGCATCGATTTTAACATTCTTGTATTCCACCAGCAATTCGCAGTTAGTGCCACTGCGCTAATTTTGTGCCACCGCGGTTATCTACTTTCCTCCAGCCATTTCCTTACTCTGGCCCAATCGACTCATTGCCTCCCCATCCCCTCCCGTTCTTTCTTATTTATCCCAACCATGATCCCCCTCCCGTTCTTCTTTTAAATGTTATTTATCCCAACCAACTTAATAGTAAAAATAGAAACACAATTACATCAGCCCATTTTCTTTTAAGGAGAACATTGAGTGATATTCCACATGTAGAAGAGTACAATCAATCAATTAACGAACAATTGCAAACAACCAATCAAATATACTCAAGATTCGGGCTTATTCAGTAAATGTTCTGGTTTTCATCTTTTCAAGCATCAAAAAATTTATCGTTTGCGCAGTTGAAAAATTTATGGTGGTGCTCGTTCTGATGGGTAGCAGCTCAAAAATCAAGCCTCACGTGTTTGGTGTGTTCGTTACGTTATATCCGACATTAAAATATTTAGTTTTTGCAATTTTGAAATTATTTGTGATTTAAACTTGAGAAATTTGTGCGATATTCGTGCTAAGGGGTAGCAGCTGAAACGTCAAGCTGCCGGTATTTCGTAGGCTCATAAATTGGTGCATCGTTTATGACACTGACACGATTAATTTTTATATTTTATAAACATTTGTCGTTTGTACTTGAGACATTGTGAGTGGTATTCGTGCTTTTTATTCGAGGATCCGCGGTTCAATTCCCAGTGGTGACCAGACAAAAAGTTGCGGCCGGCAGTTTTAATAATGTGTCATTAGTATTAAATCTATGCGTTTTCTAAATATATTAAGCCTTAGTTGTATGCTTTTCTCTATACATATTTTTTTTTAATATTGTGAGGGGTAGCAGCTCAAAAACCAACAGGTAAGGATCTCGTGAGCTCTCAAATCGGGTGCATCATATTCGACTATGTAATATTTAATTTTAGCAATTTTACAAGAATTTGCCGTTTGCGCTCGAGAAATTGGGAGTGGTATTCTTGCGCAGAATTTGTCGCGTGCACTTGGGAAAATAGGGGTGTTCGTGCTAAGGAGTAGCAGCTCGTTCGTGAACTCATAAATCGGAAAATCAACATATAAACAACAGGTGAATGTTTATTAGGACAACTAATTATCGGGTTGCTTACAGTTTTAAGGGTGATCTCAAAATTGGAAGTTATCTTAAATAAAAAGACATAAATAGCTTCTTATTCTACAATAAAGATTTATTCAAAATACTTTTTTTTAGTGGTGGGAAGGGTGCTGAGTCAGTGTTGACCCAACAATTTACGTCAATTCGAGAAAATTACTTCTATGAAGAAAACAACTCTCAATTTGCGTGCCCCTATTTCTCTATCACGCCTCTTTTGCCTAAGAAATGGATGTTAAAGTTGGGTAATGAAGGTGAGTATAGTATCCGTAGTGCTAAAGGTGTGCATAACAGACGGCATTGGACAGAAAATTTCTTTCATACCAGACAATTTAGCTTCGTACGGCAATATGATTATCAATGACGATGATACGTAAAGAAATTTTTCGTTGAAATACATCTTGATTAGCTCAATTCTGACGAGAAATAATTTTTGAATCAAACTTAACAAATACTTATGCACAAAATATTTACTTGTAAAACAAAAAAATCTTAATTTATGAGCGGGAATGGAATCGTTGCCACAATATTAAAACCATCACCAAATTACCGGTCACGACGGTTAGACAGAGTCTGACAAATTATTTCTGCTTTTTGCAAGTAGTAGTTGACGATTTCAAAATAAACTTTTTAGCATTTTCGTTCAGTTTGAGTATTTTTTCAAAATTATTGAGTTATCGTAAGCACATGGCCAAATGGTGACATCTGAAAAGTGTGAAACAATGTAAGAGATAAAAGTTACCCATTTGTGCAATAATGTGTGTAATATGTGGAGATAGAGTTTGTTAACTGGGTTGGGCGGGGTAGCCTACGCTATGTTATATACGCGGTTGTAGACACGCAATAATCTAGTACGTAGATTACATAGTGAATTTTGCATTTCTGGCGTCGACAATGTGGCGTACATCAATAACCTAGGAAATAATATTAAAAACTCGCTTTTCAAATTATTTTCTCTGTATTTTACGTCAGCCGGTTATATAAAGTTACTGTCTAGCTATTAGGTAATTATCTAATTACTTACGATTAATAATTACTTAAGACTGAAGTGAAAACTAATTCTAACTTTTAAACCATTTTTTAAATTAAAAATGGAAATAAATTTAAAACATCTAAGTAACTAGAGACATCTATCTAAAAATATGGAATAGCTACTAATAATAAATATATTTAATAGATTATTTGATTTGCGCGCCATCTCTTATCAAATACGCTTATGTATTGCGATGGAATATTTTTTCTCGACCATGACAGTGTACAATTGTGAATTTTCTTTTTGTTTTTGTTTTGCTAATGGACGTTTAAATATTATAGAAGGCACAATATTGTGTTATAAATGTGCAAACTGGGATTATAAACTTTGTAGTGTCATAATGTGATGAAACATATACATATTTTATATTTTTGTCGCGTCTTTGAGAACGAATCTGTTCATTATAACAACTAGGTATTTCCACATCACATAATGCCAGCCAATTTTACACATTGTCAAATCACCCACCGTTTGATATGTACATCAGTCAATCACTACTTTCGAGAATTACAAGTAGTTGTCGAATTGTTAGTTGACGCTATCTACGAGTAGTCGACGTTATCGACGAGTAGTTGACCCCTTTCTGTTTATAATGAAAAAACGTCTAGCATTCCAAATAAAAAATTTGAAATGAATTAGAATGTCTTGAATTATTTTAAACATATACTAATCTCAAGTATTTGTTTTGTAAAAATGAAATTATAAATATTGGAAATTCGAATTTTGAACTGGAAAACCGTGAAATGGCAACCTCTGATAAGCAAAGGACAGTACAATGAAAAAGCAATAATCTATATTGTTTACGAACATTCCACATACTCGACTAATTGCCGATATTTTCTACCCCAAAATGAATTGTCTACTTGATTTTCGAAACCACACATGTCGATAATTCCGAGTTATTCTTTCAATTGAATTCGGAAGGCCACTACGTAGGCCTTTATTGCTGCTTATCTATTACATACAATACAGTAAAAATACACTTATTGCTCAGATAATGCAATAATTCAACTACGTAATGCAACTACACACATAATGCATTTTTTTTGACAACCTAATCCACATAACGCAATATTTCTGTTTTACCTGTGTTTCCCTTCTCTACGAATTAAGAGCCAACTATAGATGGAATAAAAAAATAACAAGAATAACGTAAGAAACGAAGATAAAATTTTTTTATTTCAATTTGACTTTTCGGCTATAGATAACTTAAAATATTAAGTTCATTCATAAATTGTTTGCATTTTACGAAACTACAATAGTTTTGAGCAAAAACATATTATATATCAACACATATATGTGTTTAAAATTATAAAAAATATTTATATGCGGTTTAGATAACCACAGTTATACAGTGTAGTGAAAATGGTTTTTGATTTTATATTCATATTAGTACATATATGAATATTTTATTATTAGAAAAGATAAAATAAACGAATAATTTCAAATTCCCTTATATAAAAAAGAAAACATGCATATTACATTCAACGCACTAAAATTTGTTTGAGTTTTGTTGTTGTATTTATTAAGTTTTTTATTCCTGGACGAAAATTTTCGCTCGGCTAAGTTTGAACCAGTCAAGAATAAAACCTTAACTTAATAAAAAAAAAATAAGAATGCGATAAATTGCACCAGTGTTATTACCTAGCCAAACTTAATTTGTATGTAAAAAGTCCAACGAAACCTTCGTTAAATTTTAGCTGTCACTTAAGAAAAAAATAGTCCGCGGTTTTTCATGCTCGAAAATAAAATAAACTTAAAAATAAGATTTGTTGTGGTTTTTTATGTACAGCAGAAGAGGTTAAATTTTAAATACGGTTGGAAGCCAAAAATGTTTTGATTACATTTTTTTGTTTAACCCTTTGACGCCGGAATTAATAAAAAGCCTAACTAACAATTTTTCTGGTAATAACTGTATTATACTATTATATTGGAGTACAAATATGCAAAAAACAAAATATCTTAATTAACTACTGAGGCGAGGGAGCGTGGCTCAACCATTAGCACACAAGGCACAAGGAATGATTAATAAAAACTCAAATTGTTAAATAAATTAAATTCAAAATTTTTTTAATAAAATTTAAATTCATTTAATTATTCAATTTATTAAAAGTATACACTTATTTGGTATGAAATAGTGCAAAACATTTTTTTTTGCCGTTAAGACAAAGACCAACATCACATGTTGTGCAACTCCATGAAGATCGGTGAGGCATATCACGTGTACTGCAATAATTACAACGCCGTGGTTTAGAATGCTTTGGCAAATAAGTCCTATTATAACTGACTGTTTGAACATTTTTAATGTTAGTGTTTTTTCTTGCGAGTGCGATCTATCTCGAGACAAAATGAATGAATTGGCTATTGTTACATCTAAAAAGTACCAAAATATCCGGTACCACCACTTCTTAGATTTTCCATCAATTTCATAGATAGACTTCAGCATATCCATTTTATCCACAAATCCCATATTAATATCATAGTCCTTCACCAGCAATGGACAAGTAACGCTCTTCGAAGTACCATCTTTCCTTTTTCTTTGAATTATTTCAGTGCATGTCGGACTGTGATAATTACTTAAAAATAAAACTCCTTTTCTATCTTTCCATTTTAAAAAGACAATACCGTCTTTGCTAACACGCCAATCAGAATCCCCTCTTTGTAATTGTGAATCTTGCTTTATATCCGTTAGTAAATTTTATCTTCCTTTGCATAAAGTGCCACATGCGTAAATAAAGTCATCAAGAATGTTTCTTTGCAGCTCTACAGAATTGAAGTAGTTGTCAAAGAATACGGAATGCCCTTACCCTACGAGGTTTTTTTCTGTTATGTTTCCAATTTTCCCAGTGTAAATTTAGAACTCACAAACATATTCACTCTTATCACCTCTTATCCACACCTTCTATCCACGTTTTATGGGCTTCATTGGCATATATTGGCTTAATGAACTACGGTCTTTGAATTTGATCGATAGCCTGATGTCCCGATAGCAAATATGAAGTGCAATACGTTTCCGTCAACTTGTCCAAAAGTGGTCATATGTTGAGGAGCCATATAAATCGGTCTCGTGGCATGCAGGAACTTATAAGGGGATCTCGAAACTCCATTCTTGATGGCCAATAGTCGCGCAAACTAGGGAGGTGCTTAATACCCATTAGGAGATTAAGCCCAGTAAATACTTTACTCTCGTCAGAAGTGGTGTGCACAAAGGAACTACCATTGCCACAATTATTCTGGATAGCATATAAATTAGTATTAAAAACAATGTGCTCAATTAATTCTTTAGAAAAGAGGTGTAAAAATACATCCGTTGGTGTTTCCAAATTTTCCGGAATATTTGGACCAGAAATCTCGTTAAATATTTTTTTTGATGAAGGCAATAAGAATCACTTCTAGCCCAAACGGTATTTTTACGAAATATCTGTTTTTTGAGTGCTGCCAAGAGAATACAATCATCTCTATCGTATTCGTCGTCAGTGATTTCTTTACTCTTAATTTATACTTCATTAATATCTTGATTTAAAAGAGTTTCAGTATATTGCTCTTCATCAGAAACGTAATCATCAATGTCTGACTCAGGCTCAGATGGAATTTATTGAAATAAATTAAAAATTTCGACTTGATTCATTCGTTCAAGCGTGAGAAACGAATAACACTTTTTCCTTAAAAAAAAGTTACATTAGCCTAGTGTCCCAGCAGATCAAACGCCACATTTAGCCCCACAAAACACAACTCATAATCAACAAATACTACTCATTATTTTTAAAATACATATAATATTTAACATTTTTTTTTATACCACAGAAATACTTACCATTCATTTTACAATAAATTAAAACAAAATAATTAATTATCAAACCACATAATTCGTTGCACAAGTAACTATTAACATAACCTATAAAAACTAACGAATTAGTGCAAGAGAGAATAACACATTCTCCCCATATGTGTGGCTACGTTGATTATACACTAAGCGTTAAAATAAAAATTATTAAATATGTGGCTTAGCGCTTCGACCACCAGTACACAAAGGGTTAATACTTTATTTATTACACAAAGGGTTAATACTTTATTTATTACTCATTTTAATTATTATCAGATTTTGTGATCAGTTTTGGTGTAAAACCTATTTTTATACTAGAAGACTTTCATGTTTTTTTAGCTTATTTCCTTTTTCCAGTGTCAGGTAAAATAATTTCGTGTATGTGTTATCGATAAAACCGGACTGTTTTATTTTATTTGGATTTGTTTAAAATATTTACTGTAAATAAATATGAAATTCCTTTCAAAGACATTTCACAGTAAAAACAGCTGTTTGTAAACGTACAGCTGTCACTTAAGAATTATTATTTTTGCATGGCTGGAATTTCAAAAGAAAAAAAAACAATTGATATCGTTAAAACTCTATTTTTTTTTTAAGTTTTTATTCTTGACTGCCAAGTCCTTTATCCTTTTTAAGTGACAGCAAAATTGAACGAAAATAAAATGCATTTTTTGTTATTATTTTTATTTTTCTCATTCTGAGTATGGTTGAATACATATAAATCCTATCTCTCGCTCTCTTACGCTATTCTTTTTATTCTTTTATTCTATATATGGTTCCCAGTTCTTACTTAACCAAAAATATAAAAATATGCATATGTACATGTGACGTGAGAATAATTTTACTATGCATATGAATGCATACTATTTGTCCAAAATTTTAGTTAAAACAAAATATTTAAAATGACATACCAAATTCACAAATTGCATAATTATTCAGTTACCGCATAATTTTTGAGAAAATTGATTTGTAAAAAATGCGATAAGTTAGTATTTACTGTATAAGCAAGCTGATAAACAAGATGCAAATCTTACCACAACATCTATAAAATTTGGACAACCCAATAAGAGCTCCATTCCGTAAATCATCGCATTGTGAGTGCGCTATCAAAGAAACGTCAAAAGCATGTTCAAATAAATAATCACGTTATTGAGTCTAAGATTAAGCATTGTTAATCATTAAAATAATGAATGATTTTTCGACATTAAACAGAAGTCTGAGTCGTAACATTTCCGAGAAAGACATTTTCACTTAAACCAAGACAAGCTGTTTTGATTCGAACATTCCCACATTATACAGAAAATTAGGACGAGGTTGTTTGTATTTAAAATTATAATCGCAAGTGCTTTAGTAAATGAGGTTAAAAAGGATTTGCTGCATGTTTTGAGCATACTCGTATATAAATATATGCTTTAAAGGATGTGGGATACTGTAGATCTTTATTTTTGCTTCTTTTGCACAACAATAGAAATAATAAAATTTTATTGTAGTAAAAATTGCATTTTATAGATGAAAGAAGACTCTCTCGATGTACTTGCATTTAATATAGGATTATTGTTTTGCATTGCACAGCACAAATTTAACATTTGACCTTCTCGTTATTTTAATAAAAATCCTTATACTGAGTTTTATATATACGACTATAGTGTTTCTGTACCAAATAGATATGACTCGTTTTATGTTTATGTTTGCCAAAATTTAAGAAGATGATGGAAAATTAAAATCATTTGGGTTTAAATTATATTTTTTTGTGAAATTATTGATTATTCGTTATACAGTTATACTCGTATATGAAAACGTGTACATTTTTTGTGTACCATATACGATGTCGAACGGATTTGATCATTTAAATTACATTACCCTATATATTATGTATTTTGCTAATAATAAGCACATTCGTAGCACCAACCTCATTCAAATCAACATTAAGCATATACATACACGAGTACACGCGAGAGCAAAGTACAGTACAATTTTGATTGATATGCTAAATAATGGAAATGGATTCGGTGGTTTAGCAAACACCATTTTATGTGTTCATGTCAATTTTTTTTTTATCAATTTTTACATGAAGCATGGATGTGAATGTATAGATAACAACCGCACCGGGTAATACTCGTATACACATCGTACGCCCCTCTCCAATTAAGAAGATTAAATTTTTCCCGTATCATTTCATCGTTATACATCATGCAGGATGATATGGTTAACATATCGCCACTGGTAATGCTATAAAAATATGAAATAAATGTTTGTCACAATTTACTCATCTTTTAGTGTCGTAAAATTGTTAATACATTTCAGAAATATTTACATGTCCATATACATCATATATATTCGGATATATTATTAAGATATAAATTCAGTTTTGTTACGCTATGGTTGGAACATTTACGGAAATGGTAGTCAATTATATGTTATTGATATTTTTTATTTCTGTTCAAAAGGTTTAAAAAATAATTTAATGTCGAAAATCGCGTTAAAGTATTGCGAATCACTTTACACTTCGTTTGCTACTCATAGTTGGTTTAATAGTCAGAAAGGATGTTGTCATTATCTGTTTAAGTATCATAATCATACGAATGAATATCTTTTGTCTTATATAAAATGGTATGAAATTACTAAAAATTCTAAAAAAAAACATTTAATCGTTAATAATTCATTTGAAGGGAGAAAGATGGACGACAGGAACATAAAAAGTGTTCAACCGTCTTCTAGACCACTTTACCACACTGCTTGTAATTTGCATCCTTACGAACCCGCATCTAGACAAATTTCCTTCAAGGCACAGTGAGAATGGGAAGCTCTTCCCGATCTTTAATTCAATAAAATTGTTAGATCACGAGCAGGCTGGAGAACTGCCCTCTTATTTATGTGGGCTACTCAAGTATCTGCTCAAGTAATGAACGGTAGACTAGTACATACTAATGCAGAACTCAGCGCCGACCTATGTTTCATTTCAGTAAACAGGCTAACATTGAGCCTGCAGCGTGCGATATGAAGAAAATCTTTTTGCTTTTCCAAGACCTTTCAACCATAAATGATTTGTATACCATATGCTTTTATTGGGATGAGATAAATGTAACTGCTTCCAGCGTAACAACAGTAGTTTTTAGTGCTAACGCGGTTTAACTTATTTTGTGATATTCTTCAAAATTTATTCTTTGAAATATCACACTTATATTCTATAAAAAAATCAATAGTTACCAGCGCCAAACCGGTAGATTTATCAACTAAAGCGGTAATAACAAAATTTTTGTTTGTTTCAAGACCTTTCGAATGATATGCTTCATGATTATACGAGAACGAGAAATATTGTAATTTGTTTCAGCGCTACAGCGGTAGTTTTGAATATTATGGTGCTTCAGAAAAAATTACAGCATTATTATTAGATTTGTGAACTAAAGCATTGGTTACAAAATTATTTCTTTTTCCAAGACCTTTAAAATGATATGCCACATTGTAATGAGGAATAATAAAAGTTATATCTGCTTCCAGCGCCACAACGGTAGTTTTGTGTACTAAGGCGTTTAGCAAAATATACGCCATTTTACATTTCTACGTACGATATGCGACAAGTATATTTTCTATACTAATAGAAAAAATATTAGCTACCAGCGCCAAAACGGTAGATTTATGAACTAAAATTGTATCGAAGTTGTCGTCTGATCCTGCCTCTTTCAAACGGTATACTACACGCGAATATGTAGGGAAAGTGTAAAGCAATATTGTTTTATTGGGTATTTTTATGGGTGATTCAATATTTGACTACCTCCTATGGCGGGTACCCGACCCCCTTGAGGTAGACATTCCAAAAGCTTTCAAATATCATTGGAACAGACATCCAGACGGACGGACAAACATTTTTTCATTTTTGGTGTCAGGGAGCTTGAAACGTCGAGAAAAGTGGTTTTAGAACAAGGTCATTTTTCATAATTTTTATTTGAATTTTAGTATCTTGGACTTACAGACCGAAGTTAGTAAAACAACTGTAGCAGTCCGCAAGTATCATTTTCAATAATTAAATTTTGTCAATTTTCGTGGGCAAAGTAAAGTATTATATTTGCTTATATTGGCTGTTATTCACTCGGATGATTTCTCCTCGAAAATAATAGCCTCATTATATGCTTGACACCTTCATTTTGTAAGGCCAAGTTATTCATATTATGAAAAATGAAGAAAAATGACCCTGGTCTAAATCAATTTTTCTCGACGTTTAAAAAAAAAAAGTTTATTCGTCCGTCTGTATGTCTGGATTGATGGCTGGCTTAATGAATGGATTTATCTACCGATGATATCTCAAGAACAGCTTATGTGATATGATTTTTTTTTGCTAATCTTCGTTTATTTATAATTCGGAGATTTGAAAAACTTTTTCAAACTTTTTTTGATTTGTACCTCCAAGGGTCGGGTACCTGCCATAGGAAATCACCAAAAATATCAAGCAATTTTACATCTTTACCTTCTTTCCATATATTCGGGCAATATTGCGTTTAAAGATCTTGTAACAGAAAAAAATGCGATATAACTTTAGTTCATAAATTCACCGTGTTGGCGCTGATAGTTACATTTTCGTTTATTATATAATATATACTTGCCGTAGATTGTTGAAAAGGTCTTAAAATATGCCGTAGATTTTTGTTGAAAATATTAGTACTCAAGACTACCGTTGTGGCGCTGGAAACACTAAAACTTGTATTACTCCCATATAATCATGTGGCATATCATTTCAAAGGTCTTGGAAAAAACAACAATTTTGTTATCAGCGCTTTAGTTCACAAATCGACCGTTTTGGTGCTGTTGCAATTTTCATTTTATACGTATCGTATATCATTTATAAGGGCTGGTATCTTATTATTGATATTTACTAGGAAATCGATAGATTTTTACCAATTTTCAGTAAATTTGCCGGGTTTGTCAATTATCATGCCGGAGTTCCAATTATAATTATATTATCGTAAGATTTTATCCCCTAGAACTTTATTGTAAAGCATTTGGATAAATAGTGTTTTTTTATTTTTCCATTTGGTGAGAAAATGAACAATTTTTTTTAACATTCCTATACTGGAGCAAGCAACACACAGTTAACCATATGAAAGCATGGATTTACCAAGTTCACACCATCAATTTCAAGTGATAGCCTCTGGGCATTATTTATTATCATTGCGAACCTAAAGCGCAGTGAAATTTGTAGTCGCTTGAGTTTTAGAGGCAAAAACGTGGGAATCATTGGAATATGAGAAATTAGCATATTTTCTCACAGTTATTTCAATTACTAATGCAGACTTTAGCTGCACACAAAACCGTGTTTCGTTGCACAATTTCGGTCGATCCAAATTACGGAAAAGTATTATTATGGTGAACCGTCTTTCAAGAATAGTATGTGTGATGAAATTCTAGATGGCTCTAAAAAGTTATGAAACTCAGTAAGTATGTTAATAAATTTGTATTTCAACGTGCATATCCATACTACGGTGACTTGAATCTGAATCCTTTAACTTCATCGACTCTTTCCCCTTTATAAAATTTATTTATTTTATAGGTAAAGAGGAAAGAAACGAAGAAGTTATAGGATCCAAGTCACTGTAGTATGTATGTGAACATTGCTAAACCCGAATTGCGTTTTAATTTCAATATTTATTTTATTGACGCCGTCATCCTTGGGATCTAAGATTGCACGTTCCAATCCTAATTTTTGAAGTTTGAAGAACTTTTGAAAAACTTTCACTACAATGTCCTGAATTGACGACAACATTTCACAAACATTAAGCTGAACAATATTTCATGTGTTATGGGATCTAAATATCCCGTTACTCAAAATTTGACGAAAATCACCAACCATTGGTCAAGTTTTTTTTTTTGTAATTCGTGATTTGCAAATCGCAAAAGTCGGATTTAATTTTGCGGACTAATTTCGGCGAGTGTCGAAGTAAAAAGAAATGTTGTTAAAGTGCCACCAGGTGCATAAAAAAATACCATAATACCTCCGTTACTATTTACTATATATTGCATCGCTTTTTCATATGCCTGCCTTTGATCAACCCAAGTTGACAGACGACTTTTTTTTAAATGGAAGTGCATACATCCTTAAGTAATATGAATGCTTCTTTATCTCCAAATCAGGATTTGTTCTACATGCTTCTTAAAGTATATCTTGACTAAAACTTTTTTTGTGTTTTTCAAACGACTTTTAGGATTGGAAGGTGTGTACATTGTTAATATGATTGGAAAAAGCTTTCGTATTTGTTGTGGACGGCACGTAAGAGTTCTTTTGTTAGTGTTATGTCCCAGTGTTGACAAGACATGTCTCTCTGTTCGTCTAACATACTTCACCAATCACCATCGATAGCTCTTAGTGTTTGAAAAGTTGTTGGTGGTCTCACTTCGTGAAGCATCATTCTCAAATAATAAAAATCAGTTTTATTAGGATGAACGTTATATAATTAACCCAATACATCAGAACCACGTATTCCAGCACGCTCAGTAATATTTTTTTATGTTATTTTATGATACGATTTTATGGATCCGATCACAACAATTCAAACAGGAATTATTATACGTTATGTTTTTGCAAATGAATCAGTTTTACACAAATCTCACGTCAATTACATTTTAAATCGAAGTTCAGTCAAACCAAGTCTAATTCATTATAGCTATATATAAAAAGTTATCGCGATTGTATCGAGTTAAATCACAGCACACATAAATTATATTGAATTTCGACCCTCCTTGATTTGGCATCCCTTCTAATATCGTAGAAGCGATATAATTTACTGGGTTTATTGCCTTTAACGAACTCGGCTGTAAAATATTTTGCGAACAGAATATATTATATTGGCCGTAATAATCTAAGATACAAAACTTACCCATCCTGCTCGCCATATGCTTCAACATTCTGTTTTATTTTCTTTGTTGGTTTGCCATCCATTTAATTTGGTAAACATTGGGGGTTATCTTTAATAAAGAAAATAGAGAGATCAACGCTAGAGAACCGAAGAAAATACAAAAATGTGTATTCATTTTGGGTTAAACAATGCGGTCTTTCCATTTTACAAAACAAAAACGAAAACTTAAATAAGGCGCAAAGAAAACTTTTGTTTTATTTCACCCATTATAGAATATCCACTTGGAAAAATTTCCTTAAATTTCGAATCACACACATATTGATGTACAAAGTGGATATGGAAGTACAGAAAAAAGGCAAAAACACCAATTTAGAAGAAAATATTTTTCCACTTATCTCGATAAATAACGGCATAAATATCTTGAATATTATCCTACAAGTCGCTATATACACATATTTGAACTTTTAAGAGAATGGGTCAATTGATTAAGTATACCATCGAATGGTATACATGTTGTGTACCATGTACGTACATATATTGCATGGAACCTAAGCGTAGATTATTAACGTAATTATGTATGCTACCGTATGTACTTGTAGCATTGCACACGAGTTTTACTTAAATATGTAATTTATGCATTGTAAACTAGCGTGCATGAATATTTTATCTTAGGAAGGATAGCAGTGGGAGGATCGCATTCCAATGCGGTTATGCAAATTAGTACTAACCATAGGAATAGTAACTTGAAAAAACCACGTAAAATTAAGGTCTACCATTAAAAACAATAAACAGATTCACTTACCTACATAGAATATAGCGTAATAATTGTAAATTTTTCTCGAAAACTGCGCTATAATTTTTTCTAAAAATTGGCATACTACCATTTTCCGGTGTGATAAAACGATCTAGATAATCCCATCTTATATCAAAATTATAATCCCATCTTTAATCCCATCTTATATCAAAATTATTCTCCGCAGATTCAAAATTGTTGGTCTCCGAAAGCTGGTCAAAATCTTGCATATATGAAAATCAATGTCATATTAAAATTAAAGTTTTATTATAAAAAAAACAAAATGTTTCTTGCACTAAATTTGACATTTTGTTTTTCATCGGAAATTATTGTATCAAAAACCAAAAATAATAACTTTTGTGTAATAAAAATAAATAATAATTTGCCAAGTAATACAAATCGAGATAAAAAAACTTAAATATAAACTAAAGAAAACTTTACAAATGCATAATTTAGAAATAATTCGGAGGATATGAGCAATGGAACACGCCTGCTTGTTACCGAATTATGTAACAACGTATAGTTAAAGCAAAAATAATTACTGTGGAATAAGCTGGACAAGAAGTACACATTCCTCGAATTACTCTCGTCTCCAGTAAAGGTCAACTTGGATCTACAATACATCTACATCCGTGCATCAATCTCAAAGACAAGCGTTCGAATTTGTTGGCGTCGACCTTCGTACACCTCTCTTAAATCACAGTATGTTGTACATAGCATTTTCCCGTGTTAAACGACAAAATAGCTTGAAAATTCTGTTTCCACCTGAAAATGAACGTGGCGCGTATAATGTTGTGTGAAAAGAATCATTGAACGCTCCTGATGGAACTTCTATTAAGTCTTGATAGTGACAGCGACGACGGTCACTTCGGCAACATCGATTTTTATGTCTCAGCTGAATAAAATAAAATGAAATTAAAGTGGTTTTGCGAAATATATTGAAAAAACTGTCTTTCTTTTCACCGAGCAAGCTCGGTCCCCTAGTACTTCTAATAAGGCAACATAAAGTATCTGGCATGATTGGCAATAATACAAAACAAGAGAAGAATCAGATAATATAATCAGATACAAGAATTAAAAATCATGGTATAAATCAGATAAGGAATGGGTTCAATGCAGAATTTGAATTCTGATTTAAAAAGTGGAAAATAATTGAATCTGTAAATGAGAACACCAGAACTTCCTGGTTTAGTGTCAAAGTGAAACATTAGAAATAAAATGATGGACGTTCACCAACACTTTTCCCCACCAATGTTGGAAACCAATATCACACAGGGATGAAGCTCAACTTGGAGTACCTACAGAATCTACATCAAAAGAAAGAACAAATATTGGGATCATAACAACAATTACAATGGCAATTATCATCTTCATGGTATGAATGGGATACAAGAAACGGAAGAAAACTGTTTGGCTTAGAAACTAGCGAATCCAAATGATAAAACGACACCACTGGGGATACAACTACACGAGGATTTTCAAAGGGTCACAAATTAAATATAAGATAAAGCCATGTCGTCAAGCTATGCATTCTGTAACATAAAATATGAAAATAAATGACTTACTTAGTTGCGGCTTCCGATGTTGAAACCCGAAAAATATCACCAACCACTTCGAAATTTGGTGAAAGTCCTGTATCTGCAGCAGAATTGGCTCAATTCATTAATTACGCTCGTAGAATTTGTCTTGCTGATAATGCAGTACATTTCCTTAATCAATCCGAAAATGTAAACCAGTTTAAAGTCTGTACTCTGGAAGACACTTCCACAACTGGAATATTATTTTTGAGGAAACATGAGTTTGGTTCGCCCATCAATAGATCTGTATATCGCGTAGAACATTTAACCAGGTGAAATAGAATCCCATTTAGCAAATTGGTAAATGGTTTACACATTTTATTGCGAAAAAATTTGATGAAAGACCTGCATGTTAGATTTCAAGGCAGGAAGACTTACTTTGAAATTCTCCAGTCAATTATTGCCAGAAAATAGAAATTCTGTGAGAGCTCCGTCGAATTTTTCTCCGCAATTTTAGATTTAACTTTATCGCTAAACCAACCTGATTCTGAAATTTTTTTCATATTGCTTCCAAACAAGAGTTCTGAGTTGTAATTGATGTTATCAGGGGGCAACATTTTAACATTCCCCGAATTGGCTAATCAATCTGTCGAAATCGAAGATAGGGATTAAAGTGGTGCCCGAAAGTACATATAGGATTATGTAAGGACAAATGACATCCACGCCTCTGTTGGCACATACGCACTATTTTATAAAAATTTTCCACGACCATAAATGTAGCTGAATTTTGTTGATGCAGAGTTGAATCTCCTCTTTTAATGCACGGGCATGTGGACTTGTTCACATATACCTTTGACTTCAAATAAATAACCCACATATTCTTTGATTACCGAAACGAAAGAGTACACGACCAGGAAATGTCTCATTCAGTAATTGAATTGTTTCAATATCATCCAATTTAAGCAGAAAGACTTCGTTTATTATGTCGCGATAGTAGTGATATGTGACACCTTGTAGATGCATTAGTTTTTCGAGAATCACTTGTGGGTCTCTGATCCTCAAATGCGGAAATTTTTACGATTAACGAAGCCATCATAGTGAAAATGAGCTTGATCGCTTAGAATGACTTTGCTAAAAAAATCAACATTCAAACTTTCATTATTTTTGAAAGATTGTTCAACAATGAAAGCGCGCTGTGTCAAACAACTGTTAAACTCTTTTAACTGTCAAACTGTTTTGTTTTTTTTGGTTGCAAACACTAAATTATTAATTTCCTATTTTATTCAAATGTTGCGTAAATTTTGGGACACCCTTTACAAGTTAGTTTAAACTCACTGAATGACACTAGTACTTTTAATGAGATACAAGACATCACAAATTCAATAGCAAGAAGCGGCTACGGCAAAACATTATCGCCATCCCGAAAAGGTTATACTTCAACAAACACCGATACCAAGTGACGCCTCCATAGGAGCCTTTTCGTTATTTGCAAATATTTTGAAAAATAAATCATTTACTGATTTTAAATTCATTTTGCAGCAATATCGGCCTAAATTAGGGGCGGGCTCATGAAATACGGGCTGAAAATTTAAACTATTAGTATTTGGGCGTTAATCATTCGTTTATTTCTATTTTTATACAAAATATCTAAGGCAACTTTGATCATTTTCCATTTTTTGATGCTTGTTCATTGAAATATTTAAAAACCATTGAATTTTCCGGTATGCTTTTCGACGAAAATTCGACCTCCAAAATCCTCCTAGGAAAATTGATCGGGATGAACCTTCATATTCAATATTTTACCATAAATCGAAAGGTTCCAGTGCCAGCTTCCATCAGAGATTTTTAGTTTTTTTTTGCAAATATTTTGAAAATAATGAATTCTAGATGAAAAAACGAGTAAATCAATACGATTCTAAATTAAATTTCAAATAAAATTGGATCAAATTATTTTTCAAATTTTAGGGGAAATGACGAGTTTTGGTAAAAAAAAATTTTAAAACTTCGTTGTTAACCATTTTCAATTAATTAAGAGGTCTTTACGAAATTAGCAGAAAACGTCCAAAAATTAAAAGTTTCAAAGAAAATTAAATACTAAATTTTCAACCAGGGTTGACCTAGTTGGTTTTTTTTAAATCAGCAAGAATAATAATTTTTGATTATACAAGACAATTTTACCAAAGTCAAGTAAATTTAAATTTTCGCTTTATAAATATAGACTGGTGTATTCGAGAATAACTCGACAGTCTAGACGTATTAGTCGATCTCCATGATTTTTGTTTGAAACTTTTGCTTCTATAGGAACTTTTTCGTTTTACAAATCTTTTGTAAATTATGTCATTTACGAGCAAAATGGCCATGAAGTACGAGATTTCAAATTTATTTTGACAGAATACCGGTTCATATCAGTTTTCGCAGAAAAATTTAAGCAGTAATTATGATTTTTGATAAAATATTGGTTGCAAATATTCGGCATTCGGCATGTTTTTCATAACTCGGGAGGTCGCAGTGGTTTTTGAACGAAATCAGTAAATCGGAATTGGCGGCTTCCATTCGCTTATTGAACTATAATGTTGCTTCACAGTCAGCTATGAATGTGTGCTGAATGTACTTTGGGACAAGTGTATCTGTTGTCGTGGTTTTCTTGTATACTAATTGTCCTGGAGAAATTAGGTTTAGGGTTCTTTTTGCCTTCATTCAGTTTCGAAATATTTCTGCTTTCATTCTGCAAATTAGCTTCCGTAATTATAGTCGTTGCTATTTTACAGAATTTACTTAGTTTTTATTTTCTGAACTCGGGAATATTTAAATAGCGAAGTGAGCACTTATCCACTTATTGACGGCATTTCGATGTAGCCGAAAGGTGTAATACTCTTGGGTGAGTTGTATGCAAACGTTGCTTTTTCCGTCAGTTCCGATATTGAAGTTTTATCGTTTTTGTGGACTAGTATGTGAGTGAGCTCGTCGAAATTTTAAATTTTAGGTTCACTGGTCGTCGTTCATATTTGTTGATAAGACACTCGTTACAACCGTTAATAAATTTCGCAACTTTACTTCTCAGATGCGGAAAAAAAGCTTTTTAAAACAAGGTTCTTCGTAACTTCGTAAATGCTCCGTCCGACTAACAAATGATGGAATACATCAAATTCGAAATAAAAATCATGCCGCCAAACATGAAATAAGGCTCCAGGAACATGGAAACCCCTATATTCGCCATATTATAGGTAACTGTCGTTGAAAGAAGGCTCCAAAGAACGAGGTCACTTGACCTAGTAAACATACCAAATTAAAATTAGTATTTTAAATAGATTTAATTAATTATGAGACTAATTATGAGGTTTCACCACAACAAATCAGAATTGTTTAAGAAACGTAAAATTTGTAAAAAATTGAAAGATAAATTGCTAGATGAGCACAGTCTATAAAAAATAAAAAAAAACACTCGAATAAAATTATTAAAATTTGACATAGTGGTTATGGAGTGGCACATAAATACAATTTCTATAAAATTTCAACGAGTAAGATTTTTCGAAATTCAGTTTCTACGGTTAGAACATTTCCGTTTAAAATTGCTCGATAAAGAAAAACTTGTCGAATACAATTTTGCCATTAAACTTTCGGTTACTTCTATTTTCTTACAAAATATCTAGGCCAACTTTGACCATTTTTCTATTTTTTTTGTGTTTTTTCGTTAAAATATTATAAAACAATTAAATTTTCCGGTCGGATTTCATTATCTCGCCCCGATTTAATCAAAATCGTATTTCTAAATTCAAACAAAATTAGTTCAGATTATTTTTTAAATCTTACCAAAAATGTCGAGTTTTGGTATAAAAAATTGGATTGACCAATCATCCAGGCGGGTTGACTAGTCGGAATAAAACTTCATAGTTAACCTGTTTCCATTAATTTGGAGATCTTAAAAGATTAAAATTTCAACCAGGGTTCACCTAGTTTGCTTCTTGAAGAAAAAGCGGAAAAAAGCGGAGATAATGATTTTTGATTACACAAAACAGTTTTACCAAAAGTCAAGTCGCTTTATAAATCAAGAGTGGTGTATGAGATCTACTTGTAAGTATAAATTCCTGGTAAAATAAAGTCTGGTGTTAGTCACAACATTTTCTCCCCTCTATTATTCCTTTATACACATACCGGACAAGTGGTGCAGTAGGTAAAACTGTGACACTTAGATCGTGAAGTGCTCTGTTCGAAGCCCGCACCAGAGGCATGATGCAAAGCAAATTTTCTTCATCGATTACGATCAGTGATGTTAATAAACACAACTAAGACCCTCTGTTGGAGTGTAGAATTCAGCGCCGAGCGGGCTGACTGAACAGGTGGTATACTGTAATTGTGTGAATGGAAATAATTGACCCTAAAAGTATATTAAATCCACTGGATAATTAATATTTTCTTATATTTATATAAAAAAAAAGGTTAATACTGGATTTGGAATAAATATAACGAACTGATAGGGGTAAAAATTTATTTTTAAGGTTTTTCCAAAGACCCTCGTTATTTTTGACCAAACTCGTTCCACCGAGAGTGGCAGCTTTCCTAGGAGCTTTTACGTTTTTATACAAATATTTTGGCCCACAATAGTTTTCCAACATTGAAATTATGATTTTTGATAAAAAAATTGTTTTTCCGCAAAAATTCGGCACCTGTACTAAGTGCTATCTAGGTGCTTGTAAGTATAAATTCATAGTAACTTAATTTTTAAGCGTTTTTCATAATTCTGGAGGTCGACGACCTTCACCGGCATTTTCGTTTTTTGTCAATATGTATTATGAAAAGTATTTCATTTACTAGTAAAACGTCTACGAAGTAGAAGATTCTAAATTAATTTTTAACAATACCGATCCAAATCAGTTTTCCAAAATTTAGGCGAAAATTACGATTTTTTACAAAAAACTGTCAAGAAAAAATCGGCCTGAACAGCCCAGACGGATTGACTGATCGGGTGAAACTTGAGCTTTTCCCATAAATTGCGAGTTCTTTGCGTTTTGTGTTGGTAATCTATGTACCGGAAGTGGCAGCTTCCGTTGGAGTTTTGCAATAATATAGAAAACTACAATATTTGCAATTAACATAATTATTATTCATATAAATTTATGATAAAATTTTCAACAAGTGTAGACCTTGCTGGTTTTTTGTGGGAATACTGATTTTGGATTGAAAAGACAGCTTTTATCAAAATCTGGTAGGTTTAAGTTTTCGCTTTAGAAATCAAGTGTGGCGTATTTGAGATTTATGTACATTTTTCGTGGAAAAGATAGTCGAGTGTTGGTCAGACCATACTCACACCCCCATTTTTTTATACCCTTATGCCTGTTGTTTCTGAATTTTTATGGGGGTTGCGATACATTTTGAATAATAAAAACTTTGAATTTTCTCATCCAGAAATTTCTAAATTTGTACATGTGCTTTTGTTATCATAAATATTTTTATTTCTAAAATTCCAGTAAAAGCAGTATTTCGTTACAGATAGTAGTAATATAGATAATAGGTATGGTGATAATTTACCTTCGAATGCTGTGAGCACACCTGGAGTTCATAGCCTCCCCATATTGAATTGTATTAAAATTGAAAAGAATTTTGGTTGGTTTCTATTGATCATAAGGTAATTAAAATTTCTGAAGGAAATTCATTAAGTAGGTACGAATTCGAGTTTAAAGGTGAAATTTCACAATTAAATTTTAAAATGTGAAAAGTACTATTCACCGATTAATAGAAAACTTCAAAATTATAATATGATTATTTGAACATGATTTTACGACGAATTTAAGAAAATATCCTAGCTATTTGTCCGTATGCATGATTTTAAGAAACGAACTAACGTGTCTCAACCACAGGTATACAACAAAAAAATTTCTCATTTCCGTATTGATTCCAAAAATAATATAGGGTTTTAATGGGTATACGTTTCTTGTAGTACGTTTTTCGGGGGTAGAATTTTGGTGGCATCATTTATCAAATCGATTCACTCGACCTTATAAAGGCACAGACAAACTCCAAAAAATATGTTACTCACGAAGAAGCAGCGAAAAGTTTAATTTTAGATATTGTTTAAAGCTTCTAAAAATAACAAAATACGTGACCCCGTTCAGCTCATTCACATTTCGTATTTATCAAGTTTTTTTTCTGCAGTTGCTGTTAGGCATATAAAATATGTTTTTAGTAAACATATATAGTTTGTTATTTGATACGTCTCGAGAAAAAAAAACTCGAAAGTACAACATGCTACTTAAAGTTGAATATCATATTTTATTATCAACTTAACATCACACTTTTTGCCCAGTTTTTCCATTCTCGTTCATTTCGTATGTAGTCTACGTATAACGTACAGATCTGAAATTGAATACCGCATATGAATTCATTCCTTTTGGCATTTATTTCATATTTATGTATTGATGTTGTTGTTGTTGTCAACATATATACACAAACAATGTTGGTGTCTAACTTTTGTGTGTATGTGTGTGTGTGTTATGAAGACAAGCAGCAGCAGGAGCACAAAAAAATAGAATTTGATGAAAAATAATACGAAAATTTATCTCACGAGACATATGAAATTACAGAGAATGAAAAATAACAGACAAAGCTTTAAGTTAATGGATAAAATAATTTACCCCAAAAGTGTGTTAGAATTAGTGATTTAATATAAAAATCATACAAATATTTTTTATTTTATTTTTGGGTACATAAACCGTTGGCGTACAAAAAACTGTAATATACTTTTGATATGAGATAGAAAAACCTACCTTCCTCTGGTACAGACAGACATAAGAACTAATAACATTTGGTTTTTATTACCCAACTGTAACGATTCATGTATATTAAACTACCATTTTTCTGCACTATACGTACGTAGACGTACGCAAGGACAAAAAAGCTTTTGATGACATATAAAAAAAGCTTTTATACACTTTCATATTATTACTATTAAAAAAGTGCTTGCATTAGCTTTTTCTTTATAGATTCAAAACTCAACACTTTTGTACAATTAAAAAGATAAAAACAAAAGTTGGATAAAAGCTTTCAAGTATTACAGCTTTGGACATTGTATGAATGTTATGTATTTTTCTGCTTTTATGTTACATATAATATTTCTTTTTTCCTAATCATAAGTATACGAGAGCTTTTTGCTATGGTGGACACCATACATATACATACGAAAGAGGTCGTGTTGGTTTTTGTGTCAACGTGTGTTTAAAACATATGTGTATAGGTTGTGTAGTGTTCATAAAATATTTTCACTATAAAATTCCATTTTTGTTCATAAAATATTTATATTTTTGTAGAGATAGAGTTAAAAATGTAATAATGTTTTGAAATTATAGAGCTTTTTCAGTTTTTTGCATAATTTATTTCATGTTATGGTGTTTTATATGGGGTATCAATTACTGAAACATATATATAACATTTTCTAGACCTAGAGGGTTATTGAATAATTGTATGAATAGTGCTAAACTAATTGGCAAAACATGTCTTAAGTATAGGTAGATTAGCATTAGGTTTTATAAATAAAATATGAAATAAAAATATTGTAAAATTATTTTTTTAATTGGATGTACAAATGTATTCCGAGCTTTTTTAGTGAAATAAAAGACATTAGTTTGTGTAGAAAATAAAAGAATGTTTTATACAAAGTATGCTGCTTTGGAAGCCATAACCTTCGCCCGTCGCTCAGGCAATAAACGGAATCACCAAAAGAAGAAGTCTAGCTGTTTCGAGGCGATCCAGTTATCGACCCATTTTTTGACATTTTCATCGGAAGTGAAACGGTCCTGTGCCAGAGCTTATTGCATCGACCGGAACAAGTGGTAATCATAGGGCGCAATGTCTGGTGAATGCGGCGGGTGGGGTAGAATTTCTCAGTTCTGTCTATCCAAGTAGTTTTTGACAGGTATAGCAACATGTGGCCTAGCGTTGTCATGCTGCGAAATAATCTTATCATGCCTTTTGTCTCATTCCCGTTGTTTTGCAGCTAGAGCTTGCTTAAACGCCATCATTTATCGTCGATAAACTTGTCCCGTAATGGTTTCACGCTCTTTCAGCAGCTCAAAAAAGACGACACCCTTCATATCTCCCCAAATACAAGGCATCACCTTCGAATTATGGCTATTTGCTTTTGGGGTTGACGGTCCTGGTTCACCTGGCTTGATCCACGCTGATTTAAACTTTGGATTTTCATAATAGATCCACTTTTCATCCCCAGCGATGATCCAATGTCAAAACCCCTTCCTTTTTTGTCGTTGAAGTAACAATTCGCACATGGTTTTCCGACGTTCCATGTCCCGTTCTTTCAGTTTGTGTGGCATCCAATTTCCCACCTTCTGAACCAATCCCATTGCATGTTTACGTTGCGAAATACATTGTTGGGTAACATGTGACGCTTCTGCCAACTGTTTTTCGGTCTGAAAAGATTCCACATCAAGCAATTCTTCCAATTCTGTATCTTTTAGTTTTCATGGTCCGCTTTCACGTTCTTTGTCTATTACGTCAAAATCACCAACTTTCAATCGTTGAAACCACTCTTTGCATGTTGTATTCGATGGAGCGTGTTTACCATAAACTTCCACAAGCAGACGATTTGTTTCCGCTGCACTTCTCCTCAACAAAAAAAAATAATGAAGTAAAACTTCCCGCAAATGCTGTTTTTTGGCACAAAATTCGACATTTTCAATTACATGAAAATAGTTGTTGCTTACGCTTTGAACAAATGTCACTAGTAATTATTCAAGCTTGACATCTATCCCCGAAAAAACATGTATTACCCAATTGAAAAATATGCAAGCAGTGATACTAACGACACCTATTAAAAAGGTCGGAAATACATTGGTACACCCAATATACATATGTAAGTCGATGACAAATAAGATATATTTCGTATCATTTGAAGCACGCAATCATTAAACAGATGATGATTATTGGATGGGACCACTAAAACGCACAACCTAATCTAGTCTAGTTATTTTTTACTTCCGGACAAACTTCACGGTTCTGTACAAATTCGGGAAGTTTTTCCTAGATCTTAAAAACTGTATGTATATGTATAAGTGAATATAATATACTTCTTTCGTATAAACGAATAAACCTGAATGATTTACCATTTAAACTGAATTTTAAATAAGAAAACAAAATATTTGACATGCTTTATAGAAGAAATTTCCAACAAAAAAAGTGTGTTTACTATTCACCGCTAGAGGCATCACTATCACAAAAATGAAAATTTTTCTGTTCCTATTTTTTGAAACCAGCAGAAATTTTTTGAAAAATCAAAGAACTTATCAAAAGAAAAAAAAGTATATGTTTAAACGTTTTGAAACGAAAACTGTTAATTTTCTTTAAACAAAGATTTGCGTATGTATAGTATAAGGTACTCTCAAAATATACTAAAATTATCAAAATCTTAATACTACAAATACAAGGCAACATAAAAAAAATCGCCTACGTTGATAGCACGCCATACAGTTCTGACTTCGTTTTAATGTAACTCGTGTTCTGTTTATAAACAAAAGTGTTTGAAAAACCCCACTGTAACTGCCTCGAGTGTATGTTTTTATGGTAGCTGAGATCATAACCAATAAAAATGGGCAACATAAGAATCATACCTGGCGTCAGTCGGCTTCCATAAATTTTTGAAGTCATTTTAATGGTATGTGTATCTACATTATCGACAATTTTTTTTACTTTCAGCTGGTATCATTCGGCTAATTTTAATAAGGTCCTCAGGATGGCATTCTATGTTGGGCCCTCAATTTTTACGTAATTCGCATTTTTTTAAAATACTCGATGAATATCGTGTACTTTAAAATATAATTAAAGCCGAAATTTGAAGCTTGCAACGACAGTGCACCTGTTTGAAATTTCCTGTATTCGAAAAAGAGGCATAACAGCTGATTATTTTTTACAAAAAAGTATTCTGAAGATTTGGGCTTCGGCTCTCAGTAAATAAATTAAACAAAGTTTTTGACTCAATTTTGAAATATGATCGGAAAATTTAAACGATAGAAAACTATTTATAACGTATAATGATGTTTACACAGGGTTCGTTAAACACAGATTTTCGTTATACACCGGTGTCCGTTATGCAGCGGGTTCCGTTAAACTTCGGTTTCCGTTATTCATGGATACATCAGTAAATTCACGAATACCTATTCCCCGCATTGGGAAGTAATTCAATACATGATCGATTTTTATCAGTGTTCAAAATTAAATTTTCTTTCCCAAAAATTTCTTTCTATATTTTACGAAATAAACGAAACGTTATTAAATTTCTTTCTATTGGAAGGCAAATGTAAAACATTAAATATATTTCCCAACAAAAAAACTTTTTCAATATTTTGTTTTAATTTATTTCTGATTAGAATATTTTTAATTCTCTCTCTCTCGATAGTTATGCATTCGAATTATATTTTAGTTTCATTTCTTTCCCATGTATATGTAAAACTAAAACCAAATATTAATAATGCAATGCAGGAAAACTTTAATATTTCAAGTTTGTAAATTTTTTCAATTCAAAATCAGGTTTTTGCAAAACAAATTCAGAGCTTCCAATTCTCAACCGATTATGATGGGATTGGGTATGTTGGATGGAAATGGGATTCTTAAATGATTTTTGGAAAAATTTCTGGAATATGGTTAGGACAGAACTCGGTCATTTCTTAACCGATTATGATGGGATTGGGTATGTTGGATGGAAATGGGATTTTTGGAAATGATTTTTAAATGATTTTTGGAAGAAGTTCTGGAATATGGCCACCTGGGACAGAACTCGGTCACTTCTTAACTGATTATGATGGGATTGGGCATGTTGGATGGAAAGGGGATTCTCGAATGATGTTTGAAAGAAGTTCTAGTATATCGCCACATGGGGGCAAAACTCGATCAATTCTTTGGTGGCCATATTCCAGAACTTCTTCCAAAAATCATTTAAGAACCCCATTTCTATCCAACATACCCAATCCCATCATAATCGGTTAAGAATTGGTTGAGTTCCGTCCCAGGTGGCCATATTCCAAAACTTCTTCCAAAAATCATTTAAGAATCCCATTTCCATCCAACTTACCAAATACCATCATAATCGGTTAAGAATTGGTCGAGTTCCGTCCCAGGTGGCCATATTCCAGAACTTCTTTCAAAAATCATTTAAAAATCTCATTCCAATCCAACATACCCAATCCCATCATAATCGGTTTAAAATGGGCCAAGTTCCATCCCAGATAGTCATATTCAACAACTTCTTGCAAAAATTATTTAAGAACCCCATTCCAACATACCCAATCCCATCATAATCGGCCAATAAATGACCGAGTTCTGTCATAGGTGGCCATATTCCAGAACTTCTTTCAAAAATCATTTAAGAATCCCATATACCCAATCCCATCATAATCGGTTAAGAATTCCGTTCCAGGTGGCCTAATTCCAGAACTTCTGTATATTAATACTTGTATATTAATAAATTAATGAATTATGAATAAATTTCTTATCATTTTATTTCTTACAAAAGAAATAAAAAATATTAAAAAATATGTATTTCGATCTTTAAAGAGTAAAATAAAAATTATAATTGTCATTCTTCCAAAGGAAATGAAATTAAAATAAATAAATATCTTTCTTTTCCCTGAAAACAGAAAAAAAAGATACTAAAAAATAAATCCTTTCAGAAATAAAAATACCAAAATTTCTTGTCTAACAATACGAAAACAAAATATTTTTAAAAATAAAAAGCGTAGAAATAGAAAGTAAAAACCAAAGAGTTTTCGAAAAATATAATTTGGATTTGAACACTGATTTTTATGGGTAATTGTTTTGCAGAGGTTTCCGGTAAATACAGGTTTCCATTATATGCCGAGTTCCATTAAACACATGTCTCCGTTATACGAGGAACTCCTTTAAACACAATGGGTCTATTATGAAATCTTCAACCGCGTTTCTTTTCGACGTTGTCGACAATTTACGATACCTCTAAGATGTCGAATACATAAAATATTTATAAAATTATACATAAAATATTAAATATTGGGTTAACTAATTTTAATTATTAAAATTTTATTAGTTTAAAAAAATTTCAAAATAAAATTTTATTGTGGTTTTTATATTTTCTATACAATTGAAAAACTCATAATAGGTAGTTTCGACGTGGTCAGATAAAAAACGCGGTTGAATAGACCCCGTCATGTTTCCGTTAAACTTAGGTTTCCGTTAAACGTAGGTTTTCATTGAACACAGGTTTTTACAAAATAAACTCGTCATTTCCAGTAGTTAAATAAATAATATGATCAATTTTTGTTTTAAAATTAATTTAGTCTTTTGTTTTTAACCGTTTCTTCGTAAATGATATAAATTATTTTCAAAATGTTTGCAAAAAACGAAAAATGACCTATGGACACTGCCTCTTCCGGCGGATCGATTACCGAATTTTGCGAGCCACTTCCGGTCCGATTTCGGCCAAAATTCTCTGAGATATCCCATTTTGTGGTAAAAGCTAAGGTATGGTATAGTTTTTTTTTAAATACGGCTTCAATTTTATCTGAGATGATTATCAAAAATTTGCAAACAGCGAGAAGCTATCACCTTCAATGGTGCGATTTCGGCCAAAATTCACTGGGTTCATCCAATTTATGGAAGAATCTTAGGTGCGAAGCTTCATCCCGATCAATCAATTCGTCTGGGCTGTCCAGGTTTGTTGAAAAACAGTTTTTGTCAAAAATCGTCATTTCTGCCTAAATTTTTTTTTAAAGTCATATTTAGTTCATAGTCGATTTTCTCATAAATGATATAGTTTTCGAAATAGCTATTTGCAAAAAACGAAAAAGAAAAATTTTTTGTTTTTCATTTATAAATTTAAATTTTGGGGAATTCTTCTGGACCGGTATTTTTGCGGTAAATTAATTAAAAATTATTTAGTTCCTACTTGCTTTGCTCGTGCATCGTATACTTTTCAAAATATATTCGAGAAAGCTCCTATTGATGCTATTCTTTTCGGGGGAAAAACGAAAAAACTACCGATCAGCGACAAAATCATAAAATACGCGACTGGAAAAATTATATGAATTGAAAACTATTTATTTTCAAACATACTCAATTAAACCATTTAGAAAGCGTCTTTGTAAAATTTACAAAGAATCGGTTAAAAGAATTTAATCTAAAGCTTTATAATAAAATAGAGCTGCCAAATATCTTTTTTTCGAATACACTTTCATTTATTTGTGTTTTCATACAAAACGTTTATTGGCTTAACTTAACCTAATTTTTGATGTTATCCCTTGAACTATTTTGAAACATTTGAGTTTTTGGACTTGATTTCAATAAATCGCCCATCATCAGGCGTCAAATGTAATTTATTTGCAAGAGAGGCACATTTTGTAGATACGCCATTAATGGAATCAGACTTATTCTTGTTACATATGTAGATATTCTAGATATACTCATATGGTGGGTAAGGTTCAGCACTAGACATAATTTCATTCGAAAATTTCAATTTTTATTTTGTTAAAATCTGCGAAAAATTGCGATTAATAAAAATTTTGTCAAATCCCCATTTCATCCAAATTTGTAATATTTACGCATTACATATTTTATATATTTTGTTTTACCAACAACAACAAAAAATATTTTCAATATCCACCAACACAGAAAATCTTTAATTTTTTGATACAACTACAATCCCATGAGGCTGTGCTGCGATGCAGTGATAAATAAAAACTCATTACTATTTATTGTATTAATTTCAAAACAACCATCACCTGCCAAAACCTACAAAAATGTCACATCATGTCATTCCACGTTACATCCGTTTCGTCCATCATTCAAATTTTTTTCATTACGACAAAATTAAATGGCATAGTATTCGAAACGAAAAATTTAAACTAATTGAAATTTGAAATAAATCATAATTTTTTTTCGGTTGGTCGTTCGTTATGTGCCGTTTACATTCATATCATATACATGTACGATGTTCCTGGAAAAATATTAGGTACAATACACCTGTTTATGGTAAGGGGAGAATGAAATTTCCCCCATAATTTATAAAACATTTTTTTGGGGTTTTGGTTGGTCTTATGTCGCTTTTGAGGGTAACTTATGTACTCTCCTCGTATCACTTTAATAATTGTTTCGTATTTTGTACATTAATCATAATTACGTATAATGCTGTTGTTATGTTACATATTATTGTAATTAATGTTTTGTTCTAATTTTATATTATGTTTACTTAAAACAATAATGATGATGATGTTGAAGATGATAGAATGATTTGAATTTTATTGTTTGTGTATGGGTACGAGTATATGGTAGATGTGTGCATTTGGTTGATATACCATAGAATTCTATAGAAAGACATCGCAACGATAACAATTTTTTTCTAATTATTTTGTCAAAATAATTGATTGGATTATATATTATACAAAATGTTACATGTTATCATTATTTATTCAGATAGAACATAACAGTCTTCTCCTTGAAGAAGGTGAACTTGCTGCTAAGAACGTTTTTTTTTCATTTTACTTGATATCGATAATATGTTTTCATCAATCAAAATGTTATAAAAGTTTATATCTATCGTATACCAGTTGTATTGATATTTGCACAATAAAATCGAATTCCTAAACAAATTTATATACAATTTTCTGGTCGATTTCATTTCATTTAATATTACTAAGATTCGGCCCCACACAATTGGCATATTTGTTCCATTGGTGATTGGTACAAATATCAAACCACATGGGTACAAATTAAAGACAAATATAGACCACCACACTCTTGCAATAGGCAATTATTGAGCTAACACAATTCTCGTGTCAAGTTCTAGAGAAGTGGGACCGGTGTGAAATTTCTAACGTTAGCTAAAAGTATAACACAAATAACAAAAAAGTGCAACGAGTACAAAAAATAATATTTAACATACTAATTATTAAAAAAAAAAATCAATGTAAGCTAACAATATGTAATTAATTTTTAATTAAAAACAAACAACATAATATATTGATATGAAAATATTAATGTTTTCAAAGTTGTATACCATTATACCAAATTAACAGCCCATCGTAGAGTTTCCGCAATATAGCCACTACAACTATCGGCCAGTAGACCTCGAGCCTATTCAGATTAATATAGTCCGTACGTATAAAAAGGGTTGAGTTTGGGAAAATTCCTGGGAAAATTCGAAATGCGTGAGAGCCGATCATACACACTCAATCAACCATGCTTGGTTAAACGTCGTTGGACAAAAATAATATTTGTTGAGTAGGTACGCTTGTAAAAACACTCTAATTTATTTATTTGCATTGTTTCTTGTGGCACGTTCTGCTGGGTTAACATCGTTCTGTAGCGCTCGCCGGTGTACTAATGAACACTCAGTTTGATAATAAAGTTTTATATTATTTGAATGTGCTGCTCAATCGTGTAACTTGTCATGGTGATTTGGCATAAGTAACTGAAAAAAGTACCAGATTAGACAGACGCTATCAAAACAATATGGCCGCCACCGGTTGCCAACCTCGACCCGCCCAAATTTGATAACCCTATATATTTACAACAGTATAAAAATATGCTAATAAAACAGTGCATATACAGCCTTGGCCAAAAGTATTGAGCACCCTATAAATTTGGGGCGTACACGATAAGTATAACAGAAAATAATCCCTTTTGTTTGTTTATTATTTTTTCAACATCTGGCACTATTCTGGTTTTCTCTGTGAATTTTTAAAATATTTTCATATCATTTTTGTCTAAATTAAATTTTTCTGGCCTACTAATGGAATTAGTTTAGTGTAAATATTTTAGAAACAAAGTTGACTGGGAAACTTTTGTTCCAAAAATTTTTTTAGGGAAAAATAATTCCCAATATATCTTTGATTCCAACAGTAGGCCAGAAAAATATAGTTTAGACAAAAATGATATAAAAATATTTTTCCCAATTCCCCGCTAAAGCCAGAATAGTGCCACTGGTGCAATAAAATTTCTTATTTTTCCATGTATTTATTTGTCAGCTCGCTTCTTTCGTTCATTGTGTACACATCAGTGATCTAGTCCGCTTTTGGTGTTTTGGTTTGTTAAATTAGTAATATTGTTGCAATATGTCGAAACAAAAAGAGTTAAGTTTCGAACAACGTGTGCAAATACAGCTTCTGCATGAGCAAGGGAAATCACAAGTAGAGATTTCTAAAACTGCGGAATGTTCACGCCGATCTGTGTAACATACTATTGAGCGATTCGCAGCTAGTGGATCACACAGTAATAGGTACAGAACCGGGCACCACATACCGTGACGACCGAAAGTTAGTGAGAGAAGCTTTAAAAAATTTTCTTCAAACCTCGCTGCTGAGTTGTCAGTAGAAATTAGGAAACCGATCTCTCCTCGCACCAGTCGCAGAAGGCTTCAAATAATCTAACATTATTTCGCAAAAAATTAAAATTGTCTCGGATCAGGGCTATACATGATTTTGAAATGTATACACTATTAGCTAACTCTAGACCAAATTGTAAGAAAACGTGCGGAAACTTGCCACGGAACGAATTTTTATAACTTGGCCTATTATTTTCCATTACCATATGCATTTCGGGATCTTACAGTTTTTAAAAATTTAATAAATTTGATAATTTTTGGTTTTGATAAAATTTCTGGGCTGGGCTAACGTCACACCCAAGTCGGTTATTGATATGCTAGTGTGGTTATTTAATTTTCTATATTTGATTTCCATGTACAAATGACACGAGTAATAAATATTAATATTTTAAGCAATAATTCGTTGTTTAGATAGCTCTTGCTCTCGTAAAACAATTTTAACTTTAAAATTCGATTTAGGTCAATTCAATCCCATTTTTGATTTATTTTAATATTTTCGTTACGACATGCTTCCTGTCAATTAACAACTTTACATTGTTTTAGCATAACGTCATCAAGTTGAGTTGGGTACGATTTGCAGAAACGCGTTCGTTGTTGCAGTTTTTGTCTTTCACTGACACTTAATGTAATTTTCTATTCAACATTTTTATTAAATGACATTATTTTAAATCTTTAGATCGTTCACGTTCGCACACCTACATAGTAATTTTGGTCTTAGTATTTTAAGTATACAAATTCCAAGTAATATAAGAAAATTTTAGAAGAAATTTTTTTTTGTGTGACATTTATACGGATTATATGGAGGTGAGAAGATGACACATTTCCCGTAATAATACCTTTCTGCCTTAATAATGTTATGTAAATTATGAATGTGCTCTTGTGACCGTGTTTATCATTATATAATCAAATATTAGTGTACCGTGTAGTAAAAAATAAATTTGAAAACAAATCCTTTAAAAATTATAAAATAGTCGTACCTGTTAAATTTGAAGGTCATTATTAGCAGAAAAGAATTGCTCGTGCAGAAATAAGTTGTGAATTGACGTAAATTTTCAACACTACCACCGATATATGACCGAATATGGTTAAATGTTAGGGGAGCTGTTCACGATTAATGTTTCGAAAAATCCTGTTTCATGTCAAAAACATATTTTTTTGCTGTGATCCTGTAACGCAGACAAAAATGGAAGCATACAAGGTCATACAAAAATCATATAAAGGATTATTGCTCATTACTGATTATATTTACAACATTCAGGCAAAAGGTAACTAAAATGCAATTGACTCATGATTTATAAAACTGTAATTTCATCATTACCTATAAAATATCGCACCACGTCCTTTTTATATTTTAGTCACATTTAATTTCTACGAAGCTTAAGTTTGATTCAAATTGGTTAACCTTAAATTCATGTCAAATTGGTGATGATTCAAATTGGTTAACCCAAAATTACAAAAGAGATTCTTTCATGGAATTACCACGTTCCATTCGGTTTCCATTCATGGTCGTGTAGGTACAATTTTATGAAAGTCACACCTTTACCTATTAAATCTAGGTAGAATCAGATATTGTGTTAGGATTTTTTTTATATTGACGAATATCTTCTTTTTATTATTTATTTCTGAGTTCTGATGTTTCTTATGTTAGGGAATGGTGGAAAACAATGGTCCTAAACGAACCTCCACATGAGATCATAAAAATTCAAGGGGTCCATTGAAAGTTATAAATCAAAATATTAAATTAGAATAATTAAATGAAAATAACTGTAGACCATTCACACTTCAAGCCCACTCTATGCCTCTATAATATAGCCACTTTTAGTTGTGCTCATCCTACCGAAGATATCAAAGCCACACCCCCTTTCCGTCACATATGACCTCACTTAACAAAAAAAACACCACCTCAGTTACGTATTGCTACTATGGCAAGGAACATCGCAAATACAATTCCCACGCTTGTGTTTGAATTTACTATGAAACCTTTTAGAATAGCATAATTAGTATTTTATTTATTTAAACCTGTCGTTTATCAAAAGTACATAATCAACATAAATTTATATGTTTCCATTCTCAAAATTCACAATATTCATTTTTATCATTCGGCAAAGGTGCATCATTAACGTAAAATAAAATAGTAATTCCTATTTTAATTCAATTCAGTGTCAACTCTCGAATAAGTAAAACCTAAATCTTTAAAAAATTTGTTATATTTTTAAATTTAAATAAACGAAGAGTTGCGATAATTCCCAAGTTTAAAAAAAAATAAAATTTATTAAATATGTAAAACGTAATGTACATAGTTTACCATATTTAACATAAATTATAAAGAAATCCTGGGGCGGAATCATGAAATACGACCGGAATATTTAAACGGATTTAAAAATATTTTCAAACTTATTAGATTGAAAGTATTCAAATTTACCACGATGGATGCAGACTGATGTATAAATGCAATTTCTATAATATTTGAAAAGCAATGGCGGAGATTACAAAATTTTCGAAATTCATTTTTTACCGGTACAACATTTCCGTTTAAAACTGCTCGATTATGAAATAGTTGTCGAATACAATTTTTAGGTTAAACTTTCATTTATTTGTGCTTTCATACAAAATCAACTTTGACCATTTTTCGAATTTTTTGTGTTTGTCCATTGAAATATTTTCTAACAATTCATTTTTCAAGTCGGATTTCATGAGCTTGCCCCTGCATACATCAAAATAATTATATATTTCCGGGACTTTTACAATTTTGAAATACAAAAGACTTCAATGCCATCTCATAAAATGAAACGGTGACGAACCTGGGGCGAGAAAAATGAATTTCCAAAATCTTATAGGAGATTAGCCATTGTTCCTCAAATATTATAAAAATTGCATTTATACAACAGTCTGCATCCATTATTGTAAATTTGAATACTTTTAATCTAATAAATTTGAAAATATTTTTAAATCCGTTTAAATTTTTCCGGCCGTATTTCATGATTCCGCCCCTGGGCTGGGATGATAATGCAGTTTTAGTGTTAACTGATAACATTTTTTTTTTTAAATTTTCTGGGATGAAATCGTGAGCTCACTTCACTTCATAATAATGTGATTTGAAACAGGTTCCATCAAAACTGAGCATTGCATGAAACTTACTCCAAAATCATATTGAAATCCTTTATTTAAAATCTTCCATTGGGTTGAGAAATGGCTTAGATTCATTTATAAAGCAATTTTACAGAACTATATACTATATGGAATCCAATTTGCATTAAAAAAAGGTGAGTATTAGGTTAGTAGGTATTTCAACTTGGTTTCACACCCATGTGCATAACTTCTTTTGAATTTCCAATTACAGGTTTTATAAACCTCGTCCATAATACAAGCCGAACATTAGCCCAATTAGTTGATAAATGGCTTATGTCCATTCAACTTGGCTATAGTTTTGAGGCATATCTTCAGCACGCTTAATCGCATTTTTGTCATAAATCCGAGTTTCATCAGAATCGGCTGAATCATATGAAATTTGATATTTGCCAATCAATCCCTTCGCCAAATATTTATTGAAATTAGTTGGTAATTTGGCTTATTTCCATTCCAATTACTATTTTCCAGAACGGCTATTTAATTTTGCCAAACAAAGCGGTTCTTTTCTTAAACTGTTCAGAAATGACATGTTATATTTGAATTGGTAATTTTTCATAACCCGAGCGTAGTTTTTTTTCAAATTTACAATTTTCCCAAATCCCTTGTGAAACTTCTATTTTTTGTGCTTTATCTAATTCGATATAGAAACGATTAATTTCCTTCTAATGGGCTGTTTACCAGGCCTAGGGCGATTGTGTACTAATTTTAAAATTTCATAAAAATTACCAAGTCACAAAAAATAAAAAACATTATGCGACAAAATTGACCCTTTTTAGGCCCACCGAACGACCCTCTAAATGACCTCGAAATTAGGGCTCGACACATTTACTTCCTGACACTGAATTGTAAAATGAAGCCTCTGGTCTGAATTGAATTTGACGAATACTTATTATTTAAATTACCACTGGTAGGGTTTAAATAATCAGAGGGAAAACTACAATTTTGTAAATTATTTTAGTTCTGCTTTATTTTTATCTGAAAGGTCTTATTTACACAAAAAATGTCTACTGCCGAAACAGTTTATATGAAATAGACAAAATACAAAAACCTAACAAATAAATTCTTACTGCATCGCCGTCGGGTTTCTGAAAATGTTTGAGACTGGTTATTCAGCACACTGTATTCTCATGTGCTGTTGACCCTGTTGAACTTATTTCAACACTCCCATTGCAAAATCAGGACCAGTTTTCCGAAATTATAACTACTCGCAATTACTATTTGGTTCGATTTGAAAACCCCTCTTTTAGAGAATTACCAGTTTTGCTGAATTGTTTCTTTTCGAAATGGTCAATTGCCGCTTTTGTTGATTTATCGTTTTTGGTAAATTGTGGTTCGGTAACCCCCTACAACCTATCTTAACTCTCGTCTTTCCACGGGAATTAAAGTAGTTGAGCACTTTAAGTTAATGTTTAGCTAAACTTGTCTTAGAAAAGTCCATGTGATAAAGCCGGCCACCTTTCATCGGAAAAAAAACGTTCACTCGAAATCTGGTACATTAGTATATGATTTTAGTGCGTGTACCGATGTTTTGAAAATTGTAGATCACGATGCTGGTGGCCAAAAGTGCATTGGCCAAAAGTGCCGAATTATCCTAAGTCCCTTTAACGAAATTATTTTAAGTCCCTAAATAGAAATTCTTCTAAGTCCCGTTTCACCCCCCCCCCCCCCTCCTAAAACTGACCATTTTCACCCCCTCCTAAGTGGAGGCCTTTGCGAAGTACCCCTCTTTATGAACATGTTCCATGTTAAAAGTTACTTTTTAAAAAAAATTTAAGTTGCTTAGATGTCATAAACTTATAGTGATGTCATAAACTTATATCGTGTTTGCTTGCTCTATTTACTTGTTCTATTATTGCATTTTGACAGTTAGTTGACAGCTTGTTGACAGCTGTAAGCTGATGACTACATAATTTTATATCATATTTATATTCACTTATCTAAAAAACTTGAAGTTATAAACAAAAAATAATTTTTTGACTTTATTACCGGACTTTAAAGAATTGTTGACAGCTAAATGACAGCTGCCGATAGTCATTGTTATTGATTTGATATCATCTTTGAACTTATCGAACGACTTTTATTTGACTGATATCTTCATTCCATTCTTGAAATTATCATCCTGAGATCTTTGTTTAAGAAATCTGTGGAAAACCTTTTAACCTTTTAAAAAAATCGCCAGTGTTTTGTCAAAAACAAAATCTGCTAATTGTTTCGTAATGAATGTTTTCACGTTAATTTTCAATTCGACGCGCTTAATTGACTCGGCCTCTACATCCCTCTTCATATGCAACTGTTGCACCATTCTTCTTTTCTATCCTAATGTACTACGCCTGTTGTAAACTTAAAAGTCCATTTAACTGATGCTGCTATTTCTACTTTATTTGTTTCACGAAGACGCTGTTCGACTCAAAACGAGTTCATCAATAGAATTTGGGCAAAGGCACTGATTAAATGCATTGCTGCACGATCTGTAATCTTCCACTTATCCAAAGCTGACAATATTCTAGGAGTAATGAAACATTTGCTTCCTGTAGGAGCTCCTTCTGCGCTTAGCACAGAGTCTTTTGGAAATGATTTAAGTTTTTCTTCAAGATGTGTTCGTTTACGATTTTTTTCTGCCATCATACGTTCCGATTTCCATTTTTCTTTTTCAATTGTCTGGCTCCAGCCAAATATTCGGGCCGCCCTTTCTCACGCTGTGACAAGAGGGATCGCTTGTCGTCTTCACTAGTCATCAAGGCACTAGTATGTGCGATATCGAAAATATCATCCAGTTTACTATTAAAGGCAATTTCTCTTTCACGGTAAACTTTTAAAGGTTTATTTTTATTCTGTTACGATTACATAATCATAACAAGTGTAGTCGTATCGATCAAATGGAGTAAAATGCAATGCGGCGTTTTTTACGATTACATAATCGTGACCAGCGCTGTATTGTATTTTATTCCATTTGATTTGTGTCTCCGCTTCTTTCGGAGTTGTTTAATGTTTGTATACGTCGTGGTGGTGGCGCGCGGATGAGAAGAGTGATGGGAGAGAGAGAACAGTTCGAATCGAGTGTGTGCGTAAAGCAAAACATTCCATAAGAATGTTTTTCTTATATGCCTCTCGTTTATATCAATGCGAATTGATGTAAACGAGAAACAGAGAAGAAAGACAATTGTTCTGGAATGTTTTGCGCGTCGTTTGTGCGACGCTCGAGTTTTTTTTGATTATGTCATTCGAGTAGTGATTTTTAGAGGGTGAAGATTTGTATAAAAAATTTCGAGTTTTGTTTGAAAAAAAGTTCTTAAGCCATTTTGGATAGTAGTGTGTTCTGAAAAAAAATAAATTTATTGTTTTGTATATAAACAGATGAGAATTATTTGGATTGAATCCAAAACATAATCATATTTTTCTGTATGTGGTTTAATAAAAAATAATAAAACATTGTTATTAGTTTATTAAAAAGTTTATTTATTTTCATCGAAAGTATGTGAAAATATTGGATATGCAATAAAAATTGAACTTCTTGAAGGTGTGAAAATTCTTAATTGTGAATAGAAATCGTAAAATAAAAAGGAAATCCAGAAAAATGTTTATGACGACGATGTAATGTTATTTAATTACAATAAAGAAAATTGATTTAAGTTAAATTCGATTTGAGGAACGGTTATCAGGAAGGCCTATCAAGGCCAAATTTACGTTGGTTAGGCGGACAACGCCCCACAAAATTTTCCTGTTTCTATTTGGTATTGGCTATTGGATATTGTTTATTTTTTTGGTTTTATTTTAACGGGGAAGGCCCCGCAACGTAACGGGAAGCCAACCGGCCCCTCGTGTTTTATTTTTTTTTTGGTATCGGTGGTCTGCCGCAACGGTAATCGGTGGTCTGCCGCAACGACAAACGGGTAGCCGACCAACCGGTTGCCCAATTTAGTTTTGGTATCGGGGAAGGCCCCGCAACAAAATAGTAACGGCACCAAGGCCGCAAAAGTTATAGAATTAATTAAGGTACCATTTTTTTTTTTTTATTTTTATTTTTTTTATTTTTTGAGTTCATTTTTTTATATATATTTCTTACATTATATTAAATTTTTAAATTTTGTAATCGAGCGCCGCACAGCGGGTGCACGCGCTCGGTACGCATTGTTTCGTCTCTCTCTCTCGCGCTCTCTCTCGTTCCCTCCTTTTTCTTTTGTTGGGAAGTTGTTTTCTTTTTGTTTTCTTTAAAAAAAAAAAAGATAGATATACATAAATAAAATGAATTGTTAAGTTTTTCGGTGTGGTGTGGTGAGGGGGGAGTTCCCATCCTGTGTCGGCGTAGGGTAAGCGGTTCCTTGGTGCCCGCATCCGGATTCGGAACCGGTGGTTGCCACCGTACGAGTTCGGGCGGATGCGCGCACCAGGGCACCGCTCTACCATTATGATTATTTTATTTTTTTTTTTTATTTGATTTTGGCTGTTCGTTCCTCAAGTTTCGACCGACGAGTTTCGGCGGAACATCGGTTTTATTATTATTTGCGTTCCCGCAACTTTCTGTATTTAATCACGGTGTAAGCCAGGAACCATGTAAGCCTCAAACCCCACGACCCTAGCAATTCTCGCTGAGAACCTAGCCGGCAAAATATCACCGTGGAGGCCTCTGCATGTGTTTAAGTGAAATCTGCAGGTTGGCAGTAGCCAGCCTGTAACAATTCTTAAGAAGATTTTTTCACTCATCATGCAATTGTTCCAATTTTTCAATGGAATGTTATTGTTTTTTCACTCAAGATTTAAAAAAAACCCGTTTACTATTTGGGGACTAGTTTCGAAAATTGGCAATATTCTCGCTATTTATTAACTGATTTTCGATATCTTAAATGTTTATTTAGTTTAAGAAATAATTTTAACCTTTATGTGACTGAATGGGTACGATTGTACCCAAAAGAATATTTTGCTCAATTTTTTTTTATGATACGGTTTACGTAGGTGGCTGAAACTTTCTGCAATCTTGAATTTTATTCATTTTTTTCGTGTCGATTTGCTTGTGGAGAAATATAATTTTTATTCTCTTTGTACAACAATTTTATAAATAGGTATTTAGTCAAATTATCGGTTAATTTATATTTGGGTACAATTGTACCCATTCCAGTCTGCTAAAGGTGTTTTTTTATTCAGTCACATAAAGGTTAAATAATTTTTCCGCTCGTTTGAAAGTGAAAAATTGAAAAAGATACCGTTTTTATCGAACTTCGCGCTCAAGTCGCGACCTCTAAACCACCTTGGATCGGCCCAATTTTTTTTCTGTTTAAGTTTCTAGCATAACCTCACATTTCTAGGGAGCGTCCCGTTAGATATCACAATTTTTTTTTATCCATACAAATATGGTCCTCTCTAATGTACATATTCCATCATTTTCCAATAGCTGTCCTGCATAAGTAAATAGTTGTAGTGGTCTTTTTTACCATTTCTAACAAGTTGAAGACTTCCAACTCAGCGTACTGTCCAAGATAGCGTCTTCGCTTCATGAGTAAAAGTGAGTTCCATTGTTTTAATTAGATTGCAAACATTCATAGAAATATGTGTTTTTTAGGAGGTAGGACCATCTCTGTTCTGGAATGGTTGACCCCAAAACCGGACATTTTGCCTTACCTCTACATATCTATCTGACCCTAGAGAGCTCTCTATCATGCACTCTAGGAATGTAAAACTACCTCTATAGATTTCCCGATACGTATACTTGTTTATACTGGGTTCAACTACGCTTAACTCTAGCTGAATCTAGAGTTATGGACCTTAGGTCCGCTTGGGTAGCTATGAAAACTTTCCTCGTCTTCGTGATCAGCTTTGAACACTCTATGAATGTTATCTGCAACCAAAGCAAACTAACCTTAGATCAGTTCTGCATTTATGCTAGGATGATCCGCTTTGTGCCAGCTAATTTAAATGGCTTAACTGGTTTATCGCATACAGCACTATTTTGTTTTTACCAAAGACACCCCTTTGTGATGACCAACGATTAAGTGGTGCTTGGTTCGAATCCTACCAGAGGCAGGATGTAAAATGGAATTATATCATCGATTATGACCAGGGACTAAATAAACATAATGAGATAAACATCCGTCTAAGTTGGTACATGTAGTGATATCACCATGGATGTCCAAATGTACCGTAAACAGCGCAATCATGAGTTAAATTCGTTAATCTCTCTGTGTAACGTAAGAGGTTCTTACTTACTCAGCTTCCGCTCTATAGTCAAGCCTAATTAAATAAGTGGGTGTGGTAGGATTAGCGGGAGGTTTCAGAAAATCCTTCCATTTTAACACAGACGATTCTTCAAGACTTCCTCAGTTTTCTATTTTAAATGTTAAATTTCTTTATGTGAGCATTCCTAATACTCTTGACTTTATTAAATCCTTTTCTACATACTTTCTGGTCGGCCTCCAGTACGGCAGGCCACCATATTGCTGGTAGCATCAAGAGAATAATTGCAGATGCTATGATAGTATCTATTATGAGGTATCTCGGTTCATCGCACGCTCCCTCCAGGTTCAGCGTTGTCTAGGTATTCCCCTGGGGCGTACCCTGACTGGTTGTTTGGCTGACAGATATTTTGATCGCAATAACTTTGACTGCGCGTAGAAGACTCGATGTTCGGTTGCTATGTGGTGAGTTTTAATATTTCTGGATCCGACCGAGATATTTCAAGTCTTCTACGTTGTCAAAGTTATGGTAGCCTTTTCCGAGATTTACCGTATGTATGCTGCTTGGTGTTGATAAACATTTACTTTTGTAGCTGTTCACTTTCAGACCTCATCATTTCTCGTGGAGGATAAGCGGTATTAAATTGTCCTTGATGTCAGTAGGTCTCCGCCTAAGAGACACAATATCATCTGCATATCCATGAATTTGCCCTGATTTATTGAATGTGCAGCGCAAAGTTTCGTTACGGTTTTTTCTCAACACGTGAGCCTGGCCCAAAGGTTTCGAATGGTTATGTTTTACTCCCAATATTTTTTCAGGATTATCCTCAAGGTGAAACACAGGTCAGCAGTTGATCGGTTGGAGCGAAAAACATATTTATAGTCGCCGATAACATTTTCTTCAACAGCGATATTTCTGGTACAGCATTAACAAGTACTTCTTTCAGGCCCCAGATTACAACGATAAGTGAATGTAGATTAGATGTAGGAGTAGCTTCTTGGTATTTTAATTATTCTGTGAGGATTTCTTCAAGAACCGGGTGCCGTTCATTTTTTCAATCAACTAATATCTGCATGTGCTTCGCCTCTATTGTGGCAAATGGAACAAGTGCCTGCTCGCCCGATGAAGCAATAGCTCGAAGAACATCAGCCACGTTTGTTCTCAACAATCTATTCGTATATTTCATGGCTGTGTGTTTAATGATGTATCCGATACAGGTCCTCATATATTTGCGCTTCTGTTGCAGGAGGTATTTGGCAGCATACTTCCTCGCGCGGAGATCGAAGGTTATGAGCTAATTATTTTTCACACATTTTTCGTTTATTTTATAATTTGTGGGTTTTCCCAAAAAATTTTCTATACTTCGGTAGTTAAGGCTGACTGTGGAGAGCTAGCCAGTTATGCTAGAGTAATGTCTCTTCTGGGTTTTCTATTCTTACATCTTTCCATCGTCAAGCGGCTTTGTGGGTTTTTCTAAAAAGTTCCGTGGCGCGTTGACTTTAATTGTTATTCAGCTGATGTATGCTGTACGGACCATACTTGATGTTGTATCCGAGCTTCTTTCGATTTTTGCTTTGAAGTTTCCCACAACAATTTTGATATCATGATTTGAGATGTTACTGATAATCGTGATATTAAATTTCTTTGAATTACAAACCCGACTCCAAATTCTCCTCGGTTCTTATGGCCGCGGTAGTGGAGAGTGTAACCATTGATGATATTATGGATCGCTCTCCTCGTCAATCTAAGCTCTTGTAAAGAAGTAAACAGCACAAAAAAAGTGAAAGTGAATTAGTGAAATCCAGTACGAACCCGAACCGAACGTCTGAAATTTGTTACAACATTTAGGTATTTAAACTCACTAGATTTAACGTCAAAACCAAAATTAATGTTAAACCTAAATTGGATAAATCTTTAATTTATTAAGAATTTTGCTGAAGGGATTCTCACTTATTTTAGAATTATAATTTTTTTTAACCAATCAGAAAATGGTTAAATCTATAAACTATTTTCTAAATGATGGTCCTAAATTTCCCAAATCTTCTTATCCAAAATCAATATATATACAAACTTAAAAGATTATTTACCATCACACACGGTCAAAACTAAAAAAAATCCAAAACCATAAAAATCCAATTTTATGGCAACCCGTAACTAAATTTATAACACACGCCCATCAAAAAGGCTATTAATTTACAGTAAAACTACGGTACAACGATCAATTCCGCTCAATCAAAAAGCACACAATATTTTCTGGTCTGATGCAACCGATTACGCCGGCACCTAAATAAGAGACACCCTTTACGACATTTACTCAATAAAAAAACCCCCTAAAGCCATACAAAAAAAAATTATTTTGTATCGGCCTATAAAATCAGGATAGTAATCTCTTATGTTTGTTCTTCGTTTAGTACTTTGCGCTCGGAGCGCTTATTCTTTAAACAGGGAAAGTGATTTTCCAAATTTTTTTTAATGCTTCTTTAATCAAATATTTGGTACACAAATTTTAATATCCATAAAAAAAATTATTATGACAAACATTTTAACAAATGATTATATCGGAGATTTTATTTTGTGCTGTACTTGCGCTTTTTTGCTTGCGTCTTTCGCGTGGTGCGGTGCGATGATACGTAAGAGAGTTTGATGATCATACAACTTTTTCGTGTCTTTTCTTACATTTTGTTGGTTTCCGCACCGATTCTCATTTCGATTTTCATGTTTTTTGTTTGCGCGTACATGATTCGTGTGTCTTCTTAATAGGATTAGTTAAATGAAAAATTCCATGAAAATCCTTTTCCTTTTTTTCGGTATTGTTGTTGCCGTCATTCGTTTTTCATTATGTACATTGTTTTTGTTTAAAGGCAGGCGGCAAACATTTTGCTTTATACAAGAAAAAGAAAAAGCTTCATATTAAGCTTTTAATTAATAAAGACATATTTTTTAATGTTTTCAAATTTTAATGTTTTTGTTTTGTTGATTCCAGATTAAAGATGTTACGCGAATTATAAAAAAGGCTGTGGTAGGAACAACACTGGATGAAATACGAAAAAAATCAGCGGAAAAATTTGGTAAAATTGATTTACCGAATATACATTTAGATTCAGATGGCACAGAGGTAGATGATGAGGATTATTTTCAAACGCTAGAGGCTAATGCCGAATTAATAGCCGTGTTTCCCGGTGAACAATGGATGGATGTAAGTAAAAAAAAATGTTTCTTATAATTTTGACCTAAATTACATTTTAAAGCATATACGATATGCCTTTGCTGAACAAAAATATTCCAGTATACCGTATCATAAATTTTTTTTATGAACGCGGTTATTTCTTATGTGTGTGGTGTAACGATTTTCACGAGCAACACAATATAGCGATATATGCAGCAAAGTGGAATGTGTGGCTGTTGTGTTAGAAAAATGTTAATTATCTATCAGCTTTGGAAATTTTTTATTTAACAGTGATTAATGATGTGAAGTGTTAAATTGCCAGTGAATCAGTGTGTTTAATTGGGTGAACCACTGCGAGATAAACGTTTACCAAATTTTAAAGCTGATTGACTCCATGTAATTCTTATGAGTATAACAGCTGCTGTATCAGGTGCTAGGTACTAAAAGGATTAGGGATTTCATCGTTAAGTTAAAATAACAAAAACTATGCCAACCTCGGTTTGGAACCGATAATTTATCCGACCTGACTGCTTAATTAATTAATGTCTTATTTTCATTGCTGATAAAATGTTTCGAATCTTTTGTAAGCAAAATAATGTTTCCATTCTGACACGTTTGACAATAAAATAAGTTTTACGTTCATTAGAGTTTTTGGTAGATCGATGAAATTAAGCATAAACAAAAATTGGATAAATAAAGGTTTATTTTATAATATATATAACGGATCCATTAAAAATGACAATTCAAAGGAAATGACACAATCAACCGAAAAAACAATTCACAAAAAACGACAATTTACCGAAAACAACAATTTTTCGAAAAAACAATTCACCGAAAAAGGCAAGATAGATAACAGATAACTAAATCTTTAAAAAAAATTGAAAAAATGAAGAATATTTTTAACAATATTAAAATTAAAAATGGTATTTTAATCATTGGTTGTGAACTGTAACATAAAAACAGTTTATCTTTCGGCTAAGGTTAAAATATCGTTCAATACACTAAACAAATTTGATATAGTTTTTTAAATTGCAATTCGCTTAAACTAAAAATGAGTTCGTGTAGAATTGTAGGGGCTAACGGCTTTAGTTGCTCTCACGGGCATGCGGAAACTCGCTGCACACTTCCCTTCTCCCTCCAGCTCCCTCGCCGCGGTTAACCCTCTGGGGGTCGTTTTATTTTAAGTTTTGGGGGTGTAGGAGCAATATAGCAATTGGTACTGTTGACAATTATAAAAGAGACATCAAATTCTCTAATTGGAGGGGTGAGCGCGACATATGTAAAGGAATGTAAGTCCTACTATAAAGTTCAAGATTTCGGAAACGACAATTCACCGTAATCAACAATTCACCGAAATCACAAACTAATCAAAAAATGACAATTCACCGAAAATTATAATTCACCGAAAACGACAATTCACCGCAAAAACAATTCAGCGAAAACGACAATTTTACTGAAAAATTTAAATCACCGAATACAACTATTCCTTTATACACCCTTCCAGTTCTTCCTTTAAATGGCGGAGTATAACTGCTATGTAATAATAAATTCATACAGAAAAATTAATTTTTATTATTAGAAACTATTTTCTTTAAAATAAGACGTTCGTTGGCTCATTGCATTTTTCTTTAAGAAATTTGTTCCTTACGTTCCTTTGGATGTCCCAAAACACCGAATATGTCAAAAAATTGGAAGATAATTTTATTTATTTGGTGCTACGATTAGATCCGATTTTAGGAATGGGTACAAAGAGCCGAATTTCAAAAGGCCGAATGTCGAAGGGCCGAAAGTCGAAGGGCCGAATGTCGAAGGGTCAATTGTCGAAGGGCCGAATGTCGAAAGGCTGAATGTGTCGAAGGGCCATTTGGGTCGAAGGGCCAATTTTTTTTTTGTTTTTAGAAATACAAATTTTTTAAATTTGTTGTTTTATGGAATATTTTGTAATTTTTTTTATTAAACATAAATGAATTTCTTATGAATTTATGCATTTTACTATTTTTCATCTGCATTGCTTGTATTCAGTCAGCGATACATTTTGGATAAGGGAAATTTTGTCATGCGCCACCTGAGACATTAAGCCCTAGTCAGCCTTCTGATAATAGGAATATGGTACAAAAAATAAAAAAAAATTATTAAATTAAATAAAAAAATTAAAAAAAAATCTACTTCTAAAAACAAAAAAAAATCGGCCTTTTCACTCATTCGACCCATTCGGCTCTTCGACACATTCGGCTCTTCGACACATTCGGTCTTTTGAAATTCGGCAATTTGACATTCACAGCCGTCTAGGTTCCAATCTATGGAACGTATCGTATGACGGCATTATATACATGAAAATACTGATAGATTCAGAGGAAGCGCAGCACAAACTAGATCATATGATACTAGGGAACAAGTGTTTGGCTAAAACACCTTAGTTTGATTCTAACTAACACCAGCAGAGACGGAACTGGTGCTTGTAACAAGGCGACAGATGATCAACAAAGTAAAATTTCAAGTTGACAAATATTATACTGATTCACAACCTGAACTAAAGCAGTATCTAAACCTCTGGTCATCGCCAGCATCATTGCTATCGACCTAATAGCAGTGGAAGGAAAAATAGCAAAGGATTCCGAGCATCTCTGGCAAAAAAGTGATGATGGTGAACCACAAAAGACACAGCATATTTGATTAGAAACTACGCTGAATGGGTGGTACTTAGCATAAAGAAGAAAATTACTTCCGAAGCCCTAACGGGAAGATAAAATACTTAATGTGTATCTCCGACATGGCCATAAGGCTGCACCAGCCCTTACAGCGCAAACAGCAGAACTGCTTAAAAATTTAGTACAAATTAGCTATACAGTTACAAAAAAGTTTCAGTTCCTGTTAAGCTACAATTCGTGTGTGGGTTGGCATTGGACAAAGGTACGCTATACTTTTCGTATGTTTGTTAATATTTATTTTATCGTACTGGGCTGGGGACGGTACTGGAATTTTTTTACAAACTAATAACAATATATTATGGCATAGTTTAACCCCGGAAAAATTACCCCTCGGAAAAATTACCATATTTTTCGTTAGACCGCACGTTTTTCGTATTTGTCCTAATATTTATTGGATGGTACTGGAACTCTGGGATCGTATTGGATTATTCTCAAATTTATTACAATATGTTGGCATTGTTTAACCCCCCGAAAACTACCCCGAATGGGAGCAACCCTTTAAACCCTATATTTTTCGTTAGATCACGATTTTTGGATTTCTGATAATATTTGTTGCACCCATAGGGTGCAGGGGGTAGTTATTTGTGTAACGGAAAAAGTAATTTTTAAATTGTTGTACCCCTTTAGGGTAGTTTTTCGGATTTAGTCTAAGCCAATACATTGTAACTAATATGTAATAAATCCCGATACTACCACCGTTAGTACGATACAGTAAATATTAACAGAAATACCAAGAGTGTGGCGTAGCATTGTAATAAATTTGTAACTAATTAGTAAACAAATTCTAGTACCCTTTTCATTGGATTGTGCTATAAGTGCTGGATGCGACAAATGAGTCTGAAAGGAGAGATTAGCATATAACGTACATAACGGGTTTTCTTGAAAACGAATTTTAATATTATTATGATTCGTACAATAAAGTATATTATTTAGAGTATCTGAGAGAGGGAGAGAGAGACAGAAAAAAAAGAGAGGACGAGAGTAAAGACAACAACTATTTAATGACAACCAATCGTAATCACCCTTTGTTGGATTTAATACAAAATATGACTGCATACTAAAAGTCCCCTGCGTGCCAGTATGCATAATCCAGCAGACCTGATAGCATTCAATGGGCCAATTAATCCGAGGCCAAAACGATTACTTTCTCTTTGAGGTGGCCAGATTCCTTCATGGGAGGAAGCATACAAGAAAAAGTAAGTTGTAACTTATTTGTATCAAATGCATCAAAATTACTGACCAGTGAAAATTTAGAATTAACGTAGGTCTGTATAAGAACAGCTTATGAGACTCGATTTTTTGTTTGCAAATCTTCTTTAATTTTTTAATCGGTGAATTGAAAAGCTTTTGGGCCCTCCACCTCAAGAACCACGCTATTACTTAACATTATTCTAATATACTGGTGTAGTATATCGTTTGAAACGTTTTGCATCAGACAACCAGAAATTTTATGGCATTATTCAAGACCGTTTCAACCACCGTTCCCGTGCTTGAAACGGTCTTGAATAATGCCATAAAATTTTTTGAACACAAGTATTAAAATCTACCGTTGTGGATCTGAAATTAGTTACAACTTTTATTATTCCCATATAATCATCTAGCATATCAATTCCAAAGGTCTTGAAAAAGCGACAATTTGGTAATTAGCACTTTAGTTCACAAATTCACCATTTTGGCACTGGTAGCCAATTATTCAATTATCATATATCATTGGATATATATCATTGGAAATGTCTTGAAGAATACAATAAATTGGTCTGTAGCACTATAATATTCACAATTACCGTTATTGCGCTGGAAGCAGTTACAATTTTTTCTAATTCCCACTTATTCATGTACCACTTCATTTGAAAGGTTTTGGAAAAAGCAACAGTTTTGTTAATAGCGCGTTAGTTGATAAACTCACAGTTCCGGCACTGGTAGCTTACTTATTGAATTATTATAGAATGTATCTAAAATATCTAGAAGAATGTCACAAATTTAGCTGAAGCTTTTTGGCTGGACCGATTTTAATGAAATGAATTGGGTGTGTATTTGAGTGGGTTCCTGGATGGTTTAGATTCACGATTGGACCCGGTAGGTAACACTGCGATCGGATTCTAGGAAATTGTTAAGCATTTTGTTTTAATGCTATATGGTTTCGGTTTGCCTTCTCTCCTTCTGTGTCCACGATAACTTGAGAACGGATGGAGATATCGAATTAATTTCTTCACTAAAAGCTCAAGCAATTCGTGGGATAAAGTCCTATTGTTTTAGCCATTTCTGTGTTTAGTTTATTGTGTTCGCAGATATGTAGGTTGATGTTATCCCCTCTCGTTAAAACTGATAGAGTTTTTTTATTTTCTATTCTATTTTGGTTTCATCGAGCATGTGAATGTGGAATATAAATATATCTCGTCTGCTTCTGGATAGTTTACATTATTAATTGAATCCGGTAGGTGGTTTTTTGACGAAAATTTTTTTTTACATTTTTAAAATTTTTCGTATATTTGAACATATAACCCTAAAATTTCACTACCCCCTTGGAAATGCAATACTAAGTTCCTCTCCTCATCAATTTCGCCATATTGTTGACGACAAATTATAGGCATTAAATATATCCAACATTAAAAATTAATCTTTCCACTTTAGACTCGAATTTATCATAAAGGCGTTTTGTTGATCCCAGTTTTATTTTCGCTCGTGTGTGAATACACATCACATATTTATGTTGCATAGATTTTTGCCAGAGCTTTGCTAACTCTCTATATAAAACAAGATTCAAACTAAGTTAAATGTGACGAGATCAAATCCATTCTAGATACGAAGAAAATTTATTTAAGATTTTTGTTCATTTTATCTGTGTTTATACAAATTTTATGATGATGGTACACCGAAGTGAGTTTTAGTCGAATGCCTTTTGATAAATTTTCATCTTTATCCGAAATCGTATTTCAATTTGAATTGATTACACAACAACGTTTTATGGTATTTTTATTTGGTATTATGGGAAAAGTTTTCATTTATTTGAAATCCTTTGTGTATCTTGATGCAGTTTAGACGTTTCTGTATATGTATAGAAGATGGTTTTGTTTGATATTCGTGTTAGAAGTTATCAATGTTCTGCAATAAATTAAATGTTATGTTATGCAGCACAACACAAAATGATAAAGATTTATGTTTCATAGAAATTGAATATCTATCTACTCGTGCATGTTCTGTAAATATTTAAACTCTGCATTTCAGTTGCACAGCAGCATACAAAAAATTTTAGTTTATGTTTTTTGTATGTGCTGCACGAGTACCTGGGTACTATTTATATGCAATATACTATCTAAACAGTTTTTTTTTTAATATCCAGGAATTTCAGTAAAATAATATAAACTTTTTGTTGCCATTTAAAATAAGCAATGACCTGAAACTGTTAACTGCAGCTTTATATAGAAGAGCTCGTGCTACAAAAGCTTTGTGCAGTTGTTATGTAGTTTAGTTTGTAGCATTGTGCAATACCTAGGTGCAAATTGAATTTTTGTTCGTTTGATTATTGTATTATTTTTTATTTAGTATGTAACAAGTGCAGTTTGTCCAGCTGATGTCCATTTTAATTTATTATTTTAAAATTTCATATAAAATGAATTCGTGCAGCAGACAAACCGAAATGTATACAACTGTGTGCATAAACAAATGTATTATAAAATGTGATGTAACTTTATTGGCTCCAAAAAGCTACATTCATGTCATGCATATTTAACTATAAACTTTGTTGGAATGGGGACGTTGAAACTGTTTTGCAAACAAAATAAAATCATGCAATATATTTTTGCAATGATGTACTGAATCTGTAATTTGCAATACCTTCCAATTTTGAGCTAATGTTTAAACTAGACACAACCCTTTCATTATTAAGCATAACGAAATGTTTACACATTATGTTTACAAACTTGTATAAATGGCCAATTCCATTCCATCATCTTATGAGTCTTATGAGATTGTGACACACGTACAGTTTGATTTTTCAGCTGAAACCCTTCAATACGACCGATTCTTCTAAAATTAAATATTTTTATATCATATTTAACAAATTGAGCAGATTACTTATGAGCTCATAAATCTATGCACAACATTCGACATTACATTTTTTTTTATGGTTTAATCTGTGCAATCTGTTCTGGGGCCGAAGCACTCCTAACTCAATCGAGTCCTACCTTACGCGTATAGTACTAGCATGGAAGATGGGTCTTCAGTTGTGTTCATTTCCATCATCGATTGTCATCAGATGATCAGAAACTCTTTTTGCATCCTGCCCCTATCGGGCGGGATTCCAACTCTGTACCTCCCGATCCAAACACCAAAGCTTTAACCGCTGTCCCGTTTGGTCGGTATTTAAATATTGTATGTCTTCGAAAGAACTAGTATTTTGTGCTATAGGTTAGTTAGATTTCAGTGGCTGCTATCGCACACTTAAGGCTGTCCATAGTGTATTTGCCCAAGTGATCATGTCTTCTACCAGCTAGTACAGGACACGATAAAAGGAAGTGAACAAGAGCTTCCTAATCCTCATCGTCCCTGCAGCATTTGTACCCAGACTCAGCCTTCTCTCATGATCTCCGAAAAGGCAGTGCCCGGCAATTATCTTTACAGTTCTACCTAAATAGCGCTTACTCAGTGTGATTAGGATCTTGGATTGATTCAAGTTCAGCTCAGACCAAACTTGCTTCGCTACCCGTCAGTTGGACTGGCGATCCAACTAGCATTTGTCAAGGCAACTGCTTCCCTATGGCATGCTGCTTTCAGCACAGACGTAGGCCTTCCTATAGATTCTCTCACTGGTTCCAGTCGGTACCGTACCTTGCTAACTCGTCTGCCCTGCAATTTCTCTCAACGTCAGAATGGCCCGGAACCCAGACCACCTGGATATTGAGATATTCACTCATCTCGTTAAGAGATCAACGTCACCCCTGACGCCAAGGAAACTTAATCCAGCGAAATAATGTCCAGCCGACTGTCAACATAAATAGTGATATCAGTTAACGATATTAGATTATGCTTCAACCAGTTAGTGCTTATGCTTCAACCACTTCTTCAATCGCTATAACTTCAGACTGGTACACACTGCAGTACTCATGCAGACAAAAAGATAAACTTACATTTAATTCCCCACAGAATACACCAGCTCCCACTTTACCATCGAGCATCGAGCCGACGGTAAAGAATTTAACTGTCCCGGTCTCCATGACCACTATTCCAATCCTCCCGAGACGGGAGAATCTACATGGTATTTATTGTTCTATATATAGATCAATATTCCAATGCAATTACAACTTCAGTCGTCGCGATCTGATGAGAAGGCTGATTTTTCCAAATCAGTAATCTCATCCGTTTGAAACTGATGTTGTGATTCTTAGACATTTTCCATTTATAAAACAAAATTCAAACAAATTTTATGTTGGAAAGTAATTTTTGTAGAACTTTTATTTGGATCTGTTTACAGGCATGACACTTTAAACGGTCAATTTTCAAGTTTTGTGTGTGCGTTCTATTTATACAAATTTTCGGACTCTTCACATAAAAACTGACCTGAAATTTTTGAAGTTTTACTTGATATATGCCATTGAGTTTCCTCAGTATTAAAATATTTTTTTTTATCATAGTTTTAATAAATGTAATAAAAAAGTTTAATTTTGAAAAATATACGTTGATGAACCGAAATAAACATTTTTGATGTAAAAAGAAATTACTGTTTAATACCAAAATTAGTTATCTGCTTTATCGACATTTTCGGCTGGTTATTTATACGAATCTGCATTATCGATTTTTACGGAGAAATACTATACGTTGCCTGTGAAACTGCATTATCGGCATTTTCGCCTGTTGTATTTTAGCTCTTGCAGATGAATCTGCATTATCGACATTTTTCGGCTGGACCCATTAAAAGTATCTGTACGATTCCCCTTATCCTCCATGATCTTCGACACTTAGATACAGTTGTTGCATTTTATTTTTGCTTTGACCCACGAGATCTTATGTTGGATGTTCTAAACTAGTGTCAATCATTATTTCACAGTTCAATTGCAACACGGTTGAGTGTGGGTTGAAATCCAACTTTAGATCGTGAAGGGAGTTTCAGCTAGTGAAGCACCACACAAACAACTTTCGAATGTTTCATATTTTCATATTTATTAATTTAAAAATATTAAAATTTTAAAACTCACATGTTTCAATTATTGGTCAAATTATGACAAAAAAAAAGAAATTTTAAAATGGACATCTTCGATTACAATGACACCTGTTACTCTTAAATATCCACAATACCTTGCATAGTTTGCGTTTGATCAACTAGCTGAATTGCCTCGGCGTTGCACGGGAGAAACTAAAGTCATTTTGAACTTCAGATACTTTGCAGGAAATCTCTCAACGTCATCAGGCGCTGAATTCAGTAACGGAAGTACAATAACATCCCATTATTGCGAACAACTGACCACATATTGATAGTTTCTGGAAGGTGCATACTTACCCGAATTAGAAGATTATGCAGGATGAGTTTTTTAATAAATACCAGGCAGTTATCTCGGAAACGGAGCCAGATAGGATAAAATTACTTGTAATGAAAATTGTTCAATGTCGCGGGGACGTTTAGTGGTCATCTTGATTGACCTTGAAATTTTGAGAGGTGTTGGCGATAGTAGGTTTTTCTTAAATAAAAACCTAGTTCACACAAAACTATTCATATAGTGTATGGTTTTAGAGACATGAGCAAAAATTGATCTGTATTCAAGCAAAACAATTTTCTCTGATTTCTAATACTGTTTCGTTGTAACGACAAATACAAATAATTAAAATTATTTATTCTTTCTCTAGCAGTACCTAAATTTAAAATGTGCCTACTAAGCCAAAGAAGAATTGATTCTATCATTCATTACATTGAGGGCTACGTTTGACTAAAATCAGCCGATAACGATATTTTACATGTAATGGACAAATGTTTTGGCAGTAACATGTTAATGTAAATTCACAAGGTTGTTTGTAGGTAGTTTGATTTTTGCAACATATGTTTCCAATGAAGAGACGCTTGCAGACTGTCATTGAGTTCAGCAAGGGCTGTTGATCGTGGAATGACTGGCAAAATTTGACAAAAAACACCTGCTAGCAGTATAAGAGCTCATCCAATTAAAACGTAAAGTTGATGCAATTCCGATGATAAAGAGACTTTGTCAGCCTCAGCGAAAACTCGTAACATATCCTTATAGAGACAAATCGTTTGATCCACTCTTCTTTTTAACATTTTTAACAATACTCTATACTGTATCTTTTATATGGGATCCATTTATTTTAGATAGAGGTAGAGGCAAGGAACAATCAAATTATAATAAAATAGTATTTTTTGAGAGTCCTGATGAATTGGTAAAATAATTTTTGCGTGTGGCCACCATCTTCATGCTCTCGTTTTAAATTCGAGTAAATGGAGACATGTGAAAGAATTTCTGTGATTAAATTAAAAAATAGTTTTAAAAAAATCGACATTTTATCGACATGCAAATGATTTTGAGCGCTTAGACTCAGGGACCCGACCCATTCCGAAATTTTATGAAAACCTGTTCGTGGTTGTATAAGATCCTTATGCAGAACTTGAATCATATTAGCTAAAAGGTGTTGAAACTTATAAGGAGGGTCCTTTTGATCCAGCGATGGATTTCTTATTCGAGTATGGCACTAATTCCATAAATTCCTTCCCTAAAAAAAAACAAAATTTTGGAGAAAAAAAAATTCCCGAGTTCATAGGCCCCTAGTCCAACCCCTTCAGAAATAACGTAAGGTTAGTTCTGCACATGTAACTTATACACTATAAAAATTTCATGGTACTCGATTTAGCGCCTGAATCCGATTGGATGAATGATGTTGAAACTTATAAGGAGGGTCCCCTTGATCCAGGGGCAGACGCTTTGGGTTCGAGCTTTCCGCTATTTCAAAAAAACACCTTTTCTAAACTCATCCCGCGGAAAATTTATTAATTTATAATTTTAGAAAAAAACTAGCCGGGCCCTAGGCTCTGTGATCCAACACCTTCAGAAATAACCTAAGGTGGGTTCATGCAACTTATGCATGATACAAATTCATGATGAAGGTTTGAGTGGATGAATGGCGTGAAGCTTATAAGAATGGTCCCATTGATCCAGAGGGCGAACGCTTCCGATTCGAGGAGTCACTTATTTCATGTAACCTTTTTCCATTTCTTGAGGCACTTAGACCCCGTGGTCCAACCTCTTCAAAAATATCGTAAGGTTGGTTCTGAACATGCAATATATACATTGTAAGAAATTCTATTTGAATAAATGGCGTAGAAACTTCTAAGGAGGGACGCCTTAATCCAGGGAACCCCTTGGGTTCAAGCATGTCACTAATTTCATATAGCCGCTTTCTTAAATTCAATCCCGAAAAAAATTCAAAAGAAATTTAAATTTTAGAAAAAATGTTGTCCGAAGCGAAATGTCTGTAATTTCTCTACAGTTCAGACGGATTGACTGATCGTGATGAAACTTCATACTTACGCTTTTCTCATAAATTGGGAGATTCCAATAATTTTTAGCGGAAATTGGTCCACCGGAAGTGGCAGCCCTCATAGGAGCTTTTTCGTTTTTCCAAATATTTTGGAAAATATATCATTTATAAGAAAAACGATACATAAGCTTTTACCATAATTTGGGAGGTCTCATTTGTCGAAATCCGGAAAATTAAAAAAAAAGATTCCTTCATCAGTTTTTTAATAACTATTTTTTGTGGAACTTACTCGATTCCTCAACGATTATGTGAAATTTTCACATATGCATATTTTATCAACCAGCTCAGCCTCTTAAATTTTGGCAAGTTCATTTGGAGAATTTAAGACCTGTTTAACTGTTGGATTGCCAAAGCCGCAAGTAAATACTCTCTCGTCTATTACTAGAATATATGCCGATGTATCACTAGCATCCTCAATGTATACCCTAGTGAAAAGAAGCAACAGCTAAGTTGCATGTAATGCATACTTGGATGCAAGACCAATTTGGAATTGATATCTTCCGGTTCATAATCACAACTTGACGGGCTATTTAAAAATTTTAGTAAGCCAACTAAATTTATATTTCTGCGTTCTTGAATTCTTTACTGCCCAGATTGAAGCATTTTAGTAGAAACCCAATTTTTCTTCTTAGCTAAATCGTTCAAGATAAATATGAATACGCCTTCTGCGCCAAGTAAAGAAGCATTGCTTCTTCCAAGCCTTTCTATTCCAATTTTTATTGGTTGCAATGACGTTGTTATTGCTTTCATTACTGCATATTCCTCTTCGGAAATATCAATGTCGATGGAATTCTGATTACTTTCGCATTAAAATTAAAATAATTAGAAACCAATAAAATAAAACAACACGAGAAATTAAAATAAACTAAAACACGCGCATGCACAATTTTGTCACATGAAACTGAAAATAAAAGTTACAAACGAAACTTATAAAAAAATAAATAATATTACCGCGAAACAGAAAGAGAAAGACAATTATTTTTCTTCAAAATTGATATTTTTGTGTCTTTGATATTTTTAGTACGGAATTTAGTGTAGAATTAAAACAATATTTTCAACACCGTGGAAAAATTGCATACTGGGTAATATCAGTGCACATAGAATACTACAGGCCACACTGCTTTAAACGTTTTGCTATATGACGTCAATCTATGTCGATAGAGAACTATGGATATTATAGGCAGCACTAAAATTAATAAGTTTTTTTGATTTTTTTTTTGTGTTTGCTGTCATATTGATAAGAAAAAACATTCGAACTACTTTTCGAACCTTTTTAATCATTTGCAAAATATTTACATGATTTAGTAAATAGTCAGTGAAGTTAACACCTGTTGAGCTGTACATAGTAAAAAAATGTATACGTGATTTAATACTGTTAAAGTTAGCCGAAAGTTTCCAGCCGAAAGATAATGCAGATAGTGTCTTGAATACAGCAAAAATCAGTCATGAACTCGAATTTAGGAGAATTTAGGGTCGGAGTACATCATTCGGGCGAAGGAGAAATTATTTCAGTTTATAGGAATTTAAAAATCGATAGGAGCGAGAGTATAAAGAGAGTTTAAAAATAGTCAAGACACTATCTGCATTATCTTTCGGCTGGCAACTTTCGGCTAACTTTAACAAGGTCGTGATTTATGCAAATGTACATACATTTAATGGTAAAATGTTTACATCATTTAATTAATTTTTGTTTCCATAACAAGTAACGGAATATTCAGTAAACCAGTGTGTAAATTAAAGAACTCCACAGAACTACTGAAAAAGTTTTTGTTTTATGTAAAGATTAGTAAACTGTCTATGTAATTTTAAGTATCTTATAGAATTTTTCGACATTTTGTAAGAAAATTAAATCCTTGCCAAAAATATTCTTACTGTTTGCTGTTTAATTACTATTTAGAACAGTGTCGGAGATAAATACGACAAATGAGAAATTTTCGAGTAAGAATAATTGTGACGCGTAGAAAACCTTTTGTTTAATGTGATATAATTTGCTAAATCGATATGTTCTTTTGTTATACTATAGTATAAAACAAGATTTAAATTTTTGCAGTTTGGTCGTTGAAATCTGATGAGTAGAAGTAGACCAACTTTTTATCGGTACGAAAACAAACTGGCAAGAAAGAACTTAGTGAGGTTCTTATGTTTTGTAACGGTTGTGTTTATTTTGACAGAATGACCCTGAGGGTTACTCCTCAAATGAGGAGTAAATTTTCTACTTTTTGTGGTAGATACATGTATTATGTTATGACTGAGTAGTCTCTTCATTTTTTGTCGAAAAAAACTTTAAATAAAATTAATTTCCCACATTCGCAATGAAAATCTTCATAGTTTTTGTAATTTTTAGGCCAATTCGCTTTTAAGTTTATAAATTTCAATTTCATTTCAAGTATGGAATATTACCCTTACACATTATAAAAATTACATAATGGTTTATGAAAATTACATATCTGCATTGTGGAATTTTATATGAAGAAAAATGAAAATTCCATGTCGTATGTACGGTACGTACCATACGTAAAATTTACGTACATTTACGAGGCATTTTGTTTACCATTAAAAATATGTAATTTTGTTTTATTGTGTATGAGGCATCATTTGGGCCGAATTATATCATCATATTCATTATCTTCACGATCATTTTCATCAGAATCTTGAAATTGCAAACCATCATTTTCAGTTTCAATACATGTTGTCTCTGTGGGGGTTAACTTTTTATAAACGACATCCCAAAATGTTAAATGAAGCCCATGAGCATAACAAAGTTGGTGCTCAATACTGCTTAGCCGCCCAAATTTTTTCAGTGCGTATGCTCCGTCAGTGACAATTGGTATAATGTGCGTTTTCAATGATAAATTGAAATCAGAACCGCAATTTTTTCTGTATGAAGTGATCCGATTATTGGAATCATATTCAGGCTCCAAAACTTGGTTGGTAAGTGTAAATTTAAACTTAAATAACGTCGATTTTTTAATGATGAACATTCGACAATTGTTAAAAAACCAGAATTTTTTCATATGTGTGTGTAAAAGATATTATCATTTCGTATTTGTTCTTCTAACTCAAAAAAAAAAATAATGTAACCTTGAGAATTGGTTTATTCATTTTTGTTTGTGTTAGTGCGAGGAATCCAAAGAAACCAACAAAATTTTTGTGGAAAAAAAATCCCAAAAATAAAATCACACAAAACCGGTTTTGTATGAAAAGAAGAAAACCTCCAGGAATAAAATGCCTAATGTAAACACCGTCTATATGGTGTTTTTAAGTGTGATTTAAGCCTTGAAATTATAAAAAATAAAACAACAAATTAAATTTTTATGAAAAATATACTCTGGCAAATCATCATGAATTGACTCACGCTTGAACAACGCTACGAAATTATTAAAATTTACTTTGAAAATCAGTCGTCGATTCGCGCAACTTATATCGTCAAATTAAGTTCAGCGATGTGGCTCATTTTAGGCTTAACAGGTTTGTTAATAAACAAAATTGCCAGATATGGAGTGAGACCAATCCACAAGAGACCCTACAAACTCCATTACGTGGCATCATCGGACCTTATTTGTGCAAAAATGAGGCCGGGGATCGCGTTACGGTTAGTGGAAATCGTTACCCATGATCAATGATTTTTTGTTTGAAAATATCGATGACATTGATCCGGACGAGATGTGGTTTCAACAGGATGGCGGTACGTGCCGTAGGCGACCGCAACCATCGGCTTATTAAAATCAAAACTTGGCGATAGGTTGATTTCGAGAGATGGGGCTGTCAATTGGCCTCCAAGGTCGTGCGATTTGACACCTCTCGATTATTCCCTTTAGGGCTACGTGAAGTCACTGGTTTATGCTGATAAACCAGCAACAATTGACGCCTTAGTCGTTGACGCAAACATTGTTCGTGTTATTCGTGACATACGGCTAGCAGTGCTCGAACAAGTAGCCCAAACATAACAATTTAATTTTTTGCGTTATTTTTTACAATTTCAAGTTCTATCAGGCTTAAAAACACCCTATATTACTTATATCCAAGGATATACCGCTCTCAATTTTACTCGGTTACGAAACCCTATAGTTAATACCCCTAGTCATAGAATAATATGAAAGAAATACAATTGCATTCATTTGAGAAAATTAGACATAAACAATGTTGATCCTACGACAAGGTCCGAACATTTCTAAATTATAGTCTGATTAAAATTAGTATTTCTTAGTAACAATGTTTTAACCTAGGTCTAAACAATGTAAGTATGTATATCTAGTTTTAATGAAAACATAAGTTATCTATACAGGTGCAGGTACAAACTCAATTTTAAAATGCAAATTTCATATCCAAAATCAATATCTAAAGGATTATAGGTATAAGGCAAATCAATGTCCTTCTATCCATGATCTCCGTACAGTAATCCAACCAAATTTATTGATTGCGAATTTATTTGTTGGTATGTCCATTTTATTTATAAATCGCTTATCCAACAAAAAAAATTGAAACCAGATTGATAAAAATCAAATCAGCTATACTATCGATATGTCAGAATGGTGTAGATACCGACGTATGAGGACAAATAATTCGATAAATGTAATTTTTTATCAGATTGAATGGCTAGATAAGCCGATAAGAAATATGATCCTTTAATGAACAATTTTGAGAAAAATAACCCACGTACCGCTATGTAAGAAGAATGGGAATGGTGTACCCAAGCATAAATAGGTGGATGGATACGAATACCAAAAACAAAATTGTAGAATCAGTGCCACGCGCATTATTCAACCCACAATTTATTTTTAGATTATCACCCCAGTTCGTCTTCATCTGATGTTTTGTTTACCTTTTCCTTTTCGGTCCATACATTCATAAAAGAGATTTCTATAAGAGTGTTGACATCGTTGAAAAATAAAAATGGAAAAAATTTTTTATGCCATTCAGCCCGGCACTAACAATAATTTTTTGTGAACTACTATATAAAAATATGTGACATTTCTCATATATCAAGTTGATGTCTTCGATCTATTTGTATACACGTAGTAATAATATGACAATGATTGATCTTAAACTTAATAGATTATACTAATATTTCCACCGTTAAGGTGTTATGTGTAGAGTACACAAAAGAAAACTTATCGTCTAACCATACTACCATTTGATACACACTATAGATAAAAGCTTAATTTAATTTCATTACAGCGCCGCATTAAAAATTAATTCGAATTCGCGTTTCATTACACACACACCCACACTCCTCTCGCACAGTGGCATCGAGGGAACTTTATATAACGCAATTTACTAAAATTGAAAATGAATTTGGATGATTTTTCATTAATGAGGTTAGAGTCATGTATACACACATACATACATACATCAGTTTATGTTTTATGTATTATATTATGCTCATGGGAATTACGACGCAGAAAAAGCTCCAACAAATTGTTGTTGTGACTTTTTCATTTTACTTTTTTTTTATTTTATTTAATTACATAAAATTCGGAAAATTCAGGTTCCTCTTCCCAATTACAAAATGAAAACCAAAAAAAAAAACAAACGAAATAATTATGTTTGCATGTTCCGCATCATCCCAATTATGTAATTTATGTAATGAAAATTATTTCTGGAAAATGGATCACATATAATGTAAATACGAAATGTGTGTGTGTGTATGTTTGTGGTGTACATGTACACAGTGTATACATAAAACCATATATCAAATGTGTGGCAGGCAGTCCATGGGTGATGGGGTTTTGTGTTTATTTTGCTGCTAACAATTTTTCCGGTTTTGTTTTCGTAATTTGCGTTCAGACTGATTTCGTACATAATTTGAAATGCTTAAATTTGCATGGGGTCATTTTGCTCTAGCCCCACTTTTCACTTATTTAATTGTCAATAACATGCATAGAATACAATATATGTATGTATTTTGTACCATACAATCTAACTTCCCATCGGAATTCGGTAACGAGATTATACTTATTTGGTATGATTGTATGTGTTAACTTCGAATTCCGCTGAATACTGATTAGAATTCTATAATTACGAGATAATCAAGGGTATCTAAGATTGGTTCTAATTTCCTTTCTAATATGTACTTCAAAGTATATCATACGGTTTTACATAGAAAAAAACTAAGGCATCACACGACTACCAACGAGAAACCAATTATTTTCTTTTATGTTGACGATGTGCCGATTCTGATTTTCTCACCAATTTGTTAGACAAATGCGTATGGCAAAACGTTTTACGCATTCCTTTAGAACGTGCAAATTGATGTTAAATGAGTCTAGCACCTCGGGACTGTTATCAGTGTACAAAACAAATAATGATAACAGTGTAAGCAAAGGAGATAACTATAAGGAATTTATTAAAGTTGCATTTTGCAAATAATTGACTGATAAATCGTGATAATTTGTGGTTATGCTGTACTAAAAATCAAGAAGATGGCAGACGCAGAACGTTTTAAAGTGAAATTATTTGATGGCTGTGATTTTGACGATTGACTTTTTCGATTACGAATTGTGTTGGATGAAAAAGAACTTGTTCAATGGATTAAAAATGATGCTTCGGTAGCTAAAAATGCAGAAGGTGTAACTGAATTATAGAAGACAAAAATCAACAAAGAAGATAAAGCATATAAATCAATGATTGTGCGTCATGTTGCCGATAGCCATTTAGAGTACATCAAATATAAATAAACGGCATATCAAATAATCGCATCACTTCGCGAAACATTTCAATGGGCGAGTAGAGCCAGTGAAATTGGCAGAAGAAAAAGAATGTGGTGTAGACGAAATTTTACAAGAATATTTTCTTCGATTTGATAAGTGTTTACGGGAACTCGAATCATGCGGTGGAGGCACATATAATCGTATGGCTGTTGTGACATTATTAGTAACACTTCCATCGAAGTATGGTATGGTTGAAAAAGCACTTGAAACAGTGAATCCAAAATCGTTAACAACGGAACTGGTTCGCAGCAGATTGTTGGATGCTGAAAGCAAACGAAGTAACAATAACGTTATTGATGGTGTACGTGATAATAATAATGTTGCGATATATAGCGATAGAAAAACAAAATGCTATTACTGTCGAGTGCCTGCAAGAAAACTTGCAACCGTGATCAGCAGCATCGAGAACAAATTAAATACCAAAAACAAAATATGAGAAAAGCAAATATTGCTGTCGATGAAATTTTATTTTTTGCCAACACCGTTAGCCATGCATTGGAATGTCATGAAAATATAAATATCAAATGGTATATTGGTTCGGGTGCTAGTGAGCATATGACAAATGATGAACCATTGTTTATTAAATCGAAAATTTTGAATAAACCAATATCGATTGGTGTGGCCAAAAGTGGTGTTTTGATTTTTGCAACAAAAATTGGTATAATTCGTGGAACAACATTGGTAAATGGTTTTGAGAGAAATTGCTGTATCAACGATGTTTTGTATGTGAAAGATTTGAAATGTAATTTGTTCTCAATTAGCCGGCTAGAAAAGGCTGGATTTCATGTTATGTTCATTCACGGCCAAGTTTATGTTCGAAAAGATGACATTGAGTTGATTGTCGGAAAGCGCAGTGGAAATTTGAATGAATTTGAAATGGGTATTTTACGTGAATCATTGGTGGTTCGCGCCGTTGAGAGCTTGGAAGAAGATAGCAAAATGGAAGCTGCTGTGAGGTGAAAACCAAAACAAGTAGCCGCGAGCATTACTCGGTGGCAAAAAGAAAGATCAAGCAAGGCGGATGGAATTGGTCTACTCAACAACGACTTGAGGGGTGTATGCGAGCCGTGTAATTTTGGCAAACAAACACGAAAGCCATTCAATAATTATGGTGGAATGAGATCATCGTTTTGGCATGAATTGAACATTATTCGAAAAGGCACGTTCGATGATTGCGGAAGCTCAAATGGACAAGAAATTTTGAAGCGAGGCCGTATTTAGTGCAACATATGTCACAAATCAAAGCCCAACGCGAGCAGAAATTTTTTTTGGAAAAACACCGAATTTATCAATGTTCGAGTATTTGAATCAACTGCATATGCACATATTCCTAATGCTTTGCGTACGAAATTGGACAATAAATCGAATCCAATGACCATGGTTGGATATGCAAAACATGGCTATCGTTTGTGGAATTCGGATGTTTCACGGATTGTTATTTGCCATGATGTAAAATTTGATGAGTGGAAATTCAAGAAAAATTCATATTCCATTGTTGAGGTCGAAAAATGTGAAGTTCAGGCGTAGTCCATGTCGATCTTGATGTCGAAGACACAAGCACTTATGAATTGGCAAGTGGTGACGACGAGGAGGGGATTGAAGATCAGATAGTGAGGGAAGATGTTGAATTGAATCAACATGTTGCATCTTCATCACGACCCCAACGAGAGCATCGTCCACCAGCTCGTTATGATGATTATGTAAATGGATCAGCTATTGATCGTTTTCTGGATGAAGAAAATGAAGAAATGACCGTATTTGAATTGAATGCGATAGCATATGTTGATGATGTGCCACAGAGGTTTTCGGACATTGAAGGAAGATAAGGTGTTGATGAATGGATGAAGGCTGTCAATACTGAAATGAATTCGTTGATGAAAAATCGAACATAGTCATTGGTGGAAGTACTACCGGGACGTTCAATTGTTAGTTTGAAAAGGGTTTTCACCAGGGAACGTGATGAATTTGGGCGACCAAAAAATTACAAAGCAAGATTGGTTGCGAGAAGTACTCAAAAATCGGGAATTGATATTGTTGAAACTTATGTTGCAAGAATGGTTATCGTTCGTTTATTATTGGATATGGCTGTTGAACGGGATTATGAAATGCATCAAATGGATGTTTGTATACGGCATTTCTGAATGGGGACCTTCACGAAGAAATTTACATGAAGCAACCAGAGGGTTTTATCGAGGATGGACTCGTTTGAAAACTAAACAAGTCACTTTATGGGCTAAAACAAGCATCACGTGTTTGGAATGAGAAATTTCAAAAGTTCATAATTAGCATTGGTTTTACGCAATCAAAATTTGACCAATGTTTATTTATTCAAGGGAGGTGAAACAGTATATGTACTTTTGTACGTTGATGATCTCATTCTGGTTGGGAAATTGCTTGAAAACATCATTAAAATCAAGAAATCAATTTCCAATGCATTTGAAATGAAGGACATTTGAGAAGTTCGTCATTTCTTGGGAATTACAATGAAACGTGATCGAGCGAATGGAAGATTGGAAATTGACCAACGGGTGTACCCGGAAATATGCTCAAGAGGTTCAAAATGGAAAATTGCAATGGTATTTCAACACCAAAAGAATGCAATTTGAAATTGGTGAAAGTAACAGATGAGAGTACAACCCTGACACGTCAACCATATCGATAATTAATCGGGTGTTTGATGTATGCAGCAGCAACTTCACGACTTGATTTATGTGCGTCTGTTGGATACTTCAGTCAATTTCAAGCTGGTGCAAGTGATTTGCATTGGGCTCATTTAAAAGGAATGCTTGAAAGAAACAACTGTTGCGTTATCTTCGACTGAGGCTGAATATGTTTCGTTAAGTTCGGCTACATGTTAGGCAGTTTGGATCCTGGGTTTGTTATCCGAAATGAGTGAAGATGTTAATAAACCCACGAACATCTACGAGGATAACCAGGGGTGCATTATAATTGCATCCAGTGGAAAAGAATCACACAAGCTAAAACATTTTGATATTCAATATCACTTTTTGCGAAATGTAATTGAGCGTGGTGATATCGAAGTAAAATACATTGGAACCAAAGAGCAACTGGCAGATGTGATGACTAAGGCATTGCCAATTGCAACTCATGTTGAACTTCGGCGAAGCTAGGTTTGATATAATTCAATAAGGTGTTATTGGAAGAATTGGTAGGGCGCTTCACGCCAGAAAATGAATTGTTATATATTTTAATCATGTTTGTATATTGTGCGATTTTTTGTAACTAACAAAAATCGAGGCGGAGTATTAACAATGTACAAAACAAATAATTATGACAGTGTAAGCAAAGGAGACATACTATTAAACAATAGAATAAAAAGTGCTTCTGATTTATTATTTGAACATTAAACGCGTTTTATTTGTTTAGTCAGTTCTCAGTAGATAATTCACTGCAGGAATTTATTAAAGTATACAACAGGGACGATTGTGAATATGTTCCTAAACTTCCGAGTTATTCCAAAAAAAAACAACAACAACTAAAAATTTAAGCGTAGTGTTAAAACTGCGAACTAACGAAAAAATTCGTTTTTTAATTTAATAGAATTCTGTAATAATTGTATAGAGAATTGTAGTACACTCCCAATCATATGAATAGGTTCACCGAAATTTTTCAATATTTTTATAAACGGTAAAACTTTTAATGGTTTTTTCAATTGTGAAATCAAAGAGTGCCATGGTTACTTGGTTTAAACACAAAATTTGGTATTTTAAGAGACCCGTTAGCTTTTGTTTTAGATTTTGAAAAAAAAAAATATTAATAAAAAATGCGTTAGTAGAATAGGTTCAGTTTTATTTTGACTTGAAAATACTTCAAATTAATTACAGAAAATTCATGGTGACAATAAAATGGGCAGCGAAAAAGCTTTGAGCGTGGCGGAAAAATCAAAAATTTATGTTTTGCAAGAAGAAGGATATTGCGGTCGAAGTATTGGAACCAAAATGGGTCTCTCTATTTCTCTCTTTAGCTTTCATATCCCACGAAAGGATTTTGCCGCCCGCACTATGGTCCTCCATCCGTCTCCGTTCATCGCTCTCGGCCTCCAGTTTCGACATCCTAATATATGTAGACTCGTTTTGATGCATCTTCAGAATTCTATAACAAAATGTTTAAAATATATCAGTACTTAAATTAAAACATATATACAATTTTTACAAGAAAAATGCATGATACATACAATTTAAAAAAAAATTAAAATTTAAACGGACTATATAATTTTTTTTCCATGTTACAGAACAAAATGTGTGTACCGTACTTGGTTAGACAACTGTATAAATTAATATATTAACTCTAAAGATTGTGACTTTCGTAATAGTTTATTGCATTTTTGTAATGGTGAGAAATTTCTATATAAATCACATATAGGTTTCCTAAGTTTTTTTGGAAAAATCTACAAACCCAAAACCAAAATCTATTATATCTTAAGATTCTACTATAGGCTACCTAAAACCGAACTACACCACAATTTTGGCCAAATTGAGGGATTAGGATGATCTGATCATGACAGCGAAACTGGTATCGACTCTCATAAATCATTTGTACGGTTTTTCTAAGTTTTCTCGGAAAATCCTATAGGAACGCAGCTCCAAAATGACTTAGAACCTTACAAGAATTTTATTGGTTTCCTTATTGGTGATTTCGATTTGTAACCAATTATTGCGACGCAAAAATAAAAATCAAGGAGAATTCGATATTGAGTGCGAATTACGCGATATTGCAATCGATGATACGAATGCTTATTTTTCAGAATCGTATCTTATCCGAAGAATCTGGAATTCCAATTTGATTTTATACGATGAATACCGACTTGATGAATATATACACGATGAATGCCGATGATGGCGTATTTTAACACAAAATGGAAATCCTGTTATTTTATATGTTTTTGATGATAATTTTTCCGTTAGACGTGTGCCGTTTTGAGTTCTTTTTTAATGCGTACTATTTAGTGTACGAGTACAAGATAAAATTGCCGAAATTACGGTTTTACAATTATCATTAACACACAAGCAATTTGAAGAAAATTAAATTAATTTAAATAAACCATCTAGTTCTACAACAAAGGCGCGTGTAGTCCTCGATGCTTCGGCTAAATCTTCATCACAATTGTCACTAAACGAAGCAATGATGGTGGGCCCTACTGTTCAACAAACATATTTTGATATTTCAATTCGATTTAGGAAGCAAAGATATGTTTTTACAAGTGATATTAATAAAATGTATATGCAAATCCTTGTTAACCTGTCGCAAACATCTTTGCAAAGGATCATCTGGAGAGCAGATAAATCCGAACCCTTAGGTGTATATGAACTCGGAACTGTATTTTTTGGAATGGCATCTGCCCCATACCTCGCCACTAAAACTTTGAAACAATTGGCAGTAGACGAATCACTAATTTATCCAAAAGCATGTACGATTTCCTGCCCAACGTGATTTTTACGTTGACGGCGTTTTGACGGGAACCGACGAATTAAACGAATTAATTATATTGGAACAGCAATTGATTGAAATGTTAGCACGTGAAGGATTTAAGTTACATAAACGGTCCTCGAACGATGAAAGCTATTATCAAATATACTCGCACGTATCCAGAATAGGGAAATATTAAAAATAAATACATCCTCCAGCGAATGTATCAAAACCTACCGATGTGAAGTTTCTAACAAAAATAACAAAAAATCCAAATTACATGTGTGTTAGTACCACTCAAAATTAAATTCTTATTAGAATAAATTGAGTGTGATTAATTACACAATTAAATTATTCTCCGAATCAAGTACATTTAAAAATTATAATTTTTAAAATAGAATTTATTTAAAATTACAAAATATTAATAAAATACAATAATTATTCAAACAGATAAGTAAAATAACAAAATAAAATCATATGTGAATTAGTCTACAAATAAATAAAAATAAAACCTTTAACAGAAAAAATATCAGAATTGTTAATAGCAATTTTCAACTGTAAATTTTGAGTATTTTATCATCTGGACCAATAACAAGCCATTTTCAGAGATTAGGGCAAGATACCTATCTATAGAAAACATTTTGCGGTATAAAGGTTTTCCAATCTCTGGAAATGACTTGTTAGTGGTCCAGATGATAAAATACTCAAAATTTACAGTGGAAAATTGCTATTAACAAGTATTAACAAGGTTACAGATTGATAAAATACTCAATCTTTTGAGTGAAAAATTGCAACATATTTGTTAACTTTTTCTTTAAGTTATTTATATATTTCTCTAATATCTTTAGCATTTTTAATCTTTTATATATTTTATTATGTAAATTATGATTTTATTTAATATAATAATAATTTTTAATAAAATTTTCACTAATTTGCATTTATAAAATATTAACAGTGCAAATCACCAATACTAAAACAATTCAATATGGCGGCTATTGGAATCTAATTGAATCCTGCTTTCGCCATGTTTTCTTATTGGAACTGTATACGTATACGTGTTATTTTTTGTTAGAAACTTCCGAGCTATCAAAACCCTTGATCTAGCATTGCAGCCAAAGGAAGATTGTTTTACGTTCAATATTCCAACAATTGAAATTTCTGTCCCAATTACCAAAAAAAAAAAAATAGTTTCTGAAGTAGCTAAGCTCTATGACCCACTTGGCCTTCTTTGTTCAGTTATAGTTACCGCAAAAGTACTCCTCTGGAAATGATTTCAATCCTATTTAAATTTTCTTAATAATATTAAGATCATTCGACGAATAATATGTAACAACTCGAAGTTGGTACAAATCCACGGTTTTTCTGATGCCTCCGAAAAATCATACGGACCTTGTATTTATATTTGCAGCATTGATCAAACAAACAAAATTCATACAAAGCTGGCTTGTGGTAAGACAACACTTATAAAATGTATACATTACCACCACTTGAATTGTGTGCTGCAGTGTCATATTTTTTGTGGTCCGATTCACAAATAACCCTCACCTGGATTAAAACAAACTGAACCATGTGAATTACAAAACAATAAACTCTGGTGGGACGGGCCGGAAATATTAAATTCAATTGTCGGTTTCTCAACAAACTTTGTCAGCATCAAATCAAATTTTGACAGAAGTACTCTTTAATGAAAGGCGAAATACACAACTCTTACTTCAATACCAAAAGCGATAATTACAGATAAAACTGATTTCATAAATCGCTACAGTTCATATATGAAACTTCTTCAAATTTCCGCATACTGCTTACGATTTGCAAACAATCTAAATAGAAAGAATGCTCGAGTTAATGGACCTTTGTCTAAACAAGAAAATGGAACATGCTTTATATTCTTTAATTCGAGTAGTTCAACAAGAATATTTTAAAGACGAGACAATGAGGAGAATCGTCAACTTCCTCAATAAAGTTCAATACTTTCACTAAACCCTTTTATCGATTCTAAAGGTTTAATCAGGGTTGGTGGAAGGTTAAACTAGGTCCAAACTTGATCATGATCAAAAACATCAACTTGTATTACCATCAAAAGAGAACTTAACAAAACTAATATTTCGATTTTATCATACACAAAATCTACATGCTCAGACGCTTGTGTCTTTAGTAAGGCAAACGATCTGACCTATTTTTGCTAAAAATACAGCTAAACAATTCGTTAAATCGTGCATAATTTGTTTTCCGGCTAAACCACGAATAAGTCGACAAATAGAACGTATAAAGCCAGCACGCGCGTTTCATACATCAGGCATAGATTTTTCTGGTCCATTTCTGGGAATGAAAAACATGTTTGTGCTTTTGTACGTTTTATCACAAAAGCCGCCCTTTTTGAACTAGTCACAGATTTGACATCAAAAAGCTTCATTTCGTGTTTAAAACGATTTATATTTCGCCGGGGTAAACCATATACTTTATGGAGCGATAATGCTAGCAATTTTCATGGGGCGAAAAATGATTTAAGAGGAATGTACCAGTTACTTGGAATGAACTCGTTGTTTGTGATGTTGTCAATTTTTGTACTACTGAATAAATTATTTGGAAAATTTATACCTCCAATATCACCAAATGTCGGAGGTCTGTGGGAGAGTTCCGTTAAATCTTTAAAGAATCACCTTAAACAAATTTCAATAAATGTGGCTTTTTCGTATGAGAAATTAAATACTTTCCTTATTCAAAGAGAAGGGTTACAGAATTCACGACCGCTGTCTGTATTATCGGACGATCCTAATGATCCAAGTCCTTTAACACCGCAGCACAGTTTCTATGTGGTGGTTCAATAATCGCTTCCGCAGAGCCAGATTTAGCTGGTACTCCTACTAATATTTTAACAAACTGGCAAAAAATAACACAAGCAGTTCAAAGATTTTGGAAGAGGTATTCCATAAAATACTTGCATTCTCTGCAACAGAGAAACAAGTGGAGAAATCCTGGGCCAAATTTAAGCGAAACTGTTATTGTACTCATATATGACGAACAATTACCTTCTACTCAATAGTTGCTTGGTAGAATTATAGAAAATTTTACAGGTCACGATGACTAGGTCCGGATTGCAAAAATATTATCAAAAAGTTTAATTTGCTTGAATTGCAAACATTTTTTTTTGTGACAAGCTGGGCACCCAGAGGGTAAACCTTATTCGAGTATGCTGAATTCAATGGTGCTAGGTCCCATTTCAAAGTTAGTCCCCATTTTTGAGAGACCGCTTTCGACATGTCAGAGGCAAGAGATAAAAATGTGTCAACTATACGCTCATATTCACGTTGATAGCTCCTGAACCATTAAGATTTTTATTATGCTTTCTTCAGCAAAGTTGTCGCACAAGCCAAGATAAACAACTTTGCCGCACATGTCAAGACCGAAAAACGACATCTACATTCAGATTTTTGTGTTATTTTATTTTTTGCTTTTCATTTTGACGAAAAACACGTTTTTTATCATTTTTTGTCCATTTATCGAAATTAAATCGATCGATTAAGCATCGCATTGACAAATATAGATACAATAGAAACTATTTAAAAGAAAATTAAATCGATTAAATTGATTTTATGGTGATGCCAATGAAGTTTATCCTAAATTAATCTTTAATTGTTAAAATGGTGGTTAGTACTATTTTAGGAAAAACTTCAAACTTCTACTGACAAGTATGAAGTTTATACTATAACTCAAAATAAAATAAAATGTGAAAATGTATTAGTAATTTGCGAACATTTAGGCGATTTTACAAAATTGTAAGGTTTACAAATAATTTAAATTCATAATGTTTATTTAGGTTCAATTTGATTAAAATTCATTATTCTTATAGTGGTGTTATTGCGGTTTTAACTATTTATTAATAACACTCACTATTTGTATTTATAATAACTATTTTATTTATTATTTTGTATATTATTATTTTGATTATAAATGTAAATTTAGTTCACAAAAATGGCGTGTGGACGATTGTTCAGCGCTTCATACTTTTATTCTATTATTATTATTTTTGAGACCGTGTCTCTTTGAAATTCTAAACGCGACTGTCCTTTTTCGTTTCTGATTTCCGGGTCGTCGATAAATATCTCGATATTTATCGATCGTCGATAAATATCGAGATTCGCGGAATTACTTTTGTAGTTGGCGAAATAGCTCTATTCAGCAAAACGAGCAATGCCTCGTAATTAAGCGTCGTGGTGTATAAATAGTTTTGCTACGAAGAGTGCCATGAAGTGAAAAGGATTTTTAATGATTTCTGAGCCGCTACATTCTAATAACAGCAAAATTGTGGAGAAATTATGTTACGCAGAAATAAATAAACACCGTTCAAAGATTTTATTAAAATATAAAAAATAAAAGTAGGGTCAAATAAAAGTGGGCATTTTATTCATTCAAAGTACTCAAAATTAATAAAAGAAGGATGATTTAAATTGCTATACATGTACTCTACCAGTGCGAAAAAAATACAATTCTAATGGATGTTACCATTACAACGTTACCATTAAATACCTACAACGACATTCTTGTGAAACTCGGCAGTTCCAAGAAATCTTGATTCTTACTAATTTCATATCTCAACATTTTAACCGGTCGTCAAACTCGCCACTATAACAACTTGGTAGACCTACATGCACACTCCACTTTTGCCATCCCAGAAAATCAACCAGAAAATGACATTCTTGTGAAAACGGAACTTATTAGAAATTCTGATTCTAAGAAAATTCGTATCTCAAGATTTTCACCGATCGGCAAACTTGCCACTATAATATTTTGGTAGACCTATATCCCTTTCTCAACCAAAAAATAAAAAAAATGGCTCAATTGAAGTCCAAACCACACAATTGTGTGAGTAAAATATCATAGTATGTAATGGCGTTAAATTTTTGACATGGTACTTTTGCCCTACTCGCACAATTGTGTTAGTAAAACACGAAAGGGATATGTGCACTCTATTTGGGCTAACGCGACTCAATTCTAATGGAGCTCGCATATCTAAAACAACATTCAATTGAAGAACGGAATTTCTTAGTAAATTTGATTCTAAGAAAATTCTTCTAAGAAAGGTCTACCAAAATATTACAGTGGCAAGTTTGCCGATCTCTGAAATTTTGAGATATGAATTTTCTTAGAATCAAATTTACTAAGAAATTCCGTTCTTCAATTGAATGTCGTTTTAGATATGCAAGCTCCATTAGAATTTTAATCACGTTGGCCCAAGTAAAGTGCACATATAGGTCTACCAAAATATTACAGTAGCAAGTTTGCCGATCGGTAAAAATCTTCAGATATGAATTTTATTAGAATCAAATTTACTAAGAAGTTCCGTTCTTCAATTGAATGTCCTTTTAGATATGCGAGCTCCATTAGAATTTAAATCGCGTTGGCCCAAGTAGAGTGCACATATGGCTCTATTAAAATATGTTTTATATTGACATGTTTGTTGTTCAAATAAATTTGATTGTTTAAATAAATAAATAAATTTTTAAATAATTATTTTAATAGAAATATTCGGATTCGCCTAAATGACTGCTTTAAACCAATACACTCTCATTAATTTTTGTTTTTGTTTTTTTAGGATTAATTTAGTATAAACTTCAATGGGGTGATTTTTCTTAATTTCTTCGTAAAAAATTAACATTTTTCTTACCTTTTTTAATTTTAATTTTCTGATTCGTTCATCTTCGGGATCTTCTTCTTCTTGCAAACTCCAAAAAATGTCACCCAAGAGTGCATTTAGCTTTTTGCCGCTGTACCAATGTTCGAGCCTTGCCGTCACTTGGTGAAAACGATGGCCGTGCTCATCGGATTCGGCTGGTGATTGTTGGGCGAATCTTTCCACATGACAATGCAAAACTGTATTTTCAGTGACATTCTAAGGTTTATTACGAAAAGCAGTCAGCATATTTTCAATATATCTGCGCCAATCATCATTCCGAGAACATTCTTAATAACTTCTTTTACACATTTCCATGCCACAAAAGCATCATCGTTCATCAAACGACGAATATCTGCTCCATTAAGAATTCCTGTAATAAAAAACAAGAAGCGAGATAAAATTCGATTTGATCAAAACTTAGATTCGAGTAGATTGGAACACCAACCTTCTTTTATTTTCATTCCACTTAACCGTGGAAAAATGCGACGCAATTCGACGAACGCATTTCCATCTGGATTCAGCGCTTTTATAAAATTTATAACTACTCCAAGCTTGATATGAAGTGGTGGTAGCAATATTTTTTTAATTGGCACAAGTAGAGCCTCAATATGCTGTCGTATCGCAATCTAATGTTCTCACGTAAACCCCAGTGCCGTTCATTGTATTCGTCGCCTTTAAAACGTGTATTCCATAAGCACATAAAACACATGTTTTTAGTGTAACCCAATTGCATGCCACTTAAAGGAGCTATCACTTTTAAATCTGCACAAACTTTCCATTGATGTTGAGTTGGTAACGTGAAGGAGAACTGCCTTTAAGTTGTTTTTAGAGGAATCGATAAACAATCGCCAATCTTCGGGATTATATGCATTGTGGATACCAATCCTCGGATATCAGTGCAAAAAGCCAGTGAATTATTCTCAATTAATTTGAAAAATTTGTAAAAAGACGATGACGATTTATTGCTCCATATATCCGAGTATTTTGAGCCTAAATGTTCATTTGTTTTAAATCTTTTGACAAAAGAATGGCTTCCCGCTGCGATAGTTTCAGGCGTCGTACCATAATATCCAAACGATTTTGCGAGATTTCAATGTGATGAGTGACATTTGATAGTTGATATATTGATGCAGATGTTTCTCCGGTTTCACCTGATTCAAATGTTGTTGGTAAATAATCCTCAGTTGGGTTTCATCTTTCCGGAACAGGTATTTCATCTGAATGCGGTACCGAGAATATAATTCATTCACCCATAACATTAAACTGCATCACGTCCTTGTGGATCGATCCATATCATCGGGACACCAAATAGCATTGCGGTTCCAGTGTTTTGCCATCTATGCAGATGAAAAATGCATGTTGTACAAACAAAAGGCGGTGTCCAATTTACACCACTAATAACTATTTGTGAAAAGTATAGTCGATATAAATCAGCGGTTTCATCACTTATTTTGCGGCGATTGCTCATAATTGTAAATTTTCCACACACATAACAAAAGCACTTGAGTTTAAAACACCTATCCATATTATTTATTTCACCAGATTTCACAAGCCGATTTTCACTTTATTTTTTGTATTTTTTTGTCACTTTATCTATTTAGATGAAAAACTTTTTATTTTTAATTTTATATTACAGTTTTTAGTTCTTACTTATTGTGCCAATTTTTTAATTTTTTTAAAAATATCGATTTCGAGAATAATCTCTTCTTCGGTTTATTTTTTACTACATAATTTATTTTGAAACTCTTTATAAACTGTAGCTAGGCGCTGCTGTTTGGTGCCTCCTTTGTTTTTAAGTAATGGATAATAGTTCGTAAATGTTATTGGGTTTTTGTGTTGATTTTGTCGCCATTTAAGTTGTTGGTATTTTTGTTTTTGAATATTTTCAGGGTGTGAATTTTGGCCGTAATTTGACTCATGACTCGTGAGAAATCTATTTGAATATTTTCAGGGTGTGAATTTTGGCCGTAATTTGACTCATGACTCGTGAGAAATCTGTATACGTACAGTATACAAATGTCTCATGACTTGTGAGTCAAATTGTACCCAAAATTTATACCCTTGGAATTGGTCTTCTAACCTGTCTAATATCAGTCCTTTGTTGATTCTGTGCAAAATGGTTACATTTTTATTGAGTTTAGTGTACCTATGATTTTCAGTTTTTATGTGTGTTGTGCGAAACTTTATTTCTGTTCTTTTTTAAATTTGGTTATGTCATTGATGTGGTCTTTGTATCTTATCTGAAATGAGCGTCCTGTTTGGCCTAAGTATGCCGACTTCCAGTTGTATTTAGCCTGACCCGTGTACCCATGTTTCTCTAGATGGCAAGGTAGGAGCCGGAGTCTTCTAGTAGATGTTTTTGCCAAAACTGACAAGACCCTACCTTTTTGAGAAACATGCGAGAAGGCTGGGTCTACAGACGAATGACTTTATATAAGTTGCATGGACAAAGAGGAAGAAGAGATTTTAGATAACTTCCTATGCTCGTGTACGGCATTATCATAAAGGCATAAGTATTTGGGCGTGTACAGTATGGCCAGCCTTTCAGATCTCGCTGACTGTGGAATGCGAGATATTTTGAGGTACGTACGTAGCTCCAAATGGTTCTGAACAGGGGTAAAGGAGAAATAGGTTGCTGTGGAATCACAACGGGCACTCCTGGTCTAAGTGTGCGGAAGCAACCACTCCAACTTAACCTTGGCCTAAGTAAAACACACATATATGGTGGATGTGGTTTTTCAGTTTTGATATATGTTCAGCAAAGTTGTTGGTCTTGACTTGCGGAACAATGGTTCAGGAGCTATAAACGTTAAAATGAGGGTATGTTTGACTCAGAGCCAAAACATGTCGAAAGCGATATCTCTAAAATGGGGACTAACTTTGAAATGGGACAATTTCGATATTGATCGTATAAAAACACTGTGCTAGTTGAAAGATGTGACAAGCTGGGCACCCAGGAAGTAAACCTAATTCGAGTATGCTGCATTCAATGATGCTAATTGAATTCAGCATACTCGAATTAGGTTTACTTCCTGGGTGCCCAGCTTGTCACTTTTTTCAACTAGCACAGTGTTTTTATACGATCAATACCGAAATTGTGTGAGCTCCCTATTGCTGAACCGGTGTGAAGTTTTTGGACACTTTTTGTGTCCAAAAATAATTTTTTTAGACATAATTTCGATTTTGGGTAAATATTTGTACACGTGAACATTTCTAAAAAATGTAAATACAAAAAAATTTTAGTTTATAAAAAAGATCAAATTTTTGTATTTCATATATGTACACACATACTAAACTTTTAATCATCAGGAATATATATAAATTTTTGTATGAAAAAATGTCGTTGTAGCTTATGGTTGGTAAATTACACAAATCTCAGAGATTGGCTCCCATAGTGGCTATATAGGTTCGAAAGGGGATACATTACGGAATTGAAATCACCTAATGCCATTTCGGAATGAGTCGTAGGGCTCTCGTATATAATTTTTGAACATTCACGCTATCCGCGATTTTCATATGAAAAAATGTCGTTGTAGCTTATGGTAAATTTCACAAATCTCAGAGATTGGCTCCCATAGTGACTATATAGGTTCGAAAGGGGATACATTACGGAATTGAAATCACATAATGCCATTTCGAAATCAGCCGTACATTAAAGTACATTTAATTTGTGAGTATTTCATTTTTCGTCCTGTTGACATAACATTCCTTGCACTTTTTATAATAGAATGCGCGAATGTTCAAAAATTATATACGAGAGCCCTACGGCTCATTTCGAAATGACATTAAGTGATTTTAATTCCGAAATGTAATACAAAAATTTGATCTTTTTTATAAACTAAAATTTTTTTGTATTTACATTTTTTAGAAATGTTCACGTGTACAAATATTTACCCAAAATCGAAATTATGTCTAAAAAAATTATTTTTCGACACTCGCGTAAATTTCTGTCCAAATTAAAAAATTGTCCAAAAAATAAAAAGTGTCCAAAAACTTCACACCGGTTATTGCTGAGTGCAACTGAGAAATTAATTTTTTTTTATTGTTTTGAAAGTCATATATTTTATATGGCTTAATAGCAGCGTAAAATTAATGAGTTAATTTTATGTGAAATATGAATTTAAATTTTAGTTTTAGTTTTGAATTGTATATTCATTTAAAATACATATGTTCTGATCACAACTAACCTTTGTATAGGGTTTTCCAATAAGAATGATATGATTTTTAAGTGACGTTTCGGCCATTTGTCATGATCTGTCATTTTTTGTTTCATTGTATTCAGTAATGTTGACAATTTCATAATGGTGAGATATACGCAAGAACAACGTTTACAAATTATTCAGTTTTATTATCAAAATAATCGTTCTCCAATTGCAACTTTTCGTGCGCTTTTGCCATTTTATAGTCGTAATAATCGTCCAAGTGTGCTCGCTATTCGTCGAATTGTTGAAAATTTTGAGCGTACATTTTCTTTACATAATGTTCAAGTGTCAATAAGACAAAGAAACGCTCGAAGTAATGCAAATGTTGCTGCCGTTCGGGCAAGTGTTGCTGAAGATCGCAATTTGCCGATTCCAAGACGTTCTCAAGAATTGGGACTGTCTCAAAGCACAACCTGGCGGATTTTGAGAAAGGATTTGGGTTTGCTTCCGTATAAAATTGTTCTCACTCATGAACTGAAGCCATTGGACCACCGTAAACGTCGTGAATTTGCTGATTTTGCCTTGGAACAACTTGAAAACGATAACGATTTTTTTAGGAAAATCATTTTCTCCAAAAAGACTCACTTTGATCTGAGTGGTGCGGTTAATAAACAAAACTGTCGGTTTTTGTGCGAAGAAAATCCACAAATTATTCATGAAAAACCATTACATTCACCTAAATTGACAGTTTGGTGTGGTTTTTGGTCTGGTGGAATCATCGGTCCATATTTTTTCGAAATAAAGCTGGTAACACCGTTACTGTCAATGGAGATAGGTATAGATCGATGATAACCAACTTTTTATGGCCGAAATTGGAAGAAGTTGATCTTGACAACATTTGGTTCCAACAAGACGGGGCTACGTGCCACACAGCAAGTGCAACAATTGAATTATTGCGAGAAAAGTTTGGAGATTCGATTATTTCAAGAAATTGTGATATTGACTGGCCTCCAAGAAGTTGTGATTTAACACCATTAGACTATTTCTTGTGGGGTTATTTGAAGTCATTGGTCTTAAGCAATAAACCAAACTCTCTTCAAGCTTTACAAGTCAATATTGAACGTGCTATTCATGACATACGACTTGATTTAGTGGAAAAAGTGCTCGAAAATTGGGTTCATCGAGTTCGTTCCTGCAGAAGAACTCGTGGAGGCAGTTTGAATGACGTTTTATTCAGAACTTAATTGTATCGATTGTACTTCACATTAAATAAAAAACATTTCAATTTCCTTATTGGAAAACCCTTTAAAATATATACACTTGCAAGATATTGCATGGCATGCTATTGTATTAATCTTGTTGAATTATTTAAAGAAATTAATTCGAAAGCCTGCTATATGCATTTGATAAGAAATCACTTTGTTGGCATGGCACAAGTATAAAAAAGGTACCACTGGATAGGTATTAAAATAGACTTTGAATTTGCATTACAACAAATTAAACAAATATTGGATTTTTTTTTGATATTTTTGAACTTTTGTGGAAAATTGAGCAATGTGCGATTTTTTTGCACCCAAGTGTATTATAAACGTCTGTCACTGACTCACTCGAGAGCGCACAGGGTGACAAAACAACTTTTTTTTTATTTTTTCAATATTATAATTCTAAAAATGAAATGTCGAAAGACCACCATAATCTGAAACGCACCATAAAATTCATATAATTCATACCGTTCTCTCAAAAGTAGCAACGAGACAATCATCAAATCCTCCATTCAGATCCAAATTCAGATACACATCCAAACACTACACATTATTGTTCGTTTTTAAACCAGTTCCATTAACTTTGGTTAATCACAGCTGTGAGTTGAAAGCTCCAATGCTGACCTATCGATAAATTCCAACATTAATTCAATTGGCCGATCTAATGAGCATTAACCCGGTACAATGGTTGTTAGGAGCTTCTTCGTTGTTATGCGGCCGGTCTAAACAATTAGTGACGGCTGATTGGTAGCTCTGCAGGGACGCTTGATCTTTTAGAGCACCGACATTCCATCGAACGGTCTTTTATGCTTGTCTGTTAAACGTAGATGACAGTTTGCACTTATATTTAAATATGACAAGCACATGATTGCTGTCCATGTCTGCATCTCCGTAAGATTTAACGTCAGATATGCTGGTGTGACGTGATCGATTTGGTTTTTCATTCTTCCATCATTCGATCTCCACGTTACTTTGTGGATGCTCTTCTGTGGAAAAAACGTACTTGAAAATAATTCTCGGATCGTGATAGAACCATCGTTTAATTTAAATAAAACACGCTATCCTATTGTTAACTGCGTTATATTTTCAAACAGTTCAGTTCCAACTTGTGAAGCAATGTTTTATAACTCTACCCGCTAAGACGATTTTGAAGAACACTCTATGGATTTAGGTTTCTGATAAGGTAAAGATTTTGTAGAGAACGAAGGTTAATCGGACGATGTGATGGACTAAAATTTCTCAGAATACAAATGACTACGTCATTGTACAAAATTTAAAGGATGATAGAAAATAGGTTGATGATTCGCTTGAATTTTAATTAATACAGAAATAGGAAATGCCTATATATTGATTTTGCGAACCCTAAGCTGATTAAAATTCAAAGTAAATTGATTATTGAATTTAAACCGCCATCAATCAAGTCGAGTGGTTGTTTTTGGTTAGACAACATCTATGTCGAAAACATGACCTTTCAATTTTTTAATTTTATAAATATTTTAAAAACGTTCACCCTAACTTTTCAAATATTCTAATTTTGAAAAAAAATCTTAATTTGCGGTATATTTGGGTAGAGATTTTCTTTTCTAAATCAATAAATTAATTAATTGGCGTACAAAATAAAAATCTTGATGAACCCACAAAATATTTTACATCTGGATGGGAATGCTATAGCAACAAAAAAATTAAAATACCTCATGAATAAACAATAGCGGCTATCAATTTCTCAATTTGTTCACGTTTTTGTAGGCTACGAAACTTTCTACTCTCATTATTTTTTTTTAATTAATTATCAAAATATAGTAACAATAGCGCTGTAATTAACAGGTTTGGTTTTAAATGAAAATTAAATTTGTTGTATTTTTAAGGGTGGGTGCCCGCCGAAAATTAAAATATTTTTGCGTATCGGTTATTAAATCGTGCAGACAAATTGCAAGCATTACATTATTTTTTTCTTTCATTTCAGCCCACACATTTTGTAACAATAACAACGCACCGTGACATCATAGACGACCAGGTGGATAATTTTGGCCATCCGAATAATTCAATTGACGTAGAACGAGTGCATTTAAAAAAATTAGTAGGCCAATTGAAAAATAATCTATGTAATGTGTCTGTGCTTAGTGAACCGGATTTAGAATTGCTGTCGAATATGGATCCAAATTCAATGACTGATATCACCGGGAATGAATTCATGGAACAACTGAAGGAAGCATCAGGCAGGTATTATGATGGGTTGAAGAGAAATTTTACTGAATTACCTAATCTCATACACAAGTATTTAAATTATCATCGTACGGTATTTTAAATAATAACAATATGCAAATAAGATTTGAAATCATAATTATATATGCATCTTATAAAAAAGATGATTTGCGACTGAGTTGGTTCAAAAATTGATTAATCTGATAATTGGAATTCCATTCAAAGTTAAAATTGATTCAAAACGTCTATTTACGATTAAATTTGAATTACCACGATATTTTACAAATATCTCCCAGCTTAGTTTTTTGCGACGTAGTACGTCAGTCATATCGATATTCACTTTATTAATTAGGTTGCGATCATCTCTACATTTTTCAATATAAGCCATTTTTGTCGGTGATAATTTCATTCCTTTACCTCACGGTTCTTCAACCTGTCGAAGCTCGATCTGGATTCAATTAGGGATAGATTGAATTGGATTATCCGATACACTTTGGAGTGTGCAGGTTCATTAATTCCGCATGTTCATGAAACCGAAATAATAGTAGCATAACACCATCTCTTATGTTAAACAATTAAGAAACATATTTATTTTTTGAAAAAAAAAAATGAAATGATAGTGAAAGTTCATATTCCTATGGATGTAACATTTCGCAAAAACTCGTTAGCGCCAAGGTTAGGTTGTAGACTAAAAAACTGAAATTAAATTGAATTTACTCCAGAATAATAAAAACTGGGTGTGCCCACCCAGGAACGACCGGATCTCCACGAATGACAAGTACAATGTCTGCCAATTCACCGTGTAGATTTTACGGTCGTCCGCGAATGGACGATACATTTGCGGGACTCGCAAGTCCGACCCTGTGGATGTCCTGCCAAATAAATGACGGGGAGTGACAAGCCCTGCCTGTAAATATGAAACCGACACGAATCGAAAATCCTCCTCACAACATACCGACCCGAAATGAAATTTGGTACTTCATCTTATTAAAAAACAAAACAAAAAAATATGTTAAATATAGCTGAACAAAAGTAAATTAGGGCCGATGAGGAAAAAAAATAAACCGAATGCCAAGAATCATACGCAGTCCTGTATTTTATTTCAATAAAACAAACTTTTGTCCAACGGGAAAACAAGTCCAAAGGAAAGGATTAAACGTGACACGAAATCGTGACACGAAAAATTTGCGAAACCAATGTGCCTACCCCTTCCTCTCCCCCCACAAATAACCCCACAAAAAATAGTCTAATGGTGTTAAACCACAACTTCTTGGAGGCCATTCAATATCACAATTTCTTGAAATAAACGAATCTCCAAACTTTTCTCGCAATAATTCAATTGTTGCACTTGTTGTGTGGCACGTAGCCCCGTCTTGTTGGAAAGAAATGATATCAAGATGAACTTCTTCCAATTTCGGCCATAAAAAGTTGGTTATCATCGATCTATACCTATCTCCATTGACAGTAACGGTGTTACCAGCTTCATTTCGAAAAAAATACGGACCGATGATTCCACCATACCAAAAACCACACCAAACTGTCAATCTAGGTGAATGTAATGGTTTTTCATGAATAATTTGTGGATTTTCTTCGCACTAGAATCAACAGTTTTGTTTTTTTACCGCACCACTCAGATCAAAGTGAGCCTCATCGGAAAAGATGATTTTCTTAAAAAAATCGTTATCGTTTTCAAGTTGATGCAAGGCAAAATCAGCAAATTCACGACGTTTACGGTGGTCCAATGGCTTCAGTTCTTGAGTGAGAACAATTTTATACGGAAGCAAACCCAAATCCTTTCTCAAAATCCGCCAGGTTGTGTTTTGAGACAGTCCCAATTCTTGAGAACGTCTTGGAATCGACAAATTGCGGTCTTCAGCAACACTTACCTGAACGGCAGCAACATTTGCATTACACTTCGAGCGTTTCTTTGTCTTATTGGCACTTGAACATTATGTAAAGAAAATGTACGCTCAAAATTTTCAACAATTCGACGAATAGCGAGCACACTTGGACGATTATTACGACTATAAAATGGCAAAAGCGCACGAAAAGTTGCAATTGGAGAACGATTATTTTGATAATAAAACTGAATAATTTGTAAACGTTGTTCTTGCGTATATCTCACCATTATGAAATTGTAAACATTACTGAATACAATGAAACAAAAAATGACAGATCATGACATATTACAAATGGCCGAAACGTCACTTAAAAATCATATCATTCTTGTTGGAAAACCCTATATTATCTATTTTCAGAAAACCAATATTAATTAGGAATAAATTATTTAAGCTATGATTCGAACTGATTTTCGTGTTCTCAATGCAGGAATTCGTTCTGCAGAGCAAAAGTATTCCGTAGTATAGTTTCAATCGATCGTACACGTAACCGAGGTTTGACTTTATATGCGTCTTCGTATGGGTGCTGTAGTCTGTCTTATCGTATTCGTTCGAACGAAAATGTGATCGCAATAATCGAGCGATATCGGGACCAAAATATCTTTTTGTCGTGTTTGTCGAGTATTCATGGGAATAAGATTTTGTCTAGTTGTGCGTAATTGATCGACGACTGTATCCATTGAAGTTGAAGGAGAAAGAGGGTTTTCGGTAAATAACTCACAAGATAGTTTGAGTGTCTGTCCGTACATTATTTCGGCTGGTAAGCACTTGAGATCTCCTTTAACTGTATAGCTTGAATTCCAAGTAATATGATGGGAAATGAGAAATGGGTTGAAATGCCGTGAGCTGCCGATGGAATGAGAACTAAGGAGTTTCGTTAATTCGGCGAACAATTTTTTTTCGAATTGCGTACCTTGGTCGGTTGTTATCATTTTTGGGACGCCGAATCGAGATATGTGTTGTGCAAACATTTCGTTCATGTAATAAGCTTCTGATCATCGAGTGAATCGGTCGGCACAGGTTAAGAGATAAGTATTTCTGTCCGACGGTGGAAGTGCACCAACTATACCTAAATGAATGTGTTCGAATCGACTTTGCGGAATTTGGAATCGTCCAATCAGCACCTTTGTATGCCGTTCGACCTTCGAACGCTGGCAAGATAAACAAGCGTGTGCCCAATTACCTAAGCCTTTGTTTATGCTTGGCCACAAATGTCGAGCGGCAATCAATTTACGAGTAGCGCGGATACCGGGATATAAAATGTTGTTTAACGCGTGCGGGCAGCTTAAAAAGCTCTAGTTTATAATTCACACTATCGTAACATTTGGAACCACAAAGTAAATTCTGAAGTTCCAGGGCTGTTTTTGTGCCCCCATTATTTTCTAATAGTCAAAGTTCGTTTCGACTGTTTTGATTGTCGTTTGTTCATTCGATGTTGCCGTTTCGTTGTCGATCGTGCTGAATGGCGTATCCGCACCAATATTCGTGGTAAATTGACTGATGTAATCCAAATGAATTCCTCTGCGGTCAGAAGTTTATGGTCGGTGTAAATAGTGAATTTCTGACCTTCAACGAAATATCTAAAATGTTTTATCAAGAAATAGATCGTGAGTAATTCCTTATCGAATGCAGAATACTTTCGTTCGGTATTCTTGAGTTTTTCGAAAATAATCCTAATTGCCCCCCCCCAATTGTCCCCAACAGTCGTTATTGTATTGCTGTAATACTGCTCCGACAGCAGTGTGCAATGCATACGTCGTAATACTGACGTCTTGACATTCGTCGGGCCAAGAGAAGTTTTTCGGCGTCTTTGGGTTCTTTAATAGAACAGCCAAATGTTCGTGAATTGGGGCGAGTTTTTCAGCTAGTTTCGGTATGAAGCGATGGTAGTAATTTACCATGCCGATAAATTGCTGAATACGTTTGATCGTGGTTAGGGGTTGGAGTTCCGCAATAACATTAATTCGTTCTTTCGACGGCACAATATCATGATCGTGTGGCTGAGTGAATCAAGAGAGTTCATTGACGGCTAATAAAACTAGATTTTTAAATTTCAAATTCAAAAATAATGGCGTAACATAACGTCTGACATGGAGCACCGAAAGTCAACTCCCGCGTCGATAAAAAGATTAAGGTTATTGTTCGTATCGCGAATATAATCGGCTATTCGTATTATATAATTAATTTGTAGCCGACGCAACCGCGCGACCTAGTCGTTTTTTGATTTATCGTTTTGTGTTTGTGAGGACGTTGACGCGCTGTATTTACATGGCGCGGTCCGGGAACTATCAAAATTTGCGTCATAGCAGCATACGCCTGGGATCTCGAAGTTCGCGATCAAGAATTATTTCAAAATCGCTGACCATCACGTGACCGTGGCCTAGATCGTTACATCGCATATCGATTATTTGGATATGGTAATCGACTGCGGTTACGGAATGACATTTCTCGTATTATCATTTCGAGTTTGTCAATTATGTCCGAGTAATGGTGCAGCTATGGATGCTGACGGTGTCGCTTGTCGGTCGGAATTCGTTTGTCCGGTTAAGGGTGCGGTATATGTTCGATTTGATTGAAATGCGGCGATGGAGGTTTTCTGTAAGTTTTGCGCCTCATACATGTTGCATTTTAAATAACCTGTCGATATCCACTCCCGTCGGCTAGGCCGCGATTGCTCGTACTACGTCCGTCATGGACGACGCGTCCACAGCGATCATATATAATTGTGTCCGAGAAATTGTGTCCCGTCAGGTGCTCTATGTGGCGAAGCACCTCGGACGGTTTCCGGTCCTCCAGTCCAATCGTTCTGTCAACGTCCGTTTCATGTATTCGTATTAGCCTTCGTTTAATACACTTAGGCCCGGCCCGATGCTGTCGTTTCGAGTATGTATCGATGATTGTGGTATCAAAGATTTTCCGATCAAGATGATTTTTAGCTGCAAGAAGCAAATAAGAGTGCTATATGGCATTAACGAAAAAACGATTAAACACAAAGAGATTTTTCATTAATTTTCAAACAAAATTCAGACCAGTTTTTAAATTTTACCGAAAATGACGAGACAAAATAAAAACTTTGTTTCACCAAATTTCGCAAACCACCGAAATTTGATGATAATCTGTATACCGGAAGTGGCAATTTCATTGAGAGTTTTCAAATTTTTACAACCACAGCCACACATCTAATCTCAAAAACCTGCGTCGACGAGTTGCTCGACAAGTCAATCGTGTCAAACATTATAATATGAAGTGTGGGTGTCTAAAGGCACCGTTTACTTTACGTTTGGCGTGCTTTATTAAATTTAATTTTTATTCCCGTAGCATTTTCCTTCGTATCAACGTACATGAAAAGTGGCTGTAGAAGACTCTCATGCTGGTACTACGAAAATTAAGATCTTCTATGAGTATCGGCGTTTCCGCAAATTTTCCGGCTTGTCTTGTCATCTTTTATTATCTTTCTTTTATGTCTAATTTCTACATTTATAGAGGATTACGTCATTTTATTGACGTTTTCATTTTATTGACAGTTTATTGATTGAATTTTATTGACATATCAATGATCTAGTTGTAGAAATTTACCAAATTCGAAATGGGGGCTCCACTTGGAGATATTGACACATTGCAAGTTTCTACATATACAGTTATACTTTTACACTATACTGGGTGTCCGGGTTTGAGATGCTAATCCGTGATTTGGTTCATTCTGTAAAAAACATCGTATGGGAGGGGATTTTGTCAGACAAATAAGACTAAGTTGGTTCTCCGATAAATATTTTTTTTAAGTTACTTTTTTCTGAACCAAATTTTTTAAAAACCCTGTATTTCAAAAAATTTCAAAAATGTATCTCCCCTCCCATACGATTTTTTCACAGAATGAACCAATGAATCACTTAACTCGGACACCCAGTATACCACATTCAAGTGACTGGTAGTTAAGGCGGATTCAGTGTTGCGTTCGTTCGTTCCTTCCTCATTTCTGATTTTTTTTTAATCAATCCAAGTTGCTAAAAAAAATTCACAAGAGAAACGCGTCATTTTTAACCAATTAAAAAATTTCAGAAGGAAAGAAGGAACGAACGCAATACTGAATCCGCCTTCAATGTCAATTCAACGTATTACTCTTACTCCGATATCATGATAATTTATTTAAAATAATTTAATTTCTTAAATATTAAGATAAAATGAGGAAGCATGAGCAACTAGAATTGCACGTAAATTATGTTTTACAAGTTTTAACTCAGATACATTTTTGAACCAACCAAAATCGAACAAGGGTACATCTTCAAAATATATTTATCTAAATTTCTCACAAACCATCAATATTTAAAATAAAATAATTTTACATTTTTATTAAATTAAAATACAATTTATTATTTATTTATTTTGTTGCTAAATTTTCTTTTAGTTCTTATATATTTTATTTTAATTTGCATATCATTATTATTTAATGTATAGAAAATATTTTTTTATTTTTTTTTTTTGTATTATGCTTTTTCAAGAACCAGGTAAGTTGCATATCCGTACTCGATATAACAATGTGAAACGGATTTCCCATACATCGTATCGATTACTTTCACACTGTATAAGGGTACAACAAAAAAAAAATCTTTCGTTTTACGTGAAAATGCCAATTTTGATTTATGTGACGTACCCTCCTCTAAATGGCATAATACAAAATGGCAAAAAATAAAAAATCACTTAAAAAACGACGTGATTTATGTTCAAATAATTAATTTTATGTTTTATGTTACCTGTCTCGATTAATTCTTTGCACTCTCGTTTATGGTGTATAGTATTCGAGATGGAAATTATGTGTTGGTCCTAATTGAATAAATTTTCATTTGCTGTTCATGTCATTGTCGTAGCCCCACAAAAAGGTATACATTTTAAGAAATGTACACATAATGTTGACATTTATACCTCTGTGTACCTCTGCGTAATTAAACCTAATTATAATAATTTCCATTATACCGGATGCTGGAGTCCTCCGGTGGGGGTATTCAAATTTGTTTCGGGCTAATTATGTTATTTATATTAAAACATACATGCTTCTTTTATAATTATACGTCTGTGAACGTGACGTCGATACACAAATGTGGTGTCTGTCCAAGACCTGACTGTGCATACCCGTAATATAAAATTTTTATCTAAGTATTATACGAGTACCTAATGGATGTTACCTCACCTTTTTGTTTCGTGTACAAAACTTTTTTTTTGTTATACTTCCTCGTTTGCCGGAATATTTTCTGTACCGTGGTATATCGAACGGTATAGCGTTATAAATTTTAATTTACGGATGAATTTTTAAGTTGTTTTCCGATAAAATTCGATTGGTGTTTATATATTTACAAGATGTTCTCGTCGAAACTTTGAAAAATGTTCTGTTTTACGCTCCAAAGCCACCCTATTTTAATGTTACCCTCTTATTTTTATAAACATTAGTTGGATTATTACTTAATCCGATTAGCACATACAGTAAATAGTTTAATCCAATGTTAAGTCTTCTATTCGTATCTACCAATTTCAGTCGGAATATCAAATATGATTCGTTTTCTGTTCAATAACACTATACAGACCGCCCTCTTGTATAACATAATTGTACATAGTGGTTAAAATCTGTTGCTCGTTACTATACACTTTGTAAGTGACCCAAACGTGATTCTCCAAGCGTATTTAAAGTTGTCAATAGACCTTTGGTATTACTGTTTTTTACTCTGTTTTCGATATAAGTAGTAAATTTTCTTATATTTTTAGCACCCTGTACAATATTGGCTGCCTTGCGACCAGGATCGCTAATGTTGTGGCGCATTGCTCCTATGGCAATTATTTGAACCTCGGAATGAAGATTGTAGCCCCGCACCTTATTCCCACATGACGTCGACTGTTGTTTCATTGGCTAATACATATATCCATTTTTTCGGAGTGTGGAGCTTGATCCAATGATTGTATAGTCATGCTTTGGTATAGATGCTGAAGATCGTGAATGTTATGTCCTGGCATAGTTACGGAGGTTGCCACATGTGAACGAATTAGGGTTGTTGTTCAGTGGTGTTAACGGTCGAGAATTGAGACGTGCTTCAATTTGGGTCGTGAAAGTATATAATTCTCGAAGATCAATGTTGACTCTCCTATAGTTCTCTTGATGTGAAACTTGATTGATTTGACACCTGCCTCCCAAATGCCCCCGAAGTGGCGAATGTGAGGTGCCGCTATGTCATTTGGTAGTGTTGTCTTTTTGTTATTGAATTTTTTTTTAATACCGTATCAGCCCCTACGAAGTTAGTTCCATTGTCGGAATAGATGTGTGTGCGTGTACAACCCTCTTCTTGAAACGAACCGTTTGTATGCTGCAATGAAGACCTCGGTTGTTTGTGCACTCACTATCTCAATGTGTATGTCTTTTGTCACCAAGAATATAAATATTGCTAGCCCCTTCCCCCAATTGTCCTTACTTGAATTATACCAGCATAATCGATGTCAGCCTTAGCAAATTCCCTTCGCGGCTAAACCCTGGCTGCGGGTAAAGCGCCCATAAGTTGGTCCGCCTTGTGTTGCTTGTGACGGAAGCATTTAATTTATTTTTGGATTACCTTGCGCACAGCCCTTTTTCCATCTATACTCCAATATTTGTTCCTTAGATAAGCTAAAGTCAATTGGCGGCCCATGCAACCTTTTGCGGTGATCATCCTCTATGATCTATAAAGTAACTATGTTGTTGCTATTTGAGGCTCTTAAACACTTGATTTCGCGATTAAAGTCTTGGTGCTGGATGACTTTGACTATTGTCCGTTCTGCATATTGAAGTTCGTGACTAGATAGCGTCTCGTTGTAACTATCTTTGTGCGATTTATACTGAATGAACCGATGACAGTACGCTACAATTCGCTTAATTTTATCAAAGCTTGAATGCCGTTTGAATAATTTGTTAAGCGCGTTGTCATTTTTCAGAAGATTTCACGTGCCCCCATGTGGTTTTCATAAAATTTCACGTGCCCCCATGTGGTTTCGGGCAAAATGCTTCTGATTGTAGATATTCGGTTGGCTATAAATGTTTTGAAATCCCGTGGATCCTCATGAATCCCAGTCAAGGTGATGGTCGAATCTGACCAACAGTAAGTTCTAATGTCCGGTAGGTCCATCGCGCACCTTGAACGTGTTTCATCAATTTTGTAAGTAGTAACACTGCATTGAGCTCTAACCGAGGGATGGTTAGTTTTATTTTAATGGGTGGGACACGTGTTTTTGCCATTAGTAAACGTAAGATCATGTGGCCTCTTTCATCAGAGCTTCAGCAATAAATTGCTGCGGCATATGCTGACTCCGAAGCATGAGCCAATCCAACGCGGAATCATCATGTTTTTCGTTATTAACGATTTCGGGAAGCCTTTGAGTGAGTTTCTCGAAAAACAACTCATCATTCATGGTGATAATTTTAGACTGATAAGGTGACTGCAAGTGCTGGCTACGTTTCTTCCGACACCGGAAATTTTGACATTGATCTTTCTTCTTTTGAGGATAAGCATGATATCCGCGTTGGAGGTGGTTAATGTGACTTGCGATCCCATGTCTATCAAAGCCCTTAAGGTGACAGGCCGACCGTTACTCGAAACCGCCTTAATTATTGCAATAGGCAACAATACTGGGGCCGGTTGCGGTAAACCAGCAGAGATTGTTTGGCCGAAGAAAACGCCGCGTTATTGCAATGCAGGAATGTGTGATGATGTCCCTTACATACGATATATACGTTTGCCTTGCGCGAGCCACTGTCATAATTTTCTCCTACATTCGAGAATGGCTGATAAGTTGCGTCGCGTTTTTCTGGCCGTGTGATTTTAAATAAGACATTTTGACTCTAGCGGAGATTTCGTTGTTTGTATGAATGAGCTCCGTGAATAAATCGTTAAACAAGCTCCAGGTTTCATAATCTCCGGTGAATGTTGGTATATCCACTTTTGGTAGTTTGATGCTGCGTACCTCTTGCGGGACGGTATTTGGCTTGCGACCCATTTTAAGCCGCGCTATGGTGTCGTTCACCTTATTAAGGTACCGTAGTAATCCTTGATGAAGTAGTTAATACTCCGATATTTTTGGTCTGTTTCTATTAAGGGGACATAGCACCTTCAAATTTTCAAAAAATCGAAATCTTTTTTATGATAAAATATGTTAGAATGAACGTTTAAAATCATGATTTTAATGAAATAAACATGAAAATCTTAAAAAAAAGTTTTATATATATTTTTTTTTTATTAATTGCGAAGCGCGCTTTATTTAAAGCGCAATAATTTAAACGCGATTATCTCGAAATGACGTTTTTCAAGTTGGCGTGCAAGAATGAGAAAAAACTACTCATCCAATCGTTTTAAAATTTTAACAAGTTGATCTACATATATTTCTGCTCAGAATGAACTACAGAAGGAATAATCGGCTTTCAATTTTTTGAGTTACAGCTAATTGGGGGGGACAAAAAAGCTGCATTTTCGAAAAAATGCCACCATTTTTTTATTTTTCAACCAATTTTTTTCCTTTTAGTTCATTCCAAGGGCGATTTAATGCTGAATAAATCCCCGTTTTTTTTAGACGTTTAGACGTTTCTGAGAGCAGTTATGATACAAGCCACGAATTTTCAGTGTTTTTGGAAAACCCTTGTAGCAGACGACAGTGGGCTAAAAAAATCTAAAAAAAATTTTTTTTTTATACTTTCAGTGAAATAAAATGTCAATGGAAAGTTGCCGCACCGCTAGCAAAGTGGTCAGCATGCTTGCTCCAGCGACCGGAAGTCCCGGGTTCGATTCCCGGTGGTGACAAGGAAAAAATTGCACGGCTGGTTTAGGATCAATGATTTAATCACTCATTATCCGAAATAAAACCTCGTTTGAGGCGGCCAAACCCCTTAATGGGATATAGTGCCAGAGAGAGAGAGAGAGAAATGGAAAGTTTCATTAAGATATCTCTTTTTATTCCAAAACAAAAAATCTTTGAAAACTTTTTTTTCCAATTTTGAAGGTGCTATGTCCCCTTAAGATCGTCGTTTGTAACTGATCGATCTCGTCCATCCGTTTTTGCAGCTTGTTGATGCTTAGCTGTAGGTATTCGGGTGGACGAACGTTTTTCAATGGGTCCTCGATTTGATGTATATGTTGGTATAATTGGTGCATGAGTACATCTTGTTTTTTAAATAGTGGGTTGTCATGCTGCTTGATCGATTCAGTACGAGGTGGCTCCGACTTTTTTTGGATCATTGTTCTTGGTATTAGAAGATGACGATTGTGATTATATAGCGACTTTAAACGTTGTTGTAATTCAGCCAGCAGAACTTCATAATTTTCTGCTACCTATGCTTCCTATGTTTAAGATAGGGGTGGTTATCGCTTAGCGACGACGTCTCGATGATTTTGTCGTCGGCTGATATGAATTTCGAATACAGCTCCTTCAGTTTTTCAATACGTTCATGGAAATAACTCCGACCTTTGCGATGGTCGCCGTCCTTTCCGCAGTTCCGCCTCATGGCGGATATTTTATCGGCGGTGGCATCTTGTTGTTGTATGAGCTCCCCTGCTTCGAGGGCCATAGTAGTTAAACTTGAAGATTGGTGCGTTACGATATTCTTCCGACACGAAACGTGGTCAGTAGAGCTGGGTGGCTTTTTGGGAATTCGATTCGATAACGAGAGTACAAGATTCATATTTGATTTTAAATAAGATTCGTTCGAATCACATTCAAATCAAATAAGAATCTTATACTTTCGTTATCGAATCGAATTCCCAAATAGCCCCCCTGCTACTGTGTGTCGTTAACTGCTATGATGATCTCGTTGACGATGAGATCCGGCTCGAAGGACCATAAACAAATCAAGCCTCTGCTTTGATTTGGTGAAGTGATTTGTTATTCAGATTAACGCGGGTGAGGTCTGAATAAATGATTTAATGCTTCGTTTTTGCTACTGGTTTATGTTATTTGGAAATTGTCTTTTCATATATGATTTTTGCATACATTGCAATAAAAGTTTTAAGAATTACATTTTTTTATTGCATACATTGCAGTAAATAATATAAATTACAATTATGTTGATTTTTTAATATAAAATCAATAATCAGCATCATCAGTAAAAAATGTACTTTTATAATTGTTATTATGTTCTGTTATTATATTTTATTATTACTTATACATGTTGAGCTGTATGGCCTCAACAGTACCTATTGCCATAAACTGATGATTTGAAACGCGTATTAAATTCATCAGCGGTTATTGAACGTGGTATAACTGGTGGAGGTTGTCAAAAATCATCAGATAATAAAATAAGGGCACCACCAAAAATCTTTTCATTTCGTCCCAAATCTTTTACTGTACGATGAAGCGTTACCAATGCTTTTTTGTGCGCCGTAATAGTCACAATTTTTGTTGGTATTGTATATTGGTATCTCAGTGATTTGCATATTCAACGGCAATTTTTGTGTTGACCCCCCATTCGAAAGACCTGCCGCAAGTTCTTTTCTGATCGTATGTTTAGTTCCAGTATCCAGTTATTCGACGTCAAAATGTGTTTCTCGTTGCAAATCGCGATCGACAATGTCGTTTGCAGATCTCTTCGGTCCAGCCATTCCAAGTGAACCAGCATTTTGTTAGCGATTGCCAAGCACTTTTGTTACACAACATTTATTACATGTATCCAACTTTGGCGTTTTAAATTTGATACCCATGCATAAAAAAGAATAAAAGTGTAGGTTAATCTCGATTTCATTACATACTGTTAGTTTAAGTTTACCTTTAAATACTTGTGAGTATATTTGCTTAGCGAAGCAGGATTATGATTTATTTCACAAAATAATTTATACATCTTGGCTACATTCAAATCCGACTGAAAATATAATTGACTAGTGTGTCTTCTGGTGTAGTGGCTTTCATAAGCTGAGAAGGAAAGAATATGATGTTTTATTTCGTCAATTTTATCATCACTAAACTTTGTCGCTGGAGTTGATGATCCACGAAAATCGTAAACAGTTAACATTTGTAGATTTTAACTTTTTCTTGGCAACCGATTTGATAAAATTTTCTTTCTCTTCGAGTGGGTATAGAAAATATTTTTGACAAACCACTTGGTAGGAACCTGAAACGTAAATCACTCGCAGATCGTACTTTCCCAGCGACCAATACTGATTGAATAATATCGGTTACTGATTGAATATTATCGCTCGAATGAAATTTTGTTCTCTACATTTAAGAAATTATAAAGTAAATTAATAAATATTTGACATATAAAAAAATTTATACATACACCATTATCATGTACAACTGGGTCAGATTTGTACAAACTACACGTGTCCTTGTGTTTCGCGATATTTTTTTTTTTGCCATTTTCACCATGATTCGAGAGCGGCTTGACGTTTCTCTTCAATTTTTAACGCGAATAATATTAACGAGAATTTACTGCGTTAAAATAACACTAGCGATAAACACTTAACTACACTTTTAGTTACTATTTCATTTTACTAAAAAACTTACCTGACTCACCTGAAGTTTTTAAATAATGTGTTTAGGTGCATTTGTTATTAATACTTAACTAGTAACAGCAATATAAAAATTACTGCATATGGGATTTTAAAATCTGCTTCGAATAAGATATAACACGACATAATAACTTAAGTGTACATAAGTTTTGGAAAAATTTGGTGCCTCGAATTTAGGGAACTATCAGTATAAAATATTTAGGACTCCATGGTAGTCACATTATCGACAATTGACAATAACTTGGGTTAACACAAGTTTTCGTGATCGTATAAAAAACAACACAATTGTAGCAACGAAAGAAGCGTGCCCGACATGCCACTATATCTCATTCATCAGCTCAATAGGCCAACCACTTGGATTGGAACCTGGCTATAATTGAATAGACCAACACCAAAAATGTATTATGATACATCAGATCCTAAGGGATCCGATCCAAAAATAACCGCTACAATATTCCCATATCGATTTGGACAGCGTTCGATCACGTTATGTTTCCCTATCCCGTTCAAATACGTTTCTTATTTTTCTGTAAGTCATACTGACATGATCCATGCGTTCCAAGGATCACTTTCATCAAGTTTGCTACCCTCGGTTACCTTTGGTCCCAGTTATACATAAATAATCTCTGCACTGACCAACAAATGGCTCACTATGAGACTCTATTCTGCATTCGGTTGAGCATCCAAAATATCGAGTATTTCGTTTTTCTCTTCTTCAACTGTAGCAATATCCCGGTTGAATTATTCATCTTTTTCGAGCTGGCTCAGCTTCTCCTTATCTGCTGCCTCCTCCCCAATACTCGACTCACAAATTGGACTTTGGGATGGTTGGTTCTTTGCGACCAATGGGTCTCACTTCATGATCTTCATCGTCCCATGGAACCATTTCGTTTGCCAAATATTATGTCCACCATTTGTTCCAGTTTCTTGTTGAATCTTTCGTTACCTATTTTCATAATTATAATTTCTTTTTCATTCCTCGCGACAATTTTTTTTTTATTTTTGGTTGCGTCTGTTTACTTTATTGATCAGTTTTTTTGGTTTTGCCGTTAAAATTTTTGATTCGTTTGTTCAAACTTTTGATTTATAACAAGCAATAATTGCACAATATTGATGGTTGAGCGGCCCGGGAACTACTTCCACCATCTCCCATGCTGTTTTAATTGAAATTTTAACTTTGTAACCGTTAGTTACTTAACACCCATCTTTTAATACTCATAATGATACCACTCTCCCCAAACTGTTACGATTTTGTCCTACCAATACCGGTTCGTATCAATGAATTGTGGATACCGTTATAAAAGTTGACGGTAACAAAACTTGTTCTCGTCTTTTATACCACTTCTGGAATATTCCCAAGAATACCGTTAATAGTCTCTCAAATACAATCATTTATTATTTTTCCACTACTCACTTTCGCTTACATTTTGTCCGTGGCACTCGTATTATATACTGAACGAACATTCTATAGGTTCGCCTGGATTTAAACATGCATTTAAATGCTCGACGGTTCTGTTCTAGACTACTACAATCTGCAATACCACAAAACTGTTATAAAATTATTTCTAGTACTACTACTTACACTTAGATGTCACTAATCTCACAACAACAAAAAATGGTATTAATTTTCTTAACCTTAAATGAGCAATTTTCTCTGAATAAATGTCTCGTCCACACCGAATTGTTTGCTTAACAAACCAATAAGCGAGATCGTAACAATATACACAGTTTTATCGAGCTTCCATATTTTATAATATTTATTATTTTATAATAGTTATTTTATAATAGTTTTATTAATATATCCCTTTGGAAGATTCCTTCATAGCCTCGTTCTGAACTGAGTGCAATCTGCAGCGGTACCTGCCGCTCTACTCTGTAAAGACAAAACTAACGCATAAAGTTATTCGACAATGAAATTGCACACTGAAATTCTCAATTGTAGGTCATCGTTGAATTTTGCAAGTTTTAAATTTGTATCGAAATTTCATCATCTGCAACTTTTGCTGCTCCGCCTTTTTATCACCACATCTGAAGGTTTTGACAATGGTTGATGATTGAATTCGTTTGGCCAGGATTGGTCACTAGTTTTTATCGTTTGGTCACTGACGATTGGACGGTAAATAAATAAAGAAAAATCCATCGTCAGCCTCATTGCAAGAAAATCATACCGTTTATATCAAATTACGTTAGGTAATCGTTAGGTTTGTGATATGTATGGTTGTTCACCACATTTTGGCGTTTGGTCGCCAATGGGTCACTTTTTATTGCGAAAAACCAAATCAAAATTGTATTAATTCAATAAAATTAGGTTCGTCGCTTATTTAGGAATTTCATTTTACAAAATTAATAACAAATCCAATTGGAATAAACCATTTCGGAAAATATATCGTTTTTCAACGAATTGTATCTAAAGTGGAAGACAAGATAAAATCAATTCAATTTTTTGGTTCTTCAACGATCGGAAGGTCGTTAAATTGCTCGTTAGTTGATTTCGATTGGTCATCCCTACGAAACAATTTATTACGAGAATTCATTATCAATCATTTTTGCAAGGTTCCAAGTGTTTGGGTCTCGAAATACTACCAAGGCTAATAGTTTTTTAAATCCAACGGTCAGAAATATTTGGTCGGTTGTCGTGTTTTTCCGAAATGGTTTATTCCAATTGGATTTGTTATTAATTTTGTAAAACGAAATTCCCAAGTAACCTGGGGGTCGATTTTGTCCAAAATTCGACGGAAAAAACATGACGTTAATAAGGAGTATAATATACAATTTTATGTTAGTGTGTGTAATTTTTCTGTTGTTGTGTTTGTTTGTTTTCTGAGAATGTAAAAAAATTATGAATCGGTACAAATCGGTTCACTTTTTTAGTGTGTTCTTTCGTCGTCGCACTTTTTTGACATCTCACCAAGTAATTGAGTGGCGAGTTAACACGTTTGCGCAAATTACTGCTATAGCAGTCATACGAGTACACATTTTTCGTTTTTTAACACGTTCTTAAATAACTCGACATATTTTTCAATTTTCATAGAAATTATTTTCCGCGACGAAATATCTTTGCGCACATCGAATGAATGAATGTTTTGTTTTCGCGGAAACACAGAACTAGAAATAATTTTAAAACTAAAATCAAATAATGTCTCTTGTCGAATTTTGAACAAAATTCGAGTCTCTGATTTTATTGAATTAATACAATTTTGATTTTGTTTTTCGCAATAAAAATGACCCATTGGTGACCAAACGCCAAAATGTGATGACCAATCCTGACCAAACGAATTCAATCATCATTTTTTTCAAAACCTTTAGGGGTGCTAAAAAGGCGGAGTTATCTTTTACATTTGGTTGTCTCTGATATACCTTCAATTAGGGTTATTTGATTTTTCTGATTTCTTTCCTGCTCTAATCTGTTTTATTTAATGATCCTGAGCTTGCATGTTTTGCAAATTTATTATTTACCCAGCTTAGTTTCATTTTGTCCATTTATTGTTTAATCAGGTTTTTGAATTACGTTTCTTGAGCCAGCCATCTTTCAAAGTATAATTTTTGCGCTTGAAAACACAGATGTAGAGTGGGTAGACATTTTGAAATTCAAATTTTAGACAATCTTGCAGGTGCATTCTTGCAAAATTTAAATGGGCCCTGCCCTGATTTAACAATCAATTTGATAAATTCTTAGGCCTGTCATCTACGTTATACTAGGCTCATACATATATCTTACGTATGATTATGACTAGCATTTTCAAAACACATAAGATAAGAAATTTATATGTAGAGTATGGGGGTGATTTAGAAATTTTGCCTTGTTTTAATTTTTTTGTTTAGTTATTCCAAATTCTTCTAAATTTTGTTGTTGTAGTATACAATATAAAATTCCTTTTTACTATAAAGTTTTTTGAAAAATAATTAAAAACAAATTATGGTAATAATTAAATTGATTTTCATTTGTCTGTATAGCTTACTAATACTAATAATTATGTAAATTAGTTTTGTATAGAAATTTAGGTTTTTTTTTGTTGAGTTCATGGGGGAGAGGGTGGTGGTCCTTATAATCCTTTCTTCAGTTATCGTTTACATTAATTGGTAGACAACCTAAGACTAATCCAATAAAATTTTTAGGCAATATCTTTTTGGTAAATCTAGATATATTTTTTCGTCTTTATATAAAGATCGAAAAAGGTATGGCAGCTTGAGTTGACAACATTTTTATATTTTTAGGGGTAATTATCAGAATGAGGTGACACGTGTAAAGAAAACATGTAATAATGATACCAGCTAGTTACCCAAATGTCGGATTAACAACCCATCCTTAGGTAAATTAATATCTTGTGAAAAATGTAACTGATTTGGTAGCTTAGCAAATAAGCCACGAGTAAGCTTCTAGCTCATCATTTATTTAAAAAACATTTATCAACATACAAATCAAATTAAATTTTCCCTCTAAAAGCGTTTTTGTTTTTTACAAAGGTTCAACAAATTTCATTATTTTACTAACGCAAAATGTCAAGTATAAAGCCCAACGTACCCACACTTAAGCCAAGATAAATAAAAGACAGTCGAAATATACAATAAAGATTGGAAAAATTTCCATTTCACATCAAATTAATCATTTTCTGCCATTTTTCGTTTTGTTTTGTTCTGGTACCATGCTAGGCACAGCACTCGAGTGGTAAAAGCACAATAATAAGGCGAAGAAAATATGTGTTTGTCTTTTCTTAATATAGAGAAAAATAAAAAAAATAAATTATTTTCCTTTCTCAATTTTCTTTTCTTCTATGAATGTGAATTTCTTAGAAACGAAATAAAGAAATTAATTTAAAAATGAATTTAAAACTTTTTCAAGCTCAAATTCTTTAATGCAAACATATACCAAATACTTATGCTTTGTATAGCACAAAGTATATTTAGGCCTTTCTAGACAAAACAATTTTATAATGTTTTGTAATATTCATTGATGTTTATCGAACCGCTGAAGGCTACCATACTCGACTCTCATACAAAATATTTGTGGTGTAAAAAGTTACTGGTTCGCATAGCAATAGATTATCCTTCTTGAAAGTTACGTACAATACAAGTAGCAAATTAGTGTTAATACAGCTGGAATCGCTATACTTCAAAAAACCGGCCCTTAGCACTCATTCATAAATTGTAACCTTTAATCTGAGATTATCTTAGGGACGAATATCTTGGAATGTATAGGTATAAGGGAGTAACGCATCTTTCATAATACTGAAATCATTTTTTTTATTCATATTTATTTATATTGATTTAATAAAAATCGCCGCCAAGTATGAGTGGCAGTTCGTGATAACGTTTCTTCGACAATTTTGAACTCCCTTCTGCAGTGGTGAGCTGCCAAAATTTGTACTACCGGCTCGTCAAAATCAAAAATCTAGACATATTTTTCGGGTGTACTACGAAATCCCAGTTTTCAAAATCCTGGTTTTCATACATTTAGGTGAAGGAAAATTTTATCAAGCAAATTCATAAACAAATTTACGAAACATTCCTTAAAACGTATTAAAAAAATATATATTATAGCAATTTTCTAGAACTTTATCGCAAACTCATTTTTGTATTTTGTCAAAAAATCATTTGGATTCTTAAATGTAAAATTCCGTTTAATTCCTTGTCAAATTTTAAAAATTCAAACCGGGATTTTGAAAACCGGGATTTTGTAAACCAAGATTTTGAAAACCAGGATTTAAAATAAAACGGGATTTTGACAAACCGGGATTTTTTAATTTACATGAATTTACAAGAAATCTATTTTGTAATTAACATGTATGATTTCAGATTTTTTACAATAGTTAAAACAGTAATTTCAAACAAAAAACTTAAAAAAAGAAAATAGAAAATATAAACCAAATTTTAGTTTGACAAATAAAAATTTAAAAACTAGTTCTTCAATATATTTTTAAAGTTGTTCTTTAATAAATTAAAATCAAATAGGTCGTCAATTAAGTTGAACGATTTAGTCATCCTATGAATGGGGTTGTTTTCTCCATAGTTAGTAGAATGGTGTTCAAGTGCTAAAAATTCATGGTTTCGAAATGTTCTGCATGGCACGTGAATTGATACGTTTTCCAAGATGTAAGCTGAATCAATGTGACCAAGCAAAACGTTACCAATAAAAGCCGCGCCCAAGAGAAGTCGTCTATTTTCAAGCGTGCATATTTTGTATTCCGTGCATCTTGTTGGGTATGGAGGTAAACGAGCCACATTTTCATGGAATGGTAAGTTGTGGTCGTAATCCCAGTCACTTTTCTTTAACAAAAAAATCAGGAACTTCTTTTGAATGCTTTCAATTCTTTTTATGTTGACAGCATAGTATGGATTCCAGACCGTTACAGCGTATTCCAGTTGATACTTAATAAACACATTTTTATTAATCACTTGTTTTTTGTTTCGCAGAATATTTTGAATATTTTTCAAAAAGTTTAGAAAATCACTCGATCGATTTCGACTTGTTAGGTCATCATCAGGAGTATCTACTGATTTGTATTAGTAAAAATTTTGTTATATAAATAGTAGAAAAAAGCAAAATATAAATAAAAATAAAAGAAGGAGGAAAAAATAAGCAATAAAAATTAATCTACGAATCGCGCAGGTAGCGCGATTCGTAGATTAATTTTTATTGCTTATTTTTTCCCTCCTTCTTTTATTTTTATTTATATTTTGCTTTTTTCTACTATTTATATAACAAAATTTTTACTAATACAAATCAGTAGATACTCCTGATGATGACCTAACAAGTCGAAATCGATCTATTGATTTTCTAAACTTTTGGAAAAATATTCAAAATATTCTGCGAAACAAAAAACAAGTGATTAATAAAAATGTGTTTATTAAGTATAAGTGTGTTTCGCCAAGTGCCTACGGCAAATAGCGTAAAAAGTATTCCAGTTGAGATCGAACATAAGCGAAATATCGTGAACATAAGGTTTGAATATCCTTAAATTCACCTGTCCATCTTTTAACAAATCCGATCATGGCATTCGCTTTCGCAATACAATTTTCAATATGCCTATTGAAACTGGCGTTTTCGACAAATGTAACACCTAAGTCTATAATCTCATTGACTCTTTGCAGTATCTTCGTTGTTGACTTTGTATGAAGTAATAACCGGATTTCTTTTACGATGGAAAGACATGATTTTGCATTTCTTAGTATTTAAGTATAGTGAGTTTCGATCACACCACTCACTTAATCTATCTAAGTCTTCTTGAAGTTTCTCCGTATCTAACAAACCATTAATAGTGCGAAAAATTGTCACATCATCTGCAAATATGAGCACGTCTGAGTTTTTGATTATCTCGGATATTCGGTCTATGAAAACAATAAAAATCCAAGGTCCAAGGTGTGATCCTTGGGGAACACCAGATGTAACTTTAATAACGTTTGATTTTTCACTTCCCATTATTACAAATTGTCGCCGGTTTGATAGATATGACTTAAACCAATTTATGTAATGAGAGAAAACCCAAAATCGAATAAAGTCTGGAGTGCTTTATGATGACAGATAGAATCAAATGCTTTACTGAAATCCGTGTACGCTACATCAACTTGACGGTGCTTTTCTATCTCGTTAACTAGTTTACTGGTGAATTCAACCAGGTCGATGTGGATCGGCCAGGCATAAACCCATGCTGGTTTATTGATATATGACGTGCAATTGTGGATTTAAAGCTGTTGCATAATACTAACTCAAATAATTTCGGAATTGATGATGTATAGTTGATATTCCTTTGTAGCATGTGATATCATCACGCTTACCCGATTTAAAAATTGGAGTAATTTTTGAAATTTTCCATTTTTCGGGAAACACGCCGGTTCTTAAGGAATGATTGAATAGATAGCATAATGGAATTATTAAAATTTCAGCGTACTCCTTCAGAATAAAAGAGGGTATATCGTCAAGACCGCAACCATCTCCAAACCCCCTTAAAGCCGATAAAATGTTGTCCTCAAAAATAATAGGAGGAGTTATTGATGTGTTGTTGTTGCTGGGTTGTTCGTACAATCCACTAGTAACGCTTGGTCTATAGACTGATTGAAAGACTGACGCGAACATGTCAGCTATATCTTTTGCGTTTGAAGAGCTGGTATTGTTGTAGGTCATATTAGCAGGGTATCCTTCAATTTCGCGTTTATTCCTAAAGTATTTCCAAAATTGTTTTGGATTTACTTTGATTTTGTCTTGAATTTGATCAAGATACGACCTGTATTTTGATTTGAAATAAATTTCAAATTCGTTACTATGTTGTAGAAACATAGCTTTGTCCGCTTCTAACCCGCTTTTTAACATTTTGGCGTACGCTTTCAACTTCCGATTTTTTAAGTTAACTAGTCTATCATCGAACCAGTGGGTATGAGAATTTTGTGGTTTACAGCACATAGGTACATAAAGTTCGAAGCCTTGAAGCATAATGTCATTAAATTTGCCCACATTTTCGTTAATATCATTGGAATTGAGAGTTATTTGCCAGTTGATGGATTCAAGGTAACTTTGTAGCCCCACGCGGTTACTTTTTTTAAAGTTGTATTTGATTGGTTGTAGGTGTTCTGATCTCGCCATTTTAGTTAAGTCAAATGCAATATCCAAAGATTAGTGATTGACATCATTTATGACAAAAGGTAGTAGGGATTAAGAAATTTTAAAGATGTCAATGTCGTTGCTGAAGACAAGATCCAATAATCTATCACGATTATTAGCAATTATGTGTTTATTTGATTCCGCATCTGTTGTTATATTGCATGGTAAAATACAGTTAAGTTGCGGGTCGAAATTCCAAGTTATATTTGGTAGATTAAAATCACCAAGCACAAGTTCGTTGTATTAATAACTTCATCAATCGCATCGACGCAAGTTGCATAATGATCACTATTTGATTGAGGTGGTATATATGCTGGGTAAATGATTAGATTGGTTTGGTTGATTTTGATTTTTACACCAATTTGTTCAACTCTCGATGGTGCTAAAGTTACTGGAGCATTCCAGAGTTTAGAATGTACTGCTATTAGTACGCCACCACACGATTTGTTTGAACTAGTTTCAGGAGACCGATCGCATCTATAAACAACGTAATCATGACCAAAAAATTTGCTGCTCCTTATGCCAGGTTTTAATGAAGTTTCACAAATTACATAAATGAGGTAGTTGGATTTTAAAACGAAGTTGTAGAATTTGGATGCTTTTGATGCCTTTTTTGTTTATGTTTTGATAATAAATTGCACATTTTTCGTAGACCAATCTTTTCTTGTACTTTATGGGTTGATTTGTTACGAAAGCACTTGCATCGGAAAATTGCATATTGACATGATGTAATCTGTCAATATATGGTATTTGGTTTTTATCCCCAAGAAGATATATTTTTGAACATTTATTGAGCATGGCCACCATTCCAATATAACCTGCATGTATCATCATATAATCATCAATAAACACTGAGTCATAACGTCGGGTTCCATTAATTAGGTATGAAGCAATCGTTTTATAGTTAAGTTCAATTTTGTAGAAATCAATCTTCTCCTTAATGCAACGAGTGGCAACTTTAGATTTGAGATCAGCAAGATCTTCCTTAGTGGCACATAAGACAAGATCATAGCCTAATTTGTGATTGTTAATGATCCATGTAGGTTTTCCACAGCCTGGTACACCCTGAACACCAGTAACGATAGGTCGCATGATGTTGTCTATTGCATAGATGTGTTGTAAATTTGAATATGTCAGGAAATCGAGCATAATTTCAATTCCAGCGGTGCAGAAAATATATCTTTGAGATGTCAAAAAATAGTTTGTGGATTCACAATATTTAACTAGGTGATCGCCATCAAAACCAAACTGATGAATAATTGTAGGTTCCTCAAGATATTTGTTGTTTAGATTGTCAAATACGAAGATGTTCAATGAAAATAAAGATGAGGAGGCAAACGGCATCAAATGGATGTATTTGCTGTAGTAGTGTTGGAGGTGGCTTTTAATGATACTTTGGTATTAAACATTATTTCCATAACAGAGTTCTTATAGTAGGAACCTGCGCTGGTATCAGCTTAATATGAAGGAGATGAAACTGGCACATTGTTCTTAATGGTAGACTTCAAAAATCTGGAAGGCTCACCAGTGATCCAACGAGACGAAAAAGCTCTTTCATAATATGTTGACATGTTAAACGGTATATTTAGAACCCATTTAATATTGGCGCATGAACAGTTGGAGATGTAATCCAGAGCCAGTTTAAGTTTATCTACAAAGCAATTGATGTCAAGCGTGATGACAAATGATTCCCGCTTATGTTGTAAATATGACTTTAATGTATTTATCGAACACATAGATTAAGTCAGTGCAGTTGGTTTTATCTTGATGTGAGACAACTATAACGGATTTTCCTTCAATTAAGTATACTTTTGTAACCATGTTTATAGATTTGGAATAGCAGTTTAATTTGACATTTGTCTAATTTGGCTTGCATAGATGCGCAAATCGTAACAGAAGAAGATGGTAAATAATTCCCCGTAATCCAAGTGGTAATTTGAGGTTCGGCATAGGAAGAGGAATGATTTGTTCGCTGATTGTATTGACATTGTTTCTTCCTCAGTCTGAGTTTCAACATGATTAGGTTTACTATTGCTATTCTGATAATGATCGTTTATATATTCTTTGGTGCATGAAAAGTACATTAAGCCGCCATTAACATCACAAAGTGCATCAATTAATGTAGTAGAGGTTACTGGTTGTGTTAAATATGATGATTTATCCGCAGTATGGCCAATAGTAGAGAGTACACCATTAGTGCCGAAGGTAGTGGTATTTTTTAGATCTTTGCTAGCAGTCAAGTGGTTTGTTTGGTTGGGCCCGTAAAGCGAAAATAATTACTTTTCCGAGCAAATTCAAACTCTTTAATAAATATACCAGACGGCCAAAGTTTAGAGTTTAATATGGTGGTAAATATTTCGTCTTCAACACTGAAACGATAGGATACATATTCATACTGGCCTCCGTTTTTAGGCTTTGGAACCATTCTGATTGCATTAACCTTTGTAAGCTGGAAATTATCATTTAAAAAGCCTTTGAATAGTTCATCAGTAACAGAAGAGTGTATTTTACTAATAAAAATCCATCGTCTTGGTTTAACAACGCTCATTGAGTTAATGTGGTTTGTAGCAATCGGCAAGGGCAAACAATCCGAATTTGATGTAGATGCAGTCGAAGATGACGTCAAAACTTATAGTGGTGGAATAACATTGATGACGTTATTCACCACGGTACCATCTTGGGGTAACTCCACATTTATAACTTCTGCTTGTTTATTATTTACCTCCGGTGTAGATAACTTCCCGCGCGATCGCGTTACTGGTCGTTCATTAATATTGCTGGGTATAGTGCTGACATGGTTATCAGTGGTCACTATATCACGGTTTAACACAGAATCTAACTTATCGATCTTATTCGAAAGTTCCCCAATTTTATGAAATAGATCTTGCACAATTCGGTCACAATCTGGGCAGAACCAAAAAACCCCGTTTGCATTTATAATGGCATTTTTAAAGGTAGTTAATGATCTAGATTTAATGCCAGCACATGTATAATGCGCTATATGATCACAAAAAATTCCTTTACAGACAAAAAAATTATCAAACACACCATCAGTCTTGCAAATGCAGCAATTTTTTTCACACATATTTTAAATTTTTAATAGGTATCATATGATGCATGAAAAATTATAAAAGTTTCCAAATGATTTCATTATTGTTTGTGGTATTAGTATCTCTTTTGGTTAGAGCTCGAATTCTGGTATCGTCCGTCGAATAGTGGGTACTGCATTTTTTCACATATTCATTAGCATTCCAAATTTCAAGTGGCGGACCAATCATATTTATAGTAATTAAATATGAAATAAGTTCCACAGTTAAATTAGCCCGTTTCTTTTCACAAATTATGTCCATCGGTGAAAATTTGCGTCCAGCCTCTGCTGAGCTAATTGCTATAGTATTTATTTTATTTTTTTTGCTTTTTTATTGCTTCGGGTGCGTCGCTTTTATCTTTTCCCTCTATTACATTTGCATCATATCGAATTATTTCTATTAGATTGTTTAATTTATCTTGTCCATAAACCCATAGACAAGTAATTTCAGATAAATTCCAAGAATTTTCGTCGTATAATTCAGCGATGTCATTATTGTCCTGGTTTTTGTTGAAACCACATGTGTCCACAGTTAAATAATCTGGAAATAATTTTTTCGATTATGGTTTCTCCAGGGTGTCACCATGGGTCACCATGGGGTTTAAAGTCACCAAGTGGTTAAAAATTTAATAACTTTTTCGGTTATACCGGGTGTTTCTTATAAACTGAGACGATCAAATATCTTGAAAAATAGCCACCCTACGGAAAAAATGTCCATAATCAAAATTTAATCATACCGCGGGGGAAAAACATTAGTGCAAAAAATAGTCCCCCACCCTCCGCTTTGTAGGTTGGGCGGGGGTAACTTTTAAACTAAGATAGGAAGCCATATTTTTTATTGCAGATACGGATTCTACGACTAAAAGTACGTATGATTTGAATGAAATATTTTGTTCGGTTCATGATAGATGGCGTTGTAATCGACAAAATTCAATTTTTTCAGTTTCTTCTTCTTAGAACACACGCATTCGATTCTGCAATACGTTTGAAATAAAAAACATCACGTTTTCATTGGAAATACCCGAAATTCGTCATCAAAACAATTTATTCAGTTTTGTAAATCACATTTCACGTTTGTGTTATTTCTTATCTTCATGTTTTTCCTAATTGCAAAATAAACGATAAAATACTTTAGAATGAACCGTTTAACTGTGCCAGAGAAAATTGAAATGGTTCTGGTTTATGGAGAACCTGGCAGAAATCTTGAAAATGCTGTTGCTATTTACGCTCAACGTTTTCCGGATAGGATTCGTTCACATGCTTCATTTGGCTGTACTATCAAACAATTTATTACTGATGGAAATATTCAACCGAAAAAGAGGAGCCGCAGAGCAACAGTCAATGGAGAAAATAATGAAATTGCTGTATTGGCAGCAGTGGCTCATAATCCTCATGTTAGTACACGAGAAATAGTTTGCGATTCCGGATTGTCCCTCACCAGTGTTTGGAGAATTTTAAAACGGCACAAGTATCATCCATATCATGTGTCTTTACACCAAGATCTTCATGGCGCTGATTTCCAAAATCGGGTAACTTTTTGTCAATGGGCACGTGAACAAATACAACAAAACCCCAATTTTTGTCGTTGCGTAATGTTCTCTGACGAATCGTCTTTTACAAACCATGGAACGGTTAATCGACACAACATGCATTATTGGAGTGTTACAAATCCGCACTGGCTTCGTCAAGTTGAACATGAGCGTCCTTGGACTGTCAGCGTGTGGTGTGGAATAATTGGCAACAAACTCATAGGCCCCCACATTATTTAAGGCAACTTGAATGGTCAAATGTACCGAAACTTTTTGGAAAATGAACTGCCAATATTACTTGAAAATTTGAACTTAGAAGTGAGACGGAACATGTGGTTTTAACATGATGGTTGTCCTGCACACTATTCCGTGGTGGCACGTGAAATTCTTGATCGTGATTTCAATGGTCGCTGGATCGGTAGAGCTGGTCCGATAAATTGGCCTGCCAGATCACCAGATCTTACTTCGCCAGATTTCTTTTTGTGGGGCTATCTCAAAGACAAAGTTTACAAACAAGAACCAACAACACGTGAGAACATGATTGAGCGAATCAGAAATGCGTGTGCTGAAATTCAACCAAACACACTTCTCAGTTGTGTTTAATAAGTGCATTGAAGTCGCAGGCCATCATTATGAACACTTATTTTAAGCTAAAATTATTTTATTCACCTGCCATTTACATTAAAAAACTGTTTTGATGACGGATTTCGAGTATTTCCAATGAAAACGTGATGTTTTTTATTTCAAACGTATTGCAGAATCGAATGCGTGTGTTCTAAGAAGAAGAAATTGAAAAATTGAATTTCGTCGATTACAACGCCATCTATCATGAACCGAACAAAATATTTCATTCAAATCATACGTACTTTTAGTCGTAGAATCCGTATCTGCAATAAAAAATATGGCTTCCTATCTTAATTTAAAAGTTACCCCCGCCCAACCTACAAAGCGGGGGGTGGGGGACTATTTTTTGCACTAATGTATTTCCCCCGTGATGTGATTAAATTTTAATTATGGACATTTTTTCCGTAGAGTGGCTATTTTTCGAGATATTTGATCGTCTCAGTTTAAAAGAAACACCCGGTATATATATTTTTTCAGATTATAAAATATACAAAATGAAATTTTTTTTACACTAATTTTGGAAAATAATGTCACTTAAATTACCCCCGTTTTCAGCTTCGCAATGATGGGCTCGTTTTAGACCATTTTCCATAACATCTTTCAAAATTTGTGGATTAACCGTTCAAATTTCTGTAACAATGTTGGCCTTGAGTTCAAGGATTGTCTCGGGGATATTTACATATACTCGCTCCTTCAAATAACCTCAAAGTAGTCGAGGCAATGAAGCACTAAAACGGTCAAAAGTTTGAAATTTTTGAAAATTATTTGTAAAAACCACCCCTATTTTTGTATGAACAAACCGGAAATTGCATTTCTGCAGTCATAAATGCATTTAAAAATTGCATTTTTGAGATGGCTTTTGGAAGATTAGAGGACATTGTAAATAAGAATCAGAACTAGCCCTACTCAGGTTCCCGAGGGTTCCCGAGGGCGCTGATCACGATTATGATGTTCAAATTGACCCACAGTCGACCTGGAGCTGAGGAATGCCGATGAACGTCATCTCCGTGGGATTCTCCCGAAAAGCACGCGGGGAAGGAGAGAAACTCGGCGCCCTGGGGTTTTTGGGTCGCTGAAGTCAAATATTGCATCCCGCGGTGAACACCCTCGAACACATCTACGGACCCTACCAAAAGACACACATCTAGGGACCCTACCAAAAAGGTAGTCATAGTCGCCGAAGATACAGACCTTGCCGTACTATTGAACGCACTCTGCCCGGTTGACAGAGATATATTTTTACGGAAACCTGCACGGCCCAATAAACCCGAAGAAGTATATTCTTCGCACAGCTTGTCTGGGGGGAGAGAGAGGGGTGGTTCGAAGCGCAATTCAGATTCAGCGCCCCAAAAAACCCCCACACCGATTTTCGGTTCGCTTTTCTCGATCGTGTGAGGAAAACCCTCGGAGACGACGTTCGGGCCTAGGTCCCAGTGCACCAGGTGATGGGGGGTCATTTTTGACGGGATTCAGCGCCCCAAAAAACGCCCCCACAATGATTTTCGGGTTGTTTTTATCGATATTGTCAGGAAAATTCTCGGGTATGACGTCCGCGTTCAGGTTCGGGCGCACCAGATGTCCGGGGGGTTCTCGCCGATGCCATATTTGGAGGAGTTTCTCTCCTTCCTCGCGTGATTTTCGGGAGAGTCCCACGGAGATGACGTTCATCGGCGTTCCTCAGCTCCAGGTCGGCTATGGGTCAATTTGAACATCATAATCGTGATCAGCGCCCTCGGAAACCCTCGGGAGCCTGAATAGGGCTAGTTCTGACTCTTATTTACAAAGTTCTCTAATCTTCCATAAACCGTCTCAAAAAAATGCAATTTTTAAATGCATTTATGACTGCAGCAATGCAATTTCCGGTTTGTTCAAACAAAAATAGGGGTGGGTTTTACAAATAAATTTTGGAAGCGAATGCAAAAAACCGCATTCCGATCTGTCTTGCTCTCAAAAACATCGAACTTTTTTGCTTCATTACGCTACGTAAGACCATTGGCTAGGATTAGTACACGGTTGAAAATTTTGGTATAATAGTAATATGATTTTGATATTCATATAAATCCATAAAAAAATCGTACAAATTGAATACGAGCCGTATTTATAAAAATGATAAGTTTAAAAATATAAATTTTCTAAACTATTCTTATTAAATCAAACAACATGACGTCATGAATTTTTATAACAATGCGTATAAACTTTTGTCGAAATATTTGTATAAAATTTTATAACATTATCTTATAAATTTATTAATCGTAATTATCAAAATTAATAACACACGTATTATAGGTTTTATAAGAAGTTGTATCAAATTTGATAAGATTACTTGATACGTTTATAAGCTAAGAACTATTGGTTGCTAATACCAGAAACATATAAATACGAGAAACGGTTGATATAAAATAAATTATATAAAAGTCGCCCTTTGGAAAATGCAGCACCAAAAAAACAGTTTTATAATTTCATATTACATATATTTATTTGCAAAATTTCATTATTACATTCTTAGTTTGCTTACGAGTATTCCTTCTGAATAACATAAAGTTTAGTGTTCCCGCGCCTCCTTATACCGCTTCATTTAATTTTTTTATTCATTGCTTTAACTACATATACAAACTTCTTTGTGGCCGATATAAGGACAATATTGGTAAATAGTTCTGGACAAAAGTCGAAAACATCCGAAGATTATTATTATATTTAATAAATAATCGATTGTAGCAATAATTCCAGTGTTTGATGGTAATTGTTAATGCAACCGAACTTGAGTCAAGTATGATCTTATATATTATACCATTTCAGAGTTGGTTTGTATAGAACGATTATGTACGGGGCTTTATTAGCTGAAATTTCCTTATAGCGTGAATAAGTTTGACCAGGCTGAAAAGAGAATATAAAAATAAAAAATATCAAATTATTTATGATGTATGTACAATATATTTAAAAATTATTGTTATTTCCAATAAATATCAAAGAACCCAACAACGACATAAGAAATCACTTGTCAATACAATTTTATTTGAGAATGGAATACACCTTCTATACTTTTCATATTATTAATAATATTGATATGTTAATTTTATGTTATTGTTGTTGTAATTAGTTCGATTTATTGGTTATAACTGAAATGAATTAATTATTCAAACGTTTTTAAAAACTAAATAAAATAACCAAAAATTTAAAAATTCTTTCAACAAAAAATCGAATAAGATTGTTTACTGCCAATTCATCTGATGTTCAGCTTCATTTTTGTCATCCAGATGGAGCAGGTGGTAATAAACGAATCAAATTTAAAAACGCAAGAGTAGCCGGGTTCCAGTCTGAAATTAAACAAATAAAATATCATAGCAAAATCAGCATCTTTATGACATTTAAGTTAATTTTTCTTTATCACGACACAATGAAATTTTGATTTTACGGTGGTACTGCTTTCAAATTATAATATTTTCAAAATAATATTTGCTGCATTTCATGACACCCGTCGATCCGGATTAGTTTAAATTTCATATGGAAAACTTTATAATTTAAGCATAGTAATCGGTTTTGCTATTTCATAAAATATGAAATAAATCGGATCAGATAAACTCTCTATAGATATACAGCTATTATTGGGCCTTGCTTACCTTAATCAATCACTATCACGTTCAGTATATAAAATTGATTTGACTGCAACTATTATATGTCCCTGATACATACACAAAGCATCTGAAAACTTGACGTTGCATTTCGGGAAGCATAAACTAAAATCATATAAAATCTTCAAGACAGCAGATTCTTTAGAAAAGCATTAGACTAACGATAAAATATTTACCTGTAATTCACAGTTGCTTTTAATTGTGGTTCCACTAAAACGATTTTATCTGGCTAAACAGCTAATCACATCTAAATAACGTTGGGATGATATTTCATCATCCACTTCTGCTTCTTATAATATCTCTTCCACTAAATCGAATTAATCGGATTCTTGAGTAAAATAAATAACGAATTATCATTTTCTTGCTCGATGTTTTTTAACTTTACTTGCAGGAAATCTGTAGCCTCACAACTAATTAATATATATCCTAAAGCACAGAAAAATGAAAAGAAAATCATGAAAAGACTAGACATATTTCAAATATTAGGAATAACTGTAATATTAGGAATAAAAGTAATAATAGGAATAAATTAGGACAATGGTAGGGTAATATTGGGAATAAAACGAAAATAAAATAGAATATATAATTGGAAAACTCACCAATTAATTCTCGCCATCTTTTTTTAAACATATAGAAACAAATTTACGCATGCTTGCGCCATCGCTGTTTGTTGTTTTCTGGTAGCTTTAAACCCTTAAATTTCTTGAGCGTAACTTGCTGCGATCGAAACAAATTTTACCCGTAAATCACTTAAACTTCATGTTAAGAAACACTTATTTATTCTTAAGTAACATAAGATAAGAAATCACAAGAATAAAATGGTTTTTTGTAATATTGAACCGCGCCTGCACATATTGAAAGTATTACGAACACAATTATAATTCACTTTACACAAGATTTTATTGTTTCTGTTATTTTTTAATAATCCACTTAATTTTCAAATATTTTAATACACTTTTTATTTTTTAATTCCGTACACTGTACATTGTTTAGTTAAACAAATAAATTTTCACTACACCGCAACGCGTCTGGTAAACTTTTCTTGAGCGAAATGATTCAGGACGGCTATTCTGTCAATTAAAACTTATTATCTTAAATAGTATAATTTTTATATTATTTTCGTATATAGATGGCTCTTTATTTTTTATAACAAACGGTATTTTTCGTATTTATATGTTTTTTGTATTAAAATAAAACGAATTTCATATACAAGATAAACGAGTTAAACACGAAAACTACACACAAAATGCTGCTACTTAAAAAAAAAATGTTTTAATAAAAAAGGTGTTATATTTTAATATGATTTTACTATAAATAAAATTTATAATGTAAGTCTTATAATTTTTAGACAAAAGTGGTATTCAGGTTATAATCGAACGTTTTCATTTTATATGAAATTTGTATTATTTCTGTTAATAAATTTGTACTTATCGAAATTAAGAGGAATATTCGTATAAATAAGGTTTATACGAAAATATTATTATTATTTTTTGGATAATTTTCAACCGTGTATTGGATTGAATTTCTGTTATTCTGTTTGCCACAAAGGTTTTATAATTTTGGGGTTTTCCTTTTATCCAACCTAGTACTGCTGTAGAATCACTCCAGCAAAAAGTGGTTATGTTATTGTTTATATCCAACGACGTGTTAAAGCAGCCTTGATAGTAGTAGTGCGGCGTTTAGCTCTAACCGATATTGTTCGGTTTAACGGTGCAACCTAGTTTTCGCAGCAATTAGTGTTATTTTATTATTTATTACGCTTGAATTGATGACTAGTGTAGTGTGTCCATCGATTAATTCTAATTTTCTCTAGCTAGTTAGTAGTTCTAGTTTGTAGTTTAACCATCTCTCTTCAAATTTTGCATTAAGTTTTTCATCCCATCCTACGCTAGATGCCCATAAATCTTGAAGCAAAATTTTTGCCTTAACTAAAACGGGGGTGCTAATCATCCAAGTGGATCAAAAAGCCTAGATGCTTCCGATAGAATTATTCGTTTGGATATCGCTGGTTTAGTTTCCTGCAAAAACACTTTAAATTGAAACGTATCTGTTGCAGAGTTCCAGAGGAGCCATAGAGTTTTTATTGTCTCGTCAAATTCTCTCGTGGGGAGACCAGTTTCTTTAAGACTCTCTGGAAGTTTTTCTAATATTGTTTTATTGTTGCTAATCCATTTTCTGGGGTTGAAACCTTCTTTTTAGAGAAGTTCTTGTAGCTCTTTCTGCGCAGCTTTTGCCTTTGTTATTGTGTTGGCCCCAGATAATAGATCATCCACATAGAAATCGTTTAATGCTTCGTCTATGGAGAATTGTTTTAGAGTTTTTGTGGCCAGATAGGTTGCAGAGGCTGATCCATATGTAACTGTTTTTAATCTATAGGCTTTGATTGGCATATTTGGATTTGTTTGCCATAGAATCCGTTGAAAGTCTTGATATTATAGCTGGTTACCTGTATTTGCCTGAACATTTTCTCAATGTCCGATGCAATATCCTTCCTAACGATATTTCTTCTATCTGATCAATATTGTTGTTAAATTGTCTTGTAAGGTTGGGCCTACATGCATAATTTCGTTTATACAAGTGCTCGTTGTTGTTTTGCAGGAAGCATCGAATACTACTCTTAACTTCGTCGTTGTACTATCTTCTTTTAAAACGGCGTGATGAGGCATGTATAGTATATTCGGGAAGTATTCGTGCAATCTCAATTAGTGCCATATGGTTGAGTTCGATATACAGGTATATGAACCTCATAGCACCCATTTTTCAACCTCTTGTGTGTATTTTAATAATGCTCTTCTTATAATGCATATCAATTGTTGTCTGTTGGTGTGATTTTCCTTTTGTTGTTGTTATTCCGGAAATTTTGGCTAGAACCCTTGTTCTTGGCAAACCTACTTGTTGTGCAGTTGCTCTGTGATAAACGTGGCCTATGAACCTGGATCGATCGGCGCCCGTAGAATGTTAGAACTACCGTAAATATTCTGTACTCTGACTAGGGCTGTAGCAAGTAGAACTGGGTCGTAATCTTTGTCGAATGTTGATACGTTCCATTTTGGATAATTGTTCTCTCGTTCCCGATTATTTACGTGTAGCAAGGTATGATGGTTGACATGGCATGAAGAACATGTTGTGTTGCTCTTACAGCCTGTTGTCGTATGGTTTTGACAAAGACAGATTCTGCACAAAGAGTGTAACATGACCATTTGATTTCTTTCAGTGGTGGTCATGGTTTTAAAACGCGGGCATATGTCGTTTCTGTGGTTCTTCTGACAGCATATGCAAATATGATTCGGTTGTGTAGCAGCTAAGAAGACGCGTTTTAATGGTCGAGCTTCATACTTTGTTTGTTTAGGTCGTGTTTGTTTGGTTGGACCAACTGATTGTCGAGGTTGAAAACGCCACTCAAGAAACTTCAAGAATTGGCTTGTTTCTGGAAATTCTCTTGGGTTTTCCAGTGATCTTTCGTATAGACGTCGTTATTCGTCGTCTAATTTCTTCAGTAAGGTGAAAATGATGAAATTGCTCCACGTTTCAATTCTCATCCTCTTATTTCTGATTGCATATAGGCACTCTGTTGTTATGTCGTGTAAGCTTTTTATTGCCACAGCCGATTCCGTGGTGTAAGCTTGTTGGTTCAGCAAAGTGTGTTGGAAGCTTCAGAAGCTTCCACGCAGATCTGTTCATGCAAATCCGTGATCTGCATCATTACTATTTCTATCGTTTTTATTTTACGATTGACGACTGTTCTAGACTTGTTTTTGCTTGCCAGTACATCCACAGGCCGCACGAACCTCTTGATATAAATTTCGCATTTTAATGTTCTGTTGTTTTAATTGCTATGGATCAATTTCGTAGGCTGGTTTTGTTGACTTTTTGTGTCTGATTCATCTCTTGTTGATTCGGAGGATTGGCCATGAGTTCATTTTCCGAATGGTGGAACTTCATTGGCTTCGTCGTTCTTGTTTGACCCCTCAGACTTGTCGAAGTTAAATTTTAGACTAGATTCTGGAGTTAGTGTTGATGGCACGGAAGATTGATTGAGGCGTTGCTGTCACATACTATATGTCGACCATTGTAGTATTGGTGAGTTGCTTCCAAAGGAGGTTTTAAATTCCTCACTTCGAAGTCACCGTCGACGTACTCATTGTACAACTTTTTTAAACTCGCTATATTCAGGCCTCAAGATATCTTTTCGTTTTTCGATCTGCTTTCTTTCTTATAGTTCGAGATAAATTGTGTTATCTCGGTTGTCTTTGCTGGTTGATTCTGCAATAGGTCCTCCATTTTTATTTAGCAACTAAGATAGCACAAGTCACGTTGGTGTTGAACCCAAAACGAGTTTGTGTTCCGCTGTGCAAGATGGTTGCCGGTTGTGGTTCGGCGTCGACTGTAGACTGTTTCTGCCTGTTGTTGTTCGTCATGGACTATATTTTGTGCCAGTACTTTTACTTTAATGGCCTCGAAAGACCAATATTAAGTCCAGTTATTTTTTCGATTTAATTATTGGAGAGTATTTATGCATGGGAACTTTTTACTAAGTTTGTCCTAAAAATAAAAATTAAAAAATTAGAACAAACTTAAGAAAAAGTTCACGCTTCATAATATACCGATAAGAAGTTTGTACTGAGCTTGTCCTAAACCAGCAAAAACATTGTAAATTGTTTATATGTATTTGTGAAATGTAGCCATTTAGGCGAATACACAAAATAATCGCTTGTTCAAATTAAATTTTAAATTTTGTCATATAATGCTAAAAACTCGAACTTAAATACATAATAAAATAATATTTATTTGAATTAAACTAAACAATAATATAAAATTGAAAACATAATATGAAAGCGAGAAACAAGTACGCATAATTAGATAATAGTATTACTGACTCAATCAATAAGTTTCATAAATTTATCAAGGAGGTCACTTAGTGAGACGTTTAGTGAATTTATATTCTGCTGAACCTGCAACCCTATTTAGTATTACCCTAAAGTACCACCCCTGTGCGATTTAAGACATAAATTTGCTGAAACGTCGATTTAAGGCATGAATTTATATCAACGTCTAGATTTATGAATATTTTAGTTTAAATTAGTGTGTGGATTAAATTTATGCTTTGTGATATATTTATTTTATCTATTTATTTCCATAATTATTTAAAGAAAACTGTTTATTATAGTTTTGTTTAATGGTAAAGTTACCAACTTTAATTAAATATTCCTCAATGTTCCTATTAAACATTTATACTAAAAATTTAAAATTTTTATTAACAAATTAAATACATCGTGTGATCGCCTAAATGTTTACTTTTCACAAATACACACACACACACACACACACATTTTATATTGTTTTTGTTGGTTTAGCACAAACTTAGTACAAACTTCACATCTTTGAGTATTTGTGGTTACCACGGGAGAGGCCTCAAGTACTCTAAGAATGAAACTGACTGTTTAAGTAAACTGAACAAAATGATGCATGTGAAGTTAGACCTAATAATAGTATAGAACTAACTTTAGGACTAGTTTAGCACAAACTTAGAACAGATTTAGAAAAACGAGCCAACGGATTAGCAACATCGTGTCCAATTATACCAATATTAGTTTTGCTTTTTATAATAATAACACAATAAAGAAAATGATTTTTAACAATAAACCTAGAGTTGATCGCCTTTCCAAATCTGGCGTTTATATGATTAATTGCAATGATTGTAGTTTCTCCTATATTGGTCAGACTGGGCGCAATTTTAGAGTTAGAGCTAAAGAACATTTATCTGGTTGCAATCAATCAACTTTCCATAACCATTTAACTTCAGAAAATCATACAGCTAGCTTGAACAATTTAGACATATTACATATACAACCCAAAGGCAGACGTTTAGATACCTTAGAATCTTACGAAATTCGAAAATCAATATTTCTTAACCAAAATATCCTTAACGAACAGAGAGAAATCCGGTTCTCACCAATTACAGACCCCGCCCTTTTCTATTCTCACGTACGCAATAACATACCTTGAATTTTGTTACTCAACCTATGACTCATCGCCTACCTGCGCGATCCGTAGATTAATTTTTATTGCTTATTTTTTCCCTCCTTCTTTTATTTTTATTTATATTTTGCTTTTTTCTACTATATAACAAAAATTTTTACTAATACAATTCAGTAGATACTCTTGATGATGACCTAACAAGTCGAAATCGATCGAGTGATTTTTTAAACTTTTTGAAAAATATTCTGCGAAACAAAAACAAGTGATTAATAAAAATGTGTTTATTAAGTCATTAGTTAACGCTAATAGTATGTGGGCACTTACATATATGGCATCTGAAGTAAAATGATTACAACCTTTAAGGGATGAAAAACAAATATTGCTCAAAGGGAAAACCCGGTTATGCACGTTAAATTTAAACACTGTCACGCAATACTCATCGGACGAGCTTAAAACTTTCAACCAGTAATCCTCTTTGACAAATTGTAGTAGTTTTGGCTGTATATATTTGTAAACCGCAGCCCTTCCTGCATATTTATTTCTCCGGGTTTTGGATTTCCCCCAAAATTCCTCCAAATTTAAGGAGTTCAGATCAAGTTCATCATGGCGAAATTTTCGTTTTGATATCGGCGTTTCCATCAACTGATTTTCGTTGATGTCTTTGGATCTAGACTGTCCAATTAAATGCGGAGCTAATTTAATTGAATTATTAATCATTGCTGTTTTTTCTTTCAACTGATCGATAAATCAACCAAGTTTTTGATTGCGCTCTTTTATCAAATTATTTTTAATAATATTGAACCAATTTTCACATACAGCGTTAGATAATCGATCTTCTTCTGAGAAATATTGCAAAAATATGGTACTCCACAATGGTAGGTAAGTAAAGTAATGTTTAGTACAAAAGAAGACAAAGTCGTAGCAATATAAATGGTTTATTTTGTTAAGGTCGTTCGTTTCCTGGTTTTGTTGAAGTTGTGGTGTAGGCAACAGTGCGGATTTCGAACTACGCCACCTGTAGCATCAATATAAATAATTTTGTTCGTTTGTATTAAAAGTTGTAACGTTTGCTGGCGCATTAGTATAATGTAAAGTGGATCGGCTGCCATATAAATGTATTTATAATTTTCTTGATATTTTAATCTACCGATAGCATCATGTACCTCGCAATCTTTCACTAAATCATTCATTTGCATGCCCTCAGATTTGGCTTTCAGGATCTATATCGCCTAGCTGCTCCAAATAAACTAAGTTGGGACATTTATTCACCAATTTATTTTGCATGTCGCCTCGCCTGGCCCCGCGTAGTTGAATAAATTGTTTTATTGGGCCATGATCAATTATGTCATCCCCGATTGTATACATATCGATAAATATTTTATCGGAGATTTTAAATTTAAATTTCCGTTGATGATTTTTATATTTGCACACCGCATATAGCGTCTGTAGTATAATGGTAGTTTTGTTGTAGTTTGCAGTTTTAAAAGTTAGCACACAATTATTTTTTGCTGCAATTAATGAAGTACGAATGCCTTCTCGAACATTATCAATATTGTAATTTTCTAAAGTAATAAAGATTTTAAAAGTCCCACGGTGTAACCATTCATTGGGATTAGATTGCGTTATAATAAGGCTAGTATCATTTTTAACTATTTCGGGCTTATTTGGACTATCCGCTTGCGATAAAACCAGTATGTCTTGTTTATTTAAATTATCCACTCTGAATTTAATGTTTGTTTCATTAATATAGGGAGTAAATTAACCGCTGTATCATTATTTATTGATGAATGATCAAGTTCACCAAATGATGTATCGTTAAACTCAAAAAATGATTTATTTGATGAATTTTTGAGTAATTCGGTTTGTACATCAATTTGAGTGTTTGCTACATGCTTAATTTTATGAGTCCATAAATATTGCATTTTTTGTCGATTCTGAATAGATTTTTTTATTTTTATTAAGCTACAGATTTATTAGTGTTTTCATTATATCGTTGAAGACACTTAACCATATTCAAATCAGAAAATACATCATTTAAAGCTTTTAGTAAGAAATATTCTATATCATATCAGCGGACTTACACGATCAGTAGTCATTACCAAAATCATCATTACACAAAAAAGTCGCCATTCAACTAAGTTTTCTTTAATTTTGGATCCGGCATATTATACCTGTTGACGTAAGACGAATTGCGTAAGCCTAAAAATTATAAATTTGCAGTGGAAATAGGATATTTTTAAGAAATGATGTTTTCGGTAATGACATTATTACTGATCGCTTAGGATCTGCCGTTTAAAAAGCAAAAAAATCATCATGTTTTTTTTCCTGTTTATTCTTGATGAGAACGAAAATTATACAGGAAACCCTCGAAGAACACGATTGATTGGTTCCGTGCTCTTTGAAGCCGTGCCGTGCGAGACTAGAAAAATCGCAAGTGTGAAAATAAAAAAAAAAGTTACGTTTTAATTTTTTTTTTTTTTTTGTTATGGTATTCAAAAAACAAAATAAAAGAGGCGACATATATCGAGCATATAATTCTTACTATAATACATATTTTATTCTCTTTCAAAATAAGTGCTCGAAAGTCGTTTAGTTTGAAACCATGTAATTCGAGGAAAGTTATCCGTGTTCTTCGAAATTCGTGTTTTTCAAGTACCGTGTTCTTAGAGGGTTAACGGTGTTTGTAGATCAAAAAATGAGAAACTATAAATTATATGAGAAAATTTGTACAGAGGATATTTTTTTAATAGAAAATAAAGTATGTACATTTACCACGCATTCCCAATAGAATGCCTTTAACTTTTTCCTTACAGAAAAGGATGAAAAAAACTTGATTTTTTTTCATACTTTTCTGTAAGGAGAACCTGAATCCCATTAGCTTTTTAAATGGATAAGAGGATTTCAAGTTCTAATCTTAACCTTTCAGAAAATTGTACAGAACTAGGTAAGAATCATATTAATTCTCGAGATATTCAATTTCTTAAGAAAATCCTACGATAGTTTGTTTTTTTTTAAAAAATAATAATTTCAATTGGAAAACTTTTGAAATATTTAATTATTTCGCCTAAATGTCATTTCTATTTATTTTTTACCAGGTCTAGTTTAGGTCTAACTTCAAAAGCGTACAAAATGAATTTATTTAGAAAAATTTCCTGGTTTTATACAATTTTGGTCGTAGATAACAACAATTATGTGTCGATTAGTTTTGAGTTATAAATTTAATTTTTAGCGCGATGTAAGAAATTAACCGGAAATAACTTTATACTGTTCAACCATGACTTGAATAGGCAGAAATGAGATAATATTTTCTGAAACGTAAATTATATCTTGCACTTCAAAACTATTCTCTAGTTGTTCGTCTCAAAAGTCTTCAGCTGCTGAGGAACTACAAAAGCCTTGAATAATTCGTGTTTAAGTATCGTATTTGCAAATTGCGTGAGCTTCCATAAATACTGAAGTATAAATACAATCAAATTTTTTCAAACTCAAGTTATGAATACGAGAAGAGTATTCAAATGTATAGGATCACCGCACTAAGGTTAGCACCGCAACAAAAACATATAAATGAAACGACAAAATAAATGTCCATACCAATTAGAATGGATACCGACCAAACGGCACAGTTGTTAAAGCTTTGGCGTTTGCATCGGGAGGTACCGGGTTCGAATCCTGATAGGGGCAGGATGCAAAAGGGAAACTTCATCAACAAATTACGATCTGTGATGAAATGGGAACACAACTATGACCCCTTGTCAGAGTGCAAAACTCATGGGCCGACCCAATCCATCTTCCATGCCAGTGGATAAAGTCGGACCTATAGCCGTACGTCTTCGATTTGGGAAGCAATGTGTAAAGTAGGACGTGAAATGCGAACCGCGAAAGATTTGGGAGTAGTTCGTCCCCAGAACAGATTGCATAGATTAAAACATAAAAAAATCTAGAATGGATTTCGGTCCGACTTTGTTATTATGTTGCATTGCAACACTCTGCTAAAACGTTAAATTTAAATAGGTTTTGATTCCGGTACTCATATATATGTAATCATCCTCGAACCAATTGCATGCAGCAAACAAAATTGCAAACGACTTGTAATTTGATAACAAAGTCTTAAATAACGACCAGCACTCTCTTATATTTTTGTTTAAATAAACCTTCACCGAATGAATCCTCTCGAGGAAAAAGAGTGTACGCGTAGTGAATACAGAACATAACAGCAATTTGTCTTCATTTTGTTATTTGGTTTCTTTTCATTTTAAATATTCTTTGCAAGTATTTTTGTTTTGTGCCTCTTGGCTATCAAAAGGAAGCAAACCAAAACAAAACGATCCCAACAAGTACAAAATATATATATATATAGACGAACGGGAGAAGAGAATTAATAGAAACAATACGTAACATGGAAAATAAAAAACATTGCGGCACTTCTGCGAGGAAACATGAGATCTAAAAATGGTACTTTCGTAAAACAGGAAAAACTGATTTTTCCTTGTTAAACTTTTTGTTGTTTGCAGAGGGAAATAATATTTTTTTTTATTTTGTAATACAAATAATAAAATAAACAACGCAACAACAAAAATCAAAAGAAAACCAACACAGTTTCCTTGATTTTTCTTGTTTTTATATTGTTGGGTACAATACAAAACAGCCCCAAAAAAATAATTAAAACGAACGAAACGGTCTCTGCGTGTAATTCTTCTAAAGTGAAAATGATATTTCTATTTAAAATTTGTAAAATGAAATGAATTGAATTAATTAAGAAGCTAATTCTGTTATAAACCGAAAGAAAGCAGATTTCTTTATATTGGAAAATATGTAAAATTAGATGTTTGTTGTGATGGAAAACAGAAAAGGTTCTGCCAGCTGTTTATTTCGCATGTGGAAGTAATCGCTACCTCCAGTAAAATGTGTATATAAGAATTTTCCGCACACAGCCTAAAAATATAAATATTCCTATACACAAATATTCTATCTTGGTAATTCGTGAGTTTGAGTTCAAAGGCAAAAAGCTTTTAGACACCCAAACTTGACTATTTGAATATTAAAAATAAATATTTGTGTACGCTTTTGGTAGATAGCTTAACTTTGTATCATTTATTTGCTCCTACCTTTCAAATACATTTGTCAATGCTTTAATCATTTTACATCAATATTTTAAAACCACTACGGCCCTTACATAAAAACACATAAGGGACAACACGTTTTCGGGATTAAAGTGCATTTTCGGATTCATTTTCGGAACACGAACGCACCCACGGTCGTCGGGTTTGACTCCTTGTAGCAAAGACACCAACGTCGGGCAATATCATTACTTGTCATGTTTCACACATGTTTTGGCCAACCCTCAAAATTTTCTCTTCTTCATCGACCGCTGGACGAGAAATATCGTTTATCACATTTACAACATAGCAGGCACATTGCAACATTTTGCAATCGTGTGCTCATCCGCAATTCACGCAAACATTTTGGTTCGAGCCGGTTAATCTGTGCTGCGCTGCAACAAAGCAAACTCGTAGATAAGAGATATCAGTTGGGTGTTCAGTGCGCGTCGTCAGTAAAGTGAAAGCGTTCATTTGTGCCGAAACAGTGCTATTCAAAACCAACATAATTCGGTACAATGACAACTCGCGTAAGGTAGGCGTCCCTGCAGCAGGTTCCTGAAGGAGCAGTAAGAAAGATCAACGTGGCGTCCCGTTACAAGGAATTACGTAACGCACAAGGCCAGTTTGAGGCCGCGTGCTTCGAAGTCGCAAGGAAGTCGGAGGGCAATACGGTGATTTCTCCAGCAATACGGTGATCAACAATGTAATCATATCGAAGTGGACAACTCCGTGTCTGTATAGAGAGTTTCTACCTCCTCACTCATATCTTTGATGGTTGTCAACCGAGAGGGACTCTACCTATATCGGTGCCCTCAAAATGTCACCCTTATCTTTCTTGTAAATCTTGAGTGTGACTGCGCTGTAACCATAGCTAATTAACCCACTAGTTCTCGCCAGTGCAGCTAGCGACTCTCTATTTAACATGATAATCGTTGACCTAAAATCATCAGACTTTAGTTCTTCCAACCTGAAGCCTAATTTTGGTCAAAAAATGGGAAAACAAATCATGAGAATTACAGTTGTTTCACTTACCTACTAGACCTAAAACATTAAATCATATAATTGTTTGATACAAACAGCAGCAAAATTCATTATTTACGTTTAGTACGTATGCGAAACAAAGGTAAAACTCATAAATTTTATTCCGGTTTTTCGACCAAAATTGGGCCCCTGGTCGGCGACAGGATTCGGCGATAGGGATTCAGTCGGCGACAGAGCAGTTAAGAATCGCGAATTTGTAGCATTTCCAAAATTCATTTCGGGTCGCTACGTTCTGCTACGATCCAATCTCTCGCTCAATGTCTGCAGGGGATCTCTCTAGCGAAGCGTCTGCTTGAGAGAATGCCACCCTCCATTAAGGCAACCCTAAGTGGGTCCAGCCGCCATCTTAAGTAAGTAAGCAAAATTATTCGATTTGTGTTTTGTATTATTATGAACTGTCAAATCAATGATAATTGTTTTGTTTATTATGGGAAAATAATATTTTTTGGAACGTGGTCGTATCGTACTAGATTTACGGTAAAAATTACCGATTATTACCTATTTTTTACGTAAATCTGTCCAACAATATTATAATGATAAAGGGTGTTTCATTTATTGTTTTTTGTGCGGGGACAACCTGAAAATTTTTTAACAAATTTTTTAACAACAAAACATTTTGGTTATCAAACCGATTTGGTCGTTCCATAGTGTGAAATAAAACTTGAAATCAACCAACTCAATGATACGTTATAGTCCTCGGTCGTATGTCCAACACAACCTGATCGATTTTTTATGAATATCATAAAGAGAAGTTTGGGACCGACTTTATAATTTATTTTATTTTTCATTTTGCCTAATTTATTATTTACATTAATATTATTTTATTTTTTATTCACTTAAAAATTATAATGACATCCAATTATATTTATACAAATAATTTACATTCCTCTTATACAAAACATGTTTATGTCTATTTTTAGAATCTTGTATGAAAAACGACAGGCTCTTGACGCAATTGAGTTGTTGAAAATTTATGCTAAATATAAAAATGAAAATTTAGCTTTACATCAACAAGCAGCCGCATCAAAAATTACTGGAACAGCAACACAAACTTTACCACCAAAACCATCATCTTCATCATCCGCATCGTCAACATCACCTGCAACATTAAATCAAGATGTTTGAAACTTAGTAGTGACTACCAACCAATCCATATATAAAATATTTTTGTTATAATTATTTTTTAAAACAACATTATTATTATTAATAATATTTTATTTGTTATTAAATTCGACTAAAAGAAACAAACAAAAGAATCAAAAATAAAATTATGTAATTAAAAACTAATAATTAAAATATATAATAATTGTAGAGTAGTGTGATAGTGAAATTGATTTGATTTAGAAAATTGTTTGTTTTCGATAAAACACACAACAACATTTTTTAAAAATCAAAAACATATAAAAACTTTTATTTCGGTTATTTTTTTACATTTTTATATTAGAAAAAAAATTAACAAATAAATTAATTAATAATAATAATAAAATTAAGAAGATTAACATTATCTATTTATTAATTACATTAATACTTCATATACACAAGAGTATTAATTAATTAATAACGAAAATTAAATTAAATACTTTTATGTCCCCGAAAAGTTTAATAAATCAAACTAATTATTAAATTAATAATCAAATAATTTGCACTTCGCATAAACACGATAAAATATTAAAATTATGAAATTTTATATTAATTCCAGGAAAAAATGTTTTTTTTTACATATTTTAAAAATAATTGAATGTTTTTTTTTATAATTAATATTTTATTAATTATATTAAATATTTTTGTATTATTTTAAATTTTAAATTAATGTCGTTAGATCCGAAGCTAAAAAATTGTCTATGCTTAAATAATTTAATGTCTAAGAGCACAAAATCAAATGTTGAGCCATTAACTGCTTCTCTTCAGATATAAAAAATATTTTCGTTAATGATTGTGGAACCTGAGGCCGTATTATTGAAACAGGTGGAAATTTCGCCGATCGCAATTTAATTTGCTTTGAAATTCTCTATCGAATTTTTCGCCAGCTACTTTAATCATTTCTTGAAATTTCTTTTCTTGTTTTAAATTAAGAAACATACCCCGTAAATCGATACGAAATTATTCGCTTATTAGGGAGACAAATATTATTAAACTTGAAAACAAATGTTAAAAAATGATTAGGTAGCCGGCGATAAATTCGAATAATTTATAGAGAATTTCAAAGCAAATTGAATTCCGTTTGAGGAAATTTCCACCAATTTCAAGAATACTGCCCCAGGTCACTTCCACCAAATATTTTTTTTTACTTTCGCTTTTAAAGCATCTAATACCCCATTTCATTTACGAAAAAGCAGAGGCCAATAAAAAAATTAATTGAGGCCCTCTCACTTTGAAAATTCAACACCTCCACTATAGCCTTACTCCGTTCTTCACAAGATTGACTCCCTACTAATAGAATCTGACCTTCCCTGCTGTCAACAGTTTGGAAAAACTTTCTGCTAACATCTCATTGGTGGTGACGTAAACAAATTTAACTACCTTGTCATTTTCCTTCTCATGCAGAAAATGATCTGAATGAAAGTTCTTCTTATCTTTAACTTTAACTGGTTTCTTCCTTGTGGTCTTAGCAACTCCTCACATAAACCAAATTGCCTCTTGCGTTACTAAAGACAGACCACATATGCAGACTGTTCTAAATAAAGCAACTTTCAGTTTGGCTACTTTATCGCCAATGAAATTACTCCACCTTGCAATTTGAGTCGCTTGCCAATTGTTGACGATGGTACAACAACTCTCCAATTGGGTTTTGATAAGGCACACATTTCATTGATGCACAACCAGATTGGCTATTCGGCGATATTTCTGAAGGCAGCTTCTAATAAGTTAACAAAACGCTCGACTCTAGTACAAAGTTTGGTATCACATTTATTTCCTCTTTTTCTTTTTATAACCTTCTTTTACATGAGTGCTGTATTCAGCGTTCACTACGTTTACATCGTACTGAAAGAACGTTTGACTCTATATTACCTAATGAATCTAAAATTCTGATCTATCGGGTTTCTTAATTATTCGCTTATGCCTTATCTTTTCTTCCGTCTTTTCAGTATTAATCTTGCGTGTCTGTAACATCAGTAACATCAGTTGTCGTAAATAATATTTGTTGACGTTTCCTTATTCCATCCGCCAAAATAATATTAAAATCCTGCGATTCGCCCTCTTATCAAGTAGAATTTTATAGGGACACAGAAGCAATACTTAATTTTGCGGCGGTGTTGATTATATCATATCCATTTGAGCCAAATATAGTAATATTCAAAATTTGTCTAGGCTTAGGACTTAACGCACTTCTCAAAATATTATATTCGGAAATTGAACAACTCAACGAAACTGAATCGAACTCAGCAGAGAACGGTTTATTGAAATCCACTGTTGAAGCATTAAAATTTGAAGAATTACATTTTGTACCCCTACTTCGTACATATCCCGGTGTACCACAGCCGTAGCAACTATAAGAAGATTTAATTGGCTCCTGTATCAAATTTGACGTTTTTTCAAACTTAACGTTATTTGAATCTTTCTGTCTCTTTTTACATTCATCAATTACATGATCTCGCTTTTTACAATATTCGCAAAATGATCCAAACCAAGATTCTGAACCTTATCTTTTATCTGATTCTCATCCTCATAAAACTATTCCTCAATTAGAGCCACTTTTACTAAATCATCAAAACTTTTGAAAATATTTTTTTATTATTCACAGACAACACAACTCAAGAGCTTCCTCAAATGTCCTTACCGTGCCTTTCACACCATACCACCATTTTGCAGCGGCGCCTTCCAGCAACAACGGTAATCCCTTTAAAGCATTTACCTCCGAAATATGTGTACAGTCCTTATAAACGTTTATTGCATCTATTCCGCACTACTTGACTTATCTCTACTAAATCTTGACGTACACTACGCAAAGTTACCCGAATTTATTAGAATACTTTGAGAGCTTGCTGCACTGTCATTACTTTATTGTTAAACCATGCTTAAAAATTCTCCAAACTGGTAATCAGTCATTATTACATTATTTGATGCCATTTTTGTTTGATTCCTTGTACAACGTTTTGATCTCAATGGTTCGCTTTCAACATGTTTCTGCATTTTTGCAACCTTATCTTTGTCTTTATTCGTCATCAAACTACAAACCTAATATGACGCAAAACATTGCACTACGCCTAACAGAATGTTTGGTAACCCTATAAAGCTAATAAAATTACAAATAATACTAATAATCTATTCGGAAACGTTACCCGAGCATTTATTCCATTTTTTTCCTGCTACTCGTATAAGGCTAATATGCAGCTGACGTGAAATGAAATTTTCGGTGGTCTCCAAAATTAAGCAGATAAAATTTTAACGCACATTCTAAATATTCGAAATTGACAAAATTTTGATTCGCCATATTTAAAAACACTTACGCATACACAGCGCAACAATACAAAAATAAATATTTATGGCACGTCAGACATTTACCTTACTTTCGTACCTGAAAAGTTTATGCAGAGATAAATTTTGACTTTTGTTTTATTTGTCCTACAACAAACAAAAATATAGTTCGAAACTATTTTCATAGTCTGGAAAATTATTTTGTTCATCTATTAAAAAAAATCAAATTTACGTTTTGCTGTCAAAAGCTTTCAAAATTTTATTGTTCTAGGCAAATAAATTGCTGCGAAAATGTTTGTAGTTTGTAGATTTTTCACTAGCGCAGTCTATATGTGAATGAGATAACTATAAATTTTACGTCAAATTTGTATGTAAAATTTATGTTAGCGCGAGCTGGATACCAACCTTTACTAATTTAAGGTCGGTATCCAGCCAGCTCGCGCTAAGATAAATTTGACGTAAAATTTAGCTAGCGAAATAAAAAAATATTTGAAATTTTGGGTTATTCTGGATAATAGCCAGATAGTGTTTTTAATCAAGGTGAGGTTACCAAGACTTGGGGAGGTTTGGTTTCGAACTAATGAAACATTGAATTTTTTTGTATTTAAAAAAATCGGTCGTCTCATCAGACTGCAGTGACCAAACTACAAAAATTTTGAAAATACTTTGAACTAATCAAAGTATAATCACAATGCCTTAGCGAATTTTAATGATTCGCTACGCAATTCTCAACCCCTTCGTAACCTCGAATTTTATTGTATTTAACAATAAATGTGCGTTTGTGCGTTTTTGAACCATATGTCATTAGTTTGTAACAATCGGCTTCTTTTGATTGAAATGCACTGGTAGTGTTTCCGACACAATTGTTCTTTTTATCTCTCCAAAAGTTTCCTGGCATTTTTCGTTCCATAACGAATTTTCTTAAATTGTAAATAGGTTTCATTACGCTTGCACGTTTTGAATTCACTTCCCTTATTATTTATTCCACAAAGAGCTATGGCCTCGTTCTTCTCATCGATCACAAATCCTTAATAGTTATTTTTTTATTTTTAAATTGGCACTTGTCTCATCGCACCTTAAATCCGGCCTTATTTAATCTTTCGAAAACTTCGTTTAAATTTATCAAATGTTCCCACTATGTTCGTCCCATAATTACTATGTCATCGAAATATAATTAGAACTATTCGATTTACAGGCATAAACTAAATTTCGCGCTCTTTTGTCTATTTATGGATTTATGGTACGCATGTGATACGTCCAGTTTATAAAATGTTTGCCGCCTTGAAGTGCATAAAAAAGTACTTCAATTTTTGGCACGGTGTGATTAACGCTCCCCAACACACAACTACCATATTTTTTTCAAACTATTACAAGCGGTGTTCTAAACTCTGTGATGCCTATACTTTAGAAATGGTTCCTATATGGTTTCTAATTTGTTCAATTCGTTCTCAACTTCCTCCCTGTACACAAGCGGAACGGTCTGAGGTTTCACGAATAACGAAGGTCATTCAATGTAAGGGCTATATCCTGTTTGTTTTCAAAGAAAAACGGCCTAATGATGGTACCAGTCCATAAACCACACCAAACAGCGATTCTTGGAGGATGAACTTCTGCTTCGTGAATAACATGAGAATTCTCTGCTCATCAAATTCGACAATTTTGCTTATTGGCGTACGATGATTTTTGACGAACAACTTTCATTTCGTTCAAGCATCCAATTAAAAAAGCTACCATGATTTAAATGCTCTGGTGGCTTCAATTTTTGAGTCAGTTGGATTTTATATGGATGCAAATGAAGATCAACATGTGAAATGTTTAGTTCTTGTGAACGATGCCTGGTTTATTACGAACACTTTGACTAGCAGCCGCCACTGCATTAGGAGTACGAACTGCATGAACATATTGATATGGTCTATGACCGTCCACTGAACCAGTTTCTTCAAAAAGACCAATAATTTTGCCAGTTGCACGCTCAATAGGACGCCCATGTCGACCAAAACTCCCACGTAATTTAGGAAATGTTGAGGTTCTTGAACGAATTATTTTCATAATAAATTTGGACAGTCAAAATGCGTTGTTGTGTTGTTAGTGCCCCCATGATGGTAAATGACATATTTTATACTATTCATATGTCAAAGAATTTTTTAAAACAGATAATATTAAGTACTAAATTTCATCGATCGAAAAACAGAAAACATATGACCTTGCCATCAAAGTGGCTCTCGCGTTCCCAAAGACATATCCATATATTCAGACTCTGTTGCAGAAAAAGCAGTTGTCGGTTGCTACTTTGACGCCCATGAAAGCGCTCTACCTTGCAATTTGAATACATATCCTGTTGTGGAACGTCGATTTAGTGAATGGCTTGTCTAACCATCGTGCGAGGTCACATTTTCATTTTTTCAGATTATATCCTTCAAATACGGATTATTATTGAATCCGTTGACAGTTCCTGCTGCAAACTGTATATCTGGTCTAACACCTGGGCAGTGAACAACAATCTTTCAGGTGCTTCTTGATAAGGCACATCTTTCATTGATTCACAATCTGATTGGTTGTTCGGCGACTTTCCAGTTTGTTAATAAAATTTACAAAATATTTTAAATTCCAATCAAACTGGAACCTCGCTTAATTAAACCAACATTTTTTTTTCAACTATAGATTCTATATAAAATCAAAATCGACAACTCACTCTTGTTTTTCTAAAAAACCAAAACAAAAACCAACTCTAATTGTTTTTAATACCAAAATCAACACTCGAATGAATAAAACAAAAATCGTCCGCCACATAGCGACGCGTATTACATTCCAGAAGAATCTTCTTTCTTCTCTGTTTCTCGTTTACATCAATTCGCATTGATATAAACGAGATGCATATAAGAAAAATATTCTTATGGAATGTATTACCTTTCACCCGGTACACACTGGTCTCGCTCATTACCATTTATTTAACAATCACGCGGCGCGTGAAAAACAAGAACCCAACAAAGACGATTCACACAGCGATTTTTTTTTTGATCTACTCCTTATACGCAAACCCATAACACACACAAGTAGCAAAGATTTAGCATAGATGCGGGATGTAATCACCAAAATGACAAATCATTTTGTCAACGAAATTTTTTTGGTAACAGAGAAAAATTTTTAGCGAAAGAATCGTCGTACCAACATATTCATGGAATTTGTGACATCTGAAACGAATAGCCAACGTTTCTTTTACTATTTGTGGTTGATTTTGTTGTGAAGTTGTAAATGCCCTTGTGGCATATGCTACGGGTTTTCCCCCTGCATTAAACCAGCGCCAATACGCTAGTACCGGTGTGTTTGTCAGTACCTTTTTAATTTTTTCGAATGCTCTGGTGTACTCTGTTTCCCAACACCAAGCTGCTTCTTTATGTAGCAATTTCCGCAATGGTTCTGTTAATTCTGACAGGTTGCTGATAAATTTGCCAAAGTAATTTACCATGCCCAATATTCTCTGCAATTCTTTAACACAGGTCGGCGTTTTTAATTGGTTGATTGCCCTGACTTTATCTTTATCCGCTTCATATCCCTTTTTTGTGAAGATATGAACTTGAAATTTTACTGATGATCTTTCGTATTCACACTTTCCTTTGTTTAGTGCGTGAATGCTTCTGTTAATCGTCTAGTGACCGTTTTTGTAGTTTCCCGCAACTCCGTTAATGTTGGCGCGTGAATGAAAATGTCATTCATTACTACTTCGCATCTATCTATACCCTCTAGAGTTCGGTTCATAACCTCAGCGAATACCTCTGGTGTTGATGATATACCGAATGGCATGCGTAGATATTTGAATCTGCCCCATGGTGTTGGAAATGTTAGATATTTCGACGTGCGTTCTGTCACTTTTATTTGCCAGAATCCGTTTTCATAGTCCAATTTTGTGAAAATTTTGCTGCCTCGTGTTTTAGCTGCCACTTCTTCACGAGCATATACGAGTTTTACCCCTATTTACGACCAACATAGGGCTTACTGCCGGCGTTGGCTCGCTGACGCTCTCGGTGACCCCAAATTTTATCATATTTTGTATCTCTTGTCTCACCTTCTCTTCAATTGCGCGTAAGGTATTTTTTTGCCGGTTTTATTTTGAACTTTTGGTTATCTATGAAATCCATATCATACTCAAAATTATTGCAGTACCCAATCCGATTTACCCTTTTCACAAATCCCAAATTTTCGCAGTCTTCGCCGCCTAGGATTGTCTGTAAGTCTTCTTTTATTACCGCAAATATTACTATTCCTTTGATATTATTTTCTTTTCGTAACGTACGGCGCTTTAATTTAGTTTGTTCGATCACATTTATTAGGCCGCCGTCATACGATCTAATTTTTTAAATTTTGCTTTTCTTAATGACCGCACAGATTGCTCTTGCCGTTTTATCTGAAATTACATTGCAAAACGCACCAGTGTCTAGTCTTATTTTAATCTCGTATTTACCGACGCGCACTTTTCTTCACTTATTGAATTTACTGTGGTGATCATTCTAATGAATTTAAAGCCAGGTTCGTTACCCGTTGATTCTGTTTCATTGTCACTACTATCACTTTCGATGACGTTAACTTTTTCATTCTTTTGACTTTTGTTCTTTTCCTGAGAAATTGTATATTTTGACTCACTTTCTTTTCTATTATTACGTGATCTATACACACGATACCAAAATGTCCTGTACCACCGCACTTTAAGCACTCCTTTTTATATGCCGGGCAACTTTTAGATCCGTGCGTCGTATTGCACCGTCTGCACTTGAATTCTTTGTTGATTTTATTTACCATTGCCGGCGAGCCCACTTCATTTATATCATTAATTTGCTCTTTCGGCCACGCGGCAAATTTTAATTGCTTTTACCATTGTTAATTCGTCTTCGATCCATAACTTCTGCTGTGTATTTTCACATCGGATTCCTAATGCGATTTGGTCGGTGATAAATTCGTTGTTATTATTGAATTCGCATTTCTGTACTTGTTCGCGTATTTTTTGTAAAAAATCGTCAAATGTTTCACTTTTTTGCTGACAGATCCTGTGAAATTTGCACCGTTCGTATGTTTTATTATACGCATTGGCACAAAATGTTCTTTTAATTTTTTTTTTATTTCGTTAAATCGTTTTTTTCTGATTCAGTTTTCACCTTCGCGGCTATGGTATAGCCCTCGTATTCGTCTATCCATTCACTCCACTCATCGTGCCATACCTATATCACTATTTATTAATAATGGCTTAGGCGGCTTAAGTGATTCCATTTTGTTTTATATATTGTTATTCACTGGAATCTAATGTATTATTTCCGATTACTCACTTCAGAACTGATATTCATACAAAGTTTGTATTGTAGATTTTATTTTTATTTTACTTTGTTTTTATATCGTGTAACATCCACTATATCACAAACGTATTTTTTTCTGTTTCACGTATGTATTCTATTTTTAATCCTCTAGTCCTCCTCGAAAATCGTTGGTGGTTATAAAAGAAAACGGTAGGTAAGTATTAGTTAGTAGGTAGTCTAGAGTTTGTTAAGACTGACTGTTTGAAATAACTTGCTCTTGAGGGAAAGGTATTCAAATCGAACACCAAAAGCTACATATTGTCGATAAGGAGGTACTTAAAATGTTGGGTTTACAATTATTGATTAAAATATAAATATAGTATAATAACATTCGGGATTTATTGTAAATTGTTTACTTATCTCTCCTCCAAATTTCTCAGCCTATATCAATTTTTTAGCTTAGCGGATCAAGACATGTAAAAACCTCTACTTACAAAATAAATTAAAATAAAATCACAAAGTGCATGATATTCAATAAATATTATTAAAATATTTAAATATAATTGTTTTGTTATTAAATAAAATAAATGTTTTTTTATTAATTATATTTAATTAATTTTATTGTAATTAATTAATGTTTTTTAAACAGATGTATCCGAAACACAAATAAAATTGTAAAACACTTTAGATTTAAAATAAAAATTTATAATTATTCAAGTGTTGAAATTTGTGTACGCGTCTCGATCTAAGAATCGATTTTGAAATTTAAAAGAAAATTGCTGGTAGAGGCAAATTCGATATGGTGGCAACGGGATGGAAATTTGCGGATTATGAAGATCGAGGACGCATATACAAATCAGCACTTTGATATAATAATTTATAACACTTAACATTCTATATCAAACTAATAGAAATTAAAACGAAAATAGAAAATTTTATTCGTCATATAATTTTAGAACAATTTAGATAAAAAAAAAACAATCGAAACGCAATATTAAATAATAGAAAATGGCTTCAAACCACACAAAAATATTTTAGAAATTTGTTAATCAAAAAATGTAATAATTTAGTAACAAATCAACTCCTTAAACAAAACTATATACCAAATCATTTCCAAATTGAATATTGGTGGGTAGTGCATGATGCTCGGTGTGATTGGAGTTTAATTGAAATGATCGACCTTTATTATAAATACTTTACATTTCCCAAATTAGGCTAGAAGGAACTGGAAAATATGCCAATAAGAAATTACGGTAAAGGCTTTTAAGCAATTTTTCTGGAGTCTATGGCGTTATTTTGGCGGTTTAAAAATACATTTTACCATTGTGTTTCGACTAGCACAAGGTAATTTCCAACCCGCATCTTTTTATAATAACTCTGGGTGACCATTTCCACTTATTATTGCTGAAAATTTTGACCAACACATCCTTACTAAGCTCAAACTCTTTCCACTTTGCGCCATGTTGCTGATTGAATTCTTGCTCCTTACTCGTATCGCGTTCTATTTGATATTAGGCTCTTGGTTTACAAAAGTTCAATTTCGTTTTCATCAGTCATCCCGCAATATCATTTAAAAAGTTGACTTCATACCAAGAACAAATTTGATCTGCTTCACCTTCTCCTTCTAGCTTTTTAATCCAGTTTTCAAGGAGTGGACAAATTTTTCAGTCTGATCACTTCAGTCGTTGTTGATTGCATTTTAAAAAATTTTGACCCCTTGCTAGAAGCGTTAATGATCCCGGATCGAGTACCAAATACCATTTACGGGTCCTGCAAAATCGATGTTCACTCTTGACCACGAAATTTTCGACTTTGGTCATGACTATAAAGTGAACTTGGTTGATGTTGTGGCGGTTGTTGCGCAATTTCCACAGAGCCTTATCAGATTTTCGACGTCTTCGTCGGTCGATTACCAATACGCTTTGCTTCATGCCAACAGTTTTATGTGGCATGGTAGTTCTGTGGCGGAGACCTTTAACAATGTTTTGTATATACTCGTTTCGTACTGCAGGGCCTCAAATAATTATGGCAGCTGTTTTACCGTGTCAATAACGAAACACCTGGTGATGCAGTTTGCGTTTCCAAAACTCCCAATAACAATTTCTTCATCAAGTTTCTCGTGACGGGATATTTATCGTGAGATCAAATCTGCGTATCATATTTGATGGTGAAATCGTAAGTGAGCAAAATAAGTACGCATCAGCGAAAACGGCTAGCCGTGTACACCAGAATGCTGTTCTTCGATCCAAAAATCGCGAACGGCGGTTAATAATCGGTCTGAAGGTCAAACTTGCGACCGCATATACGTGTGCATGATAGAACGCTATGGGTTCCGTCTGGTAGTTTGTCCATCATTACTACATCCATGCTATTGCTCGATGCGTCTGCTGCCACGCTAATTTTCTTCTTCGGGCCTATCTTCTCCAAGTTCGACGTAAGCAATTTAAGTTTCTCAAAAGCTTCTTGGTGCGCCAGTTGCCACTCAAATTTTACGTCAGTGCACAATCATCTGTTCAATGGCCGAAGAAGGTGTTTCAGGTGTTTTATTAATATGCTTTGGACGTCTCTTGGTGCGGAAATTAGCCACAGTATTTCAGTTTCTGGGATTTTGGTCGTGAGGCATATGCGTCGATGATGTGGCTCAGAAACTTGAACTAATTATTGAAAAGTGTGCTGTCTTCACACCCAGTTGCAGGCGGTTTGCTTAAAATGCCACAATGGGTCGTAATGTTTTTTACAGGTCTCTTTTGTTGCACACGCGCTATTGTTAAAGGTTCGAGAATATTTCTTCTGGCGTTGGCAGTTGATACTTGTTTGTCCCAGTGCTTCCTTCAACCCTTTTGAATAATCGGCGCAAATACGTATACGTCCGCCCTTTCTTTTTGCGGCAACCAACGGTGCAGCGAATTCCGAGTTGTTTCCTCTCTTTTTGTTAATGACTTTTGCCCAATTTTATTGCAGACGCTCACAATGAGAATTTGCTACGTAACACCATAAAAAAATAAGTTTACCATAGATTTCTCTTTTTTTATATATCGAGAGATAAAAATTAGTTGAGTAATGATTAAAAACTTCAAACAGTCTCGAAAAGAAAAATCTATGGTAAACTTATTTTTCTATGGTAACACGTTCCAACGTCTTCTCGGTCGTGTAATTTCAACGTAAATTCCTTATATATTTTTGGGTCCTCCGGAGTGCTCATTGTTCTCAGAGAAAATAGTTCAGTCTGATCCCGAATTGGGTTTTAACAAACTTTGGGGTCAGGACCAACGTTCCCGCTAAGCTGAGCACACGGGCGGCCGCCCAGATTTAAATTGTATTTTGCCCATCATAATTTTTAATCCGCCCATCTACAATATTGCTAATATTTTTTTCGTGTTAGTTACAAAATTTAAAAATTTGTAAACCCACGCAGTTTAATTTTTTTTTACATATATGATGTGATTTTTTTATACAATTTATAAAAAATTTACTCCATTTACTGTAATGACAAAACAAAAATTAGTTGTAAGCTCAAGCTCCACAAACATATTATTAAGGACGAAGCTGTAACTACTATGGCTTGAAAATCTGAAAATGGACAAGCATATAAATAACATATGACCCGTTAAAAAAACATCCAGTCGCAAGTTCTTTACTTGTCACCACCAGGAATCGAACCTGGGACCGCCGAATAACAGACCCCCGAACAAACAAGACGGCTTCAAAATTTAGAGTAGAATGGTTAAATGAACTCGTTAAAACAGAAGTCCTGTCGTTATCAATTAAACAAAAAGTTATGTTATATGAAATTTCTAGAAACAAGTGATGTACTTTGTAAAATATGTATTGAAGCAAAAGCTGTGATTTTTATAAAAGGGAAAATTTGGAAATTATATTACAATGCGTCGATTCCAAAAAATACTGGGAAACCGAAAAGAGAAGAGTATATTTAAATTACGTTAGAGCCACAAAGACAACAACTTTTGCTTATTTTTTTATAGCATAATTTATAGTCAAAATAGGGACAGATTGAGGGCAACATAATTAAAAAAAATTGAAAATAAACGAGTTTAACAAAATAGAAAATTTTCAAAAATTTGAACGTTGTGGCACAAAAAAATAATGCCACGTTTCATTTTTCTCTTAACATTTTACAGTAATATTTTTTCAACCATAAAATTGGCGTAGTGTGCGAAAAGTATTTCTCATCACATACTATTTTTTGAAGTTGTGTTAAAAATGTTGCCATAAAAAGTATTGAGTTTAATACTTATTATGGCAACTATATCCTGATTTATACGTGGATTCCACAGTGATACAAATTTTTTTCAGTAAAATATACTGGGAAACCGTAAGAGAATAGTACATTTAAATTACGTTAGAGCGATAAAGAACTTTTGTTTGTTTTTTGATAGCAAAATTTTACCGAAACAAAAAATTTTCAAAAATGTACCTCCTTTCTGAACGTGTTGTATCTAGCGGCACAAAAACTAATAGCGAGTTCCACTTTTTCTTGACATTTCACTATAATACTTTTCCAACCATAAAATTGTCGTATAGTGAGCGAAAAATATTCCTCATCGCATACTATTTTTTGAAGGTGTATTGAAAATGTTGCCATAAAAAGTATTGAGTTTCATACTTTTTATGGCAACATTTTCCCCACTTATTCTATTATTTTCCAGTAAATTTTACTGAACATTTTTTTTGTTTCTAAGTAAAGAATTTATATTTTTATCTCGTGTTAATTTTACTGAAAAAATTTGTTTCACTGTGGAATTCACGCATTAAAGTTTTTTTAATTTATTTTTAAATAAGATTATATGTAAAAATTATTGTATTGTAATTTTTTTAAGTTTTGCTCGAAATTTGCTAAATTTAAAATACTTGCCCACAATGCAGTTATGCCGCGCATGATTTTGAATAATTAGAGGGAACGTTGGTCAGGATGGATAAAGCGCCTACAGCAAGGTTTCGACATGGATTGAAGTTCTGTTGTTCCACTCGGAAGCGTCGTGTTGATACTGCTGACTCACAATCATCTGCCTTGTGACAGACCTGCTGGCAATCGAAACATACCTTTTCGCGAGACTGGCAACCACTGTGGAAATGGATTGCCCAACACTTACGACCAAATAACTTTGATTTCGGTGTTTCTTCTTTGTAACGCATGCCTTCAAATGATGATTATTAGGCTTAGTTAGACTCCGTGCTCAGCTACAATTCTATGGTATGGATCGTTCGTTATTTTTTAACATAAACTTAGTTCTGCCTTTATCGATGAATGCAACAGGCATTGTGCTCCCAATTCCATATTATAAATTTTCACAATGGGTGAAATTCCACAAGCTTCTACAGTACAAGCTAGTAACTATCAGCACGCAGAAATACGGCTTCGGAAAATTCTTCACCCAGGAAATGATACATGGGCTTTATCACGACCATTGCACTTCAGTGTTTCAAAATTTAAAAATTTGAGGAATTGGAAAAAATGGAACATTGATGTTTTGAACGGAACATCAAAAAATGCGCTCCAAGAATTTCTGTAAAGCAAAAACTCGACATGTTTTTGTGTCGAAGGGCAAGAACCACTCACTCGGCCCTGATGTTCTAGACCACGCTCACTTTAGAAAAATACAATCGTTAATCCACGAAGACTCACTCAACGAATTTTTTTAAAGCAAAAACTTGACACGTTTTTGTGTCTAAGGGCACCCACAACTCAGCCGGCCCTGATGTTCAGAACCACGCCGAAATTAGAAAAACATATTCGTTAATCCAAGAAGACATGCTCAACGAATTTCTTTAAAGTAAAAATTCGACACATTTTTTGTCGAAAGAGCACCCACCACTCACCTGGCCCTAATATTCTGGACCACGCCCAATGTTCTTCAAAATTTAAAGAACTTCTGTGTAAACGACATTTTGCGTGAACACTTTTTCACAATTGGAACAAATTGTCTCTGCTCTTCCGTCTCTTTGGAAATTGCTTTATCTGTAACTCAAAAGGGAAAGGAGTTTCAGAAGGTGTTAGTGCCATTCTTGGAATGAACACAATTTCTTCCTTTGCCTTTCGATCAGAAATTACTTTGACAAAAATCGCGTTGTTTAACAACTTCGTAATAATGATTCTTGTACCGTTACAAAGATCTCCTTTCCATTTCAAATTTCGGAGTAACATTATTGCTCCTATTTTAATATTTAATTTATGAACAGGCATGTCATTTAGAGTGTTCAAAAACCTACTGGAAAGTGCATTCATTCCTCTTCATCATCGGTAACGATACTGTCTACACTTTCGTAAATTCTTTCATCCTTAGGTGTATCTTCAGGTGTTACCAAACGACTCAAACCTTGGTCATTAATGGCAAAAGTGTCTTTAGTACAGCTCTCAGGTCCTCAGTCAATTTGATCTGAGTAATATAACACCACATTGGAGACCTCTTAAGAGTATCTTCCACGATTTGTACTCGACCTCCACCGACCGATTTGTACTCCACCTCCCAAAAGAATGACGATATTGGCAAATGGCCTATAACCAGAGTGGCTGCAATTCCAATGAAAGCAACCGGTAACACAATGTCACGGCGACGTCCAAATGTACAGAGAATTGTATTGTACAGGAAAGTTTTTCCATTTCCTGTAGGCCCATCAACAGCTTTCATGATCATGTCATGACCTTCTTTTTTGTCTAACATTCAGCTTAGGCAAAAACATAAGACACTTTTTTGCTTGAGAAACGGGGTCATATTCAAATGGAATATCATCATGCATTGCATTAGGAGTAGGCAATTTCAACCCACGACAATCAGTTCCATGTAAACGGAGTGTGTCCATTATATCGTGTAATGCCCGATTTTCTGGGTCGGTCAACCTTGCATGAACGAAATCTTCCATTAGTGCAAATAGCTTTTCCGCGTGTTGCCCTTATTCACGATGATTTTCAGAATTGTAAAATTGTCCAAAGGCGTGTCATCAATTTTTAAAGATTTTTCCGAGTTCCAGTGAGGTGATCGTCGATCGCACTACATTTTTACGAAGGGTCTAAAAAAAGTTCGCTTAGTTTATGACTCTTAAATCTTTCTTTATTTTAAACCAAAAATATACCAAATCCTTTGCAATTGTTTTTTGAGACTTTTTCCAAAATTTCATAACGATCAGACGAAATTCCAGCACCAACGCAAACAGAAATTCGCTATGTGATTCTCTTCGGTTTTCGGCGTAAACTAAAGCCACTACAAATATTAAATGAATGGCAATTGCATATGGATCGATTGCATCGTCTCTACAGACTATTTCCAAGTGGTTCCGAATATTCCAGATGGAACATTTTTGTGTAGAGGACGAGCCCCGAGCTTTGGTGAAGTCCAAAGTTGACGAAAAACCATGATTGACACAAGAAATTATTGCTGATGAATTGGCCTTGAATGTCATGGCTTTATTGTGAATATTAAGTGATCATCTGTTCCACGAATTTTAAATTAGGCAAAAAAAAAAGGCTCGAGCGTATTTTCCTAAATTTTTACTAAATAAATTCGAAGTCTAGCATCTTTAGTAAAGTCATTCTGATGACGAATCTTGGCTCTATAAGTACGATCTGGAAACCAAACAACAGTCCATGGTATGGAGCCCAACAGGAGCAAACCGTAATGGTGTCAGTTTACTTCACCCGATCAAATATTGTAGCTGCTACTCTCTTGAAAAAGGATCAGACGGTAACTGCAAAATGGTATAAAGAACACTGCTTACCAAAAGTTTTCAAAAATTTTGTTGGAAAACCAGATGAAGGAGGATTTGTGGCACTAACTTTATTGCGATCTCTGACATCGAAGGAATACAACCAGTACCATATTCTTCGGATTTAGCACCTTGTGATTCCTGGTTATTTCCAAAAATTAAAAAAAAAATTGAAGGGAAAGGTCTTTACGGCCGAGTAACGCGGAGATAATTTATGTGGTTAATGTTCAACTTGATAAGCAAGAAAAAGCAAGATTTTGAAGACTGTTTTGAGAAGTGGATCTATAGGCTTAAGAAATAAAGATAAAAAAAGGCGAAGATTAAGAATTAATACGAAAAAAAATTATTTTTTCTGGAATGTTAGCCGGGATTTTATTAGGTGATAGATCTCACTTTGATTTTTTGTTAGATCAATCAAATTTTAATCTTCTTGAAGTTATTCAAAATTATTGTTATTGTTGTTGAATGGCCAAACATGGTCCAAAAGCATGTCATAACTCTTTAAACAGATTTTTCAATTTCCACGGAATACTCGTAGAAAATTCGCCTCGTAAAATTTCCCTCTCTATTTTGTGAAATTTTTTGATGTTATTTAAAAAGTCGTTTCATCTAAAGTGTCGCTTTGTTTGCTTTTCGATGTGTAATTGCTAAGCTGGACCCACAATTTATACTTATAGGAATTATTTCATGTCGGTGTACAGAGATATGATATTTTTCCTGAAATTTTACCAACTTTTTTTTGGGATAGTTATCCCTAAAATAGGCCCGGTGGAGCCTTTTCCCTTAAGAATTTATGATTTCAGAAGGACGCTTTATATTAAAGATTGGAGGAGATTTTTGTGATTGTTTATCAAAATTTGAGAGAATTATTCATCACATCATAAGGATGAGCGCACTTCTCAAAATAAGCATCCTTTACTGGATTCGCTGGGGTCTCCTCTATCCCTGGCAGAGATGTCGCTACATGTTCTTTGGTATATTTATACGGTTTCGCCAATGAGTCACTTTTGTAATTCAACCCAAACCGTGAGCTGTCAGAAAGTACTCTGTGTTCTTTTATTCAACCCTACATGTACCATAAAAATATAAATGTTCCGTAGATTTGAAAATTTTGTGACGCCGATGGCAGATGTTAACGGCTGAAACGAGGATGTTTGTAAATTTGCCTTTTACCCACTGCATTTCTAGAAATTTCTACAAATTATCCTTAACCATGAAATCTTTGAACAATTTTTAGTTGCTATAATTATAACTGAAGCCCGTTCTTTCGATAGTATTATACCTAAAATTGGTTTAAATTGGCCCAAGAACATATAAAAATCTTAAGGATCGATAATGGAAAAATATTAAATCATACCCAGAGGTCTTTTAAAAATCCGTAGACCAGCTAAAACCAACATTGGATGTCGCTCATCACAAACTTATAAGTCGGGCTATGAAAGAAGAACACATCATCGTGGTTTGTGACTCTAAAATATTTAAATAAGCGAAATGTTATAACTGGATTTGTATAAACTACATGTGAAATTTATTGGACCTAAGTCTGCAGCTACTGTTAATTTTAATAATGGAAAGAAAACAATTAAGAGGGTCATGGTTCATTAACCAAGCTTAGCCCAATTGTCTTACCAGGGTCGGTCACTGGTCTATTTTAAATTTAACTTACAACATTTTATTTGCAGTTAGCCAACATTGAATGTGGCCAGGTTTTGGCTTATTAACCATAAATTCTTGAAATATAATCTTTTGGTCAATTAATAATTTTATGGCTCTTTCTTTGGATTGGACTTTGGAACAATACCTACCTTCCACACCACCAATTAATTCAAATTTTAAAAAGCTGATTTGGATATTTAATTATTTATAGTTTTGTCTCGTGTTTCCGTTTTTATAAAACAATTGAAAATAAAAATAAATTAAAACATTTAGTTATTAATAAAAACAAAAAATTTAAATAAAATTAAAAAATAATTGAAAAACTGGGGTTTTAAGACTGATAGAAATCAAGTAATAAAAAAGTAAATTTTAAAAAATAAAACTAATTAAAAAAAAATTAATTAATCGGAAAAGTTAACAAACCAAAAATTTAAATAATCAAAAAAACACAAAAAGTGACGAACTTTTTAACTCTTTATTTGGTATTAATTTTAAAGTTTAATTGTTTTAGATAGACCAACAATAATTATACACACACATGTTAACATGATAGTTAATCCGAATAAAATTAACCTAATCCGTGACAAAATTAAACGCTTAATTAAATTTTTATAATTTTATGGTTCAACGAAAAGTTTATTTAAATTTGTTTTTTTTTAGAGATAAGAAAATTATCGCGCTTATTTTATTACATAGAACCCGTTTAATAATTAAGAACAAAAACCGAAACTGCCCTAATCCAAGCCTAAACATAACTTAGCCGAAGGTAAACAAACAAACTAAAAATTAGAAATTCAGTCTTAAACAAAACATAAAAATAAATAAATAAATAACGTAATAATAATAATAAATAAAAATTAATATAAACAACGCAACATTTCACCTTTATAAAACATTTAAATTATAATCTATAATTATACATATATAATTAATTATTTTTATTAAATGTTTCATTTGCACATAATATTATTATTATAAATTAAAATAAAAATTAAATATCTTGTTTTTATTATAAAATATCGCAACCATTTTTAAAACAAATTTTATTGTTAATTAAATTATATACAACAAAAAAATTTAATAATTCCATCAAGTGTCTCCCCCCACCCACCCATAAAAATAATAAATTAATTATTATTATAATATTGTAAATTAATAATTAATTACCTAATAATTAATTATTTGAAAACCCATTTTAAAAATTTAATAATTAAAAAAAATATGTTATATTATATTATATTATATTATATTATATTATATTATAATAAAAATTTAATGAAATAACAACAAAATTTGTAATAATATAATAACACACACACACACACACACATACATACACACACTGGAATAAAATTTGTAATAAAAAATTATTTAATTAATTGTAGTGATTAAATAAATAATAATCAAACAGTAATTTATTAGATGAGGTTTATTCACTTGTGTCCTGTGCTTTATATAACTCTGGAACTCGCTTACATTTGCATGGATACCGTAAATTTATTGCGAACTCTATATTTTGTTTCATGAAACATTGTTCTCTTTCAGGTTCGAATACTCAGGTTATTTATACTTTTCTTACACAATGTGTTGTAGCGGTTAATTAAATAAAATAAAAATATCTCTCAACGCAAGTAGTGGCACAGTTCTAAATCGCCACCCGGTTGTTTTACCACGTGTTAATATCAAACATAACAACCTTGATGTATTTACGCAAGGTTTTCCAAAACAAAAAAATATCAAATGCATGAATTCTTGGAATATTTAAGTAATGATCAGTTTTTTGTGAATAAAAAGACGTTTAAATTGGATCAAAACATTGTCCAGTTCTCCCATAATCAACGAATATTGAAAAAAAATCGCATTTTGGAATCGAAAATGGATTGCAGGCGAACAAGACGACGTACTGCAGCAACTAAAACGCCGAGCATCTTAAAATTACCTCAGTAACTCAAAATAACCGGATCATATGAAATCTGTGACAATAAATTTTATCCGTTCAAAATCGGTAAGACTAACCATCAGGGGTTTTCGCAAAAAATCGAAAAGAATTTTTTGTTGAAATTCCGGTTCAAAATGATTATAGGTAATGATGGTGATAGCATGTTTGGCAAGAAACTAACGGTTGGTTGCATATGGAAAGCGCGGGTATTGCAAAAAATCGCATTTTGAAATCCGGTCTCATTTCGTAATCGAACCTGGATTGTAGGCGAATAAGACGACGTATTGCAGCAACTAAAACTCTGAGCATCTTAAAATTACCTCAGTAACTCAAAATAACCGGATCATATGAAATCTGTGACAATAAATTTTATCCGTTCAAAATCGGTAAGGCTAACCATCAGGGGTTTTCGCAAAAAATCGAAAAGAATTTTTTGTTGAAATTCCGGTTCAAAATGATTATAGGTAATGATGGTGATAGCATGTTTGGCAAGAAACTAACGGTTGGTTGCATATGGAAAGCGCGGGTATTGCAAAAAATCGCATTTTGAAATCCGGTCTCATTTCGTAATCGAACCTGGATTGTAGGCGAATAAGACGACGTATTGCAGCAACTAAAACGCTGAGCATCTTAAAATTACCTCAGTAACTCAAAATAACCGGATCATATGAAATCTGTGACAATAAATTTTATCCGTTCAAAATCGGTAAGACTAACCATCAGGGGTTTTCGCAAAAAATCGAAAAGAATTTTTTGTTGAAATTTCGGTTCAAAATGATTATAGGTAATGATGGTGATAGCATGTTTGGCAAGAAACTAACGGTTGGTTGCATATGGAAAGCGCGGGTATTGCAAAAAATCGCATTTTGAAATCCGGTCTCATTTCGTAATCGAACCTGGATTACAGGCGAATAAGACGACGTATTGCAGCAACTAAAACGCCGAGCATCTTAAAATTACCTCAGTAACTCAAAATAACCGGATCATATGAAATCTGTGACAATAAATTTTATCCGTTCAAAATCGGTAAGACTAACCATCAGGGGTTTTCGCAAAATATCGAAAAGAATTTTTTGTTGAAATTCCGGTCCAAAATGATTATAGGTAATGGTGATAGCATGTTTGGCAAGAAACTAACGGTTGGTTGCATATGGAAAGTGCGGGTATTGCAAAAAATCGCATTTTGAAAACCGGTCTCATTTCGTAATCGAACCTGGATTACAGGCGAATAAGACGACGTATTGCAGCAACTAAAACGCCGAGCATCTTAAAATTACCTCAGTAACTCAAAATAACCGGATCATATGAAATCTGTGACAATAAATTTTATCCGTTCAAAATCGGTAAGGCTAACCATCAGGGATTTTCGCAAAAAATCGAAAAGAATTTTTTGTTGAAATTCCGGTTCAAAATGATTATAGGTAATGGTGATAGCATGTTTGGCAAGAAACTAACGGTTGGTTGCATATGGAAAGCGTGGGTATTGCAAAAAATCGCATTTTGAAATCCGGTCTCATTTCGTAATCGAACCTGGATTACAGGCGAATAAGACGACGTATTGCAGCAACTAAAACGCCGAGCATCTTAAAATTACCTCAGTAACTCAAAATAACCGGATCATATGAAATCTGTGACAATAAATTTTATCCGTTCAAAATCGGTAAGGCTAACCATCAGGGATTTTCGCAAAAAATCGAAAAGAAATTTTTGTTGAAATTCCGGTTCAAAATGATTATAGGTAATGGTGGTAGCATGTTTGGCAAGAAACTAACGGTTGGTTGCATATGGAAAGCGCGGGTATTGCAAAAAATCGCATTTTGAAATCCGGTCTCATTTCGTAATCGAACCTGGATTACAGGCGAATAAGACGACGTATTGCAGCAACTAAAACGCCGAGCATCTTAAAATTACCTCAGTAACTCAAAATAACCGGATCATATGAAATCTGTGACAATAAATTTTATCCGTTCAAAATCGGTAAGGCTAACCATCAGGGATTTTCGCAAAAAATCGAAAAGAAATTTTTGTTGAAATTCCGGTTCAAAATGATTATAGGTAATGGTGGTAGCATGTTTGGCAAGAAACTAACGGTTGGTTGCATATGGAAAGCGCGGGTATTGCAAAAAATCGCATTTTGAAATCCGGTCTCATTTCGTAATCGAACCTGGATTACAGGCGAATAAGACGACGTATTGCAGCAACTAAAACGCCGAGCATCTTAAAATTACCTCAGTAACTCAAAATAACCGGATCATATGAAATCTGTGACAATAAATTTTATCCGTTCAAAATCGGTAAGACTAACCATCAGGGGTTTTCGCAAAAAATCGAAAAGAATTTTTTGTTGAAATTCCGGTTCAAAATGATTATAGGTAATGATGGTGATAGCATGTTTGGCAAGAAACTAACGGTTGGTTGCATATGGAAAGCGCGGGTATTGCAAAAAATCGCATTTTGAAATCCGGTCTCATTTCGTAATCGAACCTGGATTGTAGGCGAATAAGACGACGTATTGCAGCAACTAAAACGCTGAGCATCTTAAAATTACCTCAGTAACTCAAAATAACCGGATCATATGAAATCTGTGACAATAAATTTTATCCGTTCAAAATCAGTAAGGCTAACCATCAGGGATTTTCGCAAAAAATCGAAAAAAAATGTTTGTTGAAATTCCGGTTCAAAATGATTATAGGTAATGGTGATAGCATGTTTGGCAAGAAACTAACGGTTGGTTGCATATGGAAAGCGCGGGTATTGCAAAAAATCGCATTTTGAAATCCGGTCTCATTTCGTAATCGAACCTGGATTACAGGCGAATAAGACGACGTATTGCAGCAACTAAAACGCCGAGCATCTTAAAATTACCTCAGTAACTCAAAATAACCGGATCATATGAAATCTGTGACAATAAATTTTATCCGTTCAAAATCGGTAAGACTAACCATCAGGGGTTTTCGCAAAAAATCGAAAAGAATTTTTTGTTGAAATTCCGGTTCAAAATGATTATAGGTAATGGTGATAGCATGTTTAGCAAGAAACTAACGGTTGGTTGCATATGGAAAGCGCGGGTATTGTAAAAAATCGCATTTTGAAATCCGATCTCATTTCGTAATCGAACCTGGATAACAGGCGAATAAGACGACGTATTGCAGCAACTAAAACGCCGAGCATCTTAAAATTACCTCAGTAACTCAAAATAACCGGATCATATGAAATCTGTGACAATAAATTTTATCCGTTCAAAATCGGTAAGGCTAACCATCAGGGATTTTCGCAAAAAATCGAAAAGAAATTTTTGTTGAAATTCCGGTTCAAAATGATTATAGGTAATTGTGATAGCCTGTTTGGCAAGAAACTAACGGTTGGTTGCATATGGAAAGCGCGGGTATTGCAAAAAATCGCATTTTGAAATCCGGTCTCATTTCGTAATCGAACCTGGATTACAGGCGAATAAGACGACGTATTGCAGCAACTAAAACGCCGAGCATCTTAAAATTACCTCAGTAACTCAAAATAACCGGATCATATGAAATCTGTGACAATAAATTTTATCCGTTCAAAATCGGTAAGGCTAACCATCAGGGATTTTCGCAAATAATCGAAAAGAAATTTTTTGTTGAAATTCCGGTTCAAAATGATTATAGGTAATGGTGATAGCCTGTTTGGCAAGAAACTAACGGTTGGTTGCATATGGAAAGCGCGGGTATTGCAAAAAATCGCATTTTGAAATCCGGTCTCATTTCGTAATCGAACCTGGATTGTAGGCGAATAAGACGACGTATTGCAGCAACTAAAACGCCGAGCATCTTAAAATTACCTCAGTAACTCAAAATAACCGGATCATATGAAATCTGTGACAATAAATTTTATCCGTTCAAAATCGGTAAGGCTAACCATCAGGGATTTTCGCAAAAAATCGAAAAGAATTTTTTGTTGAAATTCCGGTTCAAAATGATTATAGGTAATGGTGATAGCATGTTTGGCAAGAAACTAACGGTTGGTTGCATATGGAAAGCGTGGGTATTGCAAAAAATCGCATTTTGAAATCCGGTCTCATTTCGTAATCGAACCTGGATTACAGGCGAATAAGACGACGTATTGCAGCAACTAAAACGCCGAGCATCTTAAAATTACCTCAGTAACTCAAAATAACCGGATCATATGAAATCTGTGACAATAAATTTTATCCGTTCAAAATCGGTAAGGCTAACCATCAGGGATTTTCGCAAAAAATCGAAAAGAAATTTTTGTTGAAATTCCGGTTCAAAATGATTATAGGTAATGGTGGTAGCATGTTTGGCAAGAAACTAACGGTTGGTTGCATATGGAAAGCGCGGGTATTGCAAAAAATCGCATTTTGAAATCCGGTCTCATTTCGTAATCGAACCTGGATTACAGGCGAATAAGACGACGTATTGCAGCAACTAAAACGCCGAGCATCTTAAAATTACCTCAGTAACTCAAAATAACCGGATCATATGAAATCTGTGACAATAAATTTTATCCGTTCAAAATCGGTAAGACTAACCATCAGGGGTTTTCGCAAAAAATCGAAAAGAATTTTTTGTTGAAATTCCGGTTCAAAATGATTATAGGTAATGATGGTGATAGCATGTTTGGCAAGAAACTAACGGTTGGTTGCATATGGAAAGCGCGGGTATTGCAAAAAATCGCATTTTGAAATCCGGTCTCATTTCGTAATCGAACCTGGATTACAGGCGAATAAGACGACGTATTGCAGCAACTAAAACGCTGAGCATCTTAAAATTACCTCAGTAACTCAAAATAACCGGATCATATGAAATCTGTGACAATAAATTTTATCCGTTCAAAATCGGCAAGACTAACCATCAGGGGTTTTCGCAAAAAATCGAAAACAATTTTTTGTTGAAATTCCGGTTCAAAATGATTATAGATAATGGTGATAGCATGTTTGGCAAGAAACTAACGGTTGGTTGCATATGGAAAGCGCGGGTATTGCAAAAAATCGCATTTTGAAATCCGATCTCATTTTGTAATCGAATCTGGATTGCAGGCGAATAAGACGACGTATTGCAGCAACTAAAACGCCGACCATCTTAAAATTACCTAAGCAACTTAAAATAACCGGATCATATGAAATCTGTGACAATAAATTTTATCCGTTCAAAATCGGTAAGGCTAGCCATCAGGGATTTTCGCAAAAAATCGAAAAGAAATTTTTGTTGAAATTCCAGTTCAAAATGATTATAGGTAATTGTGATAGCATGTTTGGCAAGAAACTAACGGTTGGTTGCATATGGAAAGCGCGGGTATTGCAAAAAATCGCATTTTGAAATCCGGTCTCATTTCGTAATCGAACCTGGATTACAGGCGAATAAGACGACGTATTGCAGCAACTAAAACGCCGAGCATCTTAAAATTACCTCAGTAACTCAAAATAACCGGATCATATGAAATCTGTGACAATAAATTTTATCCGTTCAAAATCGGTAAGACTAACCATCAGGGGTTTTCGCAAAAAATCGAAAAGAATTTTTTGTTGAAATTCCGGTTCAAAATGATTATAGGTAATGATGGTGATAGCATGTTTGGCAAGAAACTAACGGTTGGTTGCATATGGAAAGCGCGGGTATTGCAAAAAATCGCATTTTGAAATCCGGTCTCATTTCGTAATCGAACCTGGATTGTAGGCGAATAAGACGACGTATTGCAGCAACTAAAACGCTGAGCATCTTAAAATTACCTCAGTAACTCAAAATAACCGGATCATATGAAATCTGTGACAATAAATTTTATCCGTTCAAAATCGGTAAGACTAACCATCAGGGGTTTTCGCAAAAAATCGAAAAGAATTTTTTGTTGAAATTTCGGTTCAAAATGATTATAGGTAATGATGGTGATAGCATGTTTGGCAAGAAACTAACGGTTGGTTGCATATGGAAAGCGCGGGTATTGCAAAAAATCGCATTTTGAAATCCGGTCTCATTTCGTAATCGAACCTGGATTACAGGCGAATAAGACGACGTATTGCAGCAACTAAAACGCCGACCATCTTAAAATTACCTCAGTAACTCAAAATAACCGGATCATATGAAATCTGTGACAATAAATTTTATCCGTTTAAAATCGGTAAGGCTAACCATCAGGGATTTTCGCAATAAATCGAAAAGAAATTTTTGTTGAAATTCCGGTTCAAAATGATTATAGGTAATGGTGATAGCATGTTTGGCAAGAAACTAACGGTTGGTTGCATATGGAAAGCGCGGGTATTGCAAAAAATTGCATTTTGAAATCCGGTCTCATTTCGTAATCGAACCTGGATTGTAGGCGAATATGACGACGTATTGCAGCAACTAAAACGCCGAGCATCTTAACATTACCTCAGTAACTCAAAATAACCGGATTATATGAAATCTGTGACAATAAATTTTATCCGTTCAAAATCGGTAAGGCAAACCATCAGGGATTTTCGCAAAAAATCGGAAAGAAATTTTTTGTTGAAATTCCGGTTCAAAATGATTATAGGTAATGGTGATAGCATGTTTGGCAAGAAACTAACGGTTGGTTGCATATGGAAAGCGCGGGTATTGCAAAAAATCGCATTTTGAAATCCGGTCTCATTTCGTAATCGAACCTGGATTGTAGGCTAATAAGACGACGTATTGCAGCAACTAAAACGCCGAGCATCTTAAAATTACCTCAGTAACTCAAAATAACCGGATCATATGAAATCTGTGACAATAAATTTTATCCGTTCAAAATCGGTAAGACTAACCATCAGGGGTTTTCGCAAAATATCGAAAAGAATTTTTTGTTGAAATTCCGGTTCAAAATGATTATAGGTAATGGTGATAGCATGTTTGGCAAGAAACTAACGGTTGGTTGCATATGGAAAGCGTGGGTATTGCAAAAAATCGCATTTTGAAATCCGGTCTCATTTCGTAATCGAACCTGGATTACAGGCGAATAAGACGACGTATTGCAGCAACTAAAACGCCGAGCATCTTAAAATTACCTCAGTAACTCAAAATAACCGGATCATATGAAATCTGTGACAATAAATTTTATCCGTTCAAAATCGGTAAGACTAACCATCAGGGGTTTTCGCAAAAAATCGAAAAGAATTTTTTGTTGAAATTCCGGTTCAAAATGATTATAGGTAATGATGGTGATAGCATGTTTGGCAAGAAACTAACGGTTGGTTGCATATGGAAAGCGCGGGTATTGCAAAAAATCGCATTTTGAAATCCGGTCTCATTTCGTAATCGAACCTGGATTACAGGCGAATAAGACGACGTATTGCAGCAACTAAAACGCTGAGCATCTTAAAATTACCTCAGTAACTCAAAATAACCGGATCATATGAAATCTGTGACAATAAATTTTATCCGTTCAAAATCGGCAAGACTAACCATCAGGGGTTTTCGCAAAAAATCGAAAACAATTTTTTGTTGAAATTCCGGTTCAAAATGATTATAGATAATGGTGATAGCATGTTTGGCAAGAAACTAACGGTTGGTTGCATATGGAAAGCGCGGGTATTGCAAAAAATCGCATTTTGAAATCCGATCTCATTTTGTAATCGAATCTGGATTGCAGGCGAATAAGACGACGTATTGCAGCAACTAAAACGCCGACCATCTTAAAATTACCTAAGCAACTTAAAATAACCGGATCATATGAAATCTGTGACAATAAATTTTATCCGTTCAAAATCGGTAAGGCTAGCCATCAGGGATTTTCGCAAAAAATCGAAAAGAAATTTTTGTTGAAATTCCAGTTCAAAATGATTATAGGTAATTGTGATAGCATGTTTGGCAAGAAACTAACGGTTGGTTGCATATGGAAAGCGCGGGTATTGCAAAAAATCGCATTTTGAAATCCGGTCTCATTTCGTAATCGAACCTGGATTACAGGCGAATAAGACGACGTATTGCAGCAACTAAAACGCCGAGCATCTTAAAATTACCTCAGTAACTCAAAATAACCGGATCATATGAAATCTGTGACAATAAATTTTATCCGTTCAAAATCGGTAAGACTAACCATCAGGGGTTTTCGCAAAAAATCGAAAAGAATTTTTTGTTGAAATTCCGGTTCAAAATGATTATAGGTAATGATGGTGATAGCATGTTTGGCAAGAAACTAACGGTTGGTTGCATATGGAAAGCGCGGGTATTGCAAAAAATCGCATTTTGAAATCCGGTCTCATTTCGTAATCGAACCTGGATTACAGGCGAATAAGACGACGTATTGCAGCAACTAAAACGCCGAGCATCTTAAAATTACCTCAGTAACTCAAAATAACCGGATCATATGAAATCTGTGACAATAAATTTTATCCGTTCAAAATCGGTAAGACTAACCATCAGGGGTTTTCGCAAAAAATCGAAAAGAATTTTTTGTTGAAATTCCGGTTCAAAATGATTATAGGTAATGATGGTGATAGCATGTTTGGCAAGAAACTAACGGTTGGATGCATATGGAAAGCGCGGGTATTGCAAAAAATCGCATTTTGAAATCCGGTCTCATTTCGTAATCGAACCTGGATTGTAGGCGAATAAGACGACGTATTGCAGCAACTAAAACGCTGAGCATCTTAAAATTACCTCAGTAACTCAAAATAACCGGATCATATGAAATCTGTGACAATAAATTTTATCCGTTCAAAATCGGTAAGACTAACCATCAGGGGTTTTCGCAAAAAATCGAAAAGAATTTTTTGTTGAAATTTCGGTTCAAAATGATTATAGGTAATGATGGTGATAGCATGTTTGGCAAGAAACTAACGGTTGGTTGCATATGGAAAGCGCGGGTAATGCAAAAAATCGCATTTTGAAATCCGGTCTCATTTCGTAATCGAACCTGGATTACAGGCGAATAAGACGACGTATTGCAGCAACTAAAACGCCGAGCATCTTAAAATTACCTCAGTAACTCAAAATAACCGGATCATATGAAATCTGTGACAATAAATTTTATCCGTTCAAAATCGGTAAGACTAACCATCAGGGGTTTTCGCAAAATATCGAAAAGAATTTTTTGTTGAAATTCCGGTTCAAAATGATTATAGGTAATGGTGATAGCATGTTTGGCAAGAAACTAACGGTTGGTTGCATATGGAAAGTGCGGGTATTGCAAAAAATCGCATTTTGAAAACCGGTCTCATTTCGTAATCGAACCTGGATTACAGGCGAATAAGACGACGTATTGCAGCAACTAAAACGCCGAGCATCTTAAAATTACCTCAGTAACTCAAAATAACCGGATCATATGAAATCTGTGACAATAAATTTTATCCGTTTAAAATCGGTAAGGCTAACCATCAGGGATTTTCGCAATAAATCGAAAAGAAATTTTTGTTGAAATTCCGGTTCAAAATGATTATAGGTAATGGTGATAGCATGTTTGGCAAGAAACTAACGGTTGGTTGCATATGGAAAGCGCGGGTATTGCAAAAAATTGCATTTTGAAATCCGGTCTCATTTCGTAATCGAACCTGGATTGTAGGCGAATATGACGACGTATTGCAGCAACTAAAACGCCGAGCATCTTAACATTACCTCAGTAACTCAAAATAACCGGATTATATGAAATCTGTGACAATAAATTTTATCCGTTCAAAATCGGTAAGGCTAACTAACCATCAGGGATTTTCGCAAAAAATCGGAAAGAAATTTTTTGTTGAAATTCCGGTTCAAAATGATTATAGGTAATGGTGATAGCATGTTTGGCAAGAAACTAACGGTTGATTGCATATGGAAAGCGCGGGTATTGCAAAAAATCGCATTTTGAAATCCGGTCTCATTTCGTAATCGAACCTGGATTGTAGGCTAATAAGACGACGTATTGCAGCAACTAAAACGCCGAGCATCTTAAAATTACCTCAGTAACTCAAAATAACCGGATCATATGAAATCTGTGACAATAAATTTTATCCGTTCAAAATCGGTAAGGCTAACCATCAGGGATTTTCGCAAAAAATCGAAAAGAAATTTTTGTTGAAATTCCGGTTCAAAATGATTATAGGTAATGGTGATAGCATGTTTGGCAAGAAACTAACGGTTGGTTGCATATGGAAAGCGCGAGTATTGCAAAAAATCGCATTTTGAAATCCGGTCTCATTTCGTAATCGAACCTGGATTGTAGGCGAATATGACGACGTATTGCAGCAACTAAAACGCCGAGCATCTTAAAATTACCTCAGTAACTCAAAATAACCGGATCATATGAAATCTGTGACAATAAATTTTATCCGTTCAAAATCGGTAAGGCTAACTAACCATCAGGGATTTTCGCAATAAATCGGAAAGAAATTTTTGTTGAAATTCCCGTTCAAAATGATTATAGGTAATGGTTATAGCATGGTTGGCAAGAAACTAACGGTTGGTTGCATATGGAAAGCGCGAGTATTGCAAAAAATCGCATTTTGAAATCCGGTCTCATTTCGTAATCGAACCTGGATTGTAGGCGAATAAGACGACGTATTGCAGCAACTAAAACGCCGAGCATCTTAAAATTACCTCAGTAACTCAAAATAACCGGATTATATGAAATCTGTGACAATAAATTTTATCCGTTCAAAATCGGTAAGGCTAACCATCAGGGATTTTCGCAAAAAATCGGAAAGAAATTTTTTGTTGAAATTCCGGTTCAAAATGATTATAGGTAATGGTGATAGCATGTTTGGCAAGAAACTAACGGTTGGTTGCATATGGAAAGCGCGGGTATTGCAAAAAATCGCATTTTGAAATCCGGTCTCATTTCGTAATCGAACCTGGATTGTAGGCGAATAAGACGACGTATTGCAGCAACTAAAACGCCGAGCATCTTAAAATTACCTCAGTAACTCAAAATAACCGGATCATATGAAATCTGTGACAATAAATTTTATCCGTTCAAAATCGGTAAGGCTAACCATCAGGGATTTTCGCAATAAATCGAAAAGAAATTTTTGTTGAAATTCCGGTTCAAAATGATTATAGGTAATGGTGATAGCATGTTTGGCAAGAAACTAACGGTTGGTTGCATATGGAAAGCGCGGGTATTGCAAAAAATTGCATTTTGAAATAAGGTCTCATTTCGTAATCGAACCTGGATTGTAGGCTAATAAGACGACGTATTGCAGCAACTAAAACGCCGAGCATCTTAAAATTACCTCAGTAACTCAAAATAACCGGATGATATGAAATCTGTGACAATAAATTTTATCCGTTCAAAATCGGTAAGGCTAACCATCAGGGATTTTCGCAAAAAATCGAAAAGAAATTTTTGTTGAAATTCCGGTTCAAAATGATTATAGGTAATGGTGATAGCATGTTTGGCAAGAAACTAATGGTTGGTTGCATATGGAAAGCGCGGGTATTGCAAAAAATCGCATTTTGAAATCCGGTCTCATTTCGTAATCGAACCTGGATTGTAGGCGAATAAGACGACGTATTGCAGCAACTAAAACGCCGAGCATCTTAAAATTACCTCAGTAACTCAAAATAACCGGATCATATGAAATCTGTGACAATAAATTTTATCCGTTGAAAATCGGTAAGGCTAACCATCAGGGATTTTCGCAAAAAATCGAAAAGAAATTTTTGTTGAAATTCCGGTTCAAAATGATTATAGGTAATGGTGATAGCATGTTTGGCAAGAAACTAACGGTTGGTTGCATATGGAAAGCGCGGGTATTGCAAAAAATTGTATTTTGAAATCCGGTCTCATTTCGTAATCGAACCTGGATTGTAGGCGAATAAGACGACGTATTGCAGCAACTAAAACGCCGAGCATCTTAACATTACCTCAGTAACTCAAAATAACCGGATCATATGAAATCTGTGACAATAAATTTTATCCGTTCAAAATCGGTAAGGCTAACCATCAGGGATTTTCGCAATAAATCGAAAAGAAATTTTTGTTGAAATTCCGGTTCAAAATGATTATAGGTAATGGTGATAGCATGTTTGGCAAGAAACTAACGGTTGGTTGCATATGGAAAGCGCGGGTATTGCAAAAAATTGTATTTTGAAATCCGGTCTCATTTCGTAATCGAACCTGGATTGTAGGCGAATAAGACGACGTATTGCAGCAACTAAAACGCCGAGCATCTTAAAATTACCTCAGTAACTCAAAATAACCGGATCATATGAAATCTGTGACAATAAATTTTATCCGTTCAAAATCGGTAAGGCTAACCATCAGGGATTTTCGCAAAAAATCGGAAGGAAATTTTTTGTTGAAATTCCGGTTCAAAAAGATTATAGGTAATGATGATAGCATGTTTGGCAAGAAACTAACGGTTGGTTGCATATGGAAAGCGCGGGTATTGCAAAAAATCGCATTTTGAAATCCGGTCTCATTTCGTAATCGAACCTGGATTGTAGGCGAATAAGACGACGTATTGCAGCAACTAAAACGCCGAGCATCTTAAAATTACCTCAGTAACTCAAAATAACCGGATCATATGAAATCTGTGACAATAAATTTTATCCGTTCAAAATCGGTAAGGCTAACCATCAGGGATTTTCGCAAAAAATCGGAAAGAAATTTTTTGTTGAAATTCCGGTTCAAAATGATTATAGGTAATGGTGATAGCATGTTTGGCAAGAAACTAACGGTTGGTTGCATATGGAAAGCGCGGGTATTGCAAAAAATTGCATTTTGAAATCCGGTCTCATTTCGTAATCGAACCTGGATTGTAGGCTAATAAGACGACGTATTGCAGCAACTAAAACGCTTAGCATCTTAAAATTACCTCAGTAACTCAAAATAACCGGATGATATGAAATCTGTGACAATAAATTTTATCCGTTCAAAATCGGTAAGGCTAACCATCAGGGATTTTCGCAAAAAATCGAAAAGAAATTTTTGTTGAAATTCCGGTTCAAAATGATTATAGGTAATGGTGATAGCATGTTTGGCAAGAAACTAATGGTTGGTTGCATATGGAAAGCGCGGGTATTGCAAAAAATCGCATTTTGAAATCCGGTCTCATTTCGTAATCGAACCTGGATTGTAGGCGAATAAGACGACGTATTGCAGCAACTAAAACGCCGAGCATCTTAAAATTACCTCAGTAACTCAAAATAACCGGATCATATGAAATCTGTGACAATAAATTTTATCCGTTCAAAATCGGTAAGGCTAACCATCAGGGATTTTCGCAAAAAATCGGAAAGAAATTTTTTGTTGAAATTCCGGTTCAAAATGATTATAGGTAATGGTGATAGCATGTTTGGCAAGAAACTAACGGTTGGTTGCATATGGAAAGCGCGGGTATTGCAAAAAATCGCATTTTGAAATCCGGTCTCATTTCGTAATCGAACCTGGATTGTAGGCGAATAAGACGACGTATTGCAGCAACTAAAACGCCGAGCATCTTAAAATTACCTCAGTAACTCAAAATAACCGGATCATATGAAATCTGTGACAATAAATTTTATCCGTTCAAAATCGGTAAGGCTAACCATCAGGGATTTTCGCAAAAAATCGGAAAGAAATTTTTTGTTGAAATTCCGGTTCAAAATGATTATGCAAAAAATCGCATTTTGAAATCCGGTCTCATTTCGTAATCGAACCTGGATTGTAGGCGAATATGACGACGTATTGCAGCAACTAAAACGCCGAGCATCTTAAAATTACCTCAGTAACTCAAAATAACCGGATCATATGAAATCTGTGACAATAAATTTTATCCGTTCAAAATCGGTAAGGCTAACCATCAGGGATTTTCGCAAAAAATCGGAAAGAAATTTTTTGTTGAAATTCCGGTTCAAAATGATTATAGGTAATGGTGATAGCATGTTTGGCAAGAAACTAACGGTTGGTTGCATATGGAAAGCGCGGGTATTGCAAAAAATCGCATTTTGAAATCCGGTCTCATTTCGTAATCGAACCTGGATTGTAGGCGAATAAGACGACGTATTGCAGCAACTAAAACGCCGAGCATCTTAAAATTACCTCAGTAACTCAAAATAACCGGATCATATGAAATCTGTGACAATAAATTTTATCCGTTCAAAATCGGTAAGGCTAACCATCAGGGATTTTCGCAAAAAATCGAAAATAAATTTTTGTTGAAATTCCGGTTCAAAATGATTATAGGTAATGGTGATAGCATGTTTGGCAAGAAACTAACGGTTGGTTGCATATGGAAAGCGCGGGTATTGCAAAAAATTGTATTTTGAAATCCGGTCTCATTTCGTAATCGAACCTGAATTGTAGGCGAATAAGACGACGTATTGCAGCAACTAAAACGCCGAGCATCTTAACATTACCTCAGTAACTCAAAATAACCGGATCATATGAAATCTGTGACAATAAATTTTATCCGTTCAAAATCGGTAAGGCTAACCATCAGGGATTTTCGCAATAAATCGAAAAGAAATTTTTGTTGAAATTCCGGTTCAAAATGATTATAGGTAATGGTGATAGCATGTTTGGCAAGAAACTAACGGTTGGTTGCATATGGAAAGCGCGGGTATTGCAAAAAATCGCATTTTGAAATCCGGTCTCATTTCGTAATCGAACCTGGATTGTAGGCGAATAAGACGACGTATTGCAGCAACTAAAACGCCGAGCATCTTAAAATTACCTCAGTAACTCAAAATAACCGGATCATATGAAATCTGTGACAATAAATTTTATCCGTTCAAAATCGGTAAGGCTAACCATCAGGGATTTTCGCAAAAAATCGGAAAGAAATTTTTTGTTGAAATTCCGGTTCAAAATGATTATAGGTAATGGTGATAGCATCTTTGGCAAGAAACTAACGGTTGGTTGCATATGGAAAGCGCGGGTATTGCAAAAAATCGCATTTTGAAATCCGGTCTCATTTCGTAATCGAACCTGGATTGTAGGCGAATAAGACGACGTATTGCAGCAACTAAAACGCCGAGCATCTTAAAATTACCTCAGTAACTCAAAATAACCGGATCATATGAAATCTGTGACAATAAATTTTATCCGTTCAAAATCGGTAAGGCTAACCATCAGGGATTTTCGCAAAAAATCGGAAAGAAATTTTTTGTTGAAATTCCGGTTCAAAATGATTATAGGTAATGGTGATAGCATCTTTGGCAAGAAACTAACGGTTGGTTGCATATGGAAAGCGCGGGTATTGCAAAAAATCGCATTTTGAAATCCGGTCTCATTTCATAATCGAACCTGGATTGTAGGCGAATAAGACGACGTATTGCAGCAACTAAAACGCCGAGCATCTTAAAATTACCTCAGTAACTCAAAATAACCGGATCATATGAAATCTGTGACAATAAATTTTATCCGTTCAAAATCGGTAAGGCTAACCATCAGGGATTTTCGCAAAAAATCGGAAAGAAATTTTTTGTTGAAATTCCGGTTCAAAATGATTATAGGTAATGGTGATAGCATGTTTGGCAAGAAACTAACGGTTGGTTGCATATGGAAAGCGCGGGTATTGCAAAAAATTGCATTTTGAAATCCGGTCTCATTTCGTAATCGAACCTGGATTGTAGGCTAATAAGACGACGTATTGCAGCAACTAAAACGCCGTGCATCTTAAAATTACCTCAGTAACTCAAAATAACCGGATGATATGAAATCTGTGACAATAAATTTTATCCGTTCAAAATCGGTAAGGCTAACCATCAGGGATTTTCGCAAAAAATCGGAAAGAAATTTTTTGTTGAAATTCCGGTTCAAAATGATTATAGGTAATGGTGATAGCATCTTTGGCAAGAAACTAACGGTTGGTTGCATATGGAAAGCGCGGGTATTGCTGAAAATCGCATTTTGAAATCCGGTCTCATTTCGTAATCGAACCTGGATTGTAGGCGAATAAGACGACGTATTGCAGCAACTAAAACGCCGAGCATCTTAAAATTACCTCAGTAACTCAAAATAACCGGATCATATGAAATCTGTGACAATAAATTTTATCCGTTCAAAATCGGTAAGGCTAACCATCAGGGATTTTCGCAATAAATCGAAAAGAAATTTTTGTTGAAATTCCGGTTCAAAATGATTATAGGTAATGGTGATAGCATGTTTGGCAAGAAACTAACGGTTGGTTGCATATGGAAAGCGCGGGTATTGCAAAAAATTGCATTTTGAAATCCGGCCTCATTTCGTAATCGAACCTGGATTGTAGGCGAATAAGACGACGTATTGCAGCAACTAAAACGCCGAGCATCTTAAAATTACCTCATAGTAACTCAAAATAACCGGATCATATGAAATCTGTGACAATAAAGTTTATCCGTTCAAAATCGGTAAGGCTAACCATCAGGGATTTTCGCAAAAAATCGAAAAGAAATTTTTGTTGAAATTCCGGTTCAAAATGATTATAGGTAATGGTGATAGCATGTTTGGCAAGAAACTAACGGTTGGTTGCATATGGAAAGCGCGGGTATTGCAAAAAATCGCATTTTGAAATCCGGTCTCATTTCGTAATCGAACCTGGATTGTAGGCGAATAAGACGACGTATTGCAGCAACTAAAACGCCGAGCATCTTAAAATTACCTCAGTAACTCAAAATAACCGGATCATATGAAATCTGTGACAATAAATTTTATCCGTTCAAAATCGGTAAGGCTAACCATCAGGGATTTCCGCAAAAAATCGAAAAGAAATTTTTGTTGAAATTCCGGTTCAAAATGATTATAGGTAATGGTGATAGCATGTTTGGCAAGAAACTAACGGTTGGTTGCATATGGAAAGCGCGGGTATTGCAAAAAATCGCATTTTGAAAAAAATCGAAAAGAAATTTTTGTTGAAATTCCGGTTCAAAATGATTATAGGTAATGGTGATAGCATGTTTGGCAAGAAACTAACGGTTGGTTGCATATGGAAAGCGCGGGTATTGCAAAAAATCGCATTTTGAAATCCGGTCTCATTTCGTAATCGAACCTGGATTACAGGCGAATAAGACGACGTATTGCAGCAACTAAAACGCCGAGCATCTTAAAATTACCTCAGTAACTCAAAATAACCGGATCATATGAAATCTGTGACAATAAATTTTATCCGTTCAAAATCGGTAAGGCTAACCATCAGGGATTTTCGCAAAAAATCGAAAAGAATTTTTTGTTGAAATTCCGGTTCAAAATGATTATAGGTAATGGTGATAGCATGTTTGGCAAGAAACTAACGGCTGGTTGCATATGGAAAGCGCGGGTATTGCTAAAAATCGCATTTTGAAAAAAATCGAAAAGAAATTTTTGTTGAAATTCCGGTTCAAAATGATTATAGGTAATGGTGATAGCATGTTTGGCAAGAAACTAACGGTTGGTTGCATATGGAAAGCACGGGTATTGCAAAAAATCGCATTTTGAAATCCGGTCTCATTTCGTAATCGAACCTGGATTACAGGCGAATAAGACGACGTATTGCAGCAACTTAAACGCCGAGCATCTTAAAATTACCTCAGTAACTCAAAATAACCGGATCATATGAAATCTGTTACAATAAATTTTATCCGTTCAAAATCGGTAAGGCTAACCATCAGGGATTTTTGCAAAAAATCGAAAAGAAATTTTTGTTGAAATTCCGGTTCAAAATGATTATAGGTAATGGTGATAGCATGTTTGGCAAGAAACTAACGGTTGGTTGCATATGGAAAGCGCGGGTATTGCAAAAAATCGCATTTTGAAATCCGGTCTCATTTCGTAATCGAACCTGGATTACAGGCGAATAAGACGACGTATTGCAGCAACTAAAACGCCGAGCATCTTAAAATTACCTCAGTAACTCAAAATAACCGGATCATATGAAATCTGTGACAATAAATTTTATCCGTTCAAAATCGGTAAGGCTAACCATCAGGGATTTTCGCAAAAAATCGAAAAGAATTTTTTGTTGAAATTCCGGTTCAAAATGATTATAGGTAATGGTGATAGCATGTTTGGCAAGAAACTAACGGTTGGTTGCATATGGAAAGCGCGGGTATTGCTAAAAATCGCATTTTGAAAAAAATCGAAAAGAAATTTTTGTTGAAATTCCGGTTCAAAATGATTATAGGTAATGGTGATAGCATGTTTGGCAAGAAACTAACGGTTGGTTGCATATGGAAAGCACGGGTATTGCAAAAAATCGCATTTTGAAATCCGGTCTCATTTCGTAATCGAACCTGGATTACAGGCGAATAAGACGACGTATTGCAGCAACTTAAACGCCGAGCATCTTAAAATTACCTCAGTAACTCAAAATAACCGGATCATATGAAATCTGTTACAATAAATTTTATCCGTTCAAAATCGGTAAGGCTAACCATCAGGGATTTTCGCAAAAAATCGAAAAGAAATTTTTGTTGAAATTCCGGTTCAAAATGATTATAGGTAATGGTGATAGCATGTTTGGCAAGAAACTAACGGTTGGTTGCATATGGAAAGCGCGGGTATTGCAAAAAATCGCATTTTGAAATCCGGTCTCATTTCGTAATGGAAAGCGCGGGTATTGCAAAAAATCGCATTTTGAAAACAATCGAAAAGAAATTTTTGTTGAAATTCCGGTTCAAAATGATTATAGGTAATGGTGATAGCATGTTTGGCAAGAAACTAACGGTTGGCTGCATATGGAAAGCGCGGGTATTGCAAAAAATCGCATTTTGAAATCCGGTCTCATTTCGTAATCGAACCTGGATTGTAGGCGAATAAGACGCCGAGCATCTTAAAATTACCTCAGTAACTCAAAATAACCGGATCATATGAAATCTGTGACAATAAATTTTATCCGTTCAAAATCGGTAAGGCTAGCCATCAGGGATTTTCGCAAAAAATCGAAAAGAAATTTTTGTTGAAATTCCGGTTCAAAATGATTATAGGTAATGGTGATAGCATGTTTGGCAAGAAACTAACGGTTGGTTGCATATGGAAAGCGCGGGTATTGCAAAAAATCGCATTTTGAAATCCGGTCTCATTTCGTAATCGAACCTGGATTACAGGCGAATAAGACGACGTATTGCAGCAACTAAAACGCCGAGCATCTTAAAATTACCTCAGTAACTCAAAATAACCGGATCATATGAAATCTGTGACAATAAATTTTATCCGTTCAAAATCGGTAAGGCTAGCCATCAGGGATTTTCGCAAAAAATCGAAAAGAAATTTTTGTTGAAATTCCGGTTCAAAATGATTATAGGTAATGGTGATAGCATGTTTGGCAAGAAACTAACGGTTGGTTGCATATGGAAAGCGCGGGTATTGCAAAAAATCGCATTTTGAAATCCGGTCTCATTTCGTAATCGAACCTGGATTACAGGCGAATAAGACGACGTATTGCAGCAACTAAAACGCCGAGCATCTTAAAATTACCTCAGTAACTCAAAATAACCGGATCATATGAAATCTGTGACAATAAATTTTATCCGTTCAAAATCGGTAAGGCTAACCATCAGGGATTTTCGCAAAAAATCGAAAAGAATTTTTTGTTGAAATTCCGGTTCAAAATGATTATAGGTAATGGTGATAGCATGTTTGGCAAGAAACTAATGGTTGGTTGCATATGGAAAGCGCGAGTATTGCAAAAAATCGCATTTTGAAATCCGGTCTCATTTCGTAATCGAACCTGGATTACAGGCGAATAAGACGACGTATTGCAGCAACTAAAACGCCGAGCATCTTAAAATTACCTCAGTAACTCAAAATAACCGGATCATATGAAATCTGTGACAATAAATTTTATCCGTTCAAAATCGGTAAGGCTAGCCATCAGGGATTTTCGCAAAAAATCGAAAAGAAATTTTTGTTGAAATTCCGGTTCAAAATGATTATAGGTAATGGTGATAGCATGTTTGGCAAGAAACTAACGGTTGTTTGCATATGGAAAGCGCGGGTATTGCAAAAAATCGCATTTTGAAAAAAATCGAAAAGAAATTTTTGTTGAAATTCCGGTTCAAAATGATTATAGGTAATGGTGATAGCATGTTTGGCAAGAAACTAACGGTTGGTTGCATATGGAAAGCGCGGGTATTGCAAAAAATCGCATTTTGAAATCCGGTCTCATTTCGTAATCGAACCTGGATTACAGGCGAATAAGACGACGTATTGCAGCAACTAAAACGCCGAGCATCTTAAAATTACCTCAGTAACTCAAAATAACCGGATCATATGAAATCTGTGACAATAAATTTTATCCGTTCAAAATCGGTAAGGCTAACCATCAGGGATTTTTGCAAAAAATCGAAAAGAAATTTTTGTTGAAATTCCGGTTCAAAATGATTATAGGTAATGGTGATAGCATGTTTGGCAAGAAACTAACGGTTGGTTGCATATGGAAAGCGCGGGTATTGCAAAAAATCGCATTTTGAAAAAAATCGAAAAGAAATTTTTGTTGAAATTCCGGTTCAAAATGATTATAGGTAATGGTGATAGCATGTTTGGCAAGAAACTAACGGTTGGTTGCATATGGAAAGCGCGGGTATTGCAAAAGATCGCATTTTGAAATCCGGTCTCATTTCGTAATCGAACCTGGATTACAGGCGAATAAGACGACGTATTGCAGCAACTAAAACGCCGAGCATCTTAAAATTACCTCAGTAACTCAAAATAACCGGATCATATGAAATCTGTGACAATAAATTTTATCCGTTCAAAATCGGTAAGGCTAACCATCAGGGATTTTTGCAAAAAATCGAAAAGAAATTTTTGTTGAAATTCCGGTTCAAAATGATTATAGGTAATGGTGATAGCATGTTTGGCAAGAAACTAACGGTTGTTTGCATATGGAAAGCGCGGGTATTGCAAAAAATCGCATTTTGAAAAAAATCGAAAAGAAATTTTTGTTGAAATTCCGGTTCAAAATGATTATAGGTAATGGTGATAGCATGTTTGGCAAGAAACTAACGGTTGGTTGCATATGGAAAGCGCGGGTATTGCAAAAAATCGCATTTTGAAATCCGGTCTCATTTCGTAATCGAACCTGGATTACAGGCGAATAAGACGACGTATTGCAGCAACTAAAACGCCGAGCATCTTAAAATTACCTCAGTAACTCAAAATACCGGATCATATGAAATCTGTGACAATAAATTTTATCCGTTCAAAATCGGTAAGGCTAACCATCAGTGATTTTCGCAAAAAATCGAAAAGAATTTTTTGTTGAAATTCCGGTTCAAAATGATTATAGGTAATGGTGATAGCATGTTTGGCAAGAAACTAACGGTTGGTTGCATATGGAAAGCGCGGGTATTGAAAAAATCGCATTTTGAAAAAAATCGAAAAGAAATTTTTGTTGAAATTCCGGTTCAAAATGATTATAGGTAATGGTGATAGCATGTTTGGCAAGAAACTAACGGTTGGTTGCATATGGAAAGCGCGGGTATTGCAAAAAATCGCATTTTGAAATCCGGTCTCATTTCGTAATCGAACCTGGATTGTAGGCGAATAAGACGACGTATTGCAGCAACTAAAACGCCGAGCATCTTAAAATTACCTCAGTAACTCAAAATACCGGATCATATGAAATCTGTGACAATAAATTTTATCCGTTCAAAATCGGTAAGGCTAACCATCAGTGATTTTCGCAAAAAATCGAAAAGAATTTTTTGTTGAAATTCCGGTTCAAAATGATTATAGGTAATGGTGATAGCATGTTTGGCAAGAAACTAACGGTTGGTTGCATATGGAAAGCGCGGGTATTGAAAAAATCGCATTTTGAAAAAAATCGAAAAGAAATTTTTGTTGAAATTCCGGTTCAAAATGATTATAGGTAATGGTGATAGCATGTTTGGCAAGAAACTAACGGTTGGTTGCATATGGAAAGCGCTGGTATTGCAAAAAATCGTATTTTGGAATCCGGTCTCATTTCGTAATCGAACCTGGATTACAGGCGAATAAGACGACCTATTGCAGCATCTTAAAATTACCTCAGTAACTCAAAATAACCGGATCATATGAAATCTGTGACAATAAATTTTATCCGTTCAAAATCGGTAAGGCTAACCATCAGGGATTTTCGCAAAAAATCGAAAAGAATTTTTTGTTGAAATTCCGGTTCAAAATGATTATAGGTAATGGTGATAGCATGTTTGGCAAGAAACTAACGGTTGGTTGCATATGGAAAGCGCGGGTATTGCAAAAAATCGCATTTTGAAATCCGGTCTCATTTCGTAATCGAACCTGGATTGTAGGCGAATAAGACGACGTATTGCAGCAACTAAAACGCCGAGCATCTTAAAATTACCCCAGTAACACAAAATAACCGGATCATATGAATTCTGTGACAACAAAATTTTATCCGTTCAAAATCGGTAAGGCACCATCAGGGATTTTCGCAAAAAATCGAAAAGAATTTTTTGTTGAAATTCCGGTTCAAAATGATTATAGGTAATGGTGATAGCATGTTTGGCAAGAAACTAACGGTTGGTTGCATATGGAAAGCGCGGGTATTGCAAAAAATCGCATTTTGAAATCCGGTCTCATTTCGTAATCAAACCTGGATTGCAGGCGAATAAGACGACGTATTGCAGCAACTAAAACGCCGAGCATCTTAAAATTACCTCAGTAACTCAAAATAACCGGATCATATGAAATCTGTGACAATAAATTTTATCCGTTCAAAATCGGTAAGGCTAACCATCAGGGATTTTCGCAAAAAATCGAAAAGAAATTTTTGTTGAAATTCCGGTTCAAAATGATTATAGGTAATGGTGATAGCATGTTTGGCAAGAAACTAATGGTTGGTTGCATATGGAAAGCGCGGGTATTGCAAAAAATCGCATTTTGAAATCCGGTCTCATTTCGTAATCGAACCTGGATTGTAGGCGAATAAGACGACGTATTGCAGCAACTAAAACGCCGTGCATCTTAAAATTACCTCAGTAACTCAAAATAACCGGATCATATGAAATCTGTGACAATAAATTTTATCCGTTCAAAATCGGTAAGGCTAACCATCAGGGATTTTCGCAAAAAATCGAAAAGAATTTTTTGTTGAAATTCCGGTTCAAAATGATTATAGGTAATGGTGATAGCATGTTTGGCAAGAAACTAACGGTTGGTTGCATATGGAAAGCGCGGGTATTGCAAAAAATCGCATTTTGAAATCCGGTCTCATTTCGTAATCGAACCTGGATTGTAGGCGAATAAGACGACGTATTGCAGCAACTAAAACGCCGAGCATCTTAAAATTACCCCAGTAACACAAAATAACCGGATCATATGAATTCTGTGACAACAAAATTTTATCCGTTCAAAATCGGTAAGGCACCATCAGGGATTTTCGCAAAAAATCGAAAAGAATTTTTTGTTGAAATTCCGGTTCAAAATGATTATAGGTAATGGTGATAGCATGTTTGGCAAGAAACTAACGGTTGGTTGCATATGGAAAGCGCGGGTATTGCAAAAAATCGCATTTTGAAATCCGGTCTCATTTCGTAATCAAACCTGGATTGCAGGCGAATAAGACGACGTATTGCAGCAACTAAAACGCCGAGCATCTTAAAATTACCTCAGTAACTCAAAATAACCGGATCATATGAAATCTGTGACAATAAATTTTATCCGTTCAAAATCGGTAAGGCTAACCATCAGGGATTTTCGCAAAAAATCGAAAAGAAATTTTTGTTGAAATTCCGGTTCAAAATGATTATAGGTAATGGTGATAGCATGTTTGGCAAGAAACTAACGGTTGGTTGCATATGGAAAGCGCGGGTATTGCAAAAAATCGCATTTTGAAATCCGGTCTCATTTCGTAATCGAACCTGGATTGTAGGCGAATAAGACGACGTATTGCAGCAACTAAAACGCCGTGCATCTTAAAATTACCTCAGTAACTCAAAATAACCGGATCATATGAAATCTGTGACAATAAATTTTATCCGTTCAAAATCGGTAAGGCTAACCATCAGGGATTTTCGCAAAAAATCGAAAAGAAATTTTTGTTGAAATTCCGGTTCAAAATGATTATAGGTAATGGTGATAGCATGTTTGGCAAGAAACTAATGGTTGGTTGCATATGGAAAGCGCGGGTATTGCAAAAAATCGCATTTTGAAATCCGGTCTCATTTCGTAATCGAACCTGGATTGTAGGCGAATAAGACGACGTATTGCAGCAACTAAAACGCCGTGCATCTTAAAATTACCTCAGTAACTCAAAATAACCGGATCATATGAAATCTGTGACAATAAATTTTATCCGTTCAAAATCGGTAAGGCTAGCCATCAGGGATTTTCGCAAAAAATCGAAAAGAAATTTTTTGTTGAAATTCCGGTTCAAAATGATTATAGGTAATGGTGATAGCATGTTTGGCAAGAAACTAATGGTTGGTTGCATATGGAAAGCGCGGGTATTGCAAAAAATCGCATTTTGAAATCCGGTCTCATTTCGTAATCGAACCTGGATTGTAGGCGAATAAGACGACGTATTGCAGCAACTAAAACGCCGTGCATCTTAAAATTACCTCAGTAACTCAAAATAACCGGATCATATGAAATCTGTGACAATAAATTTTATCCGTTCAAAATCGGTAAGGCTAACCATCAGGGATTTTCGCAAAAAATCGAAAAGAAATTTTTGTTGAAATTCCGGTTCAAAATGATTATAGGTAATGGTGATAGCATGTTTGGCAAGAAACTAACGGTTGGTTGCATATGGAAAGCGCGGGTATTGCAAAAAATCGCATTTTGAAATCCGGTCTCATTTCGTAATCGAACCTGGATTGTAGGCGAATAAGACGACGTATTGCAGCAACTAAAACGCCGAGCATCTTAAAATTACCTCAGTAACTCAAAATACCGGATCATATGAAATCTGTGACAATAAATTTTATCCGTTCAAAATCGGTAAGGCTAACCATCAGTGATTTTCGCAAAAAATCGAAAAGAATTTTTTGTTGAAATTCCGGTTCAAAATGATTATAGGTAATGGTGATAGCATGTTTGGCAAGAAACTAACGGTTGGTTGCATATGGAAAGCGCGGGTATTGAAAAAATCGCATTTTGAAAAAAATCGAAAAGAAATTTTTGTTGAAATTCCGGTTCAAAATGATTATAGGTAATGGTGATAGCATGTTTGGCAAGAAACTAACGGTTGGTTGCATATGGAAAGCGCTGGTATTGCAAAAAATCGTATTTTGGAATCCGGTCTCATTTCGTAATCGAACCTGGATTACAGGCGAATAAGACGACCTATTGCAGCATCTTAAAATTACCTCAGTAACTCAAAATAACCGGATCATATGAAATCTGTGACAATAAATTTTATCCGTTCAAAATCGGTAAGGCTAACCATCAGGGATTTTCGCAAAAAATCGAAAAGAATTTTTTGTTGAAATTCCGGTTCAAAATGATTATAGGTAATGGTGATAGCATGTTTGGCAAGAAACTAACGGTTGGTTGCATATGGAAAGCGCGGGTATTGCAAAAAATCGCATTTTGAAATCCGGTCTCATTTCGTAATCGAACCTGGATTGTAGGCGAATAAGACGACGTATTGCAGCAACTAAAACGCCGAGCATCTTAAAATTACCCCAGTAACACAAAATAACCGGATCATATGAATTCTGTGACAACAAAATTTTATCCGTTCAAAATCGGTAAGGCACCATCAGGGATTTTCGCAAAAAATCGAAAAGAATTTTTTGTTGAAATTCCGGTTCAAAATGATTATAGGTAATGGTGATAGCATGTTTGGCAAGAAACTAACGGTTGGTTGCATATGGAAAGCGCGGGTATTGCAAAAAATCGCATTTTGAAATCCGGTCTCATTTCGTAATCAAACCTGGATTGCAGGCGAATAAGACGACGTATTGCAGCAACTAAAACGCCGAGCATCTTAAAATTACCTCAGTAACTCAAAATAACCGGATCATATGAAATCTGTGACAATAAATTTTATCCGTTCAAAATCGGTAAGGCTAACCATCAGGGATTTTCGCAAAAAATCGAAAAGAAATTTTTGTTGAAATTCCGGTTCAAAATGATTATAGGTAATGGTGATAGCATGTTTGGCAAGAAACTAACGGTTGGTTGCATATGGAAAGCGCGGGTATTGCAAAAAATCGCATTTTGAAATCCGGTCTCATTTCGTAATCGAACCTGGATTGTAGGCGAATAAGACGACGTATTGCAGCAACTAAAACGCCGTGCATCTTAAAATTACCTCAGTAACTCAAAATAACCGGATCATATGAAATCTGTGACAATAAATTTTATCCGTTCAAAATCGGTAAGGCTAACCATCAGGGATTTTCGCAAAAAATCGAAAAGAAATTTTTGTTGAAATTCCGGTTCAAAATGATTATAGGTAATGGTGATAGCATGTTTGGCAAGAAACTAATGGTTGGTTGCATATGGAAAGCGCGGGTATTGCAAAAAATCGCATTTTGAAATCCGGTCTCATTTCGTAATCGAACCTGGATTGTAGGCGAATAAGACGACGTATTGCAGCAACTAAAACGCCGTGCATCTTAAAATTACCTCAGTAACTCAAAATAACCGGATCATATGAAATCTGTGACAATAAATTTTATCCGTTCAAAATCGGTAAGGCTAGCCATCAGGGATTTTCGCAAAAAATCGAAAAGAAATTTTTTGTTGAAATTCCGGTTCAAAATGATTATAGGTAATGGTGATAGCATGTTTGGCAAGAAACTAATGGTTGGTTGCATATGGAAAGCGCGGGTATTGCAAAAAATCGCATTTTGAAATCCGGTCTCATTTCGTAATCGAACCTGGATTGTAGGCGAATAAGACGACGTATTGCAGCAACTAAAACGCCGTGCATCTTAAAATTACCTCAGTAACTCAAAATAACCGGATCATATGAAATCTGTGACAATAAATTTTATCCGTTCAAAATCGGTAAGGCTAACCATCAGGGATTTTCGCAAAAAATCGAAAAGAAATTTTTGTTGAAATTCCGGTTCAAAATGATTATAGGTAATGGTGATAGCATGTTTGGCAAGAAACTAACGGTTGGTTGCATATGGAAAGCGCGGGTATTGCAAAAAATCGCTTTTTGAAATCGGGTCTCATTTCGTAATCGAACCTGGATTACAGGCGAATAAGACGACCTATTGCAGCAACTAAAACGCCGAGCATCTAAAAATTACCTCAGTAACTCAAAATAACCGGATCATATGAAATCTGTGACAATAAATTTTATCCGTTCAAAATCGGTAAGGCTAACCATCAGGGATTTTCGCAAAAAATCGAAAAGAAATATTTGTTGAAATTCCGGTTCAAAATGATTATAGGTAATGGTGATAGCATGTTTGACAAGAAACTAACGGTTGGTTGCATATGGAAAGCGCGGGTATTGCAAAAAATCGCATTTTGAATTTCGGCCCCACTTTGTAATCGAATCTGGATTGTAGGCGAATAAGACGACGTATTCTAGCAATTAAAACGCCGAGCATCTTAAAATTACCTCAGTAACTCAAAATAACCGGATCATATGAAATCTGTGACTATAAATTTTATCCGTTCAAAATCGGTAAGGCTAACACCATCAGGGATTTTCGCAAAAAATCGAAAAGAAATTTTTTGTTGAAATTCCGGTTCAAAATGATTATAGGTAATGGTGATAGCATGTTTGGCAAGAAACTAACGGTTGGTTGCATATGGAAAGCGCGGGTGTTGCAAAAAATCGCATTTTGAAATCTGGTCTCATTTCGTAATCGAACCTGGATTGTAGGCGAATAAGACGACGTATTGCAGCAACTAAAACGCCGAGCATCTTAAAATTACCTCCGTAACTCAAAATAACCGGATCATATGAAATCTGTGACAATAAATTTTATCCGTTCAAAATCGGTAAGGCTAACCATCAGGGATTTTCGCAAAAAATCGAAAAGAAATTTTTGTTGAAATTCCGGTTCAAAATGATTATAGGTAATGGTGATAGCATGTTTGGCAAGAAACTAACGGTTGGTTGCATATGGAAAGCGCGGGTATTGCAAAAAATCGCATTTTGAAATCCGGTCTCATTTCGTAATCGAACCTGGATTGTAGGCGAATAAGACGACGTATTGCAGCAACTAAAACGCCGAGCATCTTAAAATTACCTCAGTAACTCAAAATAACCGGATCATATGAAATCTGTGACAATAAATTTTATCCGTTCAAAATCGGTAAGGCTAACCATCAGGGATTTTCGCAAAAAATCGAAAAGAAATTTTTGTTGAAATTCCGGTTCAAAATGATTATAGGTAATGGTGATAGCATGTTTGGCAAGAAACTAACGGTTGGTTGCATATGGAAAGCGCGGGTATTGTAAAAAATCGCATTTTGAAATCCGGTCTCATTTCGTAATCGAACCTGGATTGCAGGCGAATAAGACGACGTATTGCAGCAACTAAAACGCCGAGCATCTTAAAATTACCTCCGTAACTCAAAATAACCGGATCATATGAAATCTGTGACAATAAATTTTATCCGTTCAAAATCGGTAAGGCTAACCATCAGGGATTTTCGCAAAAAATCGAAAAGAAATTTTTGTTGAAATTCCGGTTCAAAATGATTATAGGTAATGGTGATAGCATGTTTGGCAAGAAACTAACGGTTGGTTGCATATGGAAAGCGCGGGTATTGCAAAAAATCGCATTTTGAAATCCGGTCTCATTTCGTAATCGAACCTGGATTGTAGGCGAATAAGACGACGTATTGCAGCAACTAAAACGCCGTGCATCTTAAAATTACCTCAGTAACTCAAAATAACCGGATCATATGAAATCTGTGACAATAAATTTTATCCGTTCAAAATCGGTAAGGCCATCCATCAGGGATTTTCGCAAAAAATCGAAAAGAAATTTTTGTTGAAATTCCGGTTCAAAATGATTATAGGTAATGGTGATAGCATGTTTGGCAAGAAACTAACGGTTAATTGCATATGGAAAGCGAGGGTATTGCAAAAAATCGCATTTTGAAACCGGGTCTCATTTCGTAATCGAACCTGGATTACAGGCGAATAAGACGACGTATTGCAGCAACTAAAACGCCGAGCATCTTAAAATTACCTCAGTAACTCAAAATAACCGGATCATATGAAATCTGTAACAATAAATTTTATCCGTTCAAAATCGGTAAGGCTAACCATCAGGGATTTTTGCAAAAAATCGAAAAGAAATTTTTGTTGAAATGCCGGTTCAAAATGATTATAGGTAATGGTGATAGCATGTTTGGCAAGAAACTAACGGTTGGTTGCATATGGAAAGCGCGGGTATTGCAAAAAATCGCATTTTGAAATCCGGTCTCATTTCGTAATCGAACCTGGATTGCAGGCGAATAAGACGACGTATTGCAGCAACTAAAACGCCGAGCATCTTAAAATTACCTCAGTAACTTAAAATAACCAGATCATATGAAATCTGTTACAATAAATTTTATCCGTTCAAAATCGGTAAGGCTAACCATCAGGGATTTTTGCAAAAAATCGAAAAGAAATTTTTGTTGAAATTCCGGTTCAAAATGATTATAGGTAATGGTGATAGCATGTTTGGCAAGAAACTAACGGTTGGTTGCATATGGAAAGCGCGGGTATTGTAAAAAATCGCATTTTGAAATCCGGTCTCATTTCGTAATCGAACCTGGATTGCAGGCGAATAAGACGACGTATTGCAGCAACTAAAACGCCGAGCATCTTAAAATTACCTCCGTAACTCAAAATAACCGGATCATATGAAATCTGTGACAATAAATTTTATCCGTTCAAAATCGGTAAGGCTAACCATCAGGGATTTTCGCAAAAAATCGAAAAGAAATTTTTGTTGAAATTCCGGTTCAAAATGATTATAGGTAATGGTGATAGCATGTTTGGCAAGAAACTAACGGTTGGTTGCATATGGAAAGCGCGGGTATTGCAAAAAATCGCATTTTGAAATCCGGTCTCATTTCGTAATCGAACCTGGATTGTAGGCGAATAAGACGACGTATTGCAGCAACTAAAACGCCGTGCATCTTAAAATTACCTCAGTAACTCAAAATAACCGGATCATATGAAATCTGTGACAATAAATTTTATCCGTTCAAAATCGGTAAGGCCATCCATCAGGGATTTTCGCAAAAAATCGAAAAGAAATTTTTGTTGAAATTCCGGTTCAAAATGATTATAGGTAATGGTGATAGCATGTTTGGCAAGAAACTAACGGTTAATTGCATATGGAAAGCGAGGGTATTGCAAAAAATCGCATTTTGAAACCGGGTCTCATTTCGTAATCGAACCTGGATTACAGGCGAATAAGACGACGTATTGCAGCAACTAAAACGCCGAGCATCTTAAAATTACCTCAGTAACTCAAAATAACCGGATCATATGAAATCTGTAACAATAAATTTTATCCGTTCAAAATCGGTAAGGCTAACCATCAGGGATTTTTGCAAAAAATCGAAAAGAAATTTTTGTTGAAATGCCGGTTCAAAATGATTATAGGTAATGGTGATAGCATGTTTGGCAAGAAACTAACGGTTGGTTGCATATGGAAAGCGCGGGTATTGTAAAAAATCGCATTTTGAAATCCGGTCTCATTTCGTAATCGAACCTGGATTGCAGGCGAATAAGACGACGTATTGCAGCAACTAAAACGCCGAGCATCTTAAAATTACCTCCGTAACTCAAAATAACCGGATCATATGAAATCTGTGACAATAAATTTTATCCGTTCAAAATCGGTAAGGCTAACCATCAGGGATTTTCGCAAAAAATCGAAAAGAAATTTTTGTTGAAATTCCGGTTCAAAATGATTATAGGTAATGGTGATAGCATGTTTGGCAAGAAACTAACGGTTGGTTGCATATGGAAAGCGCGGGTATTGCAAAAAATCGCATTTTGAAATCCGGTCTCATTTCGTAATCGAACCTGGATTGTAGGCGAATAAGACGACGTATTGCAGCAACTAAAACGCCGAGCATCTTAAAATTACCTCAGTAACTCAAAATAACCGGATCATATGAAATCTGTGACAATAAATTTTATCCGTTCAAAATCGGTAAGGCCATCCATCAGGGATTTTCGCAAAAAATCGAAAAGAAATTTTTGTTGAAATTCCGGTTCAAAATGATTATAGGTAATGGTGATAGCATGTTTGGCAAGAAACTAACGGTTAATTGCATATGGAAAGCGAGGGTATTGCAAAAAATCGCATTTTGAAACCGGGTCTCATTTCGTAATCGAACCTGGATTACAGGCGAATAAGACGACGTATTGCAGCAACTAAAACGCCGAGCATCTTAAAATTACCTCAGTAACTCAAAATAACCGGATCATATGAAATCTGTAACAATAAATTTTATCCGTTCAAAATCGGTAAGGCTAACCATCAGGGATTTTTGCAAAAAATCGAAAAGAAATTTTTGTTGAAATGCCGGTTCAAAATGATTATAGGTAATGGTGATAGCATGTTTGGCAAGAAACTAACGGTTGGTTGCATATGGAAAGCGCGGGTATTGCAAAAAATCGCATTTTGAAATCCGGTCTCATTTCGTAATCGAACCTGGATTGTAGGCGAATAAGACGACGTATTGCAGCAACTAAAACGCCGTGCATCTTAAAATTACCTCAGTAACTCAAAATAACCGGATCATATGAAATCTGTGACAATAAATTTTATCCGTTCAAAATCGGTAAGGCCATCCATCAGGGATTTTCGCAAAAAATCGAAAAGAAATTTTTGTTGAAATTCCGGTTCAAAATGATTATAGGTAATGGTGATAGCATGTTTGGCAAGAAACTAACGGTTAATTGCATATGGAAAGCGAGGGTATTGCAAAAAATCGCATTTTGAAACCGGGTCTCATTTCGTAATCGAACCTGGATTACAGGCGAATAAGACGACGTATTGCAGCAACTAAAACGCCGAGCATCTTAAAATTACCTCAGTAACTCAAAATAACCGGATCATATGAAATCTGTAACAATAAATTTTATCCGTTCAAAATCGGTAAGGCTAACCATCAGGGATTTTTGCAAAAAATCGAAAAGAAATTTTTGTTGAAATGCCGGTTCAAAATGATTATAGGTAATGGTGATAGCATGTTTGGCAAGAAACTAACGGTTGGTTGCATATGGAAAGCGCGGGTATTGCAAAAAATCGCATTTTGAAATCCGGTCTCATTTCGTAATCGAACCTGGATTGCAGGCGAATAAGACGACGTATTGCAGCAACTAAAACGCCGAGCATCTTAAAATTACCTCAGTAACTTAAAATAACCAGATCATATGAAATCTGTTACAATAAATTTTATCCGTTCAAAATCGGTAAGGCTAACCATCAGGGATTTTTGCAAAAAATCGAAAAGAAATTTTTGTTGAAATTCCGGTTCAAAATGATTATAGGTAATGGTGATAGCATGTTTGGCAAGAAACTAACGGTTGGTTGCATATGGAAAGCGCGGGTGTTGCAAAAAATCGCATTTTGAAATCTGGTCTCATTTCGTAATCGAACCTGGATTGTAGGCGAATAAGACGACGTATTGCAGCAACTAAAACGCCGAGCATCTTAAAATTACCTCAGTAACTCAAAATAACCGGATCATATGAAATCTGTGACAATAAATTTTATCCGTTCAAAATCGGTAAGGCTAACCCATCAGGGATTTTTGCAAAAAATCGAAAAGAAATTTTTGTTGAAATGCCGGTTCAAAATGATAATAGGTAATGGTGATAGCATGTTTGACAAGAAACTAACGGTTGGTTGCATATGGAAAGCGCGGGTATTGCAAAAAATCGCATTTTGAATTTCGGTCCCACTTTGTAATCGAATCTGGTTTGTAGGCGAATAAGACGACGTATTCTAGCAATTAAAACGCCGAGCATCTTAAAATTACCTCAGTAACTCAAAATAACCGGATCATATGAAATCTGTAACAATAAATTTTATCCGTTCAAAATCGGTAAGGCTAACCATCAGGGATTTTCGCAAAAAATCGAAAAGAAATTTTTGTTGAAATTCCGGTTCAAAATGATTATAGGTAATGGTGATAGCATGTTTGGCAAGAAACTAATGGTTGGTTGCATATGGAAAGCGCGGGTGTTAAAAATCGCATTTTGAAATCTGGTCTCATTTCGTAATCGAACCTGGATTGCAGGCGAATAAGACGACGTATTGCAGCAACTAAAACGCCGAGCATCTTAAAATTACCTCAGTAACTCAAAATAACCGGATCATATGAAATCTGTGACAATAAATTTTATCCGTTCAAAATCGGTAAGACTAACCATCAGGGAATGAAGTGTGTAACAGTCGGTCCTTCGTATACGACAAAAACGTTAAATAAAACAAAATTTGAAATTTATTACATTTTTTTTTTATTCAAATATATTTTGTTGTATATATAATTTTTGTTTTTATTCACTATTTTATTTTTTTATGTTTAATATCTAAATTCATTTTTTTTGACTTGGTTTTATTTTTATTTTTAAAATAAATTTTAAAAAAATAGTAATAAAATTAATCGGAAAATGTCTCAAACAGAATTGAATAAAATTGTTCACTCCTACAAAACTTGTCAAGAAAATAAAAAATAACTTTTTTTTTATTATTATTTCTTATTAATTTTTAAACGTTAGTTCTTTTATTTATTAAAAATATTTAATTGTGTTTCTTCTAAACCCAAAAATTAATTACAAATTGATAAGAGTTTTTTAGTTTACGGGTAGAATGATGAATCTGATAATTTTGTTTGGTGGGGTTTGATTTATTTTTGCTTGTGTTAGTTTTTTGAACCACTCCATTTAAATAGTGTTAGTTTGTGGTGTAAAGTAAATGTTTCGCGAGTTTGGTGTGAAATTTTAAAGAAGTGCGTAGTAATATCGATAAGTTATATGTTAAATTTTTTAAAACAGCTTTTATTTTTTGGTGGAGTTTTCGATTTAGTAATTTATTTTTACATGTTTTACTATTTTAATATTATAATATATATATATATATATATATGTAAATATATAAAAAAAACAATTCTAATTATTTCTAAGCTATCTAAAACTTTGTGAATACCATTTTTTTTGTTTAATATTATTAGTAAATCATAAGAATTGCATTGTTCTGTGTTGTCTCTTGCATTCGTTTATTTATTCAAAAGACATTAAAAACAAACAGGACGGGAATTTTATATATATTTATTTATTTATTTTGGCCTCGGTTTTCCGAGCCAAAATATCGTGTTGAAATAGTAGTATGTATTTGTGAGTGGTGTGTTACCCGCGGAGTGGCACCACCAGTGTTATTAATTATATATTGAAATTTCGATAATCGTGGCGCGCGCTGCAAACAAAATTTGTAACGGTGATTTGATATACGAAAAATATTGTGAATGATATTTTTAAAGTGAAAATTATTTATTTGTATTTATTCGTTGATTTGTGAGTAATCTGTTTGTCTATTAATTTAATTTTTTTTTATCTGGCTGGTGTTTAGTTTTATTCATTTTTCTTTTAAATATTATTTTTAATTACTAAATTATCTCAATTTGTACATTAAAAAATATTAATTCTAATTTTTTTTGTTTTAGTTTTTTTTTTTAATTTTTCAATTTTTATTTTTTTAACTATTTAATTTGTTTTTACGTTATATAGTCTTTGGTTGAGTGTAATAATTTTTTGTTTTAGTTTTTTTTTTTATTTAACTTATAGTTCGCTAACAATAATTATTTGTTTAGTTCTAGAAAATAGTACGTACTTAAAATTATTTTGTTTATTTATAACACTATTGTTAGTTAAGTTGATTTGTTCTTTTGTTTAAATAAATGACAGCTAAATTTAAAATTTTTTTAAAATACACTAACAATTTCTAGCTAGTCAAGCTAATCGTATACTTAAAATAATAAACTATAAACTTAAGTATTAAGCAAAATACTCTTTTGTTTTTGTTTTTTTACTTTACAAATGGCACATTTTAATAGCTAGTAAAATGAGGTCACCATTTTCAGTGTTTTACAAAAACCCTGTTTCAATAAAAATATTAGAGTGAAACAAATTGAACGTAAGTATTAAGGTATGAGGTGCCCAAAGAAATGATATTCTTTAGAATTGGGGACCAAAACATTATTCCAATTTCAAGTTTTTATCAACTGCGTGTGATCAGGACTCTCCAGCGGATTTACGAAATGGTTTCAATTTTTGACACGTAAATAAAAGTAGATGATATAAACCCAAGATGAACCCAAAGGTCGCGAGTTTGAACCCAGTTGCAGATTGCATCATCCCCGAGTTCCAATACATCCCTTTCCAATACATTCTCAAGGGGGGAGAAGGGTCGTCGTTTGCGAAGTACGTAGGTTACCACGATGACCCTTCATATTATACAAGCCATGAATAACTGGGTAACATTTCTATTTTTGGACTAAATAACCGTTCGTTTTCATAATACGGACATCGCACTACGACAGGGGAGTGTTTCAAATTTTTAGTTGATACTAGATCAAATAAAAATTATATCCGACCTATACACGTTCGTCACCATATTATGAATCCAAAACCATTTTACGCTAACTCAGTTAAAAAGAGCCTCGAAATAATCCATCACGCCTTCTTTGACTTAATCAATCAGAAAACAAATTATTTTACCTATCCTAACCTTATTCAGCAGTATAATCAGAAACGATTCACTGAGAAAAGTGGATACCACATTATCCAGATGACTGAAGGCCGCATGAAAATTTATCCAAATATTCCAATTCCAATGAAACAACACGAATCCCAAAACTATTATAGAAAATTGTCCCAATGCTTTCGCCGAACCAGACAAAAAGATAACTGTCTGCTATAGCCTTAAAGAACGAGGTCGAAAGGCAAGTTGAGGAGTTCATAAGACCATCTATAGGTCTCCATACAATTCACCGTTCTGGATTGTACCAAAAAAATCCGACGCGTCCGGTGAAAAAAAATACCGAATGATCCCCAACAGACATTCCATCCCGGAGATTAACAAAGTTCTCACTAATCTCGAGAAAGAAAAATTTTTGGACAAAGTCCAATATAGAAAAGTCTGAATTCTCCATTAATAACGAAAAATTCGAATTCGTACGGCTTCCTTAACGCAGATTTGAAAAATATAACCCAACAAGAAAAAAATTCAAGCAATAGTTGAATAATTGTCCCCACCTTCAAACTTAAAACAATTGAGATCATGTTTAGGCATGTAAGGCGACTACCACCGGTTCATTCGTGACTATGCGAAGTTGACAAAACCCCTGACTTCCTTATTAGGAGGGGATCATGAACGAGTGTCCAACAATGTCTCAAAAATCAAGTCTATTTTTCTTGATAATAAAGTCTTAGACGCCTTTGGCATCCTAATTTGAACAAAAACTTTGCGGTGATTACAGACGCCTCTGACTTTGCCATTGGTGCTGTCCTAACTCAAGGCAAAATACAAATAACTTTTATCTCAAGAACGTTAAGCAAGGCCGTGGAAAATTATCCGATGAGTTGCATATCAAAGTCTATTCTAGTTCACCATGTAAGAGCGAAGTAAATGGGTAAATCGAAAAAGTTCAGTGGAATTGTATTTTGGTCGCACCGCCCAAGCGATATAGAAAAACTACGAAAAATACAAACAAAAGACGTGGAACCATTGCAAAAGGAAACCGGTTAAAAATAATTTCCAAGATAATTTCCGTAGGAAATCCATAGGATTCCGCCAGTTGCAAACGGCGAGCAGAAAGTCCTGCGTTGCGAAAAAGAAGGTGAACATGAAGCAAAAGGAGCGATGGAGGAAAAAGGAACAATCATATCAGTATCAGTACACCCGTCCACTCCCGAACAACAGAAAACCTTTTTGTATATGGGAGACATGATGCAGGCACTTTTGCTTCAACTAATCAGAATGGATGTTAAATTTGATCAACTACGCACAGAGCACCAAATTAGAGTTAGAAGAACTACGAGCGAAGCAAGGTGGAGAATCGTCCGAGCTTCGTAAGAAACAAAACGCCCAATCGGCAGAACAATGTGGGCGGTTTTTCAAGTCAGACCAGAAGCTCAACCAAATTAGAGGAGTAATAGAATCTCTAGAGTTGAAACTCGACGGGTAGTTGAAGGAGTTGAAAAATAAAATTAAGCATGTAAAGGCCCACCTCATAACACAAACATCCAAAGCTATTCCAGATGACCAGCTAAACAAAACGTTTTCGACCGAACCAGTTGCTGGAACCTCAAAGAGAATCTTTAAGCCTCCGACATTCGACTGATTTGTAATGTGTAACTAAGATACGGGTAGTCACACATCAGAGAATTATGCAAAATTCAAAACCAAAGCAAGCGGTAACTACATGGAAAAAGTCTACAAGATCTAAAGAGAGAAGTCTTTTATGACTTGCTAGCAGCGACAGGTAAATCTGCGATAAGAAAAGGCGAGTGTGCCTTTCAAGTAGCGTTCGGCGGAATGCGGTTCAAACATCGGTTTATCGTAGACAGTACATGTTTTGAACGTGAGCTCTTTAACAAATTTTATTAAGACAGGGGCGGTCATCGATACAGTGGAAGGGGTCTGCCATATTGCCAACTGTTGGTCGGAACAATGTCATCGATCACCATACCATAGGCAGCAGAATCATTCGCTCACCGTGCAGCCATCTTCCAGCAGAACAGTTAGATGTCGCAGAACATTTCAGGATTCGAGATGGGTTCCCGAGAACAACACTTTGGTACCCGAGAAAGGGCAGAAGATGTGTTGCAGACGATACCCAAGATAGGGGCGAAAACTCATTTTGAACGACGTTGCAGTAATCGAGGCGCCAGTGGAGCGAGCAGAAGAATTGCATCGAACAAGTGTGGAACCAAGTCACTTCAAAAGTCACAGAAGATGATTCAGATGCTAGAGTCTATGTCACTACATCCGAGACTGTTGTCAACGCTATGGAATGATGGTTTTTCACGAGATGAGCAACATATGAACTGTCGAGCGAAGCCGAGACCAGGAATAAAAAAAACCACGGAGGGTCCAGGAAAAAACCAAAACTAGAGGCAAAGGTTTGGTTCAAGCTCAATTAAATAGAAGCGGTTTATCTGGGGATCCTCAAAATGTTCAATCAATTCAAATCTGTAGGTACCGACTAATAAAAGTAAACTTCAAGGAATATTAGGAATGGCCACATATTTGGCTAAATTTAGCGATTTTAGAGGAATAGCGAGCGCTTGTGGAAATGTAGAACGTTTGTAGAGGTATGAATTAGGATGCGGCATTTTGGCTGCTAAAGCAAAAGTTTTGGAAAACGCCGGTTTTGAATTTTCTTGGTGCTAAAACGAAAGTCACATTGCAAGTAGTTGCAAGCAGTTGGCTTTGGTGCTGTACTTATGCAAAATGTGCAACTGGTTAAATTTGCATCCAAGACGTTGACTCGTGCTCAGCTAAACTATATTTATGGTAAAATATTAGAAGTTTTTTTGGAAATAATTTTCTGTGCGCAGACCAATTAAATCAGGAATGTAAACACAGTATTGCTCCTATCGAAGGAGAGTTTCAGGTTCCTATCGTGTTAAAACATAAGGCTCAAGTACAAACGTCTTAAGCAGTAGTCATTCTGGGCATTTTGCTAAGCAAAAATGTCTCAGATTAGCACGCGAAAACCTGTACTGGAAAGGGATGGGATCTGATATCGTAGAATACAAGCGGAAATGCAGCATCTGCAAGTCTATGCAACCATCAAAACCTAAAGAACCGTTGATGTTAAAAGAAGTTTCCAGCCTACCAATTGAAAAGCCGGAGAAGAGCAAGAACATCTGTTATTGGCCGATAGTTTTCAACATTTTTATGAAAAATTAAAGCATAGCACTACTGGCGAGGTCAGCAGCTAAATTCCTCATTCTCTGTGCACGGTTTACCCGTCACAAAACTGATAATGGCCCCCACAAAATTAACAACGAACATTGTTGAGCATGACGTTAAAGAAGAGTTATCAAGACTTCAAGATAACCAAAAGTTTATGGTGACCAGGAGACAAGTTTCTAAATAATTAAGGCCTAGAGAAAAGTTCGTATACGGCATGGTCACCGTGTGGTCTTAGCGAGAAGCTGCCGGGATCAAGTTGGCACTTATTTCACCTTCGTATCTTGCAGCTTCCGCAAGTGCTCGTATTCCTTTCTTGCAATAACCACCGAGCAACTAGCTCATTACAGTTTTTGTTTTGTGTTAATTGGTGTTAATTGTACCGTGCTGATAACCGGTCACGCCGGGGGCCCAACATAGAAAAGTTTATTTTAAGAAGGAAGTGGGCATAGGCAAGTATACAGTGTAAATTAAAACAGCGAGGAGAAGCCAAGGTAGTGCATTGGAACGGTTGGCACTATACAAAGGTGGTAGCTGGAATTCTGTTCGTGACGAAAAACTTTAGGTGAGCAATAACGTTACGATTTTACATAGTGGGCATCAATTCACCGTAGATTGGTCACTTGGGCTGCATAATTCAAGATAAAAAATAACATTATACTGCCATCTAGATTTAAGCATTATAAATAACTGTATAAGCAGCAACTTCAAACAATGTTATCCCAAATAGTTAGTAAACACAACTTCATGAGGCACAAAATGACTACGACTGACTTCTTAGATATTTAAACGGCCATACATTAAAAATATACGAAAGCCTGAAAGGTACTTCTACATATTTCGGGTTGCAATGTTTATCAGAAATAGGATAACAGGGCACGCTAAGATAGCCCTCGAATCTTATAATACAGCTTTAAGCTGGGAAAAAAATATCAAAATGTGTAGCCAAGCTACGTTAGCCGTTACAAATTCAAATTCCCAAAAAAATTGTGCAAACTGCATTAAAAATAGCAACAGTGAAAATCTACAAAAAGTAGAGAGAAAAAGTTAGCAATAGAGGCGGATGTAAAAATAAAAGCTCGTGCTGTAGAATTTTTGATGTGTAAACATCTTTACGCGCGCCTACCAAATTTTTTTGTATTAGAGTAAACTTGTAAATGAAACGAACGGAAATGACGTATACCTACTTCGTTTGAAAAAAAAGCAAGAAACTCAACAAAAACAATTTTTACTATACATGGCATGCTTTTATATATATATACAGTATAATAGTAGGGAAAATGAAAAAATTAATTTAATGAATGAAATAGAAACCATCGACATTTCCATCGATCAGAAAAATCAAAAAAAAATTACGATACAAAATACGAATTACGATTACGAAATTGCATACTCATACGATTAAAAACACAGTCAACAACTGCTGTATATTCCTTTATCACGAGTGACGAGTCTCTAGGCGCTGTTCATCACGTCGGCTATCAATGATCATGTCTTCTACCGAATGGGGTTATAATGACATCTCGTTTTTAACACTGAACTGCCAGAGTCTCAGGTCACAGTCACGCAGGTATGCTCAATTCATTTGGTTTTCGAGACCTGGCTGCGCAATGACGAACTTGTTAATATTCCTACGTTTGAATGCTGTTTTCAGTTGAATAGAGATGGTCAGTGGGCTGCCGGAGTAGCAATTCCGTCAAAAGATCCATAAAATGAGCATAGTGGACACAAATAATTTGCCGTACTTTTTCAAAACCAATATTGACGTAACAAATGGCATGGCGAACGGAACTATAGGCTGTCTAAAGTATATCGAATGCATAGGCATCCTAGCCAGGACAACGAGAACGATGAAAACGTCGACAGTAAAAAATGTCAAACGACTCTGGATGGATTTCGGTTCAAATTCACAGGTTGGCAAGAAGGTCAGGTGTATCCGGTCAGTACATACTCTTACGATAAAAGACACAGTTAATAAATTGTGTATATTGCTTTAGCACGAGCAACGAGTCTCGAAGGACTGTTCATTACGTCGGCTATCGATGATCATGTCGTCTATCATGGACGTAAAAATGGGACCTCAATGGGTCTTCTTCAAAATTAGCTATCGCGCCTCACTACAAATCCGCTTTATCCGTTGTAATAGCGAATTTTGTACGAGATAATAATGACGTCTGTTTTTTAACATTGAACTGTCAGAGTCTTAGGTCATACACATCACCTCGACCTAACTGACACAATCACGCAAGGATGCTCAATTTTCTTGCTGTTCCAGATCTGCGTTCAGTTCAAGAGAGACGGTGAGTGAGCTGCCGGAGTAACAATATATAAAAATTCAAATAGAATACTCATACCATACAGTCACCTCGCATAAAGAAAACATCGTTGGACAAACAACTGGTATGAGCGTAACAACACAACTCATTGATGATATATATACGGCTGAACTTCAGCTTCTCAATGGGAATAAGATGCTTTCTGTAGTTGTATTAACCTCGCCGAATAAATCTTTCGAAGACATAATGAAGTTCATACATTTCGTCCTTGTCCCATATCCTAAAGAATTTCAAAAATTCTCCAAGGAGACTATCATCTTTTGCCGGTGATTATGAGCGGGGATTTCAATATTAATGTTGGTTTTCCTCAAGCTGAACCACTTATAAACTTCCTGCGAGACGAATTCGATTTGCACATGAACTCAGATCGAAATATATTTACTACTAGATATGGGACGACCATATTGTGAAGTTTTTCAATGAAAATTTTTAAAGTTAGAGTCGACAGTATATAATATATCTTATTTTAGCTACCAAAATCCAATTGCGTCGATTATACCGCAAGAGTAATAGACCAATTAAACGATAATAAACAAATGAAAAACTCTGGTTAGTAAAATTGCATTACTTCTTCCTTCAAAGTAAACTGTACCCACGTACTGTACAGACGCCATGTTTACACATCTCCTTGAGAGTACTAATGGACTCACTCATTTTTTTTGGAAGTTCAAATAAAATTAATATATATTGTTTTAATCCCAAATTGGTGACCCCGGCGTGATTAGATTGCCAAAGGAGCACCCACCGTCTCGAAACACGCAAATGCTACGATTCCACGCTTGCCAATGCCAAGAATGATCAACAGACTAAACAGCGCGCAACTATATTTTGTAAGCCTCAAATTCTGGTTCGATGCCGGCAACGTTCACACGGATAATAAAAAGTATTGTTCGGTAATGGCACAAATTCGGCTAAGTGATACAAATTGGAAATCGGTGAAGTTCCACAAAATGGAAAGTACGAGCACATAAACTCAGTGATAGTGGAATTTTACTCGGATTCGCAGCAAAAAGATTCCGAGGAGCGATTAATGATTAACAACATGGCATCCGATTCGTTAACGGAAACTGCACTCATCGATCTCTAGGCTACACGACTACCCAAATGAAACGTTCACCAATAAAGCATCGACTCATAGCACCCAACGCATTAGTTGAGACAGTCCGTTTACGTATAACCCGCAGCACCATGTAATTCGAAATTTACTCCGGCAGCACCGTCCGAAATCAGTTTACTACAAAATTTGTTTATTCAAGTGGCTGAGCTTGAACGAAAATTCGACAATTTCTGCGTTAACAGTAATTCAGTGAACTCTAATAGACCACGTGCGCGTTCCAACTCCCATTCGAAGTATCCAAATTGTGGACAATACTACGAACATCGGATTTTTGATTGATACAGGCGCCGACGTATTCATCGTAAATCAAATTGTTCGCAGCAAACGGCACACCAAAATCAAAACGTTTGGAACTACAACACTGAAGGTAAACCTCGGATTACGACGTGACTTCACGTGAACGTTTTTATCGTTTTTAAAAAAAAAATAATCGACAAACTCAATGGCGTAAATTCAAATGGTAATGCGCGTCATCGTGGGTCAGAAACGATTTCAATTCACGATATGTTAGCACCAACAGTGGAAAGCTCACTCATTTCGGGGTGGATAGCAAAACTTGGTGTGCCAAAAGCAATCACATTTTCGACGAGTTCATGAGAACTCTGGGTACTCGACATTACCATCAATGGAGGGCGTATCATCTACAGGCAAATGGCGTCATCGAAAGATGGCACCGCACGCTGAAGGCAGTGGTTCTCTGCCACAACACCGAAAAATGGACGATGCATTTACCAACAATACTCCCCGGGCTTCGATAAACGTATAAAGAGGATTTGAATGCAACACCAGCCGAACTCGTTTTCGGTACAACGCTTCAAAGAAGACAGAGACACAAACAGTCATCGACCTGGGAAATGCAATGAACAACATTCGTCCAACAACAACGGCGAGGCACGGCAGTTCAAAAGTATTCGTGCATCGAGATTTGCATACAGCGATAGACGAAATTTTGCGAGACGATTTGGTCCGCCCGAACCTGACGCATCCGTACAGTGGACCTAATCAACTAAACGCGCCTAATCAACTAAAGATTAACGTTTTCGAGACAGGATAGTCACGGTTAATTTGGATTTACGGAGAAATTTGAGCGTGGCCGATATCAGTAAAGCGATACGGATTTTTTAAGCCATTTCGGATAACTCGTAAACGATAGAAGCTGATCGAAGTATGACCAGCGTTAGTTCAAAGGGGAAGGTTTCGAACGATCAAACATCAGGTGTAACGATTGATTCTTCATATTTCAAATTGATGTTGGAATACAAAGATCTGCTTGTCCAAAGCTAGGCGTGGCATGAGTCCAATTAAACACAATATGAGTCATGTGATCGAAACGAAATGTGCACGACGAAATACAACATCGCAAGACGCGAGTTCCACGATATGATGAAGTTGGGAACATGTGGGCCATTGGAAAGCCCATGTGACAGCCCTTTGCACATGGTAAAGAAAGAAAATGGTGAATGGCGGCCATGCGGCGACTACCACCGACTTCATCATGCAACAGTGGCGGACCGATATCCATTAATACCTCACATCCTAGATTTAGCACACATGCCATGCAATCCTGGCAAGCACATACTTTTAACAATCGATTTAGTAAAGACTTACCATCAAATACCAGTTGAGCCATCAGACGACACCTCTTCCGGAAAAGGTTGCCATGCGATCCCGTCGCGTGCAATTTTTATCGTCGGTTTTTCTGGTCGGTCGGTGCAAAGCTGAAAACAGCGAACGCAGCGATGTTAGCACATCCATCATCAACAAAATCATTATCATTAATTGTCGTCACCTTCACCATAGCATAGTCTATGGGAGCTGTAGTTCAGCAGGGATAAGCACAAATTGGGTACCACTCAGTTTTTTTAAGGACACTAACAGCGGCACAGCAGAGGTATAGCGCATACTTAACAGTAAAATATTTCAAATTTTTGTTAGAAGAACGGAATTTTGTAACCCACACGGACCACAGGCCGTTAACGTTCGCTTTTCAACAAAAACCAGAAAAAGCGTCACCTCGACAACTCCGCCAATTAGACTACATCGGACAATTTTCAACCGATATAGATAATGTGGTTGCAAATGCTTTATCACGACGAATTAGCTGATTTACAAACGAGAGATGATGAGCCAATCATTTTATTGGATTCAAAAAACCAGACGAGTTTGAAATTATTACCAATAATATTACTAACCCGCAGTGACAAAAACATTTTTTGTGAGGTAAAAGAAAATAAAGAAAGACCGCATCTACCAGACACCTTGGTCGACAGGGGACGTTTCGTATGTGTCACGCCAGCCGGAACCATATCAGCCGGAACCAAACAACGATGGCACAAGTAGCACAATGCATTGTGTATCATTGTTCACTAAACGCTTTTTCAGCCGGAACCTTATAATTTCAACCAGAACCTGATAAAGCTAGCCAGAACCTAACAACATCCAAAACAACTATGGCACTAGTGGCACAATGGATTGTGCATTAATGTGCACTATATAATAGTTCAGCCCGAACCTTACAAATCCAGAAATATACGATTTTTCGGAAAGAAACCTTACAAATTCAGCCGGAACCGTACCCTATGCAGCAAAACTAAGTATGGTACAAGTAGCACGATGCATTGTGCATCATTATACACTATATAATTTTTCAGCCGGAACCTCAGAAATCCAGAAATATACGATTTTTCGGAAAAAAAACTTTACAAATTCAGCCTGAACCATACCCTCAACACCCAAACTAACTATGGCACAAGTAGCTCAATATATTGTACATTATTGTGCACTAAATGCTTTTTCAGCCGGAATCTGATAAAGTCAGAACCCTACAACAGCGAAACCAACTACGGCACAAGTAGCACAATGCATGGTGCATCATTGTGCAATATATAATGCGAAACATATATAGTGCTATATAGTGCAAAACCATACCCTCTACAGCAAAACTAAGTATGTCACAAGTAGCACGATGCACTGTGCATCATTGTACACTACATGATTTTTTAGCCGAAACCTAATAAATCCAGAAATATATGATTTTTCAGTGGAACCTTATAATTCCAGCCGGAAAGCATGGTATGTTAATATACAGTCAAACTACATCTCAAGTAGTGGACTGTGTCTCATTGTGCACTATATGCTTGTTCAGCCGAAACATCTAAATCCAGAAATAAACGATTTTTCGTGTAAAAAACTTTACAAATTCAGCCTGAACCATACCCTCTACAGCCAAACTAACTATGGCATAAGTAGCACGATATAATGTGCATCATTGTGCACTATATAATTTTTCAGCAGGAACATTATAATTTTCCCCAGAACCTGATAAAGCCAGTCAGTACCATATATCAGTCAAACCAACTATGGCACTATATATTCTTTAGCCGGAACCTTATAAATCCAGCAATATACGATATTTCGGGGGAAAAACTTAACAATTTCAGCCGAAACCTATAGTCAAAATAACTACGGCACATGTAGCACAATACATTGTGCATTATTGTGCACTATATATTTTTTCAGCCGAAACCTTATAATTCCGACTAGAACCTGATAAAGCCAGCCAGGACCATACTACAGCCAAACCTGTAATATAAATGTAAACGCACCTTTAATTTTAGTTTAGTACTTTTAGTTCTTAGTTCTAATTTTATATGTATTAGAGTTAACCTATAAAAAATATATGTTTATCACATATAACCACACACCATAGCTGTTGAATTAATAAATGAAACTTAAATATAATTATACGTGTTTATTCATTAATATAAGTACATAATAATACATGGTGTCAGGTGGAAAAGACAGTAGTCAGTGAGTGTTAGTAAGATGGCATCTGGAAATGGGGGAAATGAAAATTTTCCGACAATGTGCTTTAATAATAATGTGGCTCTCAACTGGAAAAAATGGAAACAACGCCTAGAAATTTATCTTACGGCGACGGGAAAAGACGGAGCAGCGGAGAAAGTAAAAATTGCCATATTGTTGGATAAGATTGGTGAGGAAGGAATTGACATCTACAACACATTTGTATTTGAGACACAAGATACTAAATTCAATGACGTCATTAAACAATTCGACAGTTATTGTGTCCCGTTTAAGAATGTTACAATGGAGACGTATAAATTCAACACCATCAAACAGAAAGATGGTCAGTCGTTTGATACTTTTGTCACAGAACTGCGTAATCAAGCTATGAATTGTGAATTTGTGTGCGCAAATAAGGACTGCAAAACGTCTTTCATGAATAGAATGCTGAAAGATAAGCTTGTGATATCTATAGCGGATAAAGGTTGTCAAGAAAAGCTACTACGAGAACCGGAGTTATCGTTGGAGAAAGCGCTTGAATTCTGTAGAGTCGTAGAAACCAGTAAAACACACTCAAAACTACTTGAAAGCCGAAGAGTTGTGGAATCAGAATGTGAGCAAGCAGTCGATGTTGATGTCATAAGAAAGAAATTTGGAAATTGGCGGCATAATAATGGGTATCCGAAACAAAACGAAAGTTCAATGTTAAACAAAGAGTGTACGAAATGTGGTCAAATGCACCAGATTGGGAAGTGTCCTGCTTATGGAAAAACCTGCTTGTACTGTGGGGGAAAAAATCACTTTGCTAATGGCTGTTTTAAGAAAAAATCTAACTTCAACAAACCATCAATCAACCAAGTAGAAACGAGAACTGGAGGTGAACAAGAGGAAAGTGCTGATTTATTTGGGGTTAAGCTTGTTGGATCAATCGATGCCAATGAGCAAAATGCAGACTGGAGAGAAGACCTATATATTGGAGAGAACATAGTACGATTTAAGCTTGATACAGGAGCTGATATAAATGTGTTGCCTGCTAAATACATTGGAAGTGGTGGTAAGTTAGATAATACTAGTTTAACGTTAAAAGCATATGGTAATTTTATAATAAAACCAATTGGCGTTTGTACTTTAAAAGTGCAGACAAAATATAATGTAGAAAAAAATGTAAAATTTGTAATAATTGATCAGAATTTAGAGCCTTTATTGTCGGGCCAAACATGTGTTGAACTTAATTTTATTAAAAGAATAGCGTCAGTTTGTGCTCAGGTGTTACCGAAGGAGGGACGGGTTTTTGTTGAAACATTTAAGGCACAGTTTGAAGGGCTGGGTTGCATACCTGGTGAATACTCGATTAAATTAAAAAAAGATTACATTGGTGTGGTTAATCCAAATCGAAGGGTTCCTTTCGGTTTATATGAAAGGTTAGAGAGAACATTGGTTGACCTTGAAAAGCGAGAGATAATTTCAAAAGTCGATTATCCAACGGAATTTGTCAACTCTATGATTATAGTTGAAAAGCCAAATGGGTCATTGCGAATCTGTATAGATCCAAAGCATCTGAATTGTCAGATTTTGAGAGAGCATTATAAAATACCGACATCTGATGAAATTATGTCTCGTTTAAGTAATAAAAAGGTTTTTACGGTTGTTGATATGAGGGAAGGGTTCTGGCAGATTCGGTTAGATAAGAACAGTTCGGATTTATGTTGTTTCAATACACCTTTTGGCAGATACAAGTTTAACCGGTTACCTTTTGGGGTTTCAGTTGCACCGGAAGTATTTCAGAAAACTGTTAGTAAAATTTTTGGGGTATTAGACAATGTCGAGACATATTTTGACGATTTAATTATAGCAGGTGAAAATGAGCAAATTCATGATGAAGCGTTAAATAATGTTATGAAGCTGGCAAAACAATATAATATTAAATTTAATAGCGATAAGCTTCAATACAAAACAAGCAGTGTTAGGTTTATGGGGCAGGTAATTTTTGAAGGAGGTATAAAACCAGACCCCAAGCATATTAGAGCAATTAAAGAGATTGAGACTCCAAAAGATAAAAAAGAGTTGATGAGGATCTTGGGGATTTTCAAGTTTTTGAGTAAATTCATGAGTAATATGTCGGCAACTACGGCTTCTTTGAGAGAACTTACTAAAGATAACGTGCCTTTCATTTGGGAAGGTCAACATGACCAAGCTTTGAGTACGTTAAAGGACGAAATTTGTAGTGAACCAGTTTTAAGTTTTTTTGACATAAATAAGCCAATAACTGTTCAGACAGATGCTTCAAAGGACGGTCTGGGATGTTGCTTGATGCAGGATGACCATCCAATTGCATATGCATCGCGTGCATTAACTTCCACGGAACAGAAATATGCTCAGATTGAGAAGGAACTTCTAGCAGTGGTATTTGCAACGGACAAATTTTATCAGTTTTTGTATGGACATCGGTTTGTGATTCAATCAGATCATAAGCCTTTGGTTTCAATTTCAAAGAAAGATGTCAATAAAGTCTCTGTAAGATTGCAGCGAATGTTGCTTAAAATAATGAGATTTGAATTTGAGATTGTTTATGTACCTGGCAGGGATATGCATATTGCCGATGCACTATCACGATCTTTTATCAAAGATAAAGTGGAAGACGATCCGGAGTTGCAATTCGTGGTTCATTCTCTGTCGACGGACATATCAATGACTCCTATTAAAAGAAAGCAGTTTAAGGAGGAAACCCAAAGTGATCCAGTTTTGTCAAAGGTATACGAATTTAAATTGAATAATAAGTGGCCTCCTTGGAATAAGCTGAGCCCTGGATTGAAACATTATTTTAAAAATAGAGACGATATATTTATTTCTGATGCGATTCTGTTTCTAAACAGAAAAGTAATTGTTCCACAAACTATGAAGAATGATATGCTTAAATGTGTACATACAGGGCACTTGGGGATGGAAAAAACGTTATTAAAAGCCCGTGAGCTTATATATTGGCCAAATATGGCAAAGGATATACAAGATTTTGTTAGTAGATGCAGTGCGTGTCAAAAATTTAGGGGACAGAATTGCAAAGAGCCATTGCGTCCATATCAATTAGCGAAAAGACCTTGGGAAAGAGTTTGTGCTGACATATTTGAATTGTATAATAAATATTATTTAGTGATTGTTGACTCGTACTCAAATTGGATCGAATTGGCTCAAATAAAAACAAAGACGGCACTGGAAGTCATACACGTTTTCAAGGAGGTTTTTTCTAGATTAGGAATTCCTGATAAGATAACTTCTGACAATAATCCATTTAGTAGTTTTTTATTTAAACTTTTTTGCAAAGATTATGGGATTGAGTATAGTCCTTCGAGTCCACTGTATGCTAAAAGTAATGGGTTAGCTGAAAAGGCTGTAGGTATTTGTAAACAAATCATAAAAAAATCGCAGGAATCAAGAGAAGAAATAACATTGGGTCTAATGGAGTATAGGAACACTCCATTGAAATTTTTGGGATTCTCCCCATCGCAGTTGTTAATGTCAAGAAATATGAGAACAAAAATTCCGTGTCTTTCTGAAAGGTTACAGCCGAAGGTGATAGATCCGAACCTCATACAGTCTAAACTAAATTTTAGACAAAATCAACAGGTTAAATATTATAATAGAAGCGCCAGGCCTCTACCGGCATTATTTGAGGGCGAACATATTTTGTGGAGGAAAGATCGAGTTTGGGTTCCGGCTAAGGTAATTAAGTGTTTCAATGATAATTCGTTTCTGGTGAGGGATGAAAGGGGAGGTACTTTCAGGAGAAACAGAGTGTTTTTAAGAAAGACATTGATAGCATTCAATGAGAGGGTGGAATTAATAGATCATTATGATTCTGTTTCTCCTGGGTGCGTCTCTTTGAATAAAGATGGTGGGGTTGAACAAATTGAAATGGTCAATAGTATTGGAAATGATTTAAATAATGTTGATAGCAGTTTAGTTGAAAGTGTTGAGGATTTAGAATTAAGTAGAGTACAAATTGAGCACGTTAATTTGGATGTAAACCAAGATTTAGAATTAAGTGGCGAAAACAAAAATGAAATAATTGACCCTCTTGGAATAGTTAAAAGATCACGTAGAGAAATTAAAATACCGTTTCATCTAAAAGAATATGAAATAAATATTGATTAAATATAAAAAAAAAAAAAAAAAAAAAAAAAAAAAAAAAATGGAGTAAAGGAAAGAAAATAATAATATTGATTTAAAAGGAAGCGTGTAATATAAATGTAAACGCACCTTTAATTTTAGTTTAGTACTTTTAGTTCTTAGTTCTAATTTTATATGTATTAGAGTTAACCTATAAAAAATATATGTTTATCACATGTAACCACACACCATAGCTGTTGAATTAATAAATGAAACTTAAATATAATTATACGTGTTTATTCATTAATATAAGTACATAATAATACAAAACCAACTATAGCACAAGTAGCACGATTCATTGTGCACAATATAATTTTTCAGCCGGAACCTTGTAAATCCGGCCAGAACCTGATAAAGCCAGACAAAACCATATTATATCCAAACAAACTACGGCACAAGTAGCACGATGCATTTTATAAGGTTCCAACTAAAAAAGATATAGTGCTTCGTGCTACTTGTGCCATAGTTGATTTGGATAATATTTGGCACTGACTGACTTTATCAGGTTCTGGGAGGAATTATAAGGTTCTGGCTAAAAATTATATAGTGCACAATTATGCACAATGCATCGTGCTACGTGTTTCACAGTTAGTTTGGTTGTAGAGAGTATGGTTCCGGCTGAATCTGTAAGGTTTTTTTCAATGAAAAATCGTATATTTCTGGATTTTTAAAGTTCCGGCTGAAAAGTTATATAGTGCGCAATGATGCACAATGCATCGAGCTACTAGTGCCATAGTTTGTTTGGCTGTTGTAGGGTTATGGCTGGCTTTATCAGGTTCCGGTTGGAATTATAAGGTTCCGGCTGACAAAGTGTTTAGTGCACACGGATGCACAATACATCGTGCTACTTGTACCGGCTTGCGTGACGGACACGACGTTTCAGCATTTGCACATTATAGCTCACAAAGGCGTTAAGACGTCCATCCATATCATTAATTAAAACAAAATATGTTTGGTCTTCTATGAGGCAGGATTGTGCTAACTGGATACAAGGTTGCGTGAAGTGTCAGGATGCAAAAGTTTCGAAACTTAAAAGTAGTCCGTTAGGAAGATGCGTACTTCCGAATGGTCGTTTCCAACACATAAACATAGATTACGTAGGGACAACACTTATAACAATTCCAACGAGCACGAATTTATTTCCGACTGAGGGGAACATGCAGAAATTGCAACCAGTACAAACGCAAGGCATGCAAAGGAAACACCATTTGTACATTCAGAGCTCAAGCGATGCCATACGATGGGCTATTCCTTATTCTCCAACGACACGACAAATATTTCAAGTTAAGAATGAGGGACAAAGAGGTCGTGGTTTCAATAGATCGACTAAAGCCAGCAGTGTGGATGCAGAGGATGGATTACACCAGCTGCAATATCCACAGAAACACAAGTCTGAAGAGGGATCAAGGGACAACGAAATAATGAGAGAGCAGGAATGCGCAAAGACGGTACAGACTAAAATCCAGCAAACAAGCTCAGCAGTAGTGGTGGAGCCAAACAGACGTAGCGTTATCACTGAAGGGGGAGTAATGTCGCCGCCGTTCCGCAAACTATTGTAATACTATAAAAAAAGTTCGCTGCCCTATAAAAATTCGTAAAAAACTACCGACAACGAAAGAAAAAATAGAAAAAAGAGATGGCGAAAAAGAAAAAAATACGACAGAAAGCGCACGGGTAAAAATGTTAAATTAATTTTGCATTTTTAATAAAATAATTAAAAGAGATAAAAATTATATGGGACCTTAATTTAAATAATAAAAATAAATAAAGATTCAAATAAGTTGTAGAGTCCGCCTGATTCTCGGATAAGATATCGTGCAGTGGATGACAAGCATGTCAGAAAATCAAAATTTTGAAGTTTATCTAAACTTTGATAACAAACCGAAAGCTTGAGCCTCTCTGGAAATGAACGAACATCAATTCTTGGGCCCACAATCGAACATCGTGTACGCATACCTTAATAAATATTATAAAATTAAGTGAAATATATCCTTAACAAAATATTGCCTTAAAACTAGTGTCAGTCATAAAAATAAATTAAAATCGCTAAAATATATACTAAAATCTAAATTAAAATTAAATATTGTGCATATAATTTAAAATTAGTATTTGCTATCAATGCTGATCTAGGTAATTTTAATATAAAATTAAAATGAGTGTTTTTTTTTAATGTCTGGTGTACGAGATGAGCTAAGCTATGAGCAAAATAGTTTTTCTTATAGAGGATTTTGGTAAAGTAGATTTATGATCTATAACTTAAATATTAAAATTAAAACTTAAATATTAATTTTTGTGTGTGTGTGTGTGTATGTGTGTTAATCTCTTTTACTCCTTACTCCTACTACACAAGGATATTATGTAGACTTAATTAATTATTTTTAGTGCACACTCTGTACGTTTTGGTAATTTTAACATTATTTATCATGTCGTAGTTAATTATTAATTTATTGTCTTTTATCAATATATATTAGTATTAGTTGCAATAAAATAATACACAAAAGTTTCATACATGTATTCGTTGTTCAATTTACGGTTATAAAATATTAAATTATGTGCGGGCGCAATCAAAACCAAAATATATATGTACGAGGTACCAAGGGGGGTGGATGTGATAAACAATACCTTTTTTATGTAAAGGAAGCACTCTATTTTTACAATGGGATATTATAATAACATTAAAATGAATTGTTTTAAAAAATAAAAATTATAAACATTTTATGGTTGCGTCCGGTGGAGTACAAAACTAAGAGAACAACTATTTTTTATGGCCACGTAATGTTGAAACTTTTATGTTATCATTATGATTGTTACTATTACTGGTATATATTGTGTAGTGTCAGCGCTTCTCTGAGCCCTCCTCCTCAATGTTACTGTCCCAGTTAAATTCGGTGACGCCACTGCGTACACCTAAATTACCTAAATTTGCGTATCGCGCTTCAAAATCTGCATCCTTTGTCTTTAGCTTGTCGAACCTAAAATCATAAAAAAATGGAAACGATATTAAATCAAAATGTAGCGGCATATAGCATTTTAGGTAGGGGCACTCACCTTTGAAATAACAGCCGATTTGCAAATCGATACAATTCAATATCGAGTGCATTGAGCTCTTCGATTTTTTGTCGCTGTTCATCTGATAAATTCATCATCGTCTGGGCTGATACCGTTGAGTTGTGCTGTTCGAATGGTACGGCAAACCGTAAATTAAACGTTTCTTCGAAGATGTACTGTGAAATCTATAAATATCGGCCAAAGACGAGAGAAGAAAGTAAAAAAAAAAATTTAATTAAATTAATTTTAAAATAAACAAAAATTTTTACTTTCAAAAACATATATATTTAGAAGAAAATCCATTAAAATTTTTAATCGAAAAACTAAAGAAAATACCGGGAAGAAAAACAAACAGAAGAATTACAAACAGCATGGTGATCGATCAAGTGTATTTTATTTACAATAACAAAAACCTATATTACATTTTCCTAAGACATCAGCATTCTGAATGTGCGGTGTATAAATTTTTCTACATCTTAAGAAGTTTATTGAACATAGTTAAAATAAATTAATCACGAATTTATAAAAAAGGGCATCATCAAATCAGTTCTGCCCAGTTTAGACAGTGGCTTGTTAATACGGAAGCACCAACTTTTTATAGATTCTAACTGTAATTGCTATAACTCAGAACAAACCTTAGTAAAGTTAGCGGCACAGTGGTTAAAGCTTTGGTGTTTGCTTCCCGATTCCTGATTACGTTCGGTGATGGAAATGAACACGACTATGATCACCGTCGGGGTGCATCCATCTTCCATGCCAGGCTGGCACGGATGTATTGTGCAGATGGTCTAAGTAAATCGGACATATAACCGTACGCCCTCCGTGAAAGTGTTGGAGCTGCTTCGATCTCAGAACAGATTGCATCGATTAAAACATTAAAAAAAAAATTAAAAAAATAGCCAAAAGCTTTCATCCGAAAATAGTGTCGATAATGCAGATTGAGTATTTGCTATAAAAGCCAAATCCGATAAGTTGACAATGAAATTAATATTAGCCGGTATTTCTACTTTAAAAAAACAGGATAGAGGAATGTTACTTGACAATATTTCGTTAATTTAATTAATGCTAAATTCATCAAAAACCAGTAGTACTCCAGCTAGATTAAGCTTAATTCGCATTAATACCACGACGGTCATTTGATAGGCCATAAGACCTGTTAGTTCTAGTCCAGTTGTGAAGAAATTCTCTACTATGGCGATTTTATAGGCCTTATTACCTCTTGAAGAAATTGTGATGGGGTTTCGAGGTGTCATTTCCAAGATTTTGGTAATTTAATTGCTGGCCTGCTAACAAAAGCCTAAGTTTAAAGAAATTCACAATAAAGCACCAGACCTTCAATGAGTTTGCAAGAAATTAAACTATCGAAATGTTGCCAAATTACACATCCATATCCCCATCAGAACTTATTCACAATTTAACTAGAGTAAACATAAAAAATCTTAAACTTAAAATTTTATTTTTAATATGAAGTTAAAGAAATCAATAAATCGGCCTAAATATCGGCTGATAACTTTCGACTGAAAAATATTGATCAACATTGGCGAATTTACATAATTTTTACTGTATTGTATATTGGTCAAATCATAGAGATGTTCCCAGACAAAAATTTTCAAGTAAAAAAAGGGAGGAATTTTTGTTCATATACGGAGAAGAAAAGACAAAAATGATAGTCCAGATTTAAACTAATCAAGAGGAAAGGACAGTCGATAAATGCCGTTAAAAATATCTACCACAATAACCAAACGAACAAGTCGATAATGCAGATACAAATATAATGTCGGAAATCAATGAAAAAGAAATGTTGTATTTACGTGCGGTCAAGTTGTCAGTAATGATGTATGTGGCCGTAAAATGTCGGTAATGCAGAGTGTGTCGATAAAGAAGAAGAACTGCAATATCAAAACGAAAAATGCGGGCAATACAGATTTAAAAGTAGCAATTGAATCATCAATTGTTTAACAGCAAAATGTCAATAACAAACATTTATATGACTCTAGGTAGATTTAAATTTTAAGTTTGGACTGAGAAGTTATGGATACAATTTTGAAATTCTCGAATGGCGTGTGATTTTTGAAATCACACACCATTCGAGAATTTCCCAGACAAATACTGCCTGGACTTTGCCTATTCGATAGCCTACGGCTCTAGGAAGATTTTGGTTATAGGTTTTGGGTATAATGAGGCGGTAAAATTTCGAAGGTTCCACATGTTCTGTTGATACAATCGTAGGTCGTTCGAATTTTGTGATAAACACCGATCTGATTATGCTAATTCGATGGCCCATGTCAAGGTTTGGTTGTGTGGCCGACTTTTGACCGACACAATTTTGGCGTAATTTAAAAATTTAGTTTGTCTATTTTTATTTTTCTGTTACACGGTGTAGGCCAGGAGCATGCAAGTTTCAACTTCCCCACGACCCAAAAACCCGGAATTCTAGTCGGCAAAATCACCGTGAGAGAGGCCTCATCTAAACATGATGAAAGCTGCGTAGGTTTGAAGTTTCGTTAATAAAATTGTTCGAAATTTGAAATTTTGCTAGATAGTCACCATTCTTATTATGTCATTTTATTGGCCGTTTACCGTAAGTAGATTTTGAGTATAGTTTTTTGGTAGACCTGATTTGGTTTGTCGGGTGAAATTTTGATTTTCCCCAGGTTTTGTCGATAAAATCGTTAAAATTCGAGATTTTTCCAGATAGACACCAATCTCACTATGCCAATTCGATGGCCTATGAACATATTTAGATTTTGATTATAGGTTTGAGGTGGGTCTGATTCGGTTATTGGGATGAAATTTTTTAATATACCTATGTTTTGTCGATAAATTTTCGTTCATAGCAAATTTTCTGTTTGTTTACCTCCATCCTAGACACGCTATTATCTCAGAACTGGATCGATGACAAAACAATTTTTTTACTACATGAATCTCCCTTTCCAAAGATTATAAGTATGGGCTACTGCGAGAAATACATCACGAAATATATGTCACTAAAGCCATCTAGCGAAAAAATAATGGAATTCTTTTTCCCCAACCCATTATTCTTGTACAATTCTTGTCTAGAGGTAATCATACATAACTATAACGTTTCATTTGAATTCTTTGCTAGTCATGACCTTGGGATCATGACTCATTTTCAAATTTTGTGTGTGCGATATATTCAAACGAACTTTCCTGGACTCGGTGTGTACCGTTTCGGCTTGTGTACTCATTTGTAAGAACCTAGCTGTATTTTTGATAGCGAACTAGAAACACGCTAAAATAGCTTTTTGTTAGAAATAAAAATTTTATTTAACTCACCCTAGCATTTTATTTTATTCATTGCGCTGCGTATTGAACTGAAGGTTGGAACATTATTAGGATTACGATTAATTCAACAGGTTGTGGGCCCATACGTGGCAATTCGTGTGATTGGTATGTACGTGTTAAAAAAAATTGAGGTAGAATATCTGCCAAGTGTTGTGAAATTGTTGAGATGCGTCGAGAAAGGAATAGGGTTTATTACAATACAATTTCACGTCATCGGATGAAAAGTAGAATTCGGTAGACGTGTTTTTATTTCGACACAAATTGAAACAAAATAGAAGGCGATCGGGTGGTGAAGATTGGACAACTGGAAGGTGAGAGGAATTGGCTGATATCGCAAAATTCAGATGTGCCAAGTTCTAGGGGCCAGTGAATTGTTCGATGAAGTGGGTGGCACCGATCAAAACCCAATGATTGGGGAAGACGATTATGCCATGAATATTAAGACATGGAAACATAATGATTCCAAGGCAGGATGACGCCAATTTTGACGGCGTGCAAAAAGTGATCATTGCTGCAAATAATAAATTGTGATTCGGCAGCTTCAATGTGGGAGACGCTCAAAAGTACGTATGTGCAAACATCGAAGGCAAATATTATGTACTGGCAATTGCGGTATTACAGTTTCACAAATGAACTGGGCAACATATTGCGACATGTATTGTCAACTCATTGAAGTCTTGCAACAATTAAAGAATCAAGGTGAAGGGGTTCGATGGATAAGGCGATAACTTTAATGTCTTAATCAGCTGAATATAGCTACCGATAAAATCGTTCGCACACCGACGTGTGCGATTAATGGTAGAGCCGTTTCGAACTCCAGTCAGGGTTAGATTGAAAGAACGGAAGCGTAAATGGCCAATCTGAATGTTGGCAGAAGAAGAATTCCAGTCATTAAAAATATAAAAAAATAAAAATTACCCCTTCCAAAACCATAAAGCCTGCTAACCAGACTGCTAAATCAGATCTCAATCAGACTATGTTATTATGCATCGAACAATCATTGTTACAACAAAAAAAAAACAACTGGCAACATTTTGAATGCGGTCCCACCTGCCATAGTCCCATAGAAAAGTCAGTGTTAGATTGATGAACTACTTGGAAAATTTTGGTTGCAGGGCCATTTTATCATAAAAAATTGAAAATTACACTCCCTAAAACTCCTCAGACCTCCCAAGCATACTAAGAAATATTAAGCAAAACGAAAGAAAAAACAAGCCATAACGAATATTCTTTTGTAGTAAAACACCATATACTTGAGGGCTGTGACAATTCACTTGCTAGATGTTCAAATTAGCATTAAAATGGAATGAACAAAAACAAATAAAAATTTACCGAACAAACGGCACAGTGGTTAAAGCTTTTGCGTTTGGATCGGGAGGTACCGGGGTTCGAATCCCGATAGTCACGATGGGAAAGGGAATTTTATTCAACAGATTACGACGTTCTGTGATGAAATAGAACACAACTATGACCCCCTGACCGACCCATCTTACATGCCATAGGCTGGCATGGAGCTATGCAATGTGCAGATGGTGATAAAATCGGACGTAGAGCCGTATACGTCTTCGATTTGGAGGCGACTGCGAAAGTTAAGGACGTGAAAAGCGAACTGCGAAAGAGTGGAGAGTGCTTCCGCCCCAGAACAGAATGCAAAGATTAAATAATAAAAAACAAAAATAAATAAAATTTCAGCTTTTCTATGACAGTGCTATGGCCATAATTGAAGATAGACTTTTTGAATTTTGCTTGTTAAAAGAAAAGGAGTTAAGTTCACACTAATTGTGCTTACGAAATTTATAACACAAAATGAGTTTTTCTTTCATTTTTATTTTGAAGACAAAAACCTTCACACACACAAACACGCAATCAAAAATTTTATGAATATTGACTCTTAGAATTTCGATTGACATTTTTCTAATTAAAAGTAATTAGTCTTTCTCCGTAAACCTCAACAAACCATACAACAATATTTTCAAATTTTCAATCCAACTTATTGTTAAACTAAAAATTGTTATTTTATCATTACGAATTAAGAAAGAAAAATCGAAAATAGCCAACAAATTGACTGAGTCTTACAAAAGTTTAGTTTAAAAAGTCGTCTGAGGCACACGGTAAAAGACCGAAATTCCTTTTAGTTGGAAATTCAACATAGTAATAATATATCTGGTGTTTACTAAGGCTAGATTGGGATTACGTTATGTATTGGACGAGTTCTGGAAGTTGTGCATTATGCGCGCTCCACATTCACTTCTTCACAAGTTATAAAATTTTTGATATTAGATGGCTAATTAATTAAGTGGTGAATCTGCGAATTTACAGAAAAGTATATTCTTCACTTTGTGTACGGGGGTAAAAAACTACCCCTACAAATATTTAAATAAAAAAACTAATTAATGAAAAATTACTGCAGAATATACATTTAGATATGCCTTCTTCAATTAGATATAAACCAGAGAAAAAAAAACCGACTTATAATCGATTGATTTTTTGCATTTTTTACCGTTAGAATGAAACTAAACGCATTTATGTAAACTGGGGTAGAAAATTACCCCATCCATTTCTATATAAAAATCTGTACAAAACAACGCAAAACAAACTAAAATTATACTGATACCGTTCGTCGTCTATCGAATTTTTATGTTACTAGGTGCGCAACTAAATTTCCGGGTTTAGTTGCGAAAAATTAAAAATTTCAATAGAACTATAAAAAATGGTTTATTCAAAGTATTGTTCTTCGCTATCTGCACTTTTTTTCGCTATCTATACACATCTCTTTGGCAATACATGAAAACCACGACGATAAAACGACGCGACTTTGTAGCGCTACCTGGCTAAGTGTAGCCCTACCAAGCCATGCGCCATCCACCGGAACAAGTGTTATTCCGTGGGGACCTGTTCTGGCGAATATGGCGGGTGCGGTAGCAGATCACATCTCATCATTTTGATGGTGTCCTAGACGATGGGAGTGCGACGGTATGGAGCGTGCTGTCGAGCTGCTACATCACTCGTTCGTGTTTTGCCAGCAATGGTTCAAATTGATGAGTTGTTATCGGTAGCGTCCTCTGAAGCGTTTACGCCTATCTTCTTTACAGGTAGTTTTCGATGGTGCATGTTGGCCGTAGGCCTCCTCAAGCAAATGACGTGCTTCAGCTACATTTTTTTTGAGTTGGAACAGAAAAGCAAAGCTTCACGCAAATGTTGTTTGTTTGACACAAAACTCGACATTTTCGTTCGTAAAAAAATATTATTGCGTTCCGATATGTCGACGCTATGAACAAAACAAAATTTCTGACATAAATGACAACTAAATGTGTCGCTAGCACCATCTACGTGTGAAACCCGGAAATTTAGTTGCGCGCCTGAAACTTGCAAGTGAAAAATTAGAAGAAGGCCAATGGTACCCTTCATCAGCATGTTAGAAGCGGCGGGTTTTGCCGCGTATAATTTGCATAAAGTAGCAAACCAGCATCTCTATAACTCATCGGTTTCTTCAGAACGAAAAGAGTTTCTGAAGAAATTGACATTGCAGCTGGTGGACAATAAAATCAAGAAGCGACTTGCCACTCGCAGGGTCTTGAAAAAAGCGTAAAAATCGTAATGACTCAAGTAGGATCCAATGTTGTAGAATTGAGGTTAGCACCAATCGCTCAAAACCATCAAACCAAAAGTCGTAAAACACAAATATTCAATTTATGTCCACGGAGTGCTGGCGTTAAAACAAACGTAACTTGCCAAACGGAGTAATTTAAGGAACAAGGGTGTTCAGAGAGCATTGTAAATTTTAAAGTTTACACAGTACCAGAATCCATCAGTCGTACTCCAATTTTTAAAGTAGAGTGCGCTGCCCATATGAAAAAATATCACACGACAAGGAAAACAAAATGGCAACCACAAAATTGAGATCGATTTTCACTTTTTTTAGTATTTTTTCATTTAGTTTACTTACAATCTTTATTTTAATTTTAATTTTAACTTGTTATCGCGATTCCCTTAATTCAGTTTTACTACACACCAACTTTTAAAGTGTGTTAAGTTTGACCTTATCGGACGGTTCTACCAAGGACGGAACCAAGTTTTACCAGTCGGAAACATTTGTTTGGTTGTGCAATATACGAGCTTTTCGGCGGAACCATGCAACTACGGTCCAATCTCGAAAAATGTAATTAGAAATGTTTTCCAGTGTGAAAAAATATTGCCTGACTACTTAAAGCCGTTAGCATAATCAAAATACCATTAGAAAAAATTGTACCTTTGAAGCCACGCTATTTATTCTATTACACCATAAAACCTACTTGACGAATATAATAAGATATAGCGCACCGCGAGTTTAATTTGTATCACGTTCACCACCTGCATCAAATTTCTTTGAAAATTTATTCACATACCCAGCAAATTTGATTAATATGCTAAACAGATTCCAGCATCACCATAACTTTCCCATTCATATTCTCAATTATAATAAAGCCGGCTTATAAAATTTCAATTCACATATCGGGCTGAAGCTACACACTTATTATATTCGGATAATACACATATTATATGAGATAAAGTGCCTTGCACTACGGATATACGGATACGAACGGTTGAATGATCAAAATTGATTTTTATCCAAATCTTTTAAATCCATTTGTATTAAAATATGAATGAATCCCTCATATGCTTTTCTGTTCGGAAATGAAAATGTATTCTCCTTGTATGATGTATGTACGTATGTATTGTTGTATGTAAATCATCATTTTCCCAATACATATTTAATCGGCAGATACGGTTATATGTATTGAAAGTGCGGGAATCGAGATTTTCGGCATTGGTGCATGAACCTAAATTTACATTTGGATATGTAAGTATGAACAAAATTAGAATTTTTAGATTTTTTATTTTCTGTTTTGTCGAAAGAATATTTGATTTATATTGAGATAAATCTGTATTTGTTACATCCTTTATTAATATTGTGATTTTAACGGGTTTTTTTTATTTCCGTTTTGGTTTAAAATGTCTCATTATAAATTACTTTTCAACTTGTATAGAAAATGTCAGTTGCATCTGTATGATAAAGTAGAAAATATTAGCACGTTTTGTTAGCAACAATTCAAGAGAAGACCGGAAGTGACAGCTTCCTTAGGAGCATATTCGCTTTCGAAAATGATTCTAAATTTAATTTGCAACATCGGCCACAATTAGTTTTCTAAAATTTAAGCCGAGGAAATGACGAATTTTTGACAAAAAATATTTTTCAACAAAAATTTAGCAACTCTATATTTGGCCCAGATGGATTGATTAATCGGGATGAAACTTCATATTAAAGGATTTCTTTTGCATAAATGGGGAGATCAATGCAAAATAATTTGAACATCTGTGTCCAGAAAGAACAGCTTCCGTAGAAACTTTTTCAATTTTTACAGTGAAGATTTGAGTTTCAAGAAGGATTGACCGAGTTGGTTTCCTGAACTATATGCAGAAATACTGCATTTTTTTATCATAAGAGCCCAGATACCTGCCAGTAAAGTTAGGTAAGTATTCATGAAACATTTTGACCTCGAGATTTTTGCAGATTTACCATTCGATATATTACCGAAGTGAAAAAACTAAACAACATTTTATAATCTCGGTGTGCGTGTGTGTTGTCTTTGTGTGTATCTGGGTGTGTGGTGCTGTGCAAAATAAATATCTGTTGGTTCTCTGCAGCTCAGACTGATTAACTGATCGGGGTTGAACTTTACACTTAATCTTTTTCCATAAATTTGGAAATCACAAAGATTAGGAGGCTGGAATCGGTTTCTCGGAAGAGGCATCTTTTAGAGAAGCTTTATCGTTTTGTGCAACAATACCGGACCAGATCGGTTTTTAAAAAATTTAAGCGGAAATATCGTTTTTGGTCAAAAATCTTTTTTCTCCAAAAATTTGGCTCTGTACAGCCCAGATGCATTGGTGGTTGGAAAAAAAAACTTCATACTTAAGCTTCTTCCCCCAAATTTTGTAAATTTTAATTACTTTTGGTAGAAATCGGTCCACCGGAACATGCAGCGCTTTTCCGTTTTTTTTGCAAATATTTTGACATTGACTTAAACATAAAACAATTATCAACTAAAAGGTTCTAAATTCCATAACGTAATAACATCGGTTCAGATAATTTTTCCTAAGTTTAAACCGAAATGACGTTTATTGACAAAAAACCGTTTGATTTTATAGTAATCATGAAAAATTTTGACCTCGTCCGTGTGTAGTAGACTGTGCAAAGCATACTAAATGATGTTGGTTCCCTTTGCATACAAGGATCGACCGATCAGGGTTAAACTTCACACTTATGGTTTTTCCAGAAATTTGGAAATCCCAGTGATTTTGGGCCGAAACCAATCCTTTTTCTTTTTTTGCAAATACAAATTGTAGATTAAACTTCAATCAAAATTTGTTCAGATTATGTTTTTAAATTTGATAACGAGTTTTGATCAAACAAAAATTTTATTTCACTAAATTCGGCATCGCATCAGTCCAGGCGGATTGAGTATCCGGAATCAAACTCCAAAGCTTTTTCATAAATTTGGGTTCCAAGAGCGATGTAGTGGATATCTGTGTACCGGAAGGGGCGACTCCGTAACATCTTTTTCAATGTTTTACAGTGAAGCTTAAATTTTCAACAAGGGTTGAGAGAGTTGGTTTTCCGAAATTATAATGTGAATAATGTTTTTTTTATTATACAAGACAGTTTCTATGAAAAATCCGGTAGGTTTAATTTTTCGACTAAGAAATTAAATGAAGACCCCTCCATTTTTTTCTACAATCGTACAATTTTCGATGATTTTAGTTATGAAGATATATATTTTTTGTCAGTTCGACGTTAATTTTAAGATGCATGTGGAGATACTGTTAAAGTTTTACTAGTAAAAAAATAGCAAAACTTCACATGTATATAAAGCAGTATAAAATTTTTTAATAAATTTTCAGACTTTTACAGTTCGTTTTATTTTTTAAGCAATTTGGTCTTGTCCATTTACGTTTCACCCTAATTCCCAACCCTAAAATTTCGAAATTCAATCAATATTTTAAGTTTCGGGGCTAAAGTTTTATTTTCGTGTTGATTTCGCAAAAAACAATAACCCAACAAGAATATGGGACGTGAATAAATTTTGAGAGATTCTAAATAAAAAAAATGAGCAAAAAGACAATACAGCAAAAAATGCTTCATCTGCTACAAAATTGAAATTGAAACCCGAGACACAACCCCTGAAATCGACACCTGCAAAATGAAAAGATGTCGAGTTTCAGCTTTTTATAACACGAAGATGTCGAAAATCAAACAAAATTAATTCAATACACAATGTTACGGCATTTCGAAGTCACAAATATCAATTTTTCCCATTTTTATTAGTCTGTTCAGAAAATGTTTTAAGGTTATTTATTTTTTTTTTTTTTCAGAAAAACTTTTTTTCAGTTTTTTTTCGAAAATTTACATTGTTGCTTTAAAAATGGTGAGTTCGAGGGGAACAACGGGGATGTTCAGACCATCGGAAAAAGATCGAAGATGAAATATTGACGACGTTACTCGATGAAGACTCGTGTGAAGCACAAGATAGGCGTTCAGAATTATTGGGAGTTGATCGTTCAAAATTTTTTTAGGCGTTTACATGCACTGCGAATGATCCAAAAGCACACAAAAATTGGGAGCCTACTGAAGCCAAGTGACGTGGAAAGGCAAGTTTTCATTTGTGAGCAGATACTCCAACGGTAAATTCGGAATAAATTTCTGACACATGGAAAAGTTATTTTGCTTCATGACAACGTTCGGCCGTATTTTTCAAACATTGCACTTTCAGATTAACACTTGTATGTATGGATCAATTCAGGGTTAGCCTAAAAGGACGTGTCATTTTTACAATATGGTATCCATATTGTACCAGGAAAGTGGGAAAACGATGAATGGCTAGCGATAAATAATTCTTTGAATTATTAACTTGTAACCACTTTAACAATAAACCTTGGCTTCCCGGGAATAAGGTACCAAAAACGTGAATGAAAAATTGAGGAAAGCCTGACTATTAAAATTCCGTTATTTAGGAGGGATAAGAAAAGATATGAGCAATTTCCGGCATGAAAATTACCTAATTAGATATTTATTTACTTGTCTACGTTATGCTTTCGATTACACTTCCTTTATAGAACGAAACGAAGTACATACTAATTTATACAAGACACCCAGGTCATTAACTCAGCATATTGTACAATAAAACAATTACTACACAAAACAATTAAGTATTCGATGATGAATAACGAAATGTATTTAATTACATGCGGGGTCAGTGGCTTTACTTTGATTCATTCCCATATTTAAAAAAATTAATTTGTATACGCTTACCTTTTGGTGTTCGGTCAAACCGAAATAAGCCATCGCCGCCAAATTCCGTTTGGCACTGGCCAACATAACCCGATCACGTTCATGCGGTGGCATCACCGATTTATTATAACATCCGACCAGTGCCAAATCGGCCAACATCCGTGTCTGCCGATTTGACGCTAAATTACTGTCGCACTGCGTAAACGCATCCAATTCGACGCCCAACCAATTTTCACCACGATAACATGATGGTTGCTCCGTTGGTGTCGCTTGCCGCCCCAGACACCAATGTCGTGCATTTTTCCATGTTGCACCTCGCTGCACGTGTCGAAATTCAGACAAATATCGTGCGATCGGCTCCCGCAGCAGTGTTATGTAGAAATATCGCCGTTTTGCATTATCCCCTTCGTTTTTATCCAGCTCTTGATCGACACAATTGGTTAGCTCGGTCCAATCAGCATGCAAACCACATTTCCAACCAGTTGAATAACGTGAAAATAACCAATTCTCGTTGCGATGCGGTCGAAAACAATAGCAACGTTTTTTTCTTCGTTGACATGTGCACGGACGCTGGAAATACAAGAACAACATAAATACGTTTTAATGTTACCCATCAAAAATAATATTTCCTTTATAGCTAATAAAAAAAAAATTATGTAAATTTTCCGATTTTATATTTGTTGTAATTTAGAAAATAAATATTCAATTGTTGGGTACGTGATTTGTTTTCGAAATTAATTAAAAAAATTATAGAACGAAATAAATTAAAAACTGAAATTTGTATTTTATGTCGATATCTGATACAAGTTGACTGAGAATGCATTTTGCCTGTTGATGAAATCAGTTTATTTAGAATTCATTATTTTTTTTTTTATATACATCGACATAAAATTTAAATTTATTGAATTTTATAAAAACGTTGATGCACGAATCGGGTGAGGAGAACATTTTTATAAAATACATTCCCAAAAATAATGAAAAAGCACGTACCTACAGACTTTGAAAACATATATTGCGAGTACTATTGTCGATTTTGTAGTCGATACAAGTGTATCGCGATGAAAAGTTCAATAAACGGATGTGTATATGCACATCCATACCAACGTATGTGTGTGTATACAATGTCAGTAGCGATGACAACATTTTGCATGACATTTTTATTTATCACCCTCACCACCGATTGAATACTCTGTACATCAGATATATGTAGCTGGTAAAAATGTGTTTTGCCAAAATATAAAAATACGACATGACAATATGTCACTCAACATCACGTCTATCACATAATTTATAATCCTAACTACATATGCTATATCCTCCTCATCCTACTTATACCATGATAGGTATCTGATGTTTGTTCATAATTTTTATCACCTATATGAAGATTTATAAAATCCAAGTTCATCTACCACATATAATCTCTTTTTTATATGTGCATAGTCAAACACAACGTTTGCCAGAAACAGCCTGCAGATATTAACTCAATTTTTAATCAAGTTCAATCAAAAAATTACATATTCATTGAGCAATGTGAACAAAGTTAGAATAACACTTGTTTTTCATTAGAATTCAAGTTTTTTTGTTTCAACCGACAACGGTTCAAAAGTCACTTAATTATTCTGTTAGAACAATGTTAACAAATTCATTAAAAGTTTCACTGAAATTTTATTAATTTAAATTTTATTATGTAATAAATATTAACTGGAAGAAAATTGAATTCTAAACGTCAATTTTCGTGGTATCTGCCGTATTCATTTGGGGTGGGCGCTTTGTAATTAATCAAAGTTAATCATAAAAAAAATCGACGTTCAAATTTGGTGTAGTGCAAAATAATAAATAAAAATCGGAGTTGTCAAATCAGGGGCGGTATGTTGTAAACCATCACAATTTTCGACTTATTTTATGTCTCACGTTTTCGTTTCAATTCTATTTTACGATTTCTACGGTTACTTCTCGATTTGTTTATTTATACATCAACATAAACTAAGTCAAAAATTGAAAATTGTGATGGTACAACATACCGCCCCTGGCAAATAAAAATTAAAATAGGATAGTGCCACTACTCGACATAATCATGCAGTTATTAGGTTATTAGTGGAATTTTCAATAATTTTTAGTAGAAAATCACCACAAAACGATAAAAGGATACCCAAATAAATTTATACAAAAAGATGTGTTTTGCAGATAAAAATATATTCAATACACTTTGAGAATGTTACTAATGTTATTAGTGAAACAGATATCGTAAAAAGCACCAACGAGCTTTTGTTCTGAGTTCATCGAAGAATTGTGCGCGTCGTACAGCTAGGCACTATAAAAATCAGTCAAGCAGTCGACGATTAGGGTGAAGGAAAAATCGCACCAGGAAGAACTCGAAATGTATAACATTGCAGTAGGGACTGTAAAACAACAGACTGACTTCAATCTAGAAATATTAATGATATGGGCACCCTTCGAAAATTCGTTGAAAGAGGGAATAGTTGAAGGAAAACGCATCTAATCCTAAAGAATTTCGCGCTTTATTAATTTAAAGGCCTTTATTGGCAAAAAAAATGCTTTTTTTTAATTATTTATCGTCCTCCTCATCTCCCTTGCAAAAAACACAACGTTTGTATGTGAAATAGCTGGAATGCATGTAAGCGCACTTCAAATGCATGGACCGAATTTTGGTGGCAAGAGCTTCGAACAGTGACTACAGAGCGGCGGAATAGAAACAATATGCACTCCATTGGCAACGGCGATATCGATGGCTACAATTGATAGATGTGTACTTGTGGAGAAGCAACAGCACATGTGAAGTTAACGAAGGTTTTGCAAAATTTATAAAATGGTGCATAGTGCACAAACTCTTTCTGGCACATCCAGCCAGAACCATTAGTATAAGCGGCTGTTCCATCAGAAACGTTATTGAAGAAGATGGTTTGCATTTTTTGTTTTCGGGAAAAGAACTATGGTAGACTGTTGCCAGCAGCGTTTACGGTTAAGGTCATTGTCCTCATCGTTCCTCTTTCTAGCGGCTTCAAGTTTTCCGACATGTCACATTTCCTTCATGGCAATCACCTTGCCAATTTTTGTCGGAACGTGATAGATTAAATTTAAGAACATTTTGACTTAACAGATCATCGGATTTAACGGACTCCCCAATTAGTCCGAAAAATCTAGGTTTTTCTGTATAACATTTTACGTTAAAATGCCACGTAATTAACGCAACAATTTCACGCAGCATGTAACATAAACCCAAAACTAGTCCCCTAAATGTTTTACCAAACATAAAACTTTGATGATCAATTAAAATCATTCGAAATGACGTTTATGTATGGGACTGCAACAGCACCCTGGAAAGCAGTACTAAACGACAAGTATGTTGACGTAATTTTCGTGGGTGCTGGTGCATTGTCAGAGACATTCCAGTTCCAAGCAGAACTATGTAATTTAACATAAAGTGGTTGTTGTCACCTATACAAATTGTGTTCCAATGCATCAAGGCACATACATTGCTTCGGCAGTCCAACGAAGATTTGTTTACGTTCGACCCGAGTTCGATAATGTTAAGATAAGAAAAACAACGTCAGTGGAAGATCGTTTCATAATATTACAATGTCGTCGGAACCGTTTTAAAACTTCATCGGACATAAGACGGGATATTGAGCGAGCAACGGGAAAACAAATTTCATCCAGCTTAGTGAGAAAAAGACTTGTTAAAGCTGGTTTGAGGGCACTTAAGCCAGTCCAGAAGCCTGAGTTCACACTACTAGTGAAACAAAAATGTTCGCTATGAGCCCAGGAGCATGTTTGTTGGACTCCAAAGATGTGGAATAATGTGATTTTCTCCGATGAATCAAAATTCAAGCTGCATGTTGGAGATGGAAGAATTCTCGTAAGAAAAAACCGGACGAGAGGCTTAGCAACGAATGTCTTTTAAGACTTCCACCGAAAAATCAGCTGTTTATCTACAGGTCCTACACAATGAATTTGAGAATTCTGTGTTAAAGCTTTTTGGCGAGACTTGCAAATTTATTTTTCAGCAGGACAACGCTCCGTGCCATACCGCCAAAGTTGTGAGGTATTAATTTTGAATTGCAGTTAGGAAAATTGGCTTTCAGATAAACATAAAAAACTTGTTAAAAACTTGTTTTTTTTTCTTATCTCTTCATTTAAAGGAAATTTAAAAAGGTACTTCGGAGAAACAAGTATCGATGTGCTGAGCTGGCCCTCGTATAGTTCAGACCTTAATCTCATTGAAAATATTTGATCTATAATGAAGGTAGAAGTAGCAAGCGAGCGCCCAAAATCGATTCAAGCTTTAAAAAGTTTGTTGATGACGATTTGGAAATCCATACCTCCTACGACTTTGAAAATTTTATCAAACAAAATGTTAATATTAAAGATAGAACTTCTATAAATCAATAATCAATAAAAATAAGTGTTTAATTTATCCCATTACTTTAACTCTAATCAACGTATTTTCAATATTTTGGCATTTTTCGTGGTTTTGCCCCTAAGTTGCAGGTAATTTTTTTTTAAATCACGTCATAATGTATTTAAAATGAAACAATAACCCAATTGCTTTCAAAAGTTTTGTAATTTTAGCAAAAAAAGACTGCAATTTGCAATAAAATATGTTTGCCCAATTTTTTTTCTCCAGCACTGTATATATTATCAGTATCAGGTGGGTCACCGCGCTCCCGTCGCTTCGCAACGCATATTCTGTAGCATATCGCGTTTTGAAATATCGCGTTTCGAGCAGATCCCACTTTGAGGGAATGGGAACTTTAGAAGCCGTCGCCATGAGATGGAAACAAGTAATTTTTTGACAATTTGACCGACTATTGGGAAGAGGTAGTAAACTCCAAGCAAGCCATTCTCCAACTACAAGAAGCTTTTGGAGATCTGACAGGATTCAACTGGAACACTACCCTTCCACATTTGCAATGGCGACTCAACAACCTCATATCAAAAAACAAGTTATAGAAGATAGCAAGAAGGAGTGCAAGCAATCCAAGCAAGGATTAGGAGATACGCTGAACAATACGAATCCCAGTTTGAGATGATCAACGCCAACGAAAACCATCTAATGAAATTAATGCAGAATTAAACATCGATAATAGATAATACGGTAAAATGTATGAAGCATAATTAGAAGCTCACCATGATGTCCATGTACAGCTTATTACAAGAGCAGAGGCGATTAAGGCAAGAATTAAAAGTGCTACAAGAGTATCAAAGCTATGAGGACAGGGTTCGCTTGGTGCTAATGAACTTAACCGAGTTAACCTTGATCCTACAGAAATTGAAAAACAGCCGACTGTGTTGGGTGATTTGATATAGTGTACCCCGCGGAGGAATGAGTTCTTCACCAACCAAAATCAACATCATGTTCATCACTACACTATATGATTCATATTCTGTTCTGGAGCGCTATCGTCGGAACATGAGCATAGCTTACATTCGACGCCGGCGCCCATTAGCTCAACTGCAATCTCAATCAGTGGACACTATAGCGTAATACAACCTTCTCAGTCGCCCGGGAGTATGTTCAATCATGAACAGATTTTCTCCCACCATGACAAATAGTTGTACAGCGTGTGAGCAGATGATCATTTGATATGCATAGACAATGCAAAACGTCTCGGGTATCATTCTTCATAGTTTTTTGGTTTGGTCTGGCAAACATATTTTATTTTTTGTTTTATTCTTTGTTTGTTTTTTTTTGTATAAAAATCTTGTTTGCAAATAGAGTTTTAGCAGTCATTTGTATTTCAATAATACGAAATACTAGCAGATGGCGCTGAGAATATTTTTTTTTAAATATTTGAATATATTTGCAATATTTTATGTGATATACTTATGTCATCCATTTGTTTTATAAAAATTGAATGTAAAGCTGAATTGTCTACATATTACACCATCTTTCGACGTTGTTTACGTAAAAATTAATTGTTTACACTATTTTCGACACCAACATGTGGATAATTCCGAAATATGTGTAAACGCACAACACTGCTCAAAACTTCGGTATACTACTGCATTATTATTAGATCCGCAATTTAAACGTGCAAGATATAAATCACTGGTAAAGTAAATTAATCGAAGGCAATCGACCTCACGCGTTCAAAGACAAGTACACAAGAAAAATCATAAATCGCATACCCATTAATTATTTTAATTTGCACATTTAATCACTGTAATTTATACGACCATTGATTTCTTCATTCACCAGAAGAAAGATAAAATCGTTTCTATAAAATTTTATTCGTAGCCTTTGCATAAACGATTAGAAAACAGAGCTGTAGGTCCGCTAATAGTAAAAATAATAAATATTAATTAAAATAAATAATTAGAGAAGAGTGCGATATACGAGTAGAGATTTTAAATGCTAGATAAAATAAACGTCTTACAAACAATATATAAGAACTGTGAAAAGGTTTATAAACTAAGCGACTTCGCACGCACATAAATATTATTACAACTTTTTTTTTTTTCTTAAACACAGGTCTTAAGATAATAATTACAAGTAATTCTCAAGAACATCAATTAAATCATTTATGTATTGTGAAAATGAAACATGTTGATGTCTGAATACACACGACTTATTTATTGATGTGCACGAGATCAAACATCAAATATACACGCCAAGAAGTTTATTTATTGTATTGTACAGCGAGCAGATATATCAATATTGGTATATCGTTAGATACTAGGCGACCTTGTCGACTATATAAATAAATTTATTTCTCTACAATTTCAAAACTATTCAATCTAAAATAAATATTTAATTTATGTTATTATATTGAGCCAACTAACATTACGATTTACGAACTACACACATTAGTTATACGAGTATTTACCATGTTTGCGTCCCGATGACACTTGTAATTTAATTGTAATCTAATCGATTTGATTCGTGTCGTGCGCGCTATATACCAATAAAATATTCAGTACATTTAATGGAAATCGACAATTGTTTATGGTGCGGTTCGATTTTATGAAGTCAATTGACTAATTTATTATACAGGGATTTATTATATGTTGAATCAATTTCCAGTAGCTCGAATATTCATAATTGTTTAGAATTAGAGGATGAGCGAGATTAAGTCGAGTTATTGGTACGATTACTAAAGATTACTCACAATATGATTTTCTTGTTTAGTAATTTAATAGGCAGTTCATATCGCGAACAAACAAATTTTTTCATTTACTTTAAATAAAAAATTTGTCGTTGACCAATTCAACCCAACCCTCCCCTACAAGCTATTCATAATCTAAATTTGTGGCTGAATCATCAGAGATCACGCAACAGTTTAAATCGTGGGGCAAGACCAAGGTAGGCCGCACTTATTGAACGGTTTTGTATAGAACTAGCAGACCCGATAGACGTTGGCTTGCCTGCAATAAGCGGGTTCAGCAAACCTGAATATTATTACTAATTCACAACTCAAGCTGTCCTTAATCCTATACTAATCGGGCAGCACTCTTCATACAAAGTTCTTTCTTGGTTGCATAATATCACACACATTCTAGAAAATTCAATACGAAAAAATTAGCATTGCTCAATTTTATTGCACAATTCTCGTTGTAAAATTTGTTCCAAATTTCATACAGTATAGGCGTAAATTGAATTTTCACCAATAATTCTTGTAAAACTATGTACTGGATGTTTTGGAGTTATGCCATAAATATTGGTAATTTACCGACATAATTGAGAAGATAAGGATAATAAAAATTACTAAATTGCCCATCTTTAAGGCGTGAAAGCATACAGCGAGAAATAGTGCTTTGTTAATTATACCTTACCTTCCCACAAAAAGTATATTTTGCCTGTTTGATTGCTTGCAAAATTATGGGCTATTTTACAACCATTTATTGTTGTCCCAAAAACAACAACAGCTATATTGTTTGAAAATAAGTAAAGCACATCGGGTTAACCAATAATTTTTTTCTGTGAAGCACTCGGTAAATTTTTTAAAATTTCTTAATTTCACTATTCACCGAAATTGAAATGTAAAACAATATACGAAAGCTAATTCGATGAATAATACACTCAATATGAACGCAAAACAACGCCAAGGTACGATGCAAGTGACTTGCATATGTATTGATGCGTATATCAAATACCACAGAATTCGACATTAGCCACCTATGGTACACAAATTATTCACCGAAGTTCAATTATTCATGAACTTTTCAGAAGGTCTTAACGATCAATTATTCTTCAACTTATGATTTGTTTTCATTAATTTTAAGCTTATATGTTCAGATATATGAGAAATCTTAAACAAATTAGAAAAAAATTCGTTAAAAGTTAAAAAAAAAAAAAAAATCCTCCAGCCACCTATCGGGTTCAATTGTGAATCTAAACCATCCAGGAACCTAATCAAATTCACACACTAAATATCATTAAAATCGGTCCACCCGTTTAGGAGCAGTTTAATTACAAACACACGTACAGAAGAAATACATATATACAAAGACTGGGGGGGGGGGGGGGGGAGAAGCTGGTGACATTTTGGGATTATATATTATGATATGCGAGAAATGTTAAAAAATCATAAAAAATCGTTAAAAAATAAAAAAAAATATTTCCTAGAGCCGAATTGCAATGCCTCTGGGTCTCATTGTGAATCCAAACCATCCAGAAACCCACTCAAATACACACACAAAGTTTCACTAAAATCGGTCCAGCCGTTTAGGAGGAGTTCAATTACAAACACAGGTACAGAAGAAATATATATGGCGAAAAATACGTCAAATCACACATTTTTGTAAGTCATGTTTTAATTTTATGATTTTTACTAGCTGAGTTACCCGGCGTTGCACGGGAGGTATATATTTCAAATATCTTGATTGTTATGCAAGAATTCTCTCTTTACATCGCTGTAGTTGCAATCACATATGAAAAGAAAATTATAAGTAGCTGTATTCAGTAACGGGTGCCTCCGTTAATGCATCCAGGCGAACTTTTGTAAAGACATTATTGGACATCCTGTATGTGGGGATAGTTAATTAATTTTGGTTTGATATTTGTTACCAGTTGCCAAATAATTATACTCCATTTTTACAAACCTTCAACCAGATCAAAGTTAATAATAAATAGATCTTTAGTTAATAATTTTTATTATAAAGCCTTTTGATAAACAATATTTTTGGTTTTTCCATTTGGTGTGTAAATAAATAATTTTTTTGGCATTCCCACTCTGGAGCAAGCAACATACAGTTGGCCATGTGAAAAGCATGAATTTTCCAAAATAACACCAGCTATTTTCAATGATTGCCCCTGGGCTTTGTTGGTTGTCATTACAAAAGCAAGGCGTAATGGGAATTGTAGTCGCTTGAATTCAAACGGCAAATCGGTGGGAATCATAGGAATGCGCGGAATTAGCACATCTTCTCCTTTACTTTTACCGGTAATAATCGTTGCTTCAATCGCATTCGGCATCAATTTCTTCACACAAAGCCGTGTTCCGTTGCACAATTTCTTTGTATCTAAGTTTGGGAGCAATATTATTGGTGAACTCTCTTTTAAAAATAGTATGTGTGGTGGAATACCATGTGGCCCCAAAGAATTAAGAAACTATTAGATAATTGATGGATTGATTCACATCAGTAACCGTGTCGGTAAATTTGTATTTCATTAGTGGCCCGAGTAGTTCCGATTGAATTTCATTATTTAATTTATTAACGCCGTCATTTTTGGGACCTAAAGACTGTCTTAAATTTAAATTAATAAAATTAATTTGAATAATTAAATCAATTATAGTAGAGGTATGATTTGTGTATAACAATCGCACGCTAGATTTCCTTTTTGTTGTCTAAATTTTTTCGACTAAGGCGCTATTTCAGAACATTTAAATAATTGTATCTATACTATAAATGAATCTATCTATCTATAAATGAATTCTTGATCCAGGGCAGACTACTGGGTTGGAGCATGTCACTAATTTCATATAACCCCTTTCCTAAAGTCATTCCCTTCAAAAAATCTTCAAAAAATTGAAATTTGAGAAAAAATTTGTACCACAGCCCCTTGACCCCGGGGTCCAGCCCCTTCAAAAGTATCGTGGTCTTGGTCCTGAACATGCAACATATACACGGTAAAAATTTCATGACGATCGGTAAAGCGGCTAAGGCGTTATTTCAGAACAATCAAATAATTGTATCTTTACATGTAAAAATGAATTTTTGATCCAGGGCTGGGCCCCTCGGATTCAAACATGTCAGTAATTTCATCTAACCAGCCCAGTAAACTCATTTTCGTGGAAAAATTTAAAGAAAATTAAAATTTTTGAAAAAATTTGTACCATGGCCCCTAGACTACGGGGTATAGTCCCTTTCACAATATCGTAAGATTGGTCCTGAACATGCAACATTTACATGGTAAACATTTCATGGCAATCGGTTGAGCGACTGAGAAGTCATTTTGGAATAACCAAATATTTGTATCTATAAAATATTAATTTTTGATCCAGAGCTGAGCCCCTTGGATTCGAACATGTCAGTAATTTCATATAACCAGCCCAGTAAAATCATTTTCGTTGAAAAATTTAAAGAAAATTAAAATTTTATAAAAAAATTGTACCGCAGCCCCTAGACCCCGGGGTCCAGCCCCTTCCAAAATATCATAAGGTTGGTTCTGGATATGCAACTTGTACATGGTAAAAATTTCATGGCGATCGGTTGAGCGGCTGAGGCGCCCATTCGGAACAAACAAACAAACAGGAATTCATTTTTATATATGTATATAGATGTTTTGAATGTGTAGCCTTGATTGAAAAAAATTTGAAATACTTTAATTTTTTGTTGTTGTTGTTGCTGTTAAAGATATAGGGTGTAAAATTTTGTGAAAAACGATAATCATGATGTTGTATATATGTCAATAAAAAGAAAAAGAATTGTCCGATAATCATGATTTTGGGCTCATTTTAAAGGTAAGTTAATAAGGATGAATAAAAATTATAAAAATTATATAAAATTAGTATATTGTTTAATTTCTTCTTCTCTAAATTTCACGCCAAAATGTTCTTTTTAAATTTTCTCAAAAACCTATTTTTTTTTTCTAGAATGCGACAATTAATATTTCACAACATATCAAAAAACTAGAATACCGTTATTTTTTGTTTTCTTGCAAAATTCGTTTTAGTAAGAGCAGTATTTCATTTTTATATGGAAAAACGGTATTTCAGTGGATATTTCTCAGTATTTTCAAATTGTTTACAAAAAGGATAGTTCAGTTAAATTATTAATATTTATTTAATTTAATTGCATATATTTAAAATTTCAAACCCAAATTCTTTTGATAATTTTATTTTATTGTTTGACATTAAATCTCATTCAAATTAAAAATTACAATTTAAATTTAACACAATCGTAAGAATTAGAATATTTTTTACAATTCAAATAGCCATCCTCTGTTGGAATAACAGCATGGAAACCGTCAGTTCCTTTATCTTTTTATAAATTTTTAAACCTAGTTGCAAGTTTGATTTGTTTGGATTTGTGTTCTGCGTCTGAACAAAATCCAAAATTGGTATCTGTCTTCAACGTTTTAGCCCATTTAAATAATTCATCTGGATTGGTTATTACACTGCTATATTCCAATGTGAGACTAGCTCTGGATGCCATTCTTTTGATGGTACCTCCATCACATGGACCTTTTCCATGAGCTGTTGCATGGAAATGCCTTTCATAATCAACTCCAAAACCACTTTGTGTTTAAAAATGTTCTTAACATTTTTCTTATTTTTATAATGCGTGACTGCGTTATCGGTAATATAATAAATTTTAGATAAACTGGATATTTTAGTTTTCAAGAACTGCATCAATTTTTTAATGAATAAGTGAACCGCTACAGTATCGTGGTGATGATAATCCGATATTATAATGAAGGTGTGGTGAAGTAATTTGCTTTGCAAATTTTGGTAATTTACAAATGCATGAATAGTCGCTTGCTTATTATTCTAATGAAATCCTTGGTGGCATTTTACAGACTTCAGCGCCAATTTTTTATTTTTTAAGAAACTGGACTGCTGAAGTGAGATGAAGCAATGAGGTAACAGATTCTTCAGCTTATTTATGAAATAATCCAAAAATTCATTCAACGGTTAAGAAAAGGTCTCCATATTGCACCTATCGGTAGAAACCCACTGTCTAAATTTTAACTCAGCATCCTCGCAGCCACGTTCCCGAAAAGCATTTTTCAAATATTCTTTAAAGATATCCAGTCCTGGGCAGCTTTCGCATTATATAAGGTAACATGTGTGTGTAGGCTCATCACATAAAATAGTTGAAATATAACCTCGGTAGTGGGCTATCTTTCCGTTGGTAATAGTTTCCATTTTGGAGCCATAAATAATAAATTTTACATTATGATGTATAGTACACACGCATACTGTGTGCGTTCCACTGGTTGTACACAGTATTTTGGACGAAGTAGTGAAAATTTAGAAAATCCAATTTTTTTTTATTCGTCATCCTGATACATCGTATTATATTTATTCTTCGTGGAACTCTTTCAATGTACACATCGTGAGTTGCTTTTGAACTTTAGCTTTATCGACTGTTAAACAATCATTTTTGACTAGCATTATCAGCTCATCACTTATTCGCTTTCCTACTTTAGCTGCTGGACGAATTAGTGGACCATTCTTGTCCCGTAGATCTTTAGCGGTACGCACCATATGGTACGTTACCTTGAACTCATTCTGGGCTTTTTGAATGGTTAATGATTTTGGCAATATGTATAGTAAGTAGCTGAATCTTATCACTGGTTTTCTCCAGTTCTTCGAATTTAGCTTTTAGATCACCAATCAATTCATCATACACTATAAATACGTCGAGTAATTAAATTTATTTCAATATACCTTGAATTTTGTTACTCAGCCAATGACCTATCGCCTACCTGCTATCCTCCTCTCCCCTTTTATTAATATTACCGTATGACTAACAGTTAGTAGATTGATTTTTAATGCCTATTTTTTGTCCCTCCTTCTTTTATTTATTTTTTAATTTTTTGCTTTTTTCTGCTATATATAATTTTTACTTTTACAAATCAGTAGATACTCCTGATGATGACCTAACAAGTCAAAATCGGTCGAGCGATTTCTTAAACTTTTTGAACAAAATTTTTTAATTAAAATATTCAAAAATCTAATTTTGCGAAATAAAAAACAAGTGTTTAATAAAATGTGTTCATTAAGTTTAAAGTTTTGTATAATACCTTGGTCGATTAGTTGTATTAAACTTGTAGAATTTAGAGGTAAGGATTTAATTGTTATACATTTTAAACCTTCAACTTCTAAATGCGATGGACAATTATGCACTATCAACAAAGATTTGCGTTTTTGGGCAAAGGATTGCTTATCAATATGACGAAGATCCCACTCCTGGAAAGTCATCCAAGCTTTTAAATTTGATTTATATAAAACCGGAAGAGTGTGAATATTTTTGAAACATCTTAGGTTTTTATATTTACCAATAACTAGTACCGGTAGCTTCTACTTTCCAGTAATATTTGCCCCTAAGTGCACAGTAAGTCGATCTTTGCTCCGTTTACCTCTAAAACAAGGATAGTTTTTAAAAGCCATGGTTTTATCCGGCATCAATTTATAATATAATCCGTCCTCGTCTATATTGAATATTTCATCTGATTGATAACCGTTTGTAATTAATAAATCACTACTCTTTATGAATTCACTATGCAAGTACCATGTAGCAAGTAACCACTTTGTACAAACACTCTTTTCATACATACGTTTTATACAAAATTATAAATTGAATTAAAGTTTCACATTACTTAAGCAAAGTACCGGCAAATTTGTTTATTACCAATGCATCCAAAGACCATACACGGCTTCAAAAAACGGCTTCACCGGAGCCGAACTAAGACAAATAAAAATGAAAAAAAATAGTTTAAGGCAATTTTTGAGATGTAGATTTTTGTTTAAGTTTTATTTTCGAGAGAGCAGCATAAAACAATTAGTTTAAATTAGCAATAAAAAATCTATTACGACTTAGTTTGAAGCCAGAAGCTGAAGCCGTGTATGGAACGGACCAAATAAATGAATTAGAACATTACACTGTAGTGTTTTTAAGTTTTAAATTTTTGCAGAGTAATCCACATTTATAATGTACTAGCTGACCCGGTGAACCTCGTTCCATCCCAAATTATTTCGTTTCGAGCAAATACTTTTGTCCTTCACGAAAATTGATTTTGATGAGAGAAACATCAAACAACTCAACTGTAAGGTTTATGGTTGCGTTCGTTCGGCCATTTTTAAGACCAATCATCTCTTGAGCAATATGATTGGTCGAAAAAATTGTCAGAATGAACGAACGAATGCAACCACAAAGGCGGCATAATATATTGAAAATTGAAGTAAATTTCAATTCAAACTCAGGCATCTATCGAAAATTTAGTTGTTTTTTTTTGGATTTTTCTTCTCAGTGTGGAAATGAATTGGAGTCAGTTGGAATTCAAAAGAATTCAATGTGGATATTTATCGGAGATCTCGGGCGAATTGTTGATATAAGCTCTGAAATCAGAAAGGTTTTTCCTGTTCCTGTCAACTGCCTTCGTCAATGCGTTGTACACGTTCTTTTGCTGTGAATTCAAAAGCGGGACATTCGTTTGTACTATTTGGCTTAATGAATCTGAATCGCACATTTGCGCTCGTTGCAATTCACGATCATAATCGGTGCTGGCATGACCAATTTCGACAAAAAGCTGCCGCACGCATCAGCACGTACATGCCTTCGATCATGATCAAAGCTTCAGCTCTCATTTCAAGAACATATTTCCATGTTGCAGTGCAAACTCGATGCAAAACGTCGTCAGTCATCTCGCCCTTGTATATTTGTTCCAAAATTCAAGTAAGTTTGACGGATGACACGTCGCTATAATGATCGTACGAATTTGATTTACCGGTGCAGAAACAGTGGCATCGACAAGTCTTAATTCCCAATGTGAATCGAAAGAGACACGTTGTCCAATCTCCAAGTGCACCCACAAATGTTGAACAGTGGGTTGACGTTAGTGTATTGCAAATGAGAAAATACGCCAAATCGCCTCATTGCAAATGACATAACGGCTCAATTGAAATTTCGACATTTCGTCATTTGCATTCGGAGCAGCAATTCCGAACACTGACAGGTCGCTAACTTTGTTCACGTATTTGCAAACTCATTTAGCTGCTTCATTTGCCAAATCGGTTAACTCCATTAATTGAAACCATGTTTGAATTTCACAATTTTCTGAAAATTATGGAAAAAAATTCTTAATTTTCATAGGAAAAAAATCAATTTTCTTCGGTTCTTCAAGAAGTTTCAGAGTTTTCCACTGAGATTTTCCAATTTTTCTCTTATAAAAGACCATCTGGATGGGATAAGCGTGAAATACCGTACGGAAATTGCGAAGATAACCAAAAAAGATTGAGCCAAATCGGCTCGGCAGTTCTCAACTGATGCGCCCATACATTTTTTACACCATTTCATTTAGATAATTTTTGATGTGTAGCTGCTTTGAATGTTGATGCAAGAAGAATTTCTATTTTATTTTTTTACAATTATTTGACATATATGCTATACTGTAGACAATTATGATTTTAATTGTGTACATAGTTGTCAAAAATTCTACACAACTTATATTTATAGTAGTCCGCCACCAACGCTATCTATTAAAAGTAATCCGAAGTGGCTCTATAAATGAATGATCATTGTCGAAATACAATTTCCATTGGTGGTGTTAAGTGTATTTCCATACAAAATTCCTATACAAAATGCAATTTTCCGATTTTTTTTTATATTTAGGTTTTCCTTTGGGTTTTGGTTAATTTTCTTCGATTTTCCGATTTTTTTTCGAGTTGCGGATTTCCCTTTGGGTTTTTCCGAATTTTTCTTGTTCCTAAGCCGCCACTGTATTGAGACGAACAAAGCAAAAACAAGCATGCAGCCTATGTTGGGGTTCGAATCCAGTACCTCTTGGCCCAAGGACCGAAACTTTAACCACTGTACACTCGAGTAAAGGAGACGAAACAAAATACGTCAGCAAAAAAGTTCATTCGTTATAATCAGTATACAAAATTTAAGTGTTTTATAAACTTGAACAGAAATGTTGTTCGTTATATCGTTATAACGAGGTTCGTTATATTGAGGTATTATATAGGAAAAAAATTGAGACCGATAGAATTGAGCGTTATATTACTTTTGCTGCCCGGTAACACAACTGTGTGGGTACGGCAAAATGTACCAAGTCAAAAATATGACCCAACTTACACATTTGTGCATTCCTTTTAAACTTATTTTGGTCCAGGAAAAAAACTATAACTATACACACAATTGTGTTGGTTGTACACATACTATGATTTCTTACTCAACATTTGTGCGGTTTGGACTTAAATTTAGCCATTTTTTTTTTTGGTTGAAAAAGGGATATAGAGGTTTTCGTTGTATCCGAGGATTTTATAACCAGGTTTTACTGTATTTTGGTACCAAAAATATTTGTTTTGTTGTTTTCGACAAAGCACTTCGTTCTATTTATCACTTTTTTCTAAAACATCTCAGCTCAATAAAATATTAAAAGTAAAAGAACTCGATAAATATATGAAAACTCGAACAATATTCCGTCTTTCCGCCATTTATTAACTAATTACGATGAAATTTGGATAGTGGTATTGATTAGGGATTTTAAAGTAAGTTTTAATTTTTTTAAATTTCTTTTCTTTCTTTAAATTAAGGCTGCGGACCAATTCGTGACTTATTTTGTGGACTGACTTATTTGAATGTCTATAATAAACCTCCAGTCGGCTAGACTTATTGTAGACTTGTTTGACTTTTATACGAAGTTGCGCCCAAACTGGTAACTCATCAAAATAATTCTAACAAGTTTCCAATACGTCTATTCGACAGGAGATTTATTGTAGACTTTCAAATAAGTCAGTCTTCACAAAATAAGTCATGAATTGGACCGCAGTATAAGAAACATTATTTTTTCCCCTACTAATCGAAAAATTCCGACTGAGTAAATCGATTCGAAATTATTCGCTTAGTAGGAAGACAAATATTACAATAGTAAGCTTGAAAAAAACATGAAACAATTATTAAAGTAGCTAGCGAAAAAATCGAATAATATATTGAATTTCAAAGCAAATTGAATCCCGCCCGATTGGGAAAAATTCCACCGATTTCAAGAATACGGTCCAAGTCATGTGGAAAGCCCGGGAAAACTCGTTTGAATATATCATACATGCAAAATATGAACATTTCTAAAATTTCAACATGTAAAGTGTCATGGTTGGAAAGGATTGGAAATGAAAGGAGTGATGGTTACAACTGGAAAAATTCAGGTCAATTTTCGTGTGGAAAGCCTGGGAAACCTCGTTTGGAATATATCATACATACAAAAATGAAAATTTATAAAAATTTAACGTTTCAAGTGTCATTCACGAGAAGGTGAGTGGTGAACAGGACCTAATTATGATAAATTTTTACTTGTTTAAAGATATTTTTAGATTTACTGTTATACCCTCTATCCCAAAAATGAGCACAAGGTTTCTTCCATATATTCGAATATGTCAGGAAGTTTTCGATCAATGATGTGAAAATGAAAAGACACGACATACACTCGTGGATAAAATTAACGCATTTTTTTATAATAAAAGAAAATCCCGCTAGCCAATTTCAATGGAATTGGTATCAAATGATCCAAAATTTAGATTTTTCACAAAAGAGGCACAAATGTGGCGTTATGGAATTATAGCGGCTATTTTTCATTGCAAAATGTTAAAATGTGTCAAACAAGTTGTTTTATTACAATTTAGTTTGATTAATTTAGTAATGAGTATTCCCTACCCGCCCCCCCTCCCCTCCCATGCCCTTATTACAGCTGGGGCATACTAAGTAGAATGCTTTGTATCATTTTTCTCGGAATGAGATTCCACTCTTCTTGCGCTGCAACACTCAGCTCTGCTATCGAATCTGGTACGGGATTTGAAGCTTAAATACGCCGATTTAGAATGTTCCATACATTTTCGATCAAATTTGGATCCAGGATCATTATTGGCCACTTAAATGCACGAATGCCGATATCTTGAACATATTGATGTAGTGTGGCAGCTACGTTGACTTGAGCGTTAACACAAAACTAACATAACCTATGAAGCCCAAATATGGCAAAACGTGATCGCTAAGAATGTTGCGAACATGCCAGTCTGCATTCATCCTCAAACCAATCTCCACCAGCTCCGTACAGCCCTCGTTATACGGTGCGTAGCGTTCTCCAACTCTTCTGTATACAAGATTATTTTCATCTGGTTTCCAGAATTGGATTCTGGTCTCATCTGAAAAGAGAACAGTGTCCCATTGATCAGTTCCCCAATTTGCATGAGAATGACCAAATTCTAAACGGCTGAATTTGTGACGAGCAAGAAGCCGTGGAACTTTTACTGGCCGTATTGGAGTTATGTTCACTTCTTTTAATCTTCGTTTAATTGTTTTGGCACTAATGTTCACTTGACGGGTACTAAGTAACTCATTTTACATTTTTTCATCTCCTATAACGAATTAGTTTTTAAAAATCGGCCGTCATGCTCGGTTGTGCACGTTTTACGTCCTCTTCCGGGCTTCCTTTTATATTCTCCGGTCTCTCGATATCGCTTAAATATTCGTGAAACCGAAGACTAGTTCATTTGTACTTGAGTATAACCTTCCTGATATAATGTGACGACTTTAACCGCGTCCAGCCAATTGATATGCAATGGTACAAAAACCGATCGTTTCGTTGAATTTCAAGCAAATGCACTCTTGATTAAGCACTTTTTTAAATTAAATTGACTGGCTTGCAGTAGACTTTATTCCAGGTGGTTTCTGATAAAAATATAAATGTGCTATCATTTGACACAAATGTTCAAAATTTATAATTTTATTACATTATGTCCACGAGTGTATGATGTTTTTCACCGTGGTTTCCAAAATTTAAAAATTTTACTTTTCAATTGGGAGTTTAACACCCCAATTGTCGAAGTCGTCTCACTTCAAGTGACGTGACTACAGTCGTGTCACGTCGTGCCAAAATTGGTATTGTTGAAGTCGTTTTAAACGACACGCATACTACAATAGAAATATCGGGCAGCACTAATAATTTCCTCAAATTTGACAAGCCATTCGACGTCAAAAATCAAAATATTTACGAATATTTTATTGTAAAAACCACGTAAATTGAAAATAGGTAACTAAAATCTAATTATTTAATTATTAAATTAATTTCCAGAAACCATACAGTAATTTATGATGAAGGCAAAATATCCATGATGTTTTCCATCGTAATTAAAAATTCCAAATTTTCAACAAAACCTTACGATTATTGAATGATAAATTTATTTTATATATTTACTAAAACAGTAAAATATTTGCAAAATGAATATAAATTGTATTACAAAAAAATCATAAATGTGTTTCATTAATGAACGTCGCATAAAATATTCTTGTCACTTGAAAAAATTAGGTGACTGTTGTCGTATCATGCGACTAGAGTCGTAGCAGACGACTTCGATAATAGCAAAAATGACGTGACGTGACTATAGTCGTTTAAAATGACGTGAGACGACTTCGACAATTGGGGTGTAAGTATTTTCGGCAATTAAAGTTCTCACATAAGCTACGAACAGGATTTATTGTAAAATCAACCGAATAACCAAAATCCTATAAATGTTTACAAGGTATCCATAATTCTTGTATACTGGGTGATTTTTTTAAGCTGAAACTTCCAAATATCTTGAAAAATAAGCACTCTACGAAAAAAATGCCTATTATCAAAATTTAATCATTTCGGAGGGACATACATTACTGTTAAAATTAGTAACCTTCCTCCCTTTCTTGTAGGTGGTGCGGGGGGTAACTTTGAAATTAAAATAGGAACCCCTATTTTTAGTGTAGATTCGGATTCTACGGCTTAAAGTACGTATGATTTTTTTGAAACATTTTTTTCGAAAACGCGAGCCTGTCAACATCTTAAGATTTCAGTTATTTGATTGCTTTTACAATCTAATATATTTAATGAATGAATATTTTTATTCTTCTTAAAGCGTTGCCACATACACATCTAATAACAGACGATTCGTGCGTAAATTTATTTTGCCTCGCCACATACCAAAAACAATACAGACGATTTTTACAACAACAATTCTTTATAAAGTTTTCATAATACATAAGCAGCTAATTCATTTTATAATTAAATAAGTTTGCCATACCATATTCATGATGAGCCTTATAAAAATATTAAATTAATGGAAAACATATATTTTGTTTTGGAATTTTTTGACATTAGTTGAAGTTCATAGACAACAGAGAAAAAAATCGTTTAAAATTTTTTGGTGAGTTCGGAAATCGTTTTAGATTTTTGTGCGTTCGTTCACGTGTAAAATTATACCATTCAGAGAAAAAATCGTTTTTAGAAACGGCTAAATAGAAAATTGATAATTTTTCAATTAAAATTATTAAATAATTCCAAATTTTTTATTTGAGCTACTAACTTGAGATATTTTACATATTATCTCATTGATTTGAGTCAAAAATATGCTCTAATTAATTCGTAAATGCGAAATCTGTTTTTAGATGTCGTCCGTAGAAATGTGTATGTGGCATCGCCTTTATACGGGTTCGTATAAGAAGAATAAAAATAGAATAAAATTCAGAATAAAATTTTTTAAATGTTGAAAACCAAGGTGAAAGTCTGCTTCACCTTTCTAGCACCCCATCTAAAGGTTTTGACAAAAGTGATGATTGAATTCGTGTGGTCGTCGTTTGGTCAGGATTGGTCACTAGTTTTTATCGTTTGGTCACTTACGATTAAACGGTAAATAAATAATGAAAAATTGAAAAAAATTCCCGGGTAACACATCATTGCAAGAAAATCATACCGTTTTTATCAAATTTCGTTAGGTCAGGATTGGTCACCATATTTTGGCGTTTGGTCATCAATGGGTTAGTTTTTATTGCGAAAAAACAAAATCAAAATTGTATTAATTCAATAAAATCAGGTTCGTCGCTTACTTGGGAATTTCATTTTACAAAATTAATAAAAAATTCAATTGGAATATACCTTTAGACAAATATATTTCTTTTTTCAAAGAAAAGTGGAAGATATAAGATATAATCAATTCAATTTTTTGGTTCTTCAAAAATCTTTGAGGATTGGAGACTAGTTTTTTTCGTATGGTCATCTCTACATAATGATTTATTGTGAAAATTCATGAAAATCTCATAATTTCCACACGATTTCAAGTGTTCGGGACTGGAAACTTGACCAATACCAATAACTTTATAAATCCGACCATCGGAATCGATTGGTCGATTGTCATTGAGGATTGGTCACTAGTTTTTTTCGTTTGGTCATCCCTGCATAATGATTTATTCCAAAAATTCTTAAAAATATCATAATTCCCACACGATTTCAAGTGTTCGGGACTGGAAACTTGACCAATACCAATAACTTTATAAATCCGACCATCGGAATCGATTGGTCGACTGTCATTGAGGATTGGTCACTAGTTTTTTTCGTTTGGTCATCCCTACATAATGATTTATTTCGAAAATTCTTAAAAATGTCATAATTCCCCCACGATTTCAAGTGTTCGGGACCGGAAACTTGACCAATACCAATAGTTTTATAAATCCAACGACCGGAATCGGTTGGTCGACTGTCATTGAGGATTGGTCACTGGTTTTTTCGTTTGGTCATCCCTGCATAATGATTTATTGCGAAAATTCTTAAAAATATCATAATTCCCACAAGATTTCAATTGTTCGGGACTGGAAACTTGACCAATACCAATAATTTTATAAATCCAACGATCGGAATCGGTTGGTAGACTGTCATTGAGGATTGGTCACTAGTTCTTTTCGTTTGGTCATCCCTGCATAATGATTTATTGCGAAAATTCTTAAAAATATCATAATTCCCACACGATTTCAAGCGTTCGGGACTTGAAACTTGACTAATACCAATAATTTTATAAATCCGACGATCGGAATCGGTTGGTCGACTTTCATTGAGGATTGGTCACTATAGTTTTTTTCGTTTGGTCATCCCTACATAATGATTTATTGCGAAATTTCTCTAAAATCTCATAATTTCAAGTTAGTATTGGTTTCGCAACAAATCATTATTAAGGGATGACCAAACGATTAAAACTAGTGACCAATCCTGACCAAAAGATGAGTAATCGAATTCAATCATCACTTTTGTCAAAACCTTTAGATGGGGTGCTAGAAAGGTTCAAAGTCGTGTATGGCACAGTAAATAACATCAAAAACTTGCCCCGATCACTTTACCAATACAACTTTGCCTAGGTTATCTTATAACACATTCAAAAAATTGTAAACATCTCTCGGCAATAGATAAATTTTAAAATAGTTTGAAACCAAAAACTACAAATTTTTAATATACGCTGTATAAGTTGAAATCCAGTTCATGAAACACATAGGGTTTTAATTAATTAAAAAAACTGAGGAGTGAAACTAGCACTCGACTTTATTTTATGACAAATGTACATAGATCTCGTATATACCACACTTAATTTCTAAAGTGAAAATGCTCCTACCGGATTTGTGATAAAACTTGTATTGCATAATCAAAGAGCATTATTCCTGATTAGCCCTTTGAGTGCCGACCTGATTTTTAGAGAATTAGCTAAAAGTTGCACGCTGCTATAGAGGAACATAGAAACTTAAAAATATTTTCGGAGCATTTTATTTATGAAAAGTATTTCAAAAATTATTTTATTTTATTTTTCGAGTAATAAAAATATGAAACAAATTTTTGTGATATATCGACAAGTATGAAATAAAGATCGTATTTAGTTCGCATTTTCGGCCAGTGTATTAAGGAACGCGATGGCGCTCCTTGGCACTCAAAAGGCTAAATTTTTGGTCACTCTTGTTGGAAATATAATCTTCATTGAAAAAATTAAAGAAGCTCCTAAGTAAGACGTCCACCACATTTCACATGGATCTCCCCATTAATAGAAAAAGTAGTCAATTCGGCTGGTTACAGATGCCGAATTTTGATCAAATTAAGTTTTTTTTATCATAACTCGCCATTTTCAGTAGAATTTAAAAAAATTGAAAATCTTCTATGGCAGCTGCCACTCCATTTAACCGATTTCAGCCAAAAATCACTCGAATCTCCCAATTTATGAAAATAGTTTAATTATGAAGTTTCATTCCGATCTATCAATCCATCTGAGCTGTATCTACAGGAGCCGAATTTTTGTTGAAAAACAGATTGTCAAAAATCGTAATTTCTGCTAAATTTTAGAAAACGTATCTGTGTTCTTGTACAATTAATTTAGAATTTTTAATGGATAATCGTTTCTCTTGGAAATGATATTCATTTCAAAATATTTGCAAAATCCAAAAAGCTCCTATGGAAGCTGGTACTTCCGGTGGATTGATTTCGGCCAAAAATCACTGAGATCTCCCCATTTACGGTAAAAGCTAAGTATGAAATTTTATTCCGATCAGTCAAATCTTCTGAGCTGTAGAGTGCAACCAGACATTAAAACTGCACAAAATGATCAGGTAAAACACACACTGTGTGGAAAAGTCATGACAAGGCCATATTTAAACGTACAGGAAAATGCATATGGAGTGAAATATCTTTTAAGGTTGTCTTTGCATATACCCTTTAAGCTTTCGAAAGCTGATATTGATAAAATACCGTAAAATAAAATAAAATTAGCTTTATTCTGTTGAGAATAAATTAATTCTAAACCAAACAGACCAAATAAATTTGGACCTATAGGGAATTTTATAAAAGATATACCATAATTTCCATAGATATATAGCGCGTGCACAAAGGCACGGTTATTCGCACGCAAAAAATATAATGCACGTATACGCGATTATCACATTTTTAGAATTCATAATGGTGTGCGCAATATTATTAAGAAAATTCGACGAAATTGAATTTGAATAATTTAGATCGATTTAGGAGGCTGCTAATTTCTCGAGAGAATAGGGCGACATAAACCATATACAAAAAAAATGTTAGGAATTCCTTACGATATTTTACCCTTACTAATTCTTACTTTTCGTGTCATGAAACAAAAAAAAAAGCATAAAATAAAAATATGGAGGTGATAACATTTTTTTAGTTTTCTTAATTTTATGATTCGTACATGTTCCATACACAAGTATGTAGAATATGTGCGTGTAGGCTCATTTCTATAGTAAAACGCTTAATGTGGGTGTTTTCGATTGATTCGCGTATTCCTTATGTGTGAATTTTATTTCATTTTTTTTTTTAGTTTGCTTTTTTCAATATTTTATCACCGGCAACATAAATTATTCTAATTCGGTGTTGCCGTTAATTCACCACTATATATGGTTTACATTATATATATATAACACGTAAGGTGTTATATAAGATTAACTAACAAAACGTGACAAATTTAAAAATGTTAAGTATATCTAGGGAAAATTCTTTCAAATTTGTTGCACCTTTATATTCTCTGGCACTTTGTAAAGGCTCAGATAGAATGTTTTCTGTAACGAATATATAGGCAGGAGCTGTTTGGACCTGTTGTTGTAATACTAATTCTTCTGTGCTTCTTATCCTTTTCAAGATTTGAGGTAATAACATAGAAAAGATTGATGGTAAAGCAATATAAAATATTTGCCGGAATTAATCATTTTCTATTTCAACGTTGTACTACATAGACTATCGAGACGACTGATTGAGACGAGTTAAGAAGGATTTTTTTTGTCGAAGTAATAAAAGCTCGTATATTTAACCAACCACCGGACAGGAGTATCTGCAAAACTTATTAGTCATTTTGAAGTTAAAAAATTGGAAGTTTGGTTCCTGACAAAAAATACAAGCAAGCGTAATGATTTTATAGAGACTCTCGAAACAGAAATCCAACGTACCCCAAAGGACGCCATGGTAACAAGCGCTGCTAATGGTATAGGATCAAAGCCGCATGCCGACAAAGAGTTTATCTTTAACTTCAGGAGTTGTGAATTCACCTGTTGTGGTTCTACCAAACTAAATTCCGCAACGGTCCGATTTTTTTTAATTGAATTATTACAACTTTTGATGAACAATACTTGTTGAATGTTGCCGAACCGAAAAATTGCATGGCGTTCATGACCAGCTAACAACTATGAAAGCGGATTAAGTATTTCCTTCACTGCTCTCTTCAGTAATGTTGGCCAATCGTGATCACAGATAAAGAGGTCATTTTCAAATAAATAATTAAAATTATACGTACGTTGCGCAAAAGAACCCTCTTTGGTATTCCGCTATAACTACTAACACAAATAAAGGACCTACCTTCTTGAAAATAGGATACATTCCAATTTCCTTTCATTTCACAAAGCCGTCTTCCTACACCTGACTTGTAAATTTTAGTATTTTCTCAAATTTTGTAATTGATTTCAATCTTAAATCATTTTTATTGCAATGGAAATGGTTTCTCAACTGAGTGATAGTGCTCCGATATGCGATCAAGTAGAATTCGGCCGAATGTCTAAGGGCCGAATGGGTCGAAAGGCCGATTTTTTTATTTGTTCTTAGAAATATTTTTTTTTAATTTTTTTGTTTTATGGAGTCCAGTCAGCGATACATTTTTGCGAAGGAAAATTTGATCATGCGCCACCTGAGACATTCGGCCCAATGGCAGGCTTCTTATAATAGGTATATGGTACAAAATAATCAAATTGAAAAAATAAAAAAAACAAACTGGCCTTTCGACCCATTCATTCGAAGTTCTGCCCTTCGACACGTTCGGTCCTTCGACACATTCGGCCTTTTGACATTTGGACCATCGACATTTGGCCCCTCGATATTGGGCCCTTCGACATTCGGCCCTTTAATATCATACCGAATTACCGTGGTGACGTGAAAATTCTTTTATGTCTAATAAAAAGTTTTCTTACAATTTTGAATCATTTTTATTGTAAAATGATTTTTCAAAGGAGTGAAAGTGTTCCGATATACGATCGAGTTTTAGTGTGGTGAGGTGACGTGAAATTTCAAATTTTCTTTAATTGGTGTTTAAAAATATAGTTAGTCGAGTTTTGGATGATAAAAAGTAGAGGCGAGCCTTTATTTTTGAAATAAAAAAGTCGATTTTTGAATTATATATAAAAGTCCGTCGATAAACGAACCTCACTATATATAACGGTTGTTGGAAGTTGGATTTCACGTCGAGTTGTGTTTTTTTAATTTTAATTTTGTTTTCCTGTATGCGGTTTATTCAAGCACAGCATCATTTCTACAAAGCCCACGCCTACGTCCCTGAGCCATAGCCGGAGCTTGATATAATGGCGTAGACGTCTGATGCCGTGTCAGCTAATGGAACTCTCCGCGTTCCATTTCAGTGGCGCCCAAATTGGAACTCTTCGTGTTCCGTGACAGTGCGCCAAACGGGGTCTTCCGTTACAATCTGCAGATTGACTTAAAGATGTTCCATTAAAGATGTATTTAATGGAACATCTTAAAGTCAACTTTACATTTCAAATTTAGAATTATAAATTGTGATTGTCCTGTGGTAACCGTCATGAGGGTCAAGGATATCCTATATGCTTTGTTGTAGGTTCAAGATGGTTCGATGAGTAGATGCAGAGAAAAATATGACATGGCTACGAACCTTATTCTATGCTAGCCTTGTAGGAAAACCTCCCTAACCTAACTTAAAAATGAACTCGTAATGACCAAACCGAGTGGAAATTGAACTGGAAAAAGATAGACGAAGTAAAATGAACATGAGGCGAGTCTTAAGAATGTGATCATTGATGAAGCGTCCTATTAAAAATACAGTTCATTGCGAGCAGACGTTTCAAAATATTATAACTAACGAACATCTGGTTTTTGTTAAAAAGAATCGCGTAGACGATAATTTTCGAAGTTTTTCTATGCAATGTGACGCCAGTGACATGATCAGCACTGCAATGGGGAATATACATACAATTTGATGAACAATGTTGCAAAATTTGAGCAAACGTCTATGCTGCATTTACTGAAGTTTCCGAATTTCTATAAACTAGTCATCCGATACCCAGTCGAATGAGTGAGTCATGCTAGCGTGACCAAACGTTACACCAGTAGAAAACCTGGAACGCGGATAGTGGTTATTTATTATCGAAAAATAATCACCACACGCCTATAACAACGAACGACGCAAATGGGAAAGCGCATACAGTATCCCATCTACAATAAAGTACAGTCAGGCACAAAAGTCTTCATACACCACTAAAATTTGCAAAATCGAGATAAATTAAACAAATTAAATTATTGGACAAAAAAAATTAAAAAAAAAAAAGAAAATTTAAAAAAATTTAAAAAATTCATAAAATTTATATCACAAAAGTCTACATACAGTAAATAAAACCAAAAGGATCATGTTCAGACCCACTTAAGAACTAAAATTAATATTTAGTTGGGCCACCAGCAGATTCAATAACAGTGCTTAGTCGCCTGAATATTGATAGAAACTAGGTTCTCAGTAACCGCTGACGAAATTTCAGCCAATGCACTCGAAAGGGCACTTTTTAATGAATTCCTATTGGTAATCCTATATTTTTGGACCCTTTGTTCCAGTTCATACCAAATATGTTCAATTGCATTAATATTCGGTGACTGGGGATCCATTGATTGCCTAGTCCTAAGCATTCAACGGACAGTTGTAAATTGCTACGCAATATATTCAAATACATTCAGTGGTCCATATTACCTTCTATAAATATCAATTTTACGACGCCACCTGCAGCCATAGATCTCCAAACCATTACATTGCTACCGCCGTGTTTAACGGTGGGAAGCAAATTTTTTGGAGCCATCTTGGTTAATTTTTCGCCAAATTTTCCCCTCTCCATCGGATCCGAATATATTGAATTTACTTTCGTCAGTGAAAAACACTTTCCTCCAAAATTCCGTGCCTTTTCTGCTTATTGAATAAGCATATAAATGATTTTTTCCTTGGCCTTCTTAAATTAAACCCGTCGTTTCATAAAATTCGACAAACTGTTTGTTTCGGGATGAACATCATCCCTAGTGCTATTCCGAGTCTCAGCCGCTATTTTTAGAACACTAATCTTCGGATTGGATGGCACTTTTTTAATTATGGTTCGAAGATCCCGTGAGGTAAGTTTTTTAGGACGCCCAGATCGTTCTTTATTTTGAATACTTCATCTGTTAGCAAAATTTCACACTATTGTTTGTATGGTTGGTTGCTAGACTTTTACCAATAATTTTAGATGTTTCATTGTAATTCTTATTCTGTTCCCGTAGCTTTATTATTAAATTTCGTGTAGACTTTTGTGATGTAAATTTTAAGAATTTTTAAAAATTATTGAATTTTTTTTTTTAATTTTTTTGTGCAATAACTATTTTATTTGTTAAAATATATTGTTTAAATTAATATTACAATATCTAGTTCGTTTCATTTATCTATCTCGATTTTGCAAATTTCAGTGATGTATGTAGACTTTTGTGACTGACTGTAAGTAAAAACATAACGACATATGGCGCCCATGGCCCAAAAACCCGAGAGGACACGTCATGAATACGCGCGGACCTTGTTCGAGTAGGGTGTCAATCAACGCAAGATTGTATGAATGGGCCACCTTAGGAACAATATGTGAATATTGAAAATTTAGTTTTTTTTAAATACAAAATTTCATTTTTTTCTGCTTTCATAACATTAACGTAGAGTCATACTGTAAATATTTTTCCGCCACATAACGGTCTCAGTTTCACATATCGTATAGTCCGTTTTTTTGCTAGTTTGTTTCTAAATGAAGGCACACGAGGTGGCCGGAGGTATTTCTCCCACACTGTTAAGCCGGGGGTAGTACCGACCTCCACGTCCCAAAGAGGGCGACGATAAAAGAGTTGCCGATATATGGAAGAAATTATTGCAAAGATTATAGACCACGAACGTGTAAGGCTAGTTCCAGCTAACGGAATTACATGTCGAACTATTCCGCATCATAAACGAAATACCTATAAATTATGCCGGACGTACCAAAGAATTGCTTGACGCAATGGTTTCGTAACTCTAAAGCTTAACGGACGTACTAGTCCAAAACCATTAAACGGAAAACGGTTTTCCCCATCGAACGAGCGACAATTAGAGACTCTACTTACGGAAACGAGATAAGGGATCAAAAGCAGAACAATCCGAAGTGCTACGACACATAACAAACATCGCGGGCAACAATTTCACGAATAAGATCATAAGATCTCTGTGCACGAGCAAAATGACAAATGTGATAACGACAGATTAGCGAAAATGGCAAATAAGATGTAAAACGCTCAAATTTTAAAAAGCATCTAACTCTGCATTCCAAACAAGCCGTGCATTTCGATCATCCCTAACTGGACAAAAGAATTTCGAACGAAACATGACCACTTCAAATTCCACCGGAGCAATGTCAATAGAACAACGCCAACCTCAAAACAAAATTGTACGCAATGTTTCTCGATCACGCGATATTCTCGACCCCACGAGTCGGTTTTCGACGCCTAGGAGTGTCGTCCTCCTAGGGTCCCCCGTCGGCAACGAACGAATATCCACAAACGACAACCCTACTTTTCTTATATACGATAAACTAAACAATTTTAATTTTTGAATCGACACGAGAGCTGACCTTTCAGTGCTACCCGTCAGACCATACAATACATCAATATTTTCGAATTTAAAATCCAATAATCTACTTTTCTACCCATTCACTCATGCTTTCCTATTAGCCGAAGTGAACCATCCGACCATTGACGCTAATTTCGTCAAAAACATTTTCCAATGTTAGTCGATCTTAAACGAAAACGGCTGGTTGATTCAGCGAATCAGCTGTCAATTAATGTTAAGACGATTTGCGCTTAATACACCCACGCCAATACATTATGCGAACATAAACGAAGGAAGTTTCATTCCTTTTCCACAGCCGCGCAAAATTACAATTTATCCCTCAAACGTCCCGTCGTTCAACATATCGACACAACAGGTAATTTACCCGTATCTCGACCACGGGTACTAGATCCAATAATAGATCCAAAAGCCACATTTAAATCCCGGTGCATCCGAGGATCTATACCAAACGGGCAGCACGATCCCATTTGGCCTGTTCCAATCTGTCATTTGGCCTTATAAATGCCACACAAACGTTTCAACGTTTTATCAAGATGTCACTCGAGATCTAAACTTCGTATTCACGTGCGTCGACAATTTGTTCGTATGTTCGTGGCATCGAGGAACACCACAGAGTGCAAAATGTGTTTTCGGCCGAACGCTCTCGATTCATTCCGAAACTGGCTGAAAGACTCGCCAAAATTAACGAGGACTTGGCCGCTCTGCTAAAGAAGCCTAGGACTCCGAAAAACTTATCTTGCGAAAGGGAATTACTTATACGATTTACTAATCGATCACACACCTTAGATATATCAAAGGCCCGGACTTATTTACACCGACCACAAACCTCTAACCAAACCAATTCAGCCTAAAACTGAATGTAATCCACGACAAGTACGACATTTGGATTATTTCAGACAATTTACCGATATGTGAACGGTAAAGACAACGTTGTCGCGGATATTCGGAATTTCGAGTATCACACAAAAAGAATGTCAGAATTTACTTTCTGGTTCCGAATGTCGTGTGGTTCGAATTATAAACTAGAGCTTTTTAAACTGCCTGGCATTGAAATCTACTGCGAAAAATCGCAGCTACTCGTTAGTTGATTGCTGCTCGCTATTTATGGCTAAGTATAAACAAAGACGTAGGAAATTGAACACAATCTTGTGTATCCTGCCAGCAGTCGAAAGTCTAATGGAATACTATGAGACCGATTAGATGATTCGATGTTCCACCTGGTTGATTCAAAATTATTCATTTTGATATAGTGGGTCCCCTTCCACCGTCCAATGGATATACTTATGTCCTAACCTCTCGTCGACCGATTCACTCCATGGCGCGAAGCTTATTCCATAACTGATATATCAATTATGTATCTCGATTCAGCTTTGCACTAAACATCACAACGCCTGCGAACCATCCGCAAGCGAATTTCACGTTCGAACGATTTCATCGATAGCTGAAAGCTGTTTTCAAGACCCGAGAAAATACAATTCATTGGAGCTCCGAAATTTCCATCGTATATTACTTGGGATTCGAGCTACGGTTACAAAATATCTTATATCTCATCTTTATTGAAAACCCTATTTCTCCTCAAAACCTTCAACTGATACAGTCATCGACCAACTACGAACAACTATGCAAAATTACGACAAACCGATACATTTATTCCGAAATCGCTCGATAATTTTGATTTTGTTTTCATTATAGTGGATAAGGTTTCTACCGGGTTACCATTTAAAGTGGTCAGCCGATGACGAAGACACTTTGTCATATCGATGAACAGTGTCAATCGATCGCAATGAGTGTCCATCGATCAGTTAAAACCAGCATTCGATATCCTTTGATTACTGTAACCTTTTGGATTCAAAATCGCAAACATCCCTAATCACCGACTCGGGTCAAATCTCAGAGTTATTTCTTATAAATACCGCCGCAACGAAATCATGTATATTACAAGTTACTCCGTTATTTGCTGGAAGAATTTGTATAGTCATTCCTACTTAGTATCGACAACAGCCACGAAAAACACGAAATAGTAAACAGCTGGGAGATGATAATACATAAATTCTGGGAAACCGTGGAGCACCCAGCAGATAATCCGCTGAAGTAAACGGCATGCTGATTACCCATAAAAATTGAAATCGCACAGTTCGAATCTCAGTACAGTACAAGTCAACCTACTTTGCCTTATAGAGAGAACGTTAATACTTTAACCTATGTTCAAGAGGGAATTGACCATACTAACTACATATAAGGGGAAATTGAGAATTGTGAAATTTGCACGTAAAATACATAAAAATTGCGTGTGTTATTTGATGACTTGTAAAATCTCTTTGGGTATTTCAACAATGAAAATCTGAAGGTTGTTAATAAAAAATGACTTCATACTGGACGTATTCACAATTAAAATTGTATGTTATGTCTGATATCATTATTCAAAGGGTTCGTTCATAGTATAGTGCAACAAAGTTGGTAACGTGAAAATGTTTTGAAACCTCGCTAATAATTCTATTTTTAGGAACAGGAGGAAGATCGACAGAGACACATTTACAATGATTCTAGTAATTTAAGAAAATTCACAACCCCTACCGATTTCCTACCGCTTTGAATTCATAAGGGAGCTTCATCATCTAGTCGTCATCATCTCGGATAATGCTATTGTATGTAAGTGTCCCCTTAGTACACCTTTATGTAAATCTTGGTCATCTTGGTGGTCGAAAGCTCCCATCAAAAATGCAGAATCCTCTTCAAAAAAGATAAGAAAACAAAATTTGGTGAAGACATCGAAATCATCGAAGGTTTTTAGTCTCTGTAAAGTCTACCATCCCAAATTATTTTTAGCAACTTGAGGGACTCTAGACCACAACTATAGCTAGGAATATTTGGAACTGCTCCGGGAAACTAACTTGCCGGATGCTCCAAAAACGAAACACAAAGGAAACCAATAGGATTCCGGGTCTCGCAAGTCCAATAATAAATAGAGGACAAATCCTGTTGTTAACAAATAGTTTGAAGCGATTTAACTCGGCGGAATCCCTCCGAATAGCTAACAGGTACTGAATATGCGTTGCTATTAGCTTAAAGATATATTCAAAATAAGCCTGGAAGTTTGTTAAATGTCCACAAAATGTACAGAAGTAAACGTTATATTTAGTCTTAAGGCGAGAAAACATCCTCAGCTCGCATTAGATGTTCCGTCGATTCGAATAAGCTATCGAAATCTCAACATGTGTATTTAAGGAGAAATCTGTGGAAATTACTCGCTCATTAACACGTCTATAAAGTGAGGAGGAGCAAAGTTCTGATTCATACCTCCTCGCGGTGCTCTCTGGGTAATTAAATCAGGCAGACTACATCACGAGTTATGCTTAATAAATCAGGCATACAAGTCACGGAGAGCTACTGGTCCCGCAAAACCAATACCACATCAGCGTTTGTTCTCCAGATAAGAGGCGGCTGAAGCGGTGTTCTATCTTATAGCCAGTGGCAGAAAAAAAAAATTTGCAAAGATTTTTTGTTTAAATTATATTTATTTGGCCTACTGTTGGAATTAGTTGGGAGTAAATATTCGAGAGACAAAGATAATACTGGAATTATTTTTCCCTAAAAAGTTTTGTGGAACAAAATTTTCCCAATCACCTTTGCTTCGAAAATATTTACACCAAACTATAACCCCAACAGTGGCACTATTCTGGTTTTCCTTGGGAATAGGGAATAGGGAAAAATATTTTCATAGTATTTTTGTCTAAATTGTGTTTTTCTGGCCTACTGAGAAAATAAGTTTGGTGCAAAAAATTTCAAAACAAGGTGTATTGGTAAACTTTTGTTCCACAAAATTTTTATAGGGAAAAATATTTACCCATTTAACTTTGTTTCGAAAATATTTACACCAAACGTATTTCCTCAGTATGCCAGAAAAACACAATTTAGACAAAAATACTATGAAAATATTTTTCCCTATTCCCTATTCCCAAGGAAAACCAGAATAGTGCCACAGTAAGCCAGAAAAATATAATTTAGACAAAAATGCCATGCAAATATTTTTCCTAACACCCTATGTGTTACAAATGTTACAAATCACTTATAAGACCTGTGTTAACCTCTGGAAATGAAAGTTGGACCTTGATCACTATGACCACTAACGATTCTAGAATATTATTTACCTTTGAAAGGTTATAAACCTTGTTACGACTTCATGATCATAACATGGTTTTCCAGTTTTTTTGTGGATTTTAATCGTTTGATTAGTATACCGTAGTATCAGGAGTAGTATATCGTTGCCATCTGTGAGAAAGTAGCAATACTGAAGTCATTTGTTCTGTCGTGACATTTTGTATTGTATTTTCTTTTTGTCCATCTTGTTCATTTTGTTTACAATAAGAAACGTGGACGACGAGAAATTTTAGAGTGAGACCATTGTGTACATCGTGTACGGCTGCGCATCAGCGTAGCTGCGTAGATATAGAGAAATATTTTTGTTGTGTTGCAATAATTTTGGAGGCGCTCATGTTATTTATATTTTTTTTTGTTTTATTTTTTTTTCTTTGTTTATTTTATTTCCGGTCATTCAGTTGTTTTTGCTTTTCTCTGTTTTTAGTGTTGATTGAAAATAACAATACAGTACGGTGTTCAATACATCTCTGCATTCGGGCTTTTTTTCCTTCGTTGCTGATTATTATTTTCCCTTCTGTTTTGATTTTTATTGATAAAATGAAATGGTAAATTTTTCGGTTCAGTGTGACGAGGGAGGGGGGGGGGGACTCTGATTCTGTGCCAGTGCCATATTTACAAGCTGGACTTTCCACTCTCCATCACCCCCTTGGCAGGACATTCACAGGGTCGGAGAGGCGAGTCCAGAATACGTGTCGTCTATTCGGGGCGACCGTAAGATTCACTTGGAGCTGTCGGAGTTTGTATTGTAGGAGATTCGCTGGACGACACTACCCTCAAATGCTGATTCGTTATGGCTGGGCATTGGCCTTTCTGGGTCGATTGGTCATTCGGATGTGAGGGACATTCGGGATGGGTCATTCGCGGATGGACACACCCGGTTATGATTATTTCATCAAGTTCCTAAGGTTCGTTCGACAAATTCTGGCCAACTTAACTTAACTTCAGTTTTTTTTTAATTTGCTTTATATTAATTTTTTGTGCTACACGGTGTAGGCCAGGAGCATGCAAACCTCAACTTCCCCACGCCCATTACTCTGAGAACTAGCAGGCAAAATCAACGTAAGAGAGGCCTCTCTCTGCGTGCTTAGTTGAGAACTGCGGATTGGCTGAGAGCTATCCGTAACAATCTCCCTTTCCGTTCACCTGACTTGAGGTATAACATAACATCTTAAAGGGATGTTCGTATTTTTACAGGGAGTCAGGTTTCGATTAAAACGTTAAAATCAAATTTCGTTACGGTGAAAGTAGACCAGAATTCAGCGTATTCTTTCGAATACTAATATCACTTTCTAAGAAATGTGAAAAACCTAATATGTACCAACACAGTTTGTATTATTGAACCATTTCCTAAAATAGTTAACATAGACCTTGTGAAAAATAAAATTCAAAATTGACCTACATTATATCAAATTAATTTCATATGTCAATTATATTTAACTGGCCAAAAAATTAAATTACCATACCACAATTAAATTACCATTTATATTTTATTTCCAAAACCAAAATGTTTCATCGTAACTAATTTAAGCAATTTAAAATTTGTGATGACACTTCTATTAAAATTCTAATAATTGTATCGAGCAATATAAATTTAAATGTCACATATAAAAATCGATTCAATTTACTATTCGAGAAAGATAATAATTTTTATCAATGCAATATGACAAAAATAATTTGTTGTCTTCCTATATAATTTACTATAGGAACAAGATTTTACGAATTCCATTCCAATACATAAACAAATTAAGGATTTCTGGGAAATCGTAACAGGTACCAATTAATGTAAATTGTAGGTATTCCCTGTTGACTACCTATAGTAAAATCAATTAAAAACATTCCGGGTTGTTTATTTTGCTTCCCAAAATTATATATATAAACAAGGAAAAATCCTTAATTTTGCTTGACCACCGTTTCCCACCCCGTTAACTAGCAACACCTACCATTTCTGTAAAAACATAAAAATATTTTATTTTATTATGGATTTTAACGATATTTTAATGACATAATTGAACTCGTGTTGAATGTGGCAAGAATTTGTTTTTTATTCGTTTGCATTTTAAGATTCCTACAGGTGAATTAAATTTATATTATACCTAGAAACTTTTAAATGTTGAAATTTAAATAAAAACACACTTAACGCCAAAAATCTACACCATTTCAAGACATATTTTTTTGAATTATGTGTTACGAAACATTAAAATGGTCATATATGTGTTTAGTGTAATTACGATTGGTTTGGCAAAATTGTTACTTGTGGTTTTTGCAAACATTAAATTTTAAAATAATAAATTTTCGATCGAAAACGTACAGTTGCGGCAGTGAAAACAGACTGATGGAGACAACATTTTATGACCGGCACATTAAAGTTCGGTGAAAAAGGCCGGCAGCCGACGGACAACAGAATGGACATGACAAAAGAATGAAATGCTCGTCATAAAAATAAAAACACTCAAAATTCCTAGTCATCAATTAATAGTCAGACCACAGACAAACCCTGCAAGCTTTTCAAAATTAATACTTTGTAAGGATTTTTTTCAATATTGACACAAATGGTTTGTACTTAATGAATAATGCGAAATGATATTTGTTATCTGCAAAACAATTGAAAAATTGGATTGACAATTTAATTGACACTAAAACCCAAGACGCAACCCCAACAATCGACATCTGCAGGGTTAGAGCAAATATGCTCGAAGTTTTGGTAACTTGATATTAATTTTTTCGGCTAATTAGGGTGTACTAAAGTAAACCGCAGTGATAAGCGCCTTTTGAAGTTTCTTTTTTAGTAAAGGAATTAAATATACGAAAAAAATCACGATTTTCGAACATTTTTGCGCATAGTAGCCAATCAATCCTAAGTGGCTTATTGTGGAGTTCAATATTTTTTTTTTTTTTTTTTTATTTTCCAAGAAAACAAAATACAATTTTTTTATACAGGAAAATATTTGTGTAACGATAGCTAATTTTTCAAAATGGTTACTATGAGGATTAGAAATGAAGATCGCAGGGTAATTGAACATTTACGCGTGAGACGTCAATTTTTCCAAATAGTAAAACAATTTCATTTATATTTCCTAAATTATGAAAAATGTGGTAAAATTGGGTCTGAGATAACAAGAATATATATAAATGTTGTTACGGCCTTGAGAGGTCATAACATTATTTCTTATTTAATTTTGTTTTTGTATTTTGAATTTCTTTTCATCGAATATATGTATATTATATTGTCTTTTCTTGACGGCATTGTCGTCGTTGTTGTTGAATAGAGTTTGATTTTACCTTGGTTTTATTTTTTTTATTTTTCATCGGGCCGGATCTATTTTCCGATTATTATTGTTGTTGTTTTTTGTGTTTTTTTTTTATTATGAACAATAAAATGAAGTTCTAAATTTTTTCGGATCGGTATCTTAAGAAGGATATTCTCATTTCGTGTCGGTTCCACATTTGAATGCTGGGCTTGTCACTACCTATCGTCCACTTGGCAGGACATATGTGTCGTCCATTCGGGAACGACCGTAAAATCCAAACGGTTCCCTCGTGGAACTCCGACGGTCTCAGGCTGTCGAAGTGTGAATTAAGGGGGATTAGCTGGAGGTTTCTCCAGAGAGACTTGGTCTGTTGAAGAGATGTCCTTACCTTCTACTTGTCACTCGGGGAGATTCGGTCGTCTCTTAGGGAGCACATTCTGTTATTCATTCTGTGAATCATGGGATCACCTAATTTAATTTCAGTTTGGTTTATTTTTTTTTATTCTGTGTACCACGTTGTAGGCCTGGAACAAGCAAGCCTCAACTTCCCCACTACCTACGACCATGAGATCTAGTCGGCAAAATCGCCGTGAGACAGGCTTCTGCGTGTTTAGATAAAATCTGCGGAATGGTGTTGAATCATTCCGTAACAATGTGTATAATGAAAAAAATATTTCGACTTTTCTTCGTCGAATTTATGATCGATTTCTCATTTTTAAGTCTAAAGTAGCTCCTGTGCGTACCTTAGAGTTCTCTAATTTTCATAATTTTACGAAATATAAATGAAATTTTTTTAATATGAATAAAAACTTAACGTCTAACGCGAAAATTTTCAATTATCCTGCGATCTTAATTTCTAATCCTTATAGTAAAATATTAAACTCCACAAAGGTACTTATAGGGTTGGTCTTCTTTTTGTTCAAAAATGTACGAAAATCGTGAGTTATTTGCTTTACTACTACTTAAACATAGATGTCACTAATCTCACAAAAATATTATTAATTTGCAATAAGTGAGATCGTAACAGTATATATAAATCAATCTCAAGCTCAAATACCTTCCCATCAGCTGTTTTGTTTTCGAGTATCAATCAAAATTGATAATTGTTAGTATAAGTTGTTAGAAAGGTGTTGTTTTATTTTTACTACAATAACATTTAATTAGAAACGAGCGTCTAGGAAAACTACAGTGCAGACCTGTTCCGAGTACTCCATCGACACTATTTTAACAGTTGCGGACAAAAATTTTAATATCAGATTCACTAATCATCTCACATTAATCCGAAGGCGTTAAATCACTCGCTGTATCCCACGCAGCACCAGCAAAGACAAAACACGGACTATGCTGGTTAGATGGTTCAATTAGTGCTTGTTTGTCCCAAAAAATGTATGAAAACGCAATTAAACTCGATTTCGTATTCCAAAAATTTGACTAGTCCATAGTGTTGGCTAAGTTAAAGGCCAAATCAAAGTAACATAGGCGATCGATTTCTATTTTCTCAAAATAAGGTTCGTTCTACAGTAACTCAGATTGTAACGTGTTTAATCAAAAAATTTCTTTATTTATCGGTTCTCAAGAGAATGGTATAATACGCAATTCATTTGTCACGAGGCAGATATCCCACAATACCTTATGGCATTGACTAAATTGTTAAAGACAGTTCATGACTTTCGATTGGGTGCCGTTCGTTAGCAAACCGTAGATTAATTTTAAAAATATCAAACCAATTAATTATTTTTCAAAACGGTACTCAAAAGGCTTGGAATATAAATTATAAAGAAACTTAACAAAGCAGTTTTATGAAATATTCAAATCTTACATATGTAATACTTTCGTGATTAGATGGCGAATACTCAGAAATAAAGAAAACATCAGCGACTTTATATGTTGTATATACCTCATACCTGCCAACGATCGAGGAGACTAACATAGCAACGTTTGCGGATGATAATGGTCATCTTAACAGTCGCTGATAGCATAGAAGAATCCACAATCAAGTTGCAATGAGCTACTTTTATTGTCAGTACCTGGATGAAGAGATTGCGAATAAAACTTAATGAAACAAAATTTGTTCACGTAACTTCACCAACAAAAGGTCAACTGTTAGTAGAACTGAACTCTCACAAAATCTCTTATGCAAACACGGCAAAATATTTAGGCATAGCTCTAGATGTGAAACTAAAATGGAAGGAGCATGTCAAAAAGAAAAAGAAGAGTTAAACATTAAATACAGAAAGATGGATTGGCTCTTAGGAAGACATTCTGAGGTAACTTTAAATAATAAATTGCTAATATATTGACAAATTCGAAAACCTGACTTACGGTATTCAGCTCTGGGGCTGTATAAAGGAAACCAATGTTACTAGCATTCAGTAGTTCCAAAGAAGATTCCTAAGTGGAATAGTTAATGCACCGTGATACATAAGAAACGACAACCTCCGTAGAGATCTGAAGATGAATTTCGTCATTGAAGAAATAAGTAAACACGCGAGAAAACACAAGCAACTTGGATCGGTACAAAAGCCCGAATTACAAAATACCGATTTTCAAAATTCTGGTTTTCAATATCCTGCGTTTTAAAATCCTGATTCAGCTGAAATCTTAAAAAATCCCGCTAGATTTTTTGTTGAAGTTATTTTAAAATATTTTTTTATCTACGTTTTTATTAAAAACTCGGCCATTTCTTGATTGATCTTGGCTAAATTATGAGATGTGATTTAAATTTTAAAACGTATTTTTCAAGAATTTTTCGGATTTGGCCATGCTGAATGGAACTCGACCATTTCTTAACTAACTTGAATTTTGAACGAAGTTTCGGAATTTGATCATGCTGTAACTTTGGCCACTTCTTAACAAATTGTGGTCAAATTTGGTATGTACAACTGGATTGAGATTTTAACGTGAATTTTACGTAAAGTTCTGAAATTAGACTACTCTAAATGGAACTTGGCTAATTTAACCAATCATGGGCAAATTTACTTGTAGAGCTGGATTGAGATTTTTACATAAATTTTGAATGTGGGCCATGTTGGATGGAACTAGAATTTTTTTTATTATAATGATTATATTTGATAAATCGGTCTAGATTGGGGTCTAACAATTTTGAACGCATTTAAGGAATTTGGCCTTGCTTTATTAATCTATGCTATTTTTTTTTCTTAATAGAACTTCGAAATTTCTAAACCACTTATGTAGAATTCTAATCCAGCTTTATTCGGAACCAACAAATATTTTATGCATTTTTAATGCAAATTAAAATGAGATTTGTACTGATTAAAAGATTGTCAAGATTGAAAAGCGGGATTTTGATTTCTGGATTTTGAAATTCGGGCAAACGCTTCAACCCGAATATTATGTCTTGCGCATCCCAAAAGACATTGGCCATAACCTTACAAGGTGATGCAACAACTTTTGCTTTATTTGGACCACTTGATCAATAACTGATAATTTGAATTTATAGAAGTTTAACAAAGGATTACAACTGTATAATGTGTTATACTCGCAGTTTCAGATTCAGCTTTTTAAGCTGAACTCGAACCCGTTATAATCAAAAATTAAAAAAAACTAGATATTACTCTTGACGAAATGGTATATTGTCCCACAATCAGCTAATTTTTAGCAAATTTTAATGGCGGGAGGGATTAACGCCTGGGATATAATGTACGTGGGGTAATAAAGAGAAGATAATTGGCCAGGGGGGAGGGAGGGGGGGGGGGGGGGGTTGTTGGACATCCACATTTACTAAAGAGCCCCAGTGCCTCAAACGTATTGTCAAATGTAACAGTTCACCAGGACTTGACAAATTGCTTAAAATTTGGTTGCTTAAAATTTGGTTACTTTCTTAAGGTGTGCAAATTATTTCACCGATTGTAATGGAACCTGATGATAGAGATCCACTTTCTTTGAAATCTTTTAAACCCATAATGTTGTTGCCGGTTGTGAGGAACTTCTAGAAAGGTCACTAGTCATTCGCATTACACCGCGAAATGAAAAGAGCATACTGTTTTCTATCTACTGAAGATGCGATAGTCCACCTAATTAACACTATCAAAACCCAAAATTCCAAAATATGTTATGGGTATATTCTTAAATATCGTCGGAACATTTGAAAACCTTACGTGGCCTAGTGTCATCGCAAGTTTATCGGTCTACAAACTCCCTAGAAAAATTATGAATGTTTTTGGGAGCTACTTCAGTAATCGATCCACAGTAATCACTGACATGTATAGTTCTGTATCTAAACAAATTTCAAAAAGATAATTAAGATTCCCTAGTCCTTATGAACCAATGGTGTGTACCAAATAAAATGTCACTATCTGCAGAGAAAACGCAGTGATGCTGCAGTTAAATGCAAATTTACATCTTTAAACCATGAAAATGGTCAAGTCTGTGCGATTTCTAGGAGTTCACCTTCATGGACGTATGGGCCTATCATCTCATATCTAAGTTTATGTGAAAACGCTAAGAAGCATTCCACACCCTGGACAGAGTTTCAAGAGAGAGATGGGGACTAAAACACAAAACACTTATAACCATTAACAAAGGTGTGGCGGAGGCACTATTCACGTATGGCGCAGCTGGTTGGTACGATAGCAAAAAAAAATAATAAAAAAAAGTCGAGATAATACATACAGTTGTCGGCGTAGCCCTAAAAATTATAGAGTTCGCAGACATATTCACGTTTAATTTCGGGCTATTTATCTGTTTGGCTCCACACACATTAAGTGGCACCCAGATTATAACTTTTCGAAGTGTGTTTAGAGTCTACTAATTATTTATTGTCTTTTGCAAAAAAATATTTGGGTCAAAGGATGCGTGTTTGTTTTTGTCAAAGGATGGCTAACAAAAATAATAATTTTCGAAATTTGGCGCTTTCAGGTACACCAACTGTTGGCAACATGATTAATGAAATCATCATCAAGTTGATTCGAAAATTTCATAGAGTTCAAAATTTCTATAACGTTGATTTTTTTCTCAGGATGTTGCCAACTGTTGAGTGACCTGAAAGCGCCCATTGTCTATGTCCTTTACATTGCCGACACCAGTTTTTTAATTTTCTACATAAATTGTCTACACGTGTAGAATATTAATTATCTACGCGGTGTGGACAATACGGGACAACTCTGCTCGGGATATTCATCATAAATTTTTTGAATTTTAAGAGTAAAATATGTTCTCTACAACTACCTAATGACCTGTCTTACTTTATAATTAATTCAAATTTATTTAAAAATACAATGCAATTATTCAAAAAAGTTTCAAGCGACATCTAATCTGATAATAATTAGCTGAGTTGAATCCAATATAGTCATAATTGGCTGCACTCGAGAAATTCACCGAATATTCATTTTTGAGGTTTTTACGCGTCAGCCAATTTTTTCAGTACGTAGATCCTGCATTACATGTCTAGACTAAACGCAAAGTCTAAATCTACATACCATTAAGCTTTTTAGTGTGAACCGTAAGTGTATGTGAGATTGCGATTTAAGTAGAAAATCAATATGTTACTCGAATATACTCTTATCTACCAAATAAATGATAATATCAGAAACATAACATTTATTTTACACACTGTACATATATAATCCGTGTTAAAAGCTAATCAAACATTTATACTAAGTGCAGCAAATGTATATAAAACTTTCTTATCGCGTACCTAATCCATATCTTCACACCATATAGCACAATATATCATTGTGTAGTTATAGGTACGAACGATTACAAATTTTTTTTCATTCATCAGCTTATAGTTCACTACTTTATACTATTGTATAGATAAACGAGTTAATATTTTTTGGCATATCAAACTAAATTGTAACGAGTTTGCACCAGTTAGGGTATAGACATACATAAAATACTAAGATTTATATACAGAAATATTTCAGATGAGTACCGCAAATACTTTTAGTACGTAAGACGTAAGCTGTAAATATGAAGACGGTATAGAGAGTTCATACATATCTTAAAGATTAAATAAATTCTGTGAAATTAAATGAACTGAATACACAAAACAGAACAGCAAGAAAAATTTAGTTTTTGTAACATTTTACAAACATGTATTCTAAATAATAACAAATACTCCGAATAAATATAAGATGAAATAATTCTTAAGTAATCATCCGAAATATAAATAAGAAAATACGTATCCTACATATGATACGTTTGACGTATGCGAGTCTATACATACACACACACACACTCAATATTATTATTTGACATCTTCTCGCACCATCTTCATTCTCTGTTCTTATTTATGAATCATAAATTTCACATATGAATGTTTGTATGCATAAACGACTTGTTATTATTATTATTATTTTTTATGTTTGTAAACAAACTACATATACGTACATATGTACAAATGATAACAACAATTTTGTTTTTTTTTTGAAATGTTATCAACATAAAATAAACTTAAAGAAAGTGTAAATATTAAACAACAAACGAAAAAAGGGGATTTTCTACTTCGTGTGTGCACTCTTCAATAATATCTTTAACGTCTTAGTTTGTACAGAAAACATACTCGTCGTTTTGGCTAGCGTTATGTAATAAGAACAGTTGGACAGTGATACTTAATATACGATATGCGTAGCCTTATTACGAACGCAGTTATTGTAAGTAAATTATAATTTTTAACCAATAGTCTGTCATAAATGTGTATATCCTAAATTTACAATTTTTGATTTACAAAAATACACTCAGAAAAAAGATTACTACCAAATACTTAGTTAAATTAATTTGGTTGTTTTAACACAAAATTCTGAGCTAGATAAACCAAATCTCTTGTTTAGTTTAGAAACTTGGTATTTTCTTACTTGGTTACTACAAAAAGTGAGTGAAATTTGAGTTACCAGGATGTTGGTACTTAGTTTTGTTTAATTTAACCAAAAAAAAAAATGTTTGTTAGGTGAACAATATTTTTGTTATAACTAACCAAGTATTTTGGTTTAACTTAATTAGTTGTTTTGACCTAGGAGTTTTGTCATATAAACTAAGACTTAAATTCTAGCGAATCAATAAAATTCGCTAAAGCATTGTGATTATACTTTGAATGTAAGTTCAAAGTATTTTCAATATTTTTGTAGTTTGAATTTTTTAATATAAAGAATTGAATGAATGTTTCATTAGTTCGAAATCAAACTTATAACGTGTTAGTTTGGTAACCCCACCTTTATGTAATGTGTTCAACCTAAAACGTTTGCATCCTTTACCGCCATTTTTGTTACATTTACTAAGAAAATTTGGTAGAATTAACTAGTAAAATAATAATAACAACTAATTATTAGTAAAATAATTTTTTCCCTTGGTTAATTTAACAAAATAGTTAGTAACTGTTACCAATTATTTTCCATTTCTATCCATTAAGTTAACTATTTGTTTTTGGTTATATTAACAAGTTAAAGATTAAATAACCACGATTTGGTTATTTTAAATTAAAATTTTTTTGAACTAAGATCTTGTTCGTTTTTTTAACTAACAAGGAAGGGGCGCGAAGTGTCCCTCTCCGATTTCGCTGAAATTTTAATATGTGAAAGTAGACTGAAAAATAAGGGATACGTAGTTTTTTTATCGGCGGAAAAATACTCTGAGGGGGTGAAACACCCCTCGGAAGTTGGGGGTAAAAAACGGACTTTTGATAATTTCGCCTAGAAAAATCAGTGAAATTTCGAAGAAACTTATTTAGGAATGTGATGGTAAGTAACGCCCTCCCCCCCCCCCCCCCCCCCCCCCCCCCCCCGTGGGTATGCCAGCATACCTAACTTGGAAGCCCTGGGGCTAGGATTCCATGGAACCAATCATTCATTCATCCAAAATCAAAAGGATTTGCAGGAACAAATATTGAAATAAGACAAACCGGCAATACGATCGATCCTCGGCTTATTATCTTATAACTGACTGATACGAATCGGAAATTGAAGGATCAGAAACCCCTCTAACAAGCCTTCTCAAGGCTTAGAGAACAATCAGAGAAATAAACTCGTTAAGTGAAGGCGAAAACACAATCGAAATTCTCTATATTAAAATTCAGCTGGACGCGATGAATAAGTACCGGCTTCTTATTAAAACAGCCTTAATAACACAGGCGCTAAGAAATCAATTAATATAAATAACAGATAAAAGTCAATTTCGTGTCAAGAATTTTTCCATTCAAAAATAAGAAACACAACCACAATAACAAAACATTCAGTGTTGTTGCTGTCGTTGCAAACGAATCAAGACAAACCGAAAGAAATTGAACACAGATGCCAGATTATTAAAATATTGCCGACACAAGATACACATTCTGCGAAGCGCTCAATCTCCAGCCTCCAAGAAATGACGACCCAGCCATCAACCAGTGTAAAAGGATTCAGACGCAAACCCTTGGATAAAGTGGTACAAGTTTCTTCCAAAAGTGAAGAACACCACATTTAATTGCAAATGTGCCAACAAAATAAGTCGGAGCTGAAACATCAATGGGGCAGATCAAGAAATGGTCTGCAAGGAATATTTCGGTCACAACATCACCAACGAATACACACATATTTGAATTGATAATTGAAACGAATAACGAAACTTGTTACGGATGGCTCTCAGCCAACCCGCAGATTTAACTAAGCACGCAGAGGCCTCTTTCACGGTGATGCTTTGCCGGCTAGCTCTGAGGGTAATGACATGGGTCGTGGGGAAATAGCGGCTTGCCTGTTCCTGGCCTACACCGTGGAACAGAAATAAAAATAAAAGCAAACTATAAACTGAAACTAAATTAAATCGACCAAAATTTGTAAAACTAAACTTGAGGAACGTAATAAGATTAATAAATAACCGGGTGTGTCCATTCGGCGGCGACCGAATCTCCCCGAATGACAAGTACCCAGTCTACTGAAGAGACCCCCTCGAATGACCCATCGACCCCGAAAGACCGCTGCCCAGCCAAAACGAAACTACATTTGTGGTTAAGAAGACATCTCTTCAACAGACCAGGCCTCTGTTCACCCGGAGAGACCTCCAGCTAATCCCCCAAAATTCACACTTCGACAGCATGAGACCGCCGAAGTGCCACGGGGAGACCGTGTGGATTTTACGGTAGTCCACGAATTGACGACACATACGCCGGACTCACTACTCCGACCCTTTGGATGTCCTGCCAAGGGAATGACGGGGAGTGACAAGTCAAGTCTGTAAATATGGCACCGACACAGAATGAGAATTCCCCTCCCATGCATCCATAAAAAAAACTGAAGAGAAAATAATAAAGGGGATTAGGTCCGCCGTAATCGCAGTACAAATTTTTATTCAATAAGCAACAATGAAAGGTGGAAAGAGAGAGAAGAGAGAAATAACCAAATAACTACAGCTAAAAATGACCGAGCGAGAAAAGTAAGAAAACATTTTGTCGGCGAAGGTGAATAATTTAAATAGCGAGAACAATGTGCATCCACCGACCGCAAGCAAGAGCACCGTACTTTGGGGCTCAATTACAAAATGTACACTCAGAAAAAAACTTGGGTAAAAAACAAAAAAAATTAAGTGTGCTTTAGACCACACTACTGAAGTAAAACTTCTAATATATATTTAATATTTATAATATAATATAGAAAAATTATAATATTGAAAAAAAAAAAAAAAAATTGTCACCCTGTGCGTTCTCGAGTGTCACCTAGCCGTTTATGTCTGATGCCACAAGAGGTAACCTTGTAACTTGGTAACTTTTTCAAGGCCAACTAGTCGTAATAGATAATGTTTATGTATGTGTAACAAAATGAACAAAAAATCATTTTTGAAATCTCTTCGCATAGTAAAAATGGCCTTGAAACATTTTTATTTCATTTATGTATAACCACAGTACACAATGTGGTTTCATCGAAAATTTGTTTAAGTCGCATTAAAACCTGTATCTTAGTCAAACGGGGAAAGAAACGGAGAAAGAATCGGTTTCTGTGATACCTCGTGTGGAATGGAGCTATAATATAGAAAAAAAATACGTATATAAAATATATCACAAGGACGATTTTTTTTGGTCACCCTGTGCGTTCTGGAGTGAGTAAGTGAGTGAGTGACATAGATGTTATAATATAGAAAGAAAAAAAAATTGTGGTCACTCTGTGCGTTCTCGAGTGAGTCAGTCAGTGGCATAGAAGTCTATATTATGACTTTCCAATTTTCCAGTTTTTCAATTTTCTAATTTTCAAATTTTCCAATTTACCAACTTTCCAAATTTCCTATTTTCATATTTTTTTATTTTTCAATTTTTAAATTTTCCAATTTACCAGTTTTCCAATTTACCAATTTTTTAAATTTCCAATTTTCATATTTCCATTTTTCCATTTACCTATTTTATAATTTTCTAGTTTTCCAACTTTCCAATTTGCCAATTTACAAATTGTCAAATTTTCCAATTTTGCAAATTTCCAATTTTCCAATTTTCCATTTACCAATTTTCCAATTTTCCTATTTTCTTATTTTCCAATTTTTTTTAACCAATTGTTAAAATAAAATGGTATCAACTAATGTTCCACCTAGGGATTTATTGTATGAATTGTCATGGCACATCCTGATACTAAACGAAAATGATTTCGTTTTGCGTTTATTGTTTCATTCGCCTCGTTCGATTACACTTTTCGTAACGCATTTGTCAGCTTAGTCCCCAAGTCAAGCGTGCCTAAAGAAGTTTTACTTCAAAAACAAAAATCTGAGTCTATTTTGCCTATATCTTGGTGACATTCGTTCAACGAAATCTCTTACAAGGAAGTTGCGCGAGTGTCCCTTTCCGATTTCGCTGAAATTTGAATGTGTGAAAGTAGACTGAAAAATAAGGGATACGTAGTTTTTTTATCGGCGGAAAAATACTCTGAGGGGGTGAAACACCCCTCGGAAGTTGGGGCTAAAAAACGGACTTTTGATAATTTCGCCTAGAAAAATCAGTGAAATTTCGAAGAAACTTATTTAGGAATGTGTATTTTAATGAGCTAAATAATATACTATTTTTTGAAAAAAATTCAACAACAATGACCTTCAGAGTTTCAGAATGTCCTCCTCTGTAGCGAGGGGTAATTAACTTGCTACAGAGGAGAGGTTCCGAAAATTCCTTAAGAATAAAAAGTCACTTCTTATAAACCAAAACCGTACGTTTTTTCAGAACGTTTCAAATATATTTTCGGATTTTTTTCTACTTTCACTCACCATGGGGGAGGGGGGAGGGGGTAGAGACCTCAAACTCTGAAGGTCATTGTTGTTGATAAGGGATGATAGTAATAATAATGTTCAAGGAGAATAAAAGATTTCTTGCCGGAACAAATGTTTCCCAATCGAAAAATTCAACGTTTCGCTAAAGGGGTGGTTAACTTCCTGTCAGTAGAGGTAGGGGCACTACGATATATTCTGGGACAAACCAAGGGTATTGTTAAAAACGCAACATTATACAATTTTTCTAGATTTTTTCCAGAAGATTTTGAACTTTTTTCTGAATATTTCGTAATTTTTCAAATTTATACGCCGATTAGGGGATGTTTCGAACCCTAAAAATTATTAATATTAATGAGATAGGTTAGTATTAACCATTTATAAGGGTAATAAGAAACTTGCGCCGAGAAAACTTTTTCTACTTTCCATAATTCAAAGATTCAGGGTAGGGGTAGTTTACCCCATACGGGGGGTAGTTTCAAAAAATCCTCGAACACGTCAACCTTGATTTCTCTTATTAAGTAACATATATTTTTTTCAGATTTTTCCGCGTTAATGTAAGAATTTTATATCAATTAGTTGATTTTTTTACCCCTGTTAGGGGGTGTTTCACCCTCTGGATTGTTCCGAATTTTTTTCAAAAAATAATTTAGCTTATTAAAATACACATTCTTTCTGCTATGATGTTCTCAAGAAGTCATCCAAATGTGTACTAACCAAGCAATGGTGTGTCCATGGGACGAACTAAAATGGAGGGTCCGAGTAGAAATCCGGTACCACCTAACATCAGTAACCTAAACATTGCGTTGGATAAGGTCTGGGGTGCGACCCCCAAATCTTTGTCAAAACCTTCATAAGGTCTATCGGGAACCGCATGCGAACCGTTCAGATGCAATGACCCCCTTGTTAACTAACTATTAACCAATAAAAATATTTTTGTTTTTCTTGAATTTTTTTTTTGTAATTTAAATTTAAAAATTCCCAATATTTTTTTTCATAATCATCAATTTTGGTAGCGTTCAAAGTTTATTATAAAAAAAATATGGAACCATTTTTCATGAAAATAATGTCATTTTTAAGTAAAAATATCAAGCTTTCAATATAAAAACTTGTGACTAAAAAATAAAAAATGTGAAAATCGATTAAGCCGTTTTAAAAAAAATCACCTGTCTGTGAGCGCTGAATGTTTGAGACGATTTAGTTGCTCGCGAGTGTGTATCAAACAATTTTATACGGAAATGTTTTACCGGTATAAATTCAATTTCGAAAATCTTCTAGCAGATTAATCCAGAATTTCTTGAATCCTAACGTGTCTGGTTTTTAATCAAACCGTGAACAACTCCGGCACTCTAGATTCATCTCTAACTCAACCTTATCGTATTCTGCTGTCAAACGCTCAAGTCTGGTACAAGAAAGCATAGGTAGATGAATTATCTAAAAAAAATGATATTTTGTTACAGCACCGGCACTAGTAAATCCAGTTTTCAAAATTATAATTATTTCAGTACGAACTAAGCTCAGTATCCTGACTATAGTGTAAATTAAACAAATATTAGCGAATTTACAGCGTTACCGAACTAGAATTCTTAGCAGCTACGATTATTATCAAAAGTTCCGGCCATATATCAAGGGATGTTCATTTACTTTGGTTACTGACCATTTTTGTTTGGAATGATGACTGGTTCAAAAACATCTATCTTGTAGATTAGCGTCTATAAAATAACAACCATTCAAATTCGAGATCGAATACAGGTAGTGGTCACAAAATGTATGCATATGTTAGTTCTCGTTGAAGAACTATTCCTGCTCTCGCTTAAATATTTGAGAGATGGAGGTGATTCTCCTGTGCTTGAAAGACTTAAAAAATATGAAAAATGTTTACTTTTAGGTTCCTTCGCAAAACCAAAACTTTTACTAGTATAAAGTCGGCCTTCTACCCTATAATTTTTCTGAGTTAGACATTCGTCGTTAGAGATTCATTTTTCTTAAGTTGTGAACATAAGTCGTATGATTTCTTCGGATTGGATTCGCACGCTTGTACATTTTGCCGATTATGTCAAAACGTCAAACACGACTCGACACTTTAAACCTGCGTTTAATGATTTAGGGAAGTTTAACTTTAATTTGAAGTTTAAATTTTTCGATAAAACAATTTTTTGAAGAAAATCGATGAAATGGTAGACTTTCAGAATCTGTTTATTATCACTCATCAGCATCACATTGTACACGCACAATAAGCGCCCATTTTCTAGACGACCTTACAAATTATTATTATTTTTGTTGATTGAACGACTAGTATATGAATATTCATCGAGCTATATTTAGAAATGCGTTATTAGAACATAAACAAAGAAATTTGGTTTTTGTATTTTAAATCCAATTAACCACCGAACAAACATTTAAGATCTGACGCCCTCACATACTTATCGCTTTTGTATAAATTGTATCCACATAAATATTCAACCGATGCGCGTTTAAAGCAAAATGAGAATACCGAACACGCATCTGTTCGTTATGTTCCAGGTGGAACAAAGCAATTAGTCAACCAATTATGTGTGCATATGTGTACTCTGGCACACATTACACAAGAGTATCTCCAATTTCGTTAAACTTGTTGTAAATTGAATACATCACATGCTTTATATTTAACCCCCGCACACACACACAACAAACACCAGATATCTACTCGTATACTTAGGTCGTTTTATATTGTCACAGATGTTTTACATGACAATTACGATATACCATTTTCATTACAAAATGTGTCTGGTTGATTACACATATCTTGAGAGCGTCGACGAAAATTATTTTATCGTTTTCCATTCACACTTCTTATATAATATACAAAGACTCTCGCAGCATCGTTTTTACGTAAGTGAAGAAGGAAAAATGAAAAATCTGTTTACGTCTAGTGTTTCTGTTTTATGTATGATTCATCCTGGAAAATTCTCACATTCAAAAGTCAAAATATAAATTATACAAATTTGTCTATAACTTGGTGTATAAGAATAAAATGCTAAATCAGTGTTTCGCACACACTTAGTAATTTCGGATCTAAAAGAGCGGAAAATCCGAATATTTTTTGTACTTTCAAATACTAGTGACAGGTGTTATAGGGTATAAATATTATGCCGAAGCTCCACAAACTGACATAACCTTCCTATAGATTCTACCTCCACGGGCAGAGGAAATTCTTGTTCAAAGTACGACTGAAACCTGAGTTAAACGGCGGGCCAACTACCTATACTCTTACAAAAGCCATAATGTTCTGAATCCTATATTAAGGCCTGACACAATTCGGAGATTTGTCTCGAAGATGGTGTAGCGCAATTTAAACATACTAAATTTTAACTTTATAATTTTTATTTAGTTTTCATTTATGTGCGGTATAATTATTATTTTAATATAATCGACGGCAATTGCTTGTTTTGTTTAACTTCGTACGATAAAACATTATATTGTTTAAAATATTACATATATACATTTATAATCACATGTTTTCAATTTGTGTTGCGCTCGCCGTAAAAACCAAAATAAATCTAACTTGACTTACAATGTTCACGCCAAAAAAAACCGAAAATAAAAACAAAACCCAGCACCAATGGTACAAACCGCACAAACCTCAAATGTTGTGCTTGTGTAACCGCAATTATAAAAATTTAGGAATTACTTTAATGAATAAATTTAATAGGCTGTGAACTATGTATATGTCTGGCGTAAACAAGACCTCAAGAGGTTAAATGGTCTAAAAGTGGAATCCCTACTACCACCAAAGGTTACACTCTCTACTAAAGCGACCATAAGAATAGAGGAGAATTTGGAGTCGGTTTGCTCCTTCACCGACGAATGCCTTCCAACATGCAGATTTGCACAGTTAGATTACGCACAAAAAAAGCTCACGATTGTCAATGCACACGCGTCAACTGGAAACAAACCAGAAGACGTAAAAATGTATTCTTTGTTGAGTTGGAAGACCTGGTCAGTAACATCTCACACCATGACATCAAAATACGCTGTTCCACAGCGATCATATGCTCGTTTTTTTCAATTACAAGTGCAAATTATCATTTAAAAACAAACAATGAAGACCATGCACGGGAATATCGAAGCATTAACAAATGAGGACTCCGTGCAGAGCTACCAGTCAGCTGTCACTAAAAATTAGGACAGGCACAAAAAATAAAATTGGAAAAAAACACCAAGATCACGTAATGATTGGTTCAAGGATCAGTGTCATCACTTGTACGCGGGGAGCTGGCAGGCGCACTAAGAACGCTTACACAGAATATCCCTACTCAAGAAGAGCCATAACCAATCATCGATATGGTGGCAAAGCTTTTTTAAACACCTCCTACAAAGTGCTTGCTAATATGATATATTCCTCCCGCCAAAAATATTATCGGTGACTCTAAATGCGGTTTTTGCCCCAACCGATCAACCATTAATTAGCGTTTTACATTGAGGATGATCTTGGAAAAATGTTGGTCAACCCTACATAGACTTTCAATAGGCATATCATAGCATCAATCGTAAAAACCTTTGGCCTCGCTCGTATGTCTATAGGAATCTGGCGCTAGAGTACGTAATAAGGAAAAATTGTATTGAAACCTTGCGTTGCATACTCAATAAGTGCGGCGAAATTCTTAGATATGCAGATGTTTTTTCTTCTTGGCTTGATGATGTCAAAGACAGTTTAATAGCGCTTGACCGTAACGCGAAATGGCTTGGTTTGAAAATAAACAACAACAAAACAAAATTCTTATCAAAACCACTAAGCATCCCTATGGCAAATCTCGGAACGAACGACCATAACTTTAACAACATGGAAGAGTTTAAATATCTCAAGTCAATTATAACATGAATGACTTATATCAGGGCACAGGAAAGTTGTTGTGATCAACATTTATTTCGCAGCCGTACAAACTAGCACTTTACAAAGCCTGTGCTAGCTTTCGAATGTGAGAGTTGGACCTTGGATAACCAATGATTGTAGATTACTATCCATTTTTGACTTCGTCCCGTTAAATTTGCGAAATACGAATACCCAATTCGAATGAACCACGAAATAAAGCGTCTCCTGGAGACTGTGATAGTATCGAATTCTTTAAATCGTTACATGGCTGGGCCACAATGAAAGATCCCCATCAGCTGGTCGATTGTAGTTTTCCTACAGGAAAAGGAATTAGGAAAAATATTCTCATAGTATTTCTGTGAAATTTTTTTTTTCCTGGCATACTATATATGGTAAACAGTTGGTGTACATCTTTTCAAAAACAAAATTTAATTGGGAATATTGTTCCTATCCTATTTCGATACGGAAAAAATATTTCCTAAATTACACAATTTTTGATCAAACATGATTTCTCAGTAGGCCAGAAAATGATATTTTTGACAAAAATGCTATGTAAATATTTTTCCAAATTCCTTTTCCCATAGGAAAACTAAAATCGAGCTCCAGAACGAATACTATGAAAAGCATTCCATCAAGAACCAGTCGGCGTACACCGTAGGTTTTCGTATACTAGAAGGCCGGTATTGGTGGAAGGGCGCGATCAACCGAGATAGTTGGTGGACACCGTGCAGACGGCAAAATCCCTCCATTGGATGTAAAAGTTAGAGTGAGAGAGAGAGAGAGAAAGAGAGAAAGAAAGAAAGAGAGAGAGAGCAATGGAGAGATAAATAGTGAGAAAGAGAGAGAGAAAGGAAGAAAGAGAGAGATAAATAGTGAGAAAGAGAGAGAGAAAGGACGAAAGAGTGAGAGAATGGAAGAAAGAAAAAGAGAGAAAGAGATAGATTAGATACACACACCTACGGTAGTCTACCGTAGATGTGTGTATCACAATAAATTTTTTTGAATTTTCACCTGGCAGAATGTAGCCTTATTTAGCAATTAATTCGACCTAATTATCACATTTGTCATAAACATACCAAGGGAGTGTTAGGTTTCGGTTTGACCATGCTTATGACTACTGATTAACAAGTTATAGTTTAGTCCTTAATACGAGTCTAAAGAAAATACCTCGCTGCGCCAACCTCAAATTTTGCTTTCATCAAAATGATTTTATACCGCTGAATTTTAATTTAAAATTAAACAATATTGAACTGAGGCGATACCTATATCTTAATTTTTTACGTTTATTTTAAATTGGGCCCAGCGCGGACTTTTAGAATGTCCTTCTCCTTGTAATGGTCGGAGCTCCTGCACCCAACGCGCGATCCTTCAGGTTGAGATGCTCTAAATTTATGCATTTTATAGTCAACGAAAATTCGACTCTGTCTAGGACTGTCTAGATATTTTGTTAGTCTCAGTTTGCGTATTATTTGGATGGTACGCCGCTGAATCCTATCAGGTAACTAGAGGACAATACAATATATTTCTCGTCGGACTTGACAACAATATGCTATACATGGTATAATGAAGGTCTTATATCTGGAGAGTCTGATGCGATAATAAGTACCCCTACATTCCAGAGGAACCCAAGAGAAACTGACTTGGCCAAGGCAGCAATGTTTTCATTCTATTGAGTTACAACTGTGACATTTGGGGAGTGTGTCGTTGATGATCTCCCGTTTAGCACAATGTTGACCTTTCGGTCTTTCATAAAGCTTTAATCCACTTGATGATCATAGCTTGTTGAAAATGATTCAAAGAGATTGCAAAGACATGTTGTTCTGAGGCTAGAGTCCATTTGTTTGCGACATATGTCAAGTTTCCCGAAAGCCATACTGTTTATCTGGAATTATCGATAGCTGACACAATTGATATTGGCCGATAGCTTGAGAAGTCAGTTTTATCACAACCGCGTTTTAAAACTGGTTGTACCATCAAACTCAATGCCACAAATCCCAATTTCGATTTCTTTTGAAGCGAAAAGAGCCAGCAAGAAAAGAGCGGTCAAGGCTTCCGATTTGAGAATCTCCGATCGCAAGTTTTGCCAGATGACCAACTTACTGGCCAACGCCTTTTTTGGGGACCAAAAAATTATCTTCTAAATTAAGGTCGCAAGGACATCAATCAACAAATTTTTGGTTTCTTTAGGCGAACTTTTATGATTATCGCTTTTAACTGACTTGCGTTAAATAGGACAAAAAAAATAATTAGGGGTCCTCAAGTGGGGTCCCGATTACTTTTTTATAGTTGTTTTTAGTAGGTTGTTCAGCGTATTTTCTATTTCAAGGGATTTGCAATTTTCAATAGGATTTCAAAATTAGCTCCCGATTTCTTTTCAGTGGGCATGAAAATAACCAATTTGTATGAAAGTACGCTATATCCTGATGTAGAGGATAAAACTTGTAGTGGTTAGAATATTGCAGTCATAATATTATAATCACACGTATCGTAAACACATCATCAGCAAACTCATCGCTAACATGTACATATACGTCAAAAACACGTTTTTTAGTTGTTTTATTCAATTTGGGACAAGCGGCGAACATGGTGCAGTGAACATCACAAGTATATCCACTTTCGTCTTCATGTAACTCCCACGATCCATGATTCAGCGACGGGTACGATGCAATGAACGGACACAACCATGTCAACTGTCGCTTTTATCTTGCGTCTTGATGTTTTTTCACAATCTTCAGTTACAAACACCCAACCACATCCACAGTGATCAACACTTCTATTTTAAAAGCAGTACTCGGAATTTATGGGATTACGTGCTCCATAAGTCTCACTAGTTTCAATCCGAAGCTAGACTTTTAATCAAACTAGAAACCAGACACTGATGTGGGACAGTTTCTTCACTCAGAAATACAGAAAAAACAGAAATTTGACAATTCAACGTTTATGGTCTGGGGTGATATTTTGTCTTATTCAACCCTGTGATTGTTAAGAGATTTTTTTGAAACTGTGTATCTTGAAACAACCACAAACTATCTAGATATTTTGGTTCCATCAATGGCCAACAGTCGAAAGTGTTTTCTGGAACGGAAACGTGGCCATTTTGATTTTACTGATTTTTCTTATTCGTCAACCCCGTAAATGAAAACAAAATTTGTTCACACTATATGTTCATCATGAATGAACCAAGAAGAATCTAGAAATATTTGGATCACTAATTTTGCAGGAACCCAAAGTGGTTTCTGTAAGGGAAATATAGAAAATGTATCATTCAACGAATGGTCTGGATGGCTTTTGTCTTTTTAAACAGTGTTCCGTGTCCAGTGGGGCTCAGTGGCTTCAGAAATGGAAATTTTAGGTTTTCTTTATGTTTTTAATTTTTAATTTTAGCTTTCCCTGGGACTATGAAATTCAAAGCATTTTTTTTTGTGTTTTTGGTCTACTAAAAAAATTCGTTTTGTGTAACAATTTTCGAAACAGAGTTAAATGGGAAACTTTTGATCCCAAATGCTTTCCCAGATTGATACAAACATATAACTGATAATTTTATTCTGGTCTACTATATATTTAGAAATGTACCTGCCATCATGAAAAGTGTGATTCATATTTTGTTATTCACAGTCCAAATCAATTTACCTGAAATGAAACAAACTTATTTATATTATTAAATTTGAATGAGTAAAAAAGTATAAATAAATTTAAATCAACAAAAAATTAACTACAAATACAAATAATTTTTTAATTGATTTTTACGAAGGACTCCCAACTCTTTCTTATGACTACTACACTCCGACAGGGTGCCAGAGTTATGTTCATTTTCATCATCTATCGTAATCAGATGATGAAACAACCCGTGTTCTTATCAGGATTTAAACCTGTAACGATTCGCTTGCGGTTTGTTTTAAAATTGTTAGAGTACCGTGAATCGTTAACAGATCTCTTGACGATGTTATGATGGAGCAGCAGATCGCCGGCTAGGTGGCAGTCGTTTGGGTGGGATCTTTCCACCAATCATCAAGAGCTTGAAAAATATGCTGCTTCTGTTGAATGAACACACACACACACAGTAATATTTAGTTATATGAATGACCATTTAAAAATAAATCACATAAAAGTTACATTTTTATCTTAGCTATCAATGTTATCACAGTTTTCTTATCACAGTTATATCACAAAACTTATCACAGTCCACTACGCAACCAAGCAACATGACCTTTGATCTGACGGTCATGATCAACTTAGCCCACACCTCCATTTTAATAAAACTTCAAGAAAAGGTATTGAAGTCCCCTATGTGGTTGAAGCTTAAATCATCCTAGTTTTTATAATATTTAGCTACACATTTTTATCATCACTTCACACAAAAAAAACTTCACGCATGATTCTTTAGTTGAAAAGGGAAAAACAAATTTTCCAACAAAAATAAATATGAAAAATAAAGATGTATCGCAAAGCTACACAGCTGAACCAGAATAGTAAAATAAGTAAATTTGGTTAATTGTATAATTTAGCATTTAATATATAGTATGAAATAAATAATATGGTTTTCTTTTAATATAATTTAAATAAATAAATTTGTATAAATGTACAATCATATAGTAAATTAAATAAACAAACAAAAAAAACACAGTTTTAACAATTTCTATTTAATTCCTGAACTATGAACCATGGCTCCTAATATGTAATGTAATCTATAGTACATTCTTAATTTACCAAAGAGTTAAATTTTTGTAATTTGTGTTTCAAAAATAAAGTATAAATTTTTGATATCTTATGTAAATAATTAAAAATAGATAGATAAATAAATTTTAATAAATATTTAAATTAATATAGGTACATATAATTAAATATTGTGTTTAATCCAATTTATATGCGGTAGATATCGAGTACATAATTATAATCAAAACGCTGGAACATAAGCGTTAGTTAGTGACGTCACGAAACTTCCGTGTACAACAAACAACATGGATAGCGGTTTTTACCACACCCATCATTCACGTTTAAATGAAGTTTTTTTTTCTTTTCACGTACGAGTAATATGCCGTGAACCCAGAATATACGCTTGTAAGGGCTTTCGTGTTAAAGACGGCTCTTTGATACAATTATAAACTGTGTATCGTACTCGTTCCAATTAAGTTTAATAAAATATGAAATAATAAAATACAAAAAAATTGCGCTTACCAAGTAACCGGGTCTTGCCACGAAATATTTACCGGTACAAACTATATTTTGGAACAATTAAAATAATTCTAATTTCAGTGACGAGATTTATAACAAACGAAAACAATAAATAATTTACCTTGGTAAGCGTCTTGTTGGATGGAAATAAGTGATTTGTTGATCTCGGTTTGCAAATCTTTCGTTCAAAATGGATCTCTATCCAAACACTCACAATCACACGAGCACTACACCGTTTTTCTAAATACTTAAACTTTTATTTTATTTTTTTTAATTTAACTTTTAATTTAGCTAAATACAAGAGTTGGTGTAAACTTTTTCTCTTGCTTTAGAATTTTAATTAATATTATTATTCTTGAACGGTGGCACAATACTAATGATCAATAAATTTTATTTCCATCCAATTGACAAATGTAGGGGTAATGCAAAACAATGTTAAACTTGTTTCTCCCCACTCAGAACAATACAAATTACTGTGGCACAGCTGTGTTTTATGGTATTATGGTACAAATATATATGTACAGTACCGAGCAAAAATATTGAACAATCACAACTGAATTAACATGCGCGGGTATTCAATTTTAAAACAAATTTTGTGTGTGTAACAGTGCACCGGTTACAATCGTGGGGACGACTCACACCCAAGAGATAGTCTCACAGCCGGGCTTAAAATTAATAAAGTTGATTGAATTACACAAAAGTTTTACTCATTTACTACGACTTGATTTGATTGTTTGCGAGTTACCGAACGACTCTGGTTTATTGTTTAGCGTATATCCTTAGTATGATAGATTCCCATTGTTTTACCAGATTTATCGCCGACTTCGTAAGACACATTTCCGACTTTGTTCAAAATTACACCAGGAATAAATTTAAAAGCTAACTTTGCAGAAAAGTTCTTTGAGGCATTGCTTTGCACGAAGTTTCGAACAAACACCTGCTGTCCGACATTGAACGGTCTGTGTCGAGCACGTAAATTATAAGTTGAACAATTTCGTTCGTATGCTTTCCGAAGATGGCTTAGGACAATTTTCTGTGCTAAAGATAAGCGCTCGGCGCTTTCTGGAACATACGCTTGGTTTTTCCCCAGATAATTCAACTCCCGCAATAATTTGTACGTTGAACCGTGTGATATTTTATGCTGACCGAAAACCAGAAAGTGAGGTGAAAAACTTGTACTGGCATGTACAACGTTTTGCAACGCACCTGTAATTTGATCAAGGCTTTCATCCCAGTTTGGGTGATCATCCTTTATGTAGGCCCTAATGGCTGCCAAAACTGAGCGATTAACTCTTTCGACGGCATTTGCTTGTGGAGAGTACTTAGCCGTGAAATCATGTTTTACTCCGTATTTTTGCATTAGATCAGCAAACATGGTTGAGCTAAACTGAGATCCATTATCCGTCAGGATGCTCTCAGGAACTCCAAACAGATGGAACACCTTGTTCTCGAGAATATCCATGACTTTTGCTGCCGAGGCCGATCGAATGGGAAATGTCAGTGGGAACCGACTATACTGGTCCAACAATATAAATATATAGGTAAACCCATTTCTGGTCCTTGGATATGGACCGAGGAAATCCAAATAAAGTCGTTGCCACGGGCGTAACACCTCAAAATGCCCACCCATTAACGTTTTCGTTAAATGGTTCACAGGCTTAGTACATTTGCATACTTCACATCTATTAACAAATTCTTTAACTTGCTTAACCATGGCTGGCCAATGGTAATATCTCCTCAATACTTCTATCGTTTTTTGTATACCTTGGTGAGCCGCTGAAGGTGGAATGTGCGCCCTTTCAATCAATATCTTTGTTAGTGCTTCTGGGACAACAAGTTTCCATGACGGTATATCAGTGTCTGAAGAGTCTGTAGAATCTGTATGTACAAAAATTTTTCCATTTTGGACCTTAAAATTGCTAGCTGCATTAGGATTTTGATTTAATGCTGTAATTCGTGCGACATACTCTTCATCATTAAATGCTTCGGAATTTAAATCAACGTGCATAACCTCGTCATTTTCATCTACCGCTTCAACATACATTCTCGACAAACTATCTGGAACCACATTTAATGAGCCCTTCCTATATTCAATGTCAAAGTCAAACGCTTGCAGTTTCATTGACCACCTTGCTAATCTACCAGATAAATCTCGCTGCTCCATGAGCCATCGTAAACTCGAGTGATCCGTGATCACGGTGAATGGATAACCCTCAATATACGGCCTAAATCTTTTGATGCTCATCACTGCTGCAAGACATTCTAGTTCCGTGATACTGTAGTTTCTCTGTGCTTTATTAAGTTTATGGGACATGAACGCTATAGGGTGTTCATCCCCATTATCAAATCGTTGGAATAACACACTACCAACTCCTGAAGTGGACGCGTCGCACTGAATATAGAAGCGTTTCGAAAAGTCTGGATTGACTAAGACTGGCGCAGTAACGAGTACCTTTTTCAATTGCTCAAATGCCTCCTGAGCTTCATTATTCCAACTTTTGTGCTTTCCTTTCTTCAGTAGGTCAGTAATAGGCGCGGCTAAACTGGAGTAGTTAGGGACGAAGCGTCTGTACCAGCCGGTCATCCCAAGAAATCTTCGTATTTGTTTTGTAGTTTTTGGAACGGGGAAGTCGTCTATGGCTCGAATTTTGTCAGGGTCCACTCTAAGGCAACCCTCACCAATCACATAACCGAGATATTTTGTTTCTCGTAGCACGAACCTACTTTTATCTACATTTATAGTCAGATTTGCCAATTTTAGCAATCTGGCTACTTCAGTCAGTAGTGAAATATGCTCCTCGAAAGTAGCAGATACAACTAATAGGTCGTCTAGATAAACAAAGACTCGATCATGCAGATGGTGAGGAATTACCTTGTCCATTAACCGACACATCGTTTGGGCTGCATTGCACAACCCAAACGGCATGACGGAAAACTGGTAGAGTGGACGACCCGGTACGGTAAAAGCTGTCTTATCCCTCGATGGTGGATCGAGGGGTATTTGCCAAAAGGCGTCTTTTAGATCGATGGAGCTTATATATCGCGTTTTATCCAATCGACCTAGTAACCCTTCAATCAGCGGCAAGGGATAAGCATCCTTCACCGTAACCGAGTTTACCTTCCTTGCATCGAGACATAAACGAACTTTCCCGTTTGCTTTTTTCACGAGAGTTACCGGGGATGACCACGAGCTGGTACTTTCCTCGATGACTCCCAAACTCAGCATCCGGTCTAGTTCTTTATACATATCTTCTTGTACTTTTGGTGATACCGGGTAGTATCGTTGTTTCACAGCAGTTGCGTTACCTACATCTATGGAGTGTGACAGAATATGTGTCCTTCCCAAACCAACTTTCTCACATGATGGGAATTCCTGAACAGTTTTGTTTAGAATTTCTTGTTCTTTCTCATTCAAATCATGTTTATTTTCTGGAGATTGCATAGCAGATGGAATGTAACCATTGTCCAACTCATTCACCATCAACGGAATAAGTCCAAACAGTTCCCAGAAATCTACTCCAAGATACAATGACTGTGTTAGATTTGGAACGATATGCAGCCTCATTGTTTTTGACTTCCCTGCATAAGACACCTTCACGATTACATGCCCCAGAACTCGTTGTCGATCACCACTAGCAGTTAAAACTGAGGACGTCATGTTATGTAATTTAATGCCATTTTCTCTAATAAATTCTACGGAGCCAAAACCAAGAACTGAGATGTTCGCTCCACTATCTAGAAGACCTCGGCATGGTATTCCATTAATTAGGACGTCCGCATATGGTCTATTGTCTTCGTTGCTTAACATTTTTGATTCTGCGATGACCTTCTTAATCTCCCTCCTTGTCTTAAAATATTTCAAGCTTCGTTTTAAATCGTTTGTTTCTTTAACTGGTTGAATTTCTTCGGTTGATGTTTGAGTGGCAACAGATATTTTTACAAATGTTACTCCTGCTTTCGTTGAAGTATTCTGTAAAATTCCGGGTCTGTATTCGTAACTGAATCCGTCATTTCCGGTTTGGGACTTGGTAGGTTTTGGGATCTCAGAGCCCCAGAATTCCTGACACCCCTTTGGTAGTTTCCCGATGCCTTATAATTGCGACACGTTTGGCAAAATACTTTTATGACATTTCTGGCTCCGCAGCCAAAGCAAAATCTCTGATTTATTGGAATGGGGCAGTCTTTAAACAAATGCTCACTGCTTCCACAATTCCAACATTGGTTCCGGTTAGCTAATGTGTTATTTTGATGTTTTGAAGAGTTCACTACAGCACATACGGAATCGTAGTTTGTTGGCAGCTCAGAATAGTCGGCTCGTTGAGGTATTCCTTCACCATAATCAAGGGATACATCAAGCTCATTAACCTGGCGTTTAGTTTGGTAAACCAATTCTGGAATCCAGCCTAGCCGATTCCACGTATCCTCAACAGCTATCGATCGATTGACTAAGCTCGAGATATCATTAAACGTTTGCCCAGCAAAATTCGATTGGAGCCCAGGCCTCATATTCCTTACCAACAAGTTAATTGTTTCCGTTTCAGTCATGGGATGCTTCAGAGGAAGTGACATAGCAAGAATTTCATTGTAGAAGTCCACAAAATTTTCTTTTACTTTCTGTTTGCGTCGTTCTAAAGCTAGCCTTATATCCGCATCTGTTCGTCTATCTTGGAAGCGATGCATCCCACTTCACGTTTTTTTCTCGCTCCATGAACATCCAATACCATTCACGTGTCTTTCCATTCAACAACACATTAATATTTCTGACTAATACATCCGTGCTAACACCATTTGAATTAGCTAAACTCTCTACTCTGTAGATAAATCGCTCTACCGGAATCTCACCATATTCACCACTAAACGAAATTGACCATTTATGAATTTCAACGCGCTCGTGTTTTCTCAAATAGGATTCTGATGGCTTATGTTTCTCGAAATGGATATTATGATTCGGAGGAGGCACTGTAAAGTCATATTTATGCGATGATAGAATGCCTGTTGGAGATATAACAGTGGATGAATGTAGGGCCTGATTTGCAAGGGCATTTACCTCATTAGTAAAATTGGTATTTTGTTTACCATCAATTATAGCAGGTAAATTTAGCTTTGCAATGAGAGCATCAACGATGGAATTTATCTGTTGTTGATTCAAGGAATTGCTATCAGGTACGTTCGTCGTTGTTTTACGCAGAGGTTGCTTTATTTCAGTAGTATGGTCTACAGGTTGGACACTTGCATCAGGCTCGGCAACAGTTTCATGATCTTGTCGACCTGTCCGATCGAGCTGAGAGTTGGTACCTTCAACATTCTCATCTTCATCGCAGTCCTCGACGGTTATTATCAGTAATTCTTTTAAAGATTTCTCAGCATCAGGCATGGAAATTCGTTTACTCCGTAAGTCATTCAAACAGCATAATAGTTTAACACAGTTTCCTAGTAAATTTTTAGCGCTATCATATGCCGAACCAGTCTTCGTTAATAAGATCCTATTCAGTCGACCTGACACATGTTCTACTTCAGTCGCTAATTCTTCTAATTTCTCAAGCTCCGTTGTTTCACCAGCTTGCATATAAGTTTCCATAGCAGTGTGAATTTTTCGTAATTTACCGGCACAAGTGGTAACTTCTCGTTTTGGATAGCGTGAAGCAAGAAAATGTGGTTCGGATGGTCTCTCGGCTATATTAGCATTCTCGTTATTAAGTGCTTCGGTAAGCAACGTTATTCTATTTGCGACTGTACCGCTGATATTTCGGATCTGACATTCAATGTCCAGTCCGTCACAGTCAAGTAATTGTACATCCATATTATCAAAGTTATAAATGACTGAACTATAGAATAATCGGATGGTTGGCTATGTACAAGTAGGGTATGTGCAAAACGACAAACCTCAAAATCGACTAAACCCAAAAAAAATAGCTTCTAAATTTATACGGCCTTAATATCAAAATGAAAATTAGCGAAGTAAAAGAAACCATAAACAGGTAGAGCAAACGAGTTCAACTTGACTGAATTTTTATAAAAATAAATAAATAATATAATCAACATGTACAACACCTAAACTCGACTAAATTTTAAGTAAGTTATATTTTGGTTTTATTTATTGGTTAATAATACACTAAGATGATGAAAACTTCAACACACACATATAATAAACCTAGTTGTATATTGGACTATGATACAGGAAAACAATAAACACCAAATATTTGTAAATGGTCATTACGAGATAAATAGGATTCTACTCTAAAACAAAACAAAAAAAAATTAATTTAAAATGGTCATAGAAGAAAAATAAGTATTCGAGACCATGAGTTCTCATGATCAAACGCATGCTAGCGGAAAACAAATCCTTCCATTTGGACCAAAAACATAAACAAGTTAATGCAATCGTCACTTTACTCACTAACAGTCAAATCATTCGATGAAAGTTAGTGGGTGGACATATTGAACTACTAAAAAAAATTATTTTTAAATATTTACCGATAAAGTCATATTGACCACGAAAGTCAAGGTTGCTAAACAACCAAACATTTATACAGTACGTATAAACGGAAATAGCGAAATCCGACTTTAAGAAGAGAATAACAGAAAAAATTAGAAGTTCCGATCTATTTAGATGACCTATTCCAAACACCGTAAGGTGGAAATGACATCACAAGAAAACGGAAAACTAATTAGTAATTACAAAGAAAAAAAAATTACTAATGTATGTGTGTTGTTCGTAACGTTCTGATAAAAAAACTTGCTTTATTTGGGCGCCACTGTAACGATTCGCTTGCGGTTTGTTTTAAAATTGTTAGAGTACCGTGAATCGTTAACAGATCTCTTGACGATGTTATGATGGAGCAGCAGATCGCCGGCTAGGTGGCAGTCGTTTGGGTGGGATCTTTCCACCAATCATCAAGAGCTTGAAAAATATGCTGCTTCTGTTGAATGAACACACACACACACAGTAATATTTAGTTATATGAATGACCATTTAAAAATAAATCACATAAAAGTTACATTTTTATCTTAGCTATCAATGTTATCACAGTTTTCTTATCACAGTTATATCACAAAACTTATCACAGTCCACTACGCAACCAAGCAACATGACCTTTGATCTGACGGTCATGATCAACTTAGCCCACACCTCCATTTTAATAAAACTTCAAGAAAAGGTATTGAAGTCCCCTATGTGGTTGAAGCTTAAATCATCCTAGTTTTTATAATATTTAGCTACACATTTTTATCATCACTTCACACAAAAAAAACTTCACGCATGATTCTTTAGTTGAAAAGGGAAAAACAAATTTTCCAACAAAAATAAATATGAAAAATAAAGATGTATCGCAAAGCTACACAGCTGAACCAGAATAGTAAAATAAGTAAATTTGGTTAATTGTATAATTTAGCATTTAATATATAGTATGAAATAAATAATATGGTTTTCTTTTAATATAATTTAAATAAATAAATTTGTATAAATGTACAATCATATAGTAAATTAAATAAACAAACAAAAAAAACACAGTTTTAACAATTTCTATTTAATTCCTGAACTATGAACCATGGCTCCTAATATGTAATGTAATCTATAGTACATTCTTAATTTACCAAAGAGTTAAATTTTTGTAATTTGTGTTTCAAAAATAAAGTATAAATTTTTGATATCTTATGTAAATAATTAAAAATAGATAGATAAATAAATTTTAATAAATATTTAAATTAATATAGGTACATATAATTAAATATTGTGTTTAATCCAATTTATATGCGGTAGATATCGAGTACATAATTATAATCAAAACGCTGGAACATAAGCGTTAGTTAGTGACGTCACGAAACTTCCGTGTACAACAAACAACATGGATAGCGGTTTTTACCACACCCATCATTCACGTTTAAATGAAGTTTTTTTTTCTTTTCACGTACGAGTAATATGCCGTGAACCCAGAATATACGCTTGTAAGGGCTTTCGTGTTAAAGACGGCTCTTTGATACAATTATAAACTGTGTATCGTACTCGTTCCAATTAAGTTTAATAAAATATGAAATAATAAAATACAAAAAAATTGCGCTTACCAAGTAACCGGGTCTTGCCACGAAATATTTACCGGTACAAACTATATTTTGGAACAATTAAAATAATTCTAATTTCAGTGACGAGATTTATAACAAACGAAAACAATAAATAATTTACCTTGGTAAGCGTCTTGTTGGATGGAAATAAGTGATTTGTTGATCTCGGTTTGCAAATCTTTCGTTCAAAATGGATCTCTATCCAAACACTCACAATCACACGAGCACTACACCGTTTTTCTAAATACTTAAACTTTTATTTTATTTTTTTTAATTTAACTTTTAATTTAGCTAAATACAAGAGTTGGTGTAAACTTTTTCTCTTGCTTTAGAATTTTAATTAATATTATTATTCTTGAACGGTGGCACAATACTAATGATCAATAAATTTTATTTCCATCCAATTGACAAATGTAGGGGTAATGCAAAACAATGTTAAACTTGTTTCTCCCCACTCAGAACAATACAAATTACTGTGGCACAGCTGTGTTTTATGGTATTATGGTACAAATATATATGTACAGTACCGAGCAAAAATATTGAACAATCACAACTGAATTAACATGCGCGGGTATTCAATTTTAAAACAAATTTTGTGTGTGTAACAGTGCACCGGTTACAAACCCGGTATCTGTTTTTGTCTAAGTTTTGCACATTTAGCTTTAATTATGTGCAAAGCAAGCAGCTTCTGGGGCCAAAGCACTCTTACCTCTTTCACGATTCACAAAAATACCTTTTACATCCTGCCCCTATTGGGATTCGAACCCGGTACCTCCCAATCCAACCGCCCAAGCTTTAAACACCGCGCCTTTTGGTCGATATGTTCATTTGTCGTAAGAATAAATCGGGCGTTGATGACAAAATATTCGCCCTTCCATTTTTTTATTTAGTTCAGTTTAGTTCAGTTCATCGGAATCTGAGTTTTAATGACCATTTACCATTTTCGCCAGCGTACAACATCGCTTAGCTCAAACGGAGCACATTTCAGGTAAGAAAGTGATCATATACATGAATATTATTAAAATATATTTAAGGATATAGAACCTCAAGGCGAAGCAGTAACAAATAAAAAAAGTTCGTTAATGGTATTAGCTGGTCTTTAGCTAACAGAACCGGACTATAAATACAGGTAACCCTCCAATTACACGATATTCGAAGAACACAGTTTCGAAGTGACAAGGATACCACTTCCCTCGAGTTACACGGTTTCAAACAACACGATTTTCGTTGATTCTCTTTTATTTTGTTTTTTTGTATACCATAAAAAACAAAAAAGTTAAAACGTAACGTTTGTCTTATTTTTACACTCCCGTTCTTCGTTATCTCAAACAACACGGTTTCAAAGAACACGGAATGAATTAATCGTGTTTCCTGTATGCTAAAAATAAAACCCATTCATTGTTAGCAAATATATTATCCAGCACGTTTGATGCTATTGTCTCTTTCTAAATACATAAAACTAAAAATCAATAAAATAAAGTATTCAGCTTATATCAACAAATCGGTACAAAAAATTAAAAATTGATATGACAAAATCGTAATGCAATTTTATGCTTTTAAATTTAATTCTGCGCTGTAAACTGGGTTGAGGTATCCACTCCACATATACAAAATACGATTTCAATTGCACATAAATGCAATACAAAACCTATTTGTCTTCGAAAAAAAAAAACTCTTCACTATATCGTCGACGAATGTTGCATATTAAAGTAGAAAACAAAAAAAAAAAACTCTCCATCGAACCAACCAACCAGCACCATTGAAGAACAGTTAAATATGGATACCATCTGCTGTGCCAATAGCAAAACAAAAATTTTATTCATTTTATTTAATCATTACAAGTTGTTTTGTTGTCGAATAGAAATTTTATGACACTTAAATATTTTATTGGTATATGGTACTCTGTGTTTAACCCTTAAATGTATACCATGTTGCTTTTTTAACCCGCGTCATATTTGGTTTTTTGACCTTTTTTGGTCACACTAAATTACATAAGTACTTTGTATGTACACAACATTATAGAAAATTTATTGGGTGTGCATTACCATATGTATGTACGAGTGTTAAGATACAGTAACTGTACCAGTCGATCGTTTATATTTCGATTTATCGCGTTGTAATCGTTTATTTTAGTTAATGGGTTAAGTGTCGTATATAAAGACAGCCATATATAGCGTGAGACACGAGATCACGTCATACCATTATCGCACAGTATTTAATTTGATGTGATTAAGAAAAAAATAACATTTGATCACCAACATCGAGTATTTAAGATCATGTGTTTTTGCACTTAATTTGCATCACAATAAACCTTGAATATGATTTAAATAATATGTTTTATGCGGCCCAGCTGATAGACAATTACTGGACGATATCATGACGTAATTAACTAAACTAGTAATTCTAAACTTTAATCGCTATATTGATTTACTAAGTGCTTTAAACCTGACCTGAAATTACCTAATTTGTTACACATTTAACACAATTTATTAAAACAAATCCCCGATATTATTTAAATTGACGTTTTCGAGAGACGGGTGCTCTGTTTAGGTTACAAATAAACCTGCACTTCTTGGTTGGTTCTTGAACCAGAATTTATTAAAACTATAAAACATTTCATTGGCTAGTTAAAGTTTGACCCCTATAATTTACCTAAGGGTAAATTTCGTCCCAAAAACGATTATTATCATTAAACACTGATTAAAATCAAAAAAAGAAAATTACTAAAATATAAAACATGTTTCAGTGAAACCTGAAAATTATACTTCAAACATGATTAAATCAAAAACGACAATTTAACCACCATTAAGAAATTATTACACCAAATCGCCACGAAATATTGGGTCAAATATTACTCTTACTATGCCTTGTGGGCTTCAAATCAACCTTATCCAGATGGGCAAAAATTATTTTCGTGTCTGGTGTAATAAATTATCAAATGTATTCAGTAACATTTGACCCAATGGCTGATGCGACACGGGGTATCACAGAAATCGTATTTTTCTTCGTTTTCTTCCCCGTTTACCTATGATACAGGTTTTAATTGCGATTTAAACAAAATTCCGATGCAACCACACTAACACAAACATAAATGAAATAAAAAATATTTCAAGGCCATTTTTGACTTATGCCATAAGGTTTCATTTCATACATACACACTACATTTCATACATATATACTAAAATTAAACAATAACGATAATTATTGGGTACAAAATCCATTCAAAAGCAATGAAAAGCAAACGGGACTACTAGCAGTAGAATACGAGAATTTAATTGAAATTAGTTCGGATACTCGCTAACTTCGAAGAGATGCCGTTAGCAACTTTCTGCTGTAATATAATTGACGAATATAAAAATTTAGAAAAAAAGCTATTAGAGTTATATTGTCGTTCTTAAGCAACACACTTATGCGAAACAGGATTTTCCATGAATAGAGTTCCATGAAATTTGAAGAATCGGAAAAGGGTTCCGTGGCAAAATAAGTTTGGGAACCGCTGACTTACACGTTTTAGTTTAAATTTTATTTTCGAGAGAATAGACTAAAACAAAATAAAATAAATTTGAGTTATGTATATACACGGATCACCCATTCCACACGTGATTTTTGGTTTTTTGGTTATTTTTTCAAGGCCAACTAGTCGTAATAGATAATGTATATGTATGTGTCTTTTATTTTGTTTTATTCTGCTCTCTCGAAAATAAAATTTAAACTAAAATGAGTCAAAAATGGCCTTAGTGTGGTTGCATCGAAAATTTGTTTAAGTCGCAATTAAAACCCGTATCGTACATATACATACATTATCTATTACGGCTAGTTGGCCTTGAAAAAACTACCACTTACCAGAAACCTCGTGTGGAATTAGGCAATAACTGGCAACAGTCTGGCGTAAAAAAATTTTGAAGGTGCTGTAATCGACCTTTAAATTACAAATCTGAAGAAATCTTTATTTTGTGGAAACTTTTTTTTTATTGTGTACGTTGGAGTCTTCGATTTAAGAATGAAAAACAAATTCGTACATGTAACTCCTTCTGGTCTCCATAGAAAACATGTCAACGGTGTCAAATTGCAGCTACACGCAGGCCAACTGACATCTCCAAAACGCCAGATTATACGATTGTCAAATTTGGCACACAAGAGATCGAATGCTGGTCGGTTTGTATCTTGTTTAGAACAAATGTTGTTCACATTCATAGTGATGGCTCTCTGCAGCGTTTTCGAACAAAAGTGAGGCTACCCGAATTAAGAAAAGTTAAATTATGAAGAGTTTTCTCTGAATTTAAAACAAGTGTTTTTAATTATTATGAAATAATAAAAGTTATACATATTAATGTGCACTTCTTATTAATTCATTTTCAAAATATTTTAAGAAAAGTAAAAAACTGAAATAAAAAATGTTTTTTTTAAATTATTTAGAAAATGATTTTAGAAAAGTATTCAAAAAATATGTAATTAAATTTTTCCCGGAAATTTTTAAAGACTTTCAATTTTTTTTTTATTTAGTTTAAAATTATAAATGTCATTTTGAAAGTGAAAAAATCGAAATAACACGTAAAAATGTACTACAGTAAAAACCCGATTATCCAGCATACAATTAACCGGAACACTCAATTAACCGGAATTTAAATTTTGGGGAAGTTTTTTTTTGCTGTTTTCTCTTTCATATTCATTTTGAAATTAGCAATTGTTTTATGCTCACTTTCATTAACGAAAGCATTAGTTGAAAATTTGAATGGCTTTAATTTTCATGTTACAGTAAAATCTCGATTATCCGGCATCCAATTACTACGGAACATTAGCTAACCGGAATTTTAATTTTGAGGAAGTTTTTTTTGCTTTTCTCTTTTTCATATGCATTTTAATTTCATTTTTAAATTTGCAATTGTTTTTTGCACATTTTCATTACTGAAAGCATTAGTTAAAAATTTTAAATGGCTTTAATTTTCGTATTACAAAAAAAGCTCGATAATCCGGCATCCAATTAACCGGAACACTCAGTTAACCGGAATTTTAATGCTTAGGAATTTTTGATGATTTTTTTCTTTATTTTTTCTCTTTCATATTCATTTTTAAGCTCATTTTGAAAGTTGTAATTGTTTTTTGCACATCGCAAAATTATAAATAAGTCATTTTGAAAATTAAATAAAATGTGTATTTAAAATCGAAATAAAACGTAAAAATGTACTAGAGTAAAAATGTACTACAGTAAAAACCCGATTATCCTGCATACAATTAACCAGGACGCTCAGTTAACCGGAGTTATAGTTCAATTGGCTGGCAATTGTTTTTGGCACATTTTCATTAATGAAAGCATTACTTGAAAATTTTAAATGGCTTTAATTTTCATATTACAGTAAAAGCCCGATTAACTGGAACACCCAGTTAACCGGAAATTATATGTTTAGTATTTTTTTTTATCTTTTCACTTTCACAAGGGAAATTATTTTTTTATTATTCGGGGATTCACAGAAAATGTACCTTAACTTTTTTTGTTTTATGCATTATTCTATTTGAATTGAATGTGTTAAGTCGTATTACAGTTAGGTTAGTGAAATATTGAATATATTATTAAATTTTGGGTACTCGTATGGGTGTACTATGTATGTATTTATTACATGCAAAAAATTCAATGAACTGATGTATAAAAAATTTTTTCTGGGACATAATTTGAAAATAAATAAACGAGATTCCGAAAAAATAAAGAAATCAAGCGAAATTCTTGTAAAATTTCTAGTTTTAATGAAACATTTGATTATCCGGTAAGCTCTCATTCTCAAGCATTCCGGATGACGGAGCTTTTAGTAAAGTATATTTTCTGTGAATTCCCGAATAATAAAAAAAAAATTCTCTTGTGAAAGAGAATATTCACTTGCAAAAAAAAATTCCTAAAAATTAAAATTCCGGTTAACTGAGTGTTCCGGTTAATTGGATGCCGGGTAATCGGGTTTTTACTGTAATATGAAAATTAAAACTATTCAAAATTTACAACAAATGCTTTCATTAATGAAAATGTACAAAAACCAATTGGAAATTTGAAAATGAATTAAAAAATGCATATGAAAGACAAAAGAAAGAGAGTAAAGCAGAAAAATCCCTAAAAATTAAAACTCCGGTTAACTGAGTGTTTAGATTAATAGTATGCCGGATAATCGGACTTTTACTGTAATATGAAAATTAAACCCATTCAAAATTTTCAACTAATCCTTTCATTAATAAAATGTGTAAAAACGCAAATTTCTAAATGAATTAAAAAATGTATATTTTAATTCACAATTAATACACAAATAATAATTCACCAATGAAATTTATGAAATGCATGTTTTTTATCTTTCTCTACAACACAACAAAAAACCTTAAATTTCGCATGAATTTCTTTGTTATTAAAAACAAATGTAAATTTTATGTTTATAATGTGAAATAAAATACACCCAAAGCTTTTTTTAAACGGTGATACGTGCGAACCGTGTAAAAAAAATCAACGTTCATACAAATACCACTTTTTTAATTATCTTTTCGTAATTCAACTTTCTTAATTTAGGGAGCCTGGCGAAGCAATTATTATTAATAAAAATAAATAAAACAAAAAAAAATTTGAAAAAATAAAAATTTTCCGGAAAAATTAGCGTTTCCCTCCTAATAACTATTAATAAACAATCCTGCATTTAAAAATTTTAAAAATGTATACTCCTTACCTGATTTTATCGATGTATACGTAAAGTAAACTTTAGCCTAATAATCTTCCATTCATTTTGAAAATGAATTAAGAAAAGTGGGCAAAACATGAAATAAAATAAACGTGTTTTAAATCAATTTGAAAATGAATTATGATAAATTTTCTAAAAAATGAAATAAGATGTGCATTTTTTAATTCATTGTGAACTGAGTTTTTTTTTGTTGTATTAACCTTTTTAAATTCAGGAAATTTGTTGAACATACGAATTAAAATAAGTGGAAATTTTTCATACATGCTTGCCATGGTTGAATTGGCTCATGGGAACCGGTTTTCTAGTTTAATAAACGCCGATGAAACTGCTGAAGATGCTGTACCAAAAAATACAACATCAAAAACAGAGAAACCGCCACCAATCTATTTGAGGGAAGAATCAAATAGAAATTTAGCAAGAACCTTCGACGCTTTAACGGAGGGTAACTTTTATATTTTCGGGGTTAAACGAGGAAATAAAAGGAACCAAAATTCAGCCGTCAAATTGGCTCGCTTCCGTGTTAAATCTATAACTAATATTATAAATCGGGAACAGGTGCCACATCCAATATTCCGTCTGGAATAAAAAAAAAACAAAAGGAAGCATGGAATATATGATCTAAAGTATCTTCTAATGAGGTGATGATTCATCCTTTAAAGATGGATGATGATTCATCCTTTAAACCTATTACGTTTGAATGGAAGAAAGTTAAGAACACAATCAAAACTTGCATTAGCCCGAAAAACGTGCCAGGATTTCACCTAATTACTGGAAAAATGATAAGGGAATTACCGAACAAATGCATAAAACTAATAACCTACATTTCTAATGCGATCATGCAAACTATATTCATATTCCTCGAACGTGAAAGATATCTTTGATCACAATGATACATAAGCCTGGGAAAAACAAAACTCAAATTTTGTCTTACCGTCCAATAAGCATGCTTCCCACAATTTCAAAGCTCAAAGTTTGTAAAAATTTCACAAAACTGAAACCAGTATTAGAAGCAAGCTAAAATTATTCCAGACCATCAATTTGGGTTCCGAAACCAACATAGTATACCATAGAGCAAGTGCATAGAACTGTTAATGCAATCAGACAGACTTTTGAGGCAAAGAAACACTGTTCTGCTGTCTTCATGGATATAGCGCAAGCATATGACAAAGTTTGGCACGATGGACTAATATAGAAACTTAAAGCACTCCTGCGGAAGAATATTCACTCAGTTCTGGAAAACTATCTCCTCCAAAACTATCTCCTCCAAATGGTGCAATAACTTCCCTAAATGATTTAAGGGCAGAAGTGTCACAAGACCACAACATTGGTTTAAACTTAAAAACTGTAATTAGCTTAAGATTTGAACACTTCTTGTTAGTTCTTATGTATAAAGATTCACGAATAAAGACTGTGGAATGCTGTATAAGATAACGGAATTTTGACAGCGGAAAATAAGAAATTACGCTACTCGCAGCAAATGGTAGCACTATCACTAAAGAGAATTCGTTTTGTAATGTATTTACCAGCGTAAATTTTTTATTCATTATGTGTATATTTTTTCACTAAATAAAACATCACAGCGGAATAAAATATTAGAAGTGATCCTTAAAATGGTAAATTGATTGATCTCCGAAGTAAAGGAACTCGTTGTATGAAATGTTGAAATTTAACGATATTTCGTCTTTCCGACATTTCTCCCACTAGTAACCAATGATTTCGGTTGTTTTTCTAATAGCTTAGGCTATACTAAGACTATATGGAAAGTTTGGGGAAAATTCATGGACTACAAGTTTCACTAGAATTTTTTGATTTTCTGCGGCCATATAAGTTATTTTCCGTTTTCGGCCAATATCTCAAAAACTTCCACTAGTAATCAATACTTTCGGTTGGTTTTCTAATAGCTTAGGCCATTGGGACTATATGGAAAGTTTGGAGAATATTCAGAGACTAGAATTTTCACAAGAATTTTTTGATTTTCTGTGGAAGTTTTTGAGATATTGGCCAAAAACAGAAAATAACTTATATGGCCGCAGAAAATCAAAAAACTCTTGTGAAAATTGTAGTCCATGAAATTTCCCCAAATTGTCCATACTGTCTGTATGGAGTAAGCTATTAGAAAACCAACCGAAAGTATTGGTTACTAGTGGAAGTTTTTGAAATATTGACCAAAAACTCAAAACAACTAATATAGCCGCAGAAAATCAAAAAACTCTTGTGAAAATTCTAGTCCATGAACTTTCCCTAAATTTTCCACATAGTCTCAGTATGACCTACGCTATTAGAAAATTAACCGTAAGCATTGGTTACTAGTGGAAGTTTTTGAGATATTATCCAAAAACTGAAAATAACTTATATGGCCGCAGAAAATCAAAAAATTCTAATGAAAATTCTAGTCCATGAATTTGCCCCAAATTTCCCATCTAGTCCATGAATTTTCCCCAAATTTCCATATAGTGTCAGTATGACCTAAGCTATTAGAAAATTAACCGAAAAAATTGGTTACAAGTGAAAGTTTTTGAGATATTGTCCAAAAACTCAAAATAACTTATATAGCCGCAGAAAATCAAAAAATTCTAGTGAAAATTCTAGTTCATGAATTTTCCCCAAACTTTCCATATAGTCTTAGTATAGCCTAAGCTATTAGAAAAACAACCGAGATCATTGGTTACTAGTGGAAGAAATGTCGGAAAGACGGAATATTGTTAAATTTCAACATTTCATACACCGAGTTCCTTTACTTCGGAGATCAATCAATTTGCCATTTTAAGGATCACTTCTAATATTTTATTCCGCTGAGATGTTTTATTTAGTGAAAAAATATATACATAATGAATCAAAAATTTACGATGGTAATTACATTACCAAATAAATTATCTTTAGTGATAGCGCTGCCACTTGCGGCGAGTAGCGTAATTTCTTATTTTCCGCTGTCAAAATTCCGCTATCTTATACAGCATGACAGTGGCACCATTAAAAAAAGAAGCGGATGGTCATTTGCTTTCAACTGCTGGATCATCTGGACCTTGTAGACGAATAATCCTAAGTCTTTGTGCAGTATTCTTACCTCAGGCTGGTGTGACTAATGCCCAGTTGCTGCGATCGGCGTCAAGTCGAAGTCGATGGTATCTGTCCTACACTATGGACCACAGCCGCAAAAAATATTCAATAATATTTGACCTAGTATTTTGTGACCGTCTGGCGTAATAATATAAATTACATATTTGAAGCACTTACTGTCTGAAGCCGATTCCGTCTAGCCTGATAGAACAATAATTTATTACCCACCTGTGTAAGGTTGTTTTGCTCTCCAAGGGAGAGACAAATTATTAAAGATAGTAAAATCAACATTTATCTTACATATCTGAAGCCCATACGGCTTGAAACAAGTTCCGTTTAATATGTCACAAAATTAATCTATTGCACACCTGAATAATGTTGACCTGCTCTCTACACGGCTCTCCTAGTAACATTTGAGCCAATATCCGGTAGCGGGATCAAATGATAAATTATTAAAGGTGATAAAATTGATCTTTAAATTTCGTATTTATTTGCCTTTACCGCCTGAAACAAATTCCATCTAAACCTGACACAAAAATAATTTAAGATTGATTTACCCTCCGCACAATGCCAATGTTTTGCGTCTACGCGTATTTTGGAATTCTGTACAATATGTTTATGTCGTAAATAGTGTAGACAACTGATTTTTGCGTAGACAATGACGATCATTAGCAGAGTATGTAAAGAATTCGTAGACATAATGAATATAATATTAAGATTTCTTGTTTTTTCAGTACGACGTTCCAAACTTCCAGTTTTCGAGGTCAATTAGGCATTTTCCAAAATTTCGTAAGTTGAAATCTAATCTTTTTCAAAACAAGATTAGTACGGTTAAAGGAAATGATACGCGCGTTATTAATAAACTCTATGTAACATATAGGATTAAGAAAAAAATGTGTATTTTTTTTCTCTTACTAGATAAACTACATATATTACCACAGTAAAACTGTTAGAACTAATCTAAACCGTTAAATACTATGTTTTTTTAAATCAAAATGACAAACGGCCTGCAAAAAATAAAAATTCCAGCAGATAATCAGTAAAAACCAACATACATTTCGATAATTTATCGAAAACGTGATCTTAGGACATCACCTAGGATCCTCTTACCACCTGTACGCGATACATCACGAAATTTTAATAGAACCACTATGTACTACAATTTGTTTTCGCTGGCAATTTCCTCAGAGCTCGAACCATCCGTGGTCGTATCTATGTTCGCGAGATTAAATTATTTTGTTTTAAAAATCTATGACCAATAACACAAACCATTTTATCAACAGTTTTTATTGTTTCCGGAATATTTGCCCTAATATAAGTTTTCACACACCCGGTGTGAACACTTCCGGTGTGAACTTCAAAATTTATTACTCACATATCACGGTAAATTAGTGTATATGTTACGGTTAAAGTGTACAATTGGTTATTATATATAATTACCGGTGATTATATATAATTACCAAACCCCTTTGGTTAAAGTGATAAATATGAAAGTTTTAAACTATAATAATAAAAATGGCGTAGTTTTACTTTACGTATACTACGAGAAAATCAGGTAAAGAGTAAAAATTTAGAAATTTTTAAATGGTGGAAGCTACATTTTTCACTTTTTTATTTTTTTAAAAATAAGGTAAGATGTTGTTTTTTTGATATTTTTTGACGTTAGGATTGTGTATCTTTAATCTTTAATTTTTAGAAAGTACAAGCCAAATTTTCCGAGATAATTTTAATTTTCCAAATTTTTTTTTATAGAAACCATGTTTACTCAATTTTCATGAAACATGAAACATGCGGGCGTATTATATCCAGGCAACCTTTATGAAACTATTGACGAGGATCACAACCTTAATACAAATGAAAATGAAGATGAAGAACAAATTGACGATAAATTCGATTTTGTATAAATTAAAATTTAAATTTTGAATTAACAAAATACTTTTTATTTTATTTATTTTTATTACTAGTAATTGTTTCGTCAACTTTGCAGACACAGATCAAGAGTTTTTAATGCTTTTACTGCTTCTTCTGATAGTACCACAAATGTTAAAAAAAAATCAACTTTTGTAAATATAAAATTTTTTTTAAATATAATTTTAATAACCGGTTAAAATGATAAATTAAAGGAAAACCATTAATATTTCACAAATTTACCAAACGCACTGGAAATTATATATGACCGTTAATTATATATAATCACCGGATTATACACTTTGACCGTAACAGATATAATTGTATTGCAATGTTTTACAATTCAAAATTCTGACAGTTTTACAGTATTCACAATGTCTAATAGATGTCGCAATAATCATTAAAAATCTATCAAATATATTTAATGCACGTTCGTTTGATGTAATGATGAATACTTTCACACTGTTAGTTTCGTAACTCGAAATCATGATTTCGTCCAAGTTTGTCATAATTAACCAATGACATATTTTTTCTAATTTCTATGCATTTTAGTGTTCACAACGCCGAATTCCTCAAAAATGAAGATTCCTGATACTAATAGCTTTCCAAAAAAGAAATTGTAGTGTGCCTTGTGTTATCATTTAGGAAATCATGAAACTATGATTACGAAACTAGTAATGTGTACGAGTATGTCCGTAAAAAAGCCGCATTATTTTGGAGCCGCATTACATCCATTTGTCATTTTAAGGATCATTGTTTATATTTTATTCCGATGGGATGTTTTATTTAGTGAAAAAAGAGATACAAAAAATGTCCGCTGTTATTTATATAACATAAAAGTTTCTCTTTTGTGATAGTGCTGCCACTTGCGGCGAGTAGCGTAACTACTTACTTTCGGCTGTTAAGTTTTTGCTAAAATGTTTTTTTGAATGACCTTTTCTGATTAATCAAAACTTTTTTTTACTAAGCTTTCGAATTTCCAAAGTTCTCTTTCTCGCTTTATATTTCATGTGTGTGATGATGTATTCGAGATTTTTCTACATTCGTAGCGAAAGAAAGTCGAGTGTTGGCCACAACCTATACCCTTCCACATAAAAATCCCTTCCATAAATTTTAAATCTAAATCCAATCAAATTCATGTAGCATTTCATATTTATTTAATAAACAATATAAACTGTAATAGTTTTGTACAAAAATGTTTTTTTAGAGATCAACATAGATTTTGTGAGACATTTATAAAATGCAAAATTCCTACTCGGTATGACATAATTAAGTGCTAGAATTTATACGAATACTATTCATCCTTCAGACAATGAACGAATAAAGTTTATGTAGCAGGAGTATATAAATTGTCATCATAAATTTGTTACCCCTCTCTTCTGTCGTTTTTGGTATTTTATTTATTTTATTTTACCTCACATAAGGATTTAAATCATATTAGGACGATTTTTTGTGCCTTAGTATATGTAATATAGGTACTTGAATACTTTTCTGAAAATGGCCATATATATGCAGCACGCCTAGGGGCTTTTTACATAATTTTAACATCATGTGTGGTTTAAATACTATATATAACTTTACTGCGGTGGAAAGTTTTATAATTTTAATTTACATCTATAAATTAAACTTTTAGTTATTTTTATAAAAATGTGTGCCCATATCCATACGGCATACGCAAGAAATTTATGGGAAAAGCTTAAATTTTTGCTTATTTGATAAATTTTACTGATGAAAAATCCGAAGCAATTTTTTATTCGTCTGATGATTAATTGGCCGCGCTTTTATATAAATTGAAATAATTTTGCTTGTTAGGTTTATCCAACATGATTCATATCTGTTTTATAAACTCACAGCACCAAAATTGATTTTTCAATAATAATGAAGAGAGAGAGCGCCAAAATTTATCCTAAATGACGTTTAGACAACCACACATTTATTTCTGTCTAGCCGAACCGGCCAAACTGATCGTCAACAATTTATCATAATCAAACATTTAGCAGCTGTGAAACGCATTAAAATTTATAACAATTTTCAATTGGCGTAATAAAATTTATAAATCACACATTACCATTACGAAATAACTCAATATACTCATTAAAATTATTGGACGCACGTAATAATTTAGTTTTGGAATTACGATCAGGTGATTATGTACGAAAAAGTTGGGTAAGAGTATGGTCGCCATAAAAATAAATCTTATAATTGCAAAATTTAAAAAAAAACATTTAACCAAAAATTCAAACGGTTAATAAATCATAAAATTTTATATGAGCGGGTTCGTCAAAGAAATGTTATAGAATTTGGCATTATGTCAAAATTTCTTCAAAGTAATATTTGAGGAATTTTAGGAATTTTTGATTTATTGTCGAATTCCGAAAATATGATTGTCTAGCCGCCTATATGTCGAAGTAATCAAATGATGTCGACACTCGACAGTAAAGTATGTAATTGTTCTTGGCGTAGACTAAATAAACAACTCTTCTATAGCGTAGAATTTGATGTGGTTTTCTCAATTATTTTTCTAGTTTTCATTTCAAAAAGTTTTCATTTTGCTATATTTTAGGAGATAGTCAACAAATAGCTACGCAGGCAATTCCTGAGTGTTCAAAACAGCTTAGCGGGATTTTGTTCGTATAGTCCCCATACGGTTTGATACTAATGGAACAAACATTTTAGATTTTGAAGCTGAGGAGTTAGGATTCCATTTTTGTTTCATAAATCAACAAATTGCTGTACAAAAGTTGAATCGGGCCATGATGCAAGAGACGTTTATAAAAGTCAAACGTGGATTCAGGCACTGTAATTTTAAACGATGCCACGTGATCATTAAATACTCAATTCCCTTAGACGTATCACTTCATGCGACGTGACTATGGATCTTCACTGTTACTAGATTTTAAAATCAAAATTTACTAAATAATTTTGTGCAAAACGTTTAGTTGGCTCCATTAGTTTGAATTTTTTTTAAATTTATTTGTCACGTCAAAATTTCAAGTGATAGAAATTGTCATTTGAAGTGATAGCAGTCGCAAGGAAATATTTATAAAGCAGCATACTAAGATTTAAAAAACAGCCAGAACAACTTTATTGAACAATTATTTTGTAAGTTTTGATTTAATGATCTAGTAACCAAGAAGATGACAAGTCATATCACTTGAAGTGATGCTACTAAGGGAATAGGGGTGTAAATCACGAAATAGTTTTACATTTTACTAAATTATGATAATCAATATTCAGAATCGGCTTCTTGAAATAAATACAATATGCGTTTAGGGTTCGTTTGGCGTCGACCTCGGTTGAAATTACTCGACAGTTTGGCAGTATTAAGGTGGTTCAACGAGTTCCTGTTGCATGTTGATTTTATTGGGGTTTTTTTTAAGTGTTGTTTGGATTGAATGAGTACCAGTTTACCAACACATAAACATGAATCCATAGCTCGAAGTGCCAGACCATTCAATGGATTTTCAATATTAATACCAACCCCGCCCGCAGCATACTTTCTCTAGTAACCGTAGTGGTATCAAAAGAGTAGCTCGAAAATCTGAAGAGCCTGATTATTCACAACAATTTTAAAAACTTTCCTTCCAGCCAAAGCTTTAAAGTAAGCTGACTTCAGCCGAAAAATATCAACAATGCAGATTCAAACTAATCAAACGAAAATGACAGCCGATTTTTTCGGTAACACTCAGCCGAAAAATGTCGATTATGCATATAGAAATTTTATTCTGGATAATTATTTATATTAGAAAATTTTTTTGTTGTTTCTAAAAATCAACTAAAAATGTTAATTTGGAAGTCCGGACTTAATGATGCTCACACTTGGAAAAATTTCAAGTCGATTTCCATGTCGAAAAACTGGGAAATAATTTCTAAAAATTGACCGTTTCAAGTGTCACGGCTGGAAATAGATTCAAATGAAAGGTCTTAATCATGCTCACACCTGGACAAAAATTCAAGTCGACTTCTACGTTGGAAGTCCGGGAAAATTGAGTATATCGCACACACAAAATTTGAAAATTTCTAAAAATTGACCGTTTAAAGTGGCATGGCTGGTAATGGATTCAAATAAAAGGTCTTAAAGATGCTCACACCTGGAAAACACATCAGGTGGATTTTAGAAATTTCCAAATTTTGTGTGTGCGATATATTCAATTGAGTTTTCCCGGACTTTCAACAAAGAAATCGACTTGAATTGTTTCCATTAGTGAGCATCATTAAGACCTTTCATTTGAATTTACTTCCAACCATGACACTTGAAACGGTCAATTTTTAAACATTTTCAAATTTTATGTGTGCAATATATTCAACATAGTTTTCTCGGACTCTTTACATGGAAATTGACCTGAAATTTTTTAAGTTTTGCTTGATAATATACGTTAAATAGTTTAATTTAGAATAATATACGTTAATGAATCGAAATAAACATTTTTGATTTAAAATGAAATAACTGTTTAACACCAAAATTATTTATCTGTTTTATCGACATTTTGCGGCTGACTATTTATACGAATAACAAGTTCCTTTAAATCTGTATTACCGACATGTCCGGATGATGGGTTTTGGGTATTGCCGTCGGATCTGCATTATCGACCTTTTTCGCTCTATGTTTTTCAAAAACTACAACCGAATCTGCATTATCGGAATTTTTCGACTAAGTTGAACAGTATAAGGAATCAATCAATTATGTCGGAATTGTGGACTAAATATATTATAATATATACTATCTGAGAAATATATACTATCTGCTTTATCGACAATTTTTACTTTCGGCTAGAGTTTTTTTTTGCTAACTTTAGTAGGGTAGAATATCTAAAATTATAATAACTACCTATAGTGTTTTAATAATACTTCTGAAGTTAGCAGAAAATTGGGCATAAAACTGCATTATCTACATTTCGATATAAATTATATTACGAAACTGCTTTATCTGCATATGGCAATGAAAATTCATAATATGAAAACTGCAATATCGACATTGCAGCTGAAAGTTCGACAGGAAAACTACTTTATCGACATATTGCGAGGGAACCAATAATAATAATAAAAGCTGCATTGTCGAAATGTCGGGCAAAATTTCGTTATAAAACTGCCTTACCGACAAAATTAAAGAAGGAAACGAAAACTAGAAGTTTTTTTTAAATAACTAAACAAATTTTTAAATATTTTAACAATAAATCATATTCAAATCGGTTTTGCGACATATGTACATTGGATAAAGCTACCTAATTAGTTAACAGCTTCTAAGTGTTATGATAAATAAAGAGAATCCGTGAAGCTCACATAGCTAATTCATTTGTCTTGTAAGCGAGTTAAAATTTTAGGCTCGGGCCAACAAACAGATTATCTGTGCAAAGTTGGAGACCACAGATTATATGGGATCACAGTTAAGCTTCCGAAAATCCTCCATCATGTCTGAAATTTCGTTTTCTCATGAAATGATCTACATTCAAAAATTCATGTAGCTCGAATTATTCATTTGTCGTACAAGTAAAATTTGTAATGAAATAAAAATTAAATGGCGTGCATTCGCACTAACACAAACACACATACCCTTACTATATACTTGCGGTTAAATCGTCAACTTGTCGAATTTTGAACAAACTTGACCCCTGAACTTTTAAATTGTAGCACGTTTGTATGACACAAGAATTACTAATTTCGCGGGCGAGTTATCATTTACAATATCTTCATATATATGTATGTATAATGTATTTAAAATTTAATAGACATAATAACATAACCTTTAGAATTTACTAGTACATTTAATTTATATATAATAAATTTGTATAATTTTATCGATTCGACTTAATTATATTTAAACATTTAGTTAAACAATTATTTTAATTTCCCCTTAAATTTTGTCGATAATGCAGATTTCGGTTGAATTATCTGCTAACTTCAGTGAGGTTTTGGGTTCGCCCCCTGTATAATTTTGTCGGAAATGCAGTTTTGTAGTGAATTTTCCTTGTCGGTAGTGCAGTTTTTGTATTATCATATATTACGTTTCCATGGTCATGGATAAACCGAGTTACGAGTTTCATGGCTAATAACATGGCAGGCTAATACCTATAATTTCCATACTAAATTTGTTTTGACAGTTCAGGCGGTGTTTTGTTTTTCTCAGTCTTTTTATATTTTAATCTGTTTCGTGAATATTTTAACCCGTGTTTATTTTAATTATATTTTTTCTTTATAATAATACTATATTTTATAATAATACTACATATATATATTTTCTGAATACTATAATTTTCCTTTTGACAGATAGAATCTCATTTAACCCAATTACTTTCGTCGAGTTAAGGAGGATTAACAAATTTAACGAAAACTCTAAATCTGAGTCGTTTTCATGATGAGATATTCCGAGGTAATTCCGGTTAACTCTGTCATGGAAACACCATAATTGATTCCCTCGTAATATTTCGATAAAGTAGTTTTTCTACCGAAGTTTCGGTCGAAAAGTCGACAATGCAGTTTGTATATTATTATTGCATCCCCTATCAATGTGCCGATAAAGTAGTTTTCCTGACGAAATTTCGACCGAAATGTCGATAATGCAGACTGCCCAATTTTCTGGTAGCTTCAGTAGTATCTCCGGTTAGCTTTATCAATTTAATTTCAGCAACTAATTTTTGAGGATTGGTCCAAAAAATGAAACATTACGAAATAAAAATAACAATAAATGACGCTTGTACATTAAACGGTTTATAGATCTTTTATTCTTAAACATCGGATTGATGAGGAAAATAATTACAATGTAACAATGCTGTCAAAATAATCCTAATTCTATGCACTATTTCCGATTATTCTCTTTATATACATATATACATACCACCTCGAATAATGTTGATTTAAATAAATCGTCATTTTATATCGTCATCATTTCAAATCTTTTGTTGTTGCTCACTGAGAATAGAAAAGCATATAAAAGTTCGACATCATGTTTTGGCACCCAGAAAAAAGAAATCATTTTTCCCATTTGCCTCATTTTTAATTTCGATTACAATAATTCTACTAACATTTTTAGCAATTCCATGTACAATGCAAGATAAAAAAAAATTCGCCCCATAATTTCAATATTTGGAAGGGTGGAAAAGAAATTATTTCTGCCCCGTTGGATACCTTTTTTGTCGTTTCTTTTATATTTTAGATAATGCATACTACGCCAACAACAATATATACAAAAAAAAATTTCCATCACCCAATTATTTAACAGAATATTTTCCAAATATACTTCATGCACGCAACAGCAACCCAAAATACCCTAAATTTAAACAATTTGCACAAAAAGGAATTTTCATTGACACGAAAAACTTTCTCAAATTTCGTAAACAATTTTTTGTTTTTTTTTTTTTTGTTTTTCAATTTCCAAAATAGAGTTTAACTGAATAAAAACAAAATTTTTGTTTTATCAACATTTAAATTCTTATTTGCAGAAAATTCTCAGCATAACAATGACTGCATAGAAATCGAAAAACAATTCTTTTGGTATACAGCTGAAAGACAATTTTCTCGTATTATTGTTGTTTTTACATTTTATATCTGTATTATATGTGCGGTTCTGTAACTATGCATGTTCTCGTGTATATTGATACACCGCAAAAGAAATTCAGTGAATTGCGAAAAGACAACTAAAACTAATAAGAAGAAAATCACAAAAGTATTTTGCAATTCTATTATCACATTGGCGCCATTCAACAAAACAAAAAATGCACTTTAACTTTCCAATAATAAGAATTTGTAAGGAAAGTTGAAATCTTCAAGTTGGAAAATATAAGAAGTTTGAAGCGCACATGAACCGTTTAAATAATAATTTGTTATTTTATATAGATTTATGTGTTCGGCTCAAATTAATGATGAAGATTGATCTTAAAATTATATACAATATCAGACGCAGACAATATTGTTGTCTGTGATGTGTCATTTGCTGTATATTTCTTGATATAGGATTTATACGAGTTTATTGTTGATGTGAATCGATTTGATAGTTTGCCGTTTTTTATTTATTTGCTGTGTGTGTTTGCGAATTTGAGTGCAAAGAGATGTTTGTAAATATTTTATTCAGACATTGATACTTATGCAATGAGATAATTGGTATCTGGGTTTATATTTGAAAACCGGTAGTGATTTTATTTGATTTATGTTTGCGCATAATATGCAGAACTTTGACGTCAATATAAAGTGGTTGAATCATTACATCAACAGATGTCTCTGTAGCTCGTTACATTGGTAACAGCAGCACATTTGCCCACTAGTTGGAAGCGGTGGAATGAGTCCTTGTCACCAGCTACAGAAAACTAGAAGTGCTACTATGGTGTGTCATACGGTGTCGTCACGTATTCAGATGGATATGGTACAGCATTTGTAATAGTTGGTCATGTACAACTTTTAAAGGTCACAATTAATAAAAAAAAATGAACGGGATCTTAAATTAATTATTCACATAAACGGTAAATTACACCTTTAACATGATACGTTACAGCCAAGTTTTTTTTCTTTATGTGGTCGATAAATTTTACCTCCCTCTTCCTAAAGAACGCCGAAGTTTTAGGTAATCCCTGTGACAACCGCCACAGAAGAAAATCATCTTAAATTTTTTCTTGAAAATCGTTACATACTGAGACTGGCACGAACCTTCCTTACACCTCGTATAGAAATATGCTTTCATTAAATGCGTTTCAAATACTGTAAACTATTTCATGACAGTTGCCAAAGTCTCAGGCATTCACTGTGAAAATCGCCTCATAGCAAAATATTTTGGTATTTTTTTTTTCAGAATCTTACGTATTATCATTATACTCGTATTTTTATTACAGACTTTTTTTTTGAAATTGTCAATAAATTTGCTTTTCATAAACATTTTTATTTATTCATTAATTTTTTTCTATTTTTTAGTGTTGGTTTGTAAAATCAAATCTTGTTCTCGTATGTTGATGTAAAAATAATTTCGGGATAAGAATAAAAGGAAATGCAGTTTTTCTAAATTTTTCGGGCCAGCTTCAGATACATTCAGGGTTGACACGATCCGATGCATTAGATTGAGGAGCGTAAATAGCAGTAAACTGATGCTGTCTTCGCATTTATTCAATAAGTTGGCTAGAAGAGTTGATTTACATTGGGGACCATTATCCGAAAATAACACCTGAGGAACGTCGTATATAACTGCAACACATTGTCCTCTAAAAACTGAGAAACTCTCGCAGTTTATGCGGAACGTAGATGCTCAAGAATTGGAAATCGAGTGTTGGTCCAAAATGATCATGATATGCGTAAATCCGTTCGTTGTCTGGAAAATTATAGAGCCTCTGAAATGGCCTCACTGATTAAATTAAATTCGCCATTTCCGTGGGTCCAATTGGTATCACTAATTTCCAATGATTTACTGCCAGTTAAGTATACCATTTACGAGAAACACGACAATGAACTAAACAATTCTAAATTAATTTTGCAACATCATCGGCCCAAATCACTTTTCCAAAATATAAAAGGAAATGACGATTTTGCCGAAATTTTCCATAAAGTGGGCGATCTCAATAAATTTTGGTTAAAAATGGTGTACCGGAAGTAGCAGCTTCCATAAGCGCTTTTCCCTTGTTTGCAAATGTTTTGAAAAGTATATCAATTACTAGCGGACCCGACAGACGTTGTCCCACCAGAACGTTGGCTTGCCTACTATTAGCGGGTTGAGCAAACGTTTTTTAGCTATTCAAATTTTCGACAATAGTTGACATTTGACATTGAATTTGACGTTCCAATCTTTTTCTTTCGTCATCGTTTGATTTGCTGTTGCCCAAACCCAAATCAAAAAATGAGTGAGATTTCTCGTTTACCTGTGCCGTTTAATTTTCGTGTCATGGTCGGACGATATTTGGTGCTTATGATTGGCACATTTGGTGAAAGAGGCGGTACTATTGAGTTGGTGTTGAGAAGACAGCGTGATATGAATCCAGTTAGTTAAAGAATTCAACCGGATAGTTGACTGCTTCGCCAGCGGATATATTTTGCGACCAAAACAGCTCGTTCGCGTAGCCAAGCATAATTGTGTATATGCTTTCAATGAAAGCACCTTTCGTGGCTGCCATGTTGCAAAAATTGTCTGGCAATTTGATGCATTGCGTACTCCCATATATGTTCTGATGCGATAAGAAAAAATCATCAAAAAAAAATTCCTAGAACCCGATCGCAGCGCTACCTACCGGGACTCAAACACACACGTATGCGACTCAGAATCACACGTACCGAAGAATTATATATACAAAATTTGGTGGAGGTGAAATTTTAGTGTTATATGTAATTTAGGGTTATATGTAAGATAAAACATATATCCCTAGAACCCCATCGCAACGCCACTTACGAGGTTCAATCTAAACATTCCAGGGACCCACTCCAACACACACAAAAAAATTTGAACAAAATCGGTTCAACCGTTTGAAGGATGGATGTTATGACTTTTTTTGTCATAACAATCATTTCCTTGCCACGAACATTCTTGGTTATTTATTTCTATGGCGAATCTCGTGTTGTGTCTCATAGCAATACCACCTGTGTACGAACACGTGACATTTGCTGTACTAAAATAACGGGTGATTTTTTTGTGGTTAGGATTTTCATGCATTAGTATTTGACAGATCACGCGGGATTTCAGACAAGGTGTCAAAGAGAAAGATGCTCAGTATGCTTTGACATTTCATAATGAATAGACTTACTAACGAGCAACGCTTGCAAATAATTGAATTATATTACAAAAATCAGTGTTCGGTTCGAAAAGTGTTTCGCGATTTACGTCCGATTTATGGTCTACATAATCGACCAAGTGAGCAAACAATTAATGCGATTGTGACCAAGTTTCGCACTCAGTTTACTTTATTGGACATTAAACCAACCACACGAATGCGTACAGTGCGTACAGAAGAGAATATTGCGTCTGTTTCTGAGAGTGTTGCTGAAGACCGTGAAATGTCGATTCGTCGCCGTTCGCAGCAATTGGGTTTGTGTTATTCGACGACATGGAAGATTTTACGCAAAGATCTTGGTGTAAAACCGTATAAAATACAGCTCCTGCAAGAACTGAAGCCGAACGATCTGCCACAACGTCGAATTTTCAGTGAATGGGCCCTAGAAAAGTTGGCAGAAAATCCGCTTTTTTATCGACAAATTTTGTTCAGCGATGAGGCTCATTTCTGGTTGAATGGCTACGTAAATAAGCAAAATTGCCGCATTTGGAGTGAAGAGCAACCAGAAGCCGTTCAAGAACTGCCCATGCATCCCGAAAAATGCACTGTTTGGTGTGGTTTGTACGCTGGTGGAATCATTGGACCGTATTTTTTCAAAGATGCTATTGGACGCAACGTTACGGTGAATGGCGATCGCTATCGTTCGATGCTAACAAACTTTTTGTTGCCAAAAATGGAAGAACTGAACTTAGTTGACATGTGGTTTCAACAAGATGGCGCTACATGCCACACAGCTCGCGATTCTATGGCCATTTTGAGGGAAAACTTCGGAGAACAATTCATCTCAAGAAATGGCCCGGTAAGTTGGCCACCAAGATCATGCGATTTGACGCCTTTAGACTATTTTTTGTGGGGCTACGTCAAGTCTAAAGTCTACAGAAATAAGCCAGCAACTATTCCAGTTTTGGAAGACAACATTTCCGAAGAAATTCGGGCTATTCCGGCCGAAATGCTCGAAAAAGTTGCCCAAAATTGGACTTTCCGAATGGACCACCTAAGACGCAGCCGCGGTCAGCATTTAAATGAAATTATCTTCAAAAAGTAAATGTCATGGACCAATCTAACGTTTCAAATAAAGAACCGATGAGATTTTGCAAATTTTATGCGTTTTTTTTTTAAAAAAAGTTCTCAAGCTCTTAAAAAATCACCCAATATTTTTCACCATGTGGACATAATTTTTTTAATCCTCGTGTTTGTCCCTACCATAAGGCGATTAAAATCGTGCGATTAAAGATCGTCGATTAAAAGATAGAGCGAGACCAAGGTGCATCGAGTGTGTGCGTAGCAATGCGCTCTCAATATTTTTGTTATTTGTTTCCATTAATTTACATTGATGCAAACGAAAGACAGAGAAGAACAAAGATTCTTCTAGAGTAGAGTCTTGTTTTCGATTTTGTGAAGTGACGTCGCGAGTCATTTGTGATTACAAAAAAAAAAATTTATGGAAAGACAATCCGTGATTTTCTGTTTTTGATAATTTAAAATATAAGTTACAAAAATTAATAAAAATTAAATAAATTTCTAATATTTGTGTAAATTTAACTCATAAACTCCTGTATTTGGTTATTATTTAAAAAAATAAAAAAAAATAAAAATACGAAAGCAAAAAAAAATATTAGCAGTTTTGAAATAAAAATATCCATTTTTTTTTTATTTAAATGGAGAGAAATGTGGTGTGACATTCATTGCATTCGATTCCAAAACAAAGGAAAATTTGTAAATAAAATAATTCAAGCATATTTAATTATTCATAAGTGATTTGCAATTGTAGTTGTGGTGGTTGTAACATTAAGTAAAATACACTGTGCTTAGAAAGCGAGAGGATACAATAAAAATGAATATACGATTATTGGAGGGTGAGCCGCAATATTTACGGTTTGCGAGGCAACACCCAACTTTTGTTTTGGCTACATATCAAGGCCATATTTACGGGTTTTGGCGAACCAACGCCCAACGGATTTCGGCGGCCTTTCAAGGTCGGGAAAGAAATAAATACATATATGTACAATTGTTTGTAGCGACCAAATTTTGGCGAGACAGCGCCCAACGAGTTGTGTAGGTGGCCAGGTGAGGCCACTTAATTTGAAATAGTTGGGTATTTAGTTTCGGCGAGGCAACGCCCAAACAATTATTTTATGGTTGGCCAGTTGAGGCCACTACGTTTTCGACGGATCCGGCGGCCAGTTGAGGCCAGCAGTATTATTTGGTAGCAGATTACTGGCGGTTGGGCTGCACCGGTGGAACACTAACCGCGGGGATACGGCACAACCAAGCCGCAACGGTCCGGATGAGGAGATCACTTGTGGCATGACGACCGCTCAAGGTCACAACAAATTTTTTTTTTGGTTAAGGTACGATTTTTTGTTTTATTTTATTTTTATTTTTAAATTTTTTTTTTCAGTTTTAGTTTTGATTTTGTCCATAAAAAAATGTAATCTCGCACCGACGTGCGCTGCCCGTGCGCAAGCTCGGTGGACACATTGATCTCGCCCCATACATTTTTTCTTTCGGCGGTTATTTTATTTATTTTTTTTTGATTTTGTTCCCTCACGGGATTTAGGGTTTTCCACGTGTTGGTTAAATTTGCTTCCTTTTGTTGTAAGATTTTTGTTTAATAAAATGAATTACTAAAATTTTTCGGTATGGTGCGATGAGGAGGGACTTTTATTCTGTGTCGGCGTGTTGTTTGCGGTCCCTTGGTGCACGCATCTGATTTCGGATTCGGCGCTTGCGCCGTTTAAGTTCGAGTGGATGCACGCACCAACCCAGTAGTACAAATCAGCGCACAAAGAGCGCATAAACAACATATAATTAGAGCGCTCAATTTTTACTTCAAATTGATGCACCTAATTCCATGCTATTCGTATTGTTGTCGACCGAAAACTCGGCTTTGTTTCCCCTAAAAATTAATTTATCTCTCTTTCATTTCGATTTGAGTATAATATGTAACTGTTAACCGTTGGTTTACCAGAAAATAATATTTTTTTAATGTATTTTGTTGTATCAAAACCAAACACAATCATATATTATTGATTGTGTTTGGTTTTGGTTGTATGTACCAAATGTGTATTGTCATTCAGATACAACTACACATTTTTTTAATTTTGTATAAGTACTTACTTTATATGTTATCCATGTATTTCCACCTGAAAAACATTTACAAACATCTATTACCTTCAGCTGAAATCTGGAGACTGATAGAAATGAAATAACAATTTTTGAAATGAAATTGATAAACAAGAGATTGGGTGGAAGTAAAAATGCAGTGCATAGAAGAAACCGAAGTAAATTTATTTGATTTCTCGCTTTGACGTGTGCAAATGTTTCCATCTATTTCATTCTGCTATCAGCGTTTGTTTGCTGGGAAGGCACCTCACTCGGTTATAATTATGTTGTTCGTTCCTCAAGTTTCGGCCGATGAATTTCGGCGAAACGTCCGGTTTATTATTTTTTATTATTTGCGTTTTTTTGTTTTTTCTGTAATCACGGTGCAAACCCCACAACCCATCGCATTTCTCTCTGTGATTTAGCCGGCCTACCGTATGAGGCGGTGAATTTTTGTGGTTAAATGTGAAAATACATAAAAGATAAAAAATTTGGTCAAAAAATTTAAAAAAGTCGAAACCTGATCGCAACGCCATCTACCGAGCCCTCTTGTGAATCTAAACAATCCAGGGACCCACTCAAACACAAAAAAATTCATCAAAATAGGTTCAGCCGTTTAGAAGGAGTTCAGTCATATACACACATACCGAAGATTATATAAAAGATGAGAAAATCGCCTATGAACTAAAAGAATACTATGGAACTATGTATACTAAACTACAGGGAACCCTCCAAGAACACGGTATTTGAAAAACATGGTTTCAAAGAACACGGATATCTCTTCGTTTCAATCTGACGTTGATTCTCTTTTATATTGTTTTTCACAACCCATCGCATTTCTCTCTGTGATTTAGCCGGCCTACCGTATGAGGCGGTGAATTTTTGTGGTTAAATGTGAAAATACATAAAAGATAAAAAATTTGGTCAAAAAATTTAAAAAAGTCGAAACCTGATCGCAACGCCATCTACCGAGCCCACTTGTGAATCTAAACAATCCAGGGACCCACTCAAACACAAAAAAATTCATCAAAATAGGTTCAGCCGTTTAGAAGGAGTTCAGTCATATACACACATACCGAAGATTATATAAAAGATGAGAAAATCGCCTATGAACTAAAAGAATACTATGGAACTATGTATACTAAACTACAGGGAACCCTCCAAGAACACGGTATTTGAAAAACATGGTTTCAAAGAACACGGATATCTCTTCGTTTCAATCTGACGTTGATTCTCTTTTATATTGTTTTTTGTATACTGTTACAAAACAAAATTACAACGTAACGTTTTTTTTTTAATTTTATTTTTTGTAATCTCGAACAACACGGTTTCAAAGAACACGGAACTATTTAATCGTGTTCTCGGAGTGTAGCCTGTACTATGCTATGGAAGTAGAATCCTAAATAAAATTTGCAATAAAATCGGTCCAGTTAATTTTTCAAAATTTAAGCGGAAATGACGATTTTTGACAAAACACTGTTTTTTGTATAGTAATCATGAACGTTTTTGACATCGAGTTCTTTGACTAGATGTCTGTCCCCCCAACAATTCAGATTTATATACTAATCGGGGTGAAATATCATACTTATGTTTTTTTCCATAAATCTGGTGATCTCAGTTTTTGGTCCAAATCAGTCCACCGACAGTGGCTGCTCTAATAGGACGTTTTTGGTTTTTGCAAATATTAATTTTTACCGGAAGTAACGGGTTTTGATAAAAGAAACACTTTAGTTCACGAAAATTCAGCATCTCTACAGTCCTAGCGGATTGTCTATTCGGAATAGAACTACATATTTAACATTTTTCTATAAAATGAGAGATTCTTGCGAAATTTGGAAAAAATCTGTGTACCGGAAGTGGCACCTTCCATGAGAGTTTTTTCAATTTTTGCAATCTGGTTCAGAAAGACAAAGAATTAAAGGATTCAATTAAATTTAAAGATTAAATTTTCATCGAGGTTTGATTATGTTGGTTTTCTGAAATTCTAGCAGAATTTTTTGATTACACAAGACAGTTTTACGGTGAGTGCTTTGATCATATTCTTTAATTGACAAAAATTGTTGTTGGTTTACATTTGTCATAAAACGAAGATAGAGAACCATTTTCACATATTTTTATAATTTTATTCGAAAACGATTAATACAGAGGTTTCCAAAAACTGACGGGAATAATATGGAAATTTAAGAATTTATTAAAGTTTTTAAAAATTATGATGAATGGTTTGCCCTATAATCTAAAACCAATTATATCGACACATTATGGATTCGAACGGTGGCGACATTATATATTACACTGGATGTTACCAGTTTTTTCCTTTATTTTTACGGCACAGGTAGCCAAAAAATCTAAGGTAACACAAATAAAAGAGATAAATTGGGCTGTGCATAAAAAGAAGCAAAATACTATATAATACAATGTTGATACTCTACCGTGTACAATACACAATTCCCTAATTGTAAATTTTAGTCAGTAAACGTACGTAAATAACAAACACAGAGAGAGTTGACATTTTTATGTAAACAATAACATCGTCAGGATGTTTTATAACAAACATTTCCTGATTGCAAGAAAAATACTGTTTAGATTTAGATATATCGTACCTACACACACACACATCCACACATTCTCACATACGTACGACACACGTAATAGTGGAGATAAACAACAGAGAAGATTTAAATTATTATTTATGTTTCTGGTGTTACATATCTGTGGTAATGTAACAAATGCACGGATAGTCATTCAAATATATTCAGCCGCCTATAAAACCAACCCGGGTTATCCAAAATATTGATGTGATAATATTTCGGATGTGTTTTGTTCGTCGAGCCAAAAAAATACCTACTCGTTGATGGAGTTTGACTTATAAAAAATAAAATACAAAATTTTTCGATATAAATCAAAAGTTGATTTGAGTATTTCTGTAATAAAATCTTTCTTTTTGGATAAACATCTAAATTATTATTTTTGTTAGTTAAGAGCAAACATGTGAATGGGTTTACGTGAGTAGATTTTATTTCATGCATAACAACAACCAAGAACAGTACATATCTAGGTTTTTAGTTGGAAGACGTTTATCTTTAGGAGATCAAAACGCCTTGTTTTGTGTTGTGATTTATTGCTCACATCGTTGACACCCTTTCAAAAAAAATTATATTTGGTTTAAATCTAATACCAAATACAATAAAACATAACCTTACGAAATAATGTTGAAAAATAAATTTTGTGGAACAAACACAACATTTTGAACACTAAATATTTTAATACAATGTGCTTATTGTAAAAAGATAAGCGTACTGCACTTTGCACGATTAAGAATTTACTGAATAGATTCAAACATTCGAATTCGGTCTTGAATGAAATGAAACTTCCACCCCTTTTAGTACATGTTGAAATTTTTAAGCATGACAGGTCTCGGGTTTCATTAAACAAATATCTGCCAATGACCTAGAACGGTGCCTTCTATAGTACTGGCCTGTGACAACATTCATTTTTTGCGGGTGACGTCAATCTAAGTCGACAACTAGAGGACAACATAATTACGTAAAAATAATACACCTTGCCTCCCATTTACGAAGGCAATAAATTTCACAAAGTTAACAAAAATTAAAATTATTAAAATTATTAAATTTATTATATATAAATTAAGAACAATTTAAGTGCAATTGATTTTCTTATTTCATAAATTGAATTTTTCCGATCCATATTCAAGAAGTTAGTGAGAGTTTTAAAAAAATGCGCCTACGAGATAACGTAATACGAATTTTTAGTGTATTCTACTACAAAAATATAAATACAACCGTGAGAGAGAAGAGAATATTATGTGGTCATTTTGTTTATATTTTGTCATTTCATTTGTGTATTTTATATTTACTAGTGTCACACAATTAATCGAACCCGTACGACGCATTTTCGGTATTTTACATGATGTTCGTACTTTTCTACTATTTTTATTGAATCTAGGTGCCAATTACAACAATTTCGAATTGGATGATATTACAAATCGACTTATGTTGATAAAAATTTATGACAAAAAATCCAAAATCTTCGGCTTCAACAGTTTGTTCGTAACTAGCAACAAAATTACAAAACAACTGAAGAAAGAAATAATATTTTTATTTTTTTGCAATTTTGTATGCCAACATTTTTTTTGGTTTTACCCCTGAGATATGATCGACGTGACTGCGACGTTTATGTCAAAAACGTTGTTCGCCTACTGAAGACTAGCTGACATCTGCCAGATATTATTTTAACTAGAGCCAATGGTGGTATAAATTTATTTAAATGCCAAACTGCAAATAATATCAGTAATTTGCAAATTAAATTAATTTGATAAAAATATATTTACTAAAACAGTTAGAGTTAGTTGCATTACAGCTCAAATAGTACAAACATAAAATATTTCGACCAAGTTTTTTAAATATTCATTAAAGATTTTGTGTTTTTCTACCCGTGGTATTTATTGGAGTAGCAAATGAAAGTTTTCCAGTATTAGTCTTCATACGTGATCATGTATTGTTTGTTATAAATAATATGACTAACTGATTTAAATATAGAAGGCTTCCAATAATGTGTTTACATTTACTACCATGACCTCCTGGACATTTGCAAGTGGCAGTATTTAACCATTGCTTGTTTAAATGGATGAAAAATTTACTTTCCATGGCTGGTTTTCGGAGTTTGACGATTGCAATCAAATACTCGCAGTTTTAAACATGTTTTAAGTAATTCCTTCAACATCACACAATATTATGTTTCTAGATAGCCTGGTAAACTTTCCGCCACCGTAATAGTAAATAATGACTGATATTGCAAATATCAAAATTTTCATCAGACATCATAGAACAACAATTACAATTATAAAAACAAATCGGCACTTTCAAGCTGATTTTCTTAATTAATTCTGGATTGATTTCCTAAAATTAATATATATTTATATTTTATGTGTTCTTATTACGCGTTTTCGGAAATATCCCATGGTAACTTCTGAGTAATTTTAACTTTTTTAATGTTGGTATCAAAAGTTACTCAAGTTACCCTGGCTATACAAAAAGTAAGTTTACATTTCGCGTGGTAATATTTATATTCAGCAAAATTCAATTACGTATTTTAACAAATATGTACAGTTTTGTTGTATTTTTTTAAAAGTTTTTGCTTTGAAAGTTCGTACAATAATTTTTCTGACACTACCAATTTAATACATTTCTGTCAATTGAAAGACAGAAAATAAAAAACAACTAAAAGTAAATTACCCTAAATTTACTCTACATGTTCGGAAATAGATTTGGTAATTTTTTGTCAGCAAGTTACCCAAAAGTTACCATGGAATATTTCCGAAAACGCCTATTATTAATTTATTATATTCTTCTGCGATGTAATATATTGCGAAATAATAATAAATTCAAATTAAAACTTGGGGAGACAACCCAGTGAAGCTTTTGCAGAAATAAAAAACTGTTTGGGGCCAAATTCCAAAAGAAATCCTTATAAATCTAGTGAATTCAATTCCGAGCCGCCTTCAAGAAGTTATTTCCAATAAAGGAGGGAATACTGCATACTGAGTAGAAAGATTTTTAGATTAAAATGAGATCAGGTACAAACAATTGTGGAGCAAAAACAGTAGGCACAAACTATTTTTGCATTTTAATTTTCGTTTTTATCTAATTAACTGAACTCGTTTTATAAATTTTTATTTTTTTATATAAATTATCATTAAATTAGAAGAAAAATGGCAAATAAAGTTTTTGGATTAAATAGTACTCTTCAACATAATTTTTGGTTTTTAATTTATGTGAGGAACAAACAATTGTGGCGAGGACTGTATTTTTACTTTTGAGTCACGTCGGTCGCGTCGAGTATATCTCAAGGGTTAAGAGAACAAGGCGGAGACAAAAACTGAAAAATAAAAATAAAAACTGTGTAAGCGGCCTGTAGTTTAGAAGACATTGCCTAGAATAACCCAAGATTTCAAATTTTATGGAGTTGAAATACACGTGTTTTTGCTGAATAGTCATACGTTACAAGTAAAAAATGGTAATTCGAGCCGTATCTTGATGTTAAATTGACAGTACTGTGAGTAAACGCTTCATTATACTTCTAAACGGTGAATTTTCAAATGGATTTGTTTTAACTAAAATAATCGGAATTTTACAAATTTGAAAATCGTAAGTGCTTCCTATAAAATGGCTGAAGCGAGAACTATTAAATGCTTAGTGAAGAGTTTGGGTAGATCAGTGGGATGAGTTTCAAAATCTATAGAGAACTATTAATAGAAAACTTGGTGAAACTAATTTGGATTCAATTGAAAAATCGAAGATACTACCATAGAAAAATAAGATTACCATACAATTCTCATTTTTATAAATCGAGAGATAAAAATGAGTTGGGTAAAAAACTTCTGATAATTGGAATGTCATGATTGTATTTGTGACTTAACATTGCGCGCAATGTAAAATCACAAAGACAATCATGACTTTGGAATTATCAGAAATGTTTAGTCGACTCATTTTTATCTCTCAATTTATACAAATGAGAAATCTACGGTAAACTTAGTTTTCTATGATACTACTTTTGAGTTAAAGCAAAAATTGGTAATGTCGGAAAAATGGTTATCTAGAGGAACTGTCCGATGGAAGAATTAATGCTCAATCGAAGTAATTTTTTGCAACAGATATCCACAGTAAATAGACGAAATTGTAAAATGCAATTAGTTCGGCTAAATATTTCTCGATTTAATGGTAAATACAGGGTGGGCCAAAAGTCATCATGGGGTTTAAAAATTTAATAACTTTTTCATTTTTATGTTTTTTTTTATTATTTTTTTTTTCAGATTATAAAATATACAAAATGGACATTTTTTTAAAATAAGTTTTCAGCTTCGCAATGATCGGCTCGTTTTAGAGCATTTTCCATAACATCTTTCAAAATTTGTGGCTGTAGCGTTCGAATTTCGAGCAGGTTAACCTTGGATCGCTTTCGCAACACGTTTACTCTAAATGAAAATACGGGTCTCGTTAGACTCCGTGTGGTGCGCACCGAGCTGGCGGCAGCAGCTGTAGTATGTAGTATTGAAGATAATCCAAATCAATCGATTCATCATCGTTCACAATTGGAATTTAATTTGAGTGCAGTCAGTGAATATTTCATGCCTTTTATGTTCAGGAGAACACTATGTATTTGGAAAAATACGTATGATCAATTCTTAAATTTATCAATTCTAGATCGGAAACATAAATGGGGGTGGATAAAGAACTGTCATCTGCAGGATATGCAGGCGCAAGCACAATTTAACTTTACCTTTTGAACCAAATGCTGAGGAAGACAATGAAATCAACCCGAGCGAGTGTAACACAAACAAGCAAACCAAATTAACAAATATGGACTTGTAACGCGTGAATAAAGAGCAAAACATCATTATTTCCGTAATCACACTCACACGCAATATTACCAACTGCAAGCGTACTAATTTAAGGTAACCTGGGAAACTTACGTAAACTCCCAAAATTATAGTTACAATTACCACTAGAAAGAGCCAACGTAAGCGGAACTGGTATAACCCCTGTTCAATAACATCGAAGGGCAAAGCCGTGAAAACAAGGAGATCCACTCACAATCCAAAATTTCAAATTGATGTGAATGTGATAATTATTTATTATTTGCTATCAAATAGACCAGCACATAAGATACATTTTTCTTGCAACATTTTCAACTAGCTGATCCTAATTTTGAGGAACCTGCACCAATAGATCTGTTGTTAGAAGCAGATAAATTCCACTCCATTTGGAATTGGCAATTGTTGGCCAACGGCAATTTAATTTCACATTTCTTCAAAACAGAAACGATTTCATTACATATGATCGTCAACATTCAGTTGGATCTAGACATAGACGCTATCTTGCAAATACTTTGGGAAATAGCAGAAACCACTCAAATGGATGAAGTTGCACAAAATCGATAATACTATTAATTTAACATTGGCACGCAAAACTTTCTTTCACTTCAGCGTAAATTGGCGAAAGTAGAAAATATATGGGTAAATTACATCAATCAAATGAGTGAGAATGGCAAATGGCAATGGGACTCATTCACAAAACAAATTAAGTATGTATCATTAGAAACGCTGCTCTGCGATATCTCTTAAAGTTGTTGGGCTAGGACAAACCCTACAGCATGCAGGCTGCCTATTGTAGGCTAATTGGATCCGGTTTAGAGGTAATCGAATAGCTATCAGCCGATATAGAAAAATGTATAAAGAAGAGGTTGTCTCAACAGAGGATTCAAACCATCAGTGGATTTTAATGCGCGGGAAGCTCAAGGAACAACTCCGCCATTATAAATTCAAATTTACAAATAAATGTTTACAATTACAAATAAATGTGTTACATAAATGGCAGTTACACCTTCTGTATTTATCTGAAAAACCAGATAGTGTCACAAAAATAAAATTCTTAATAAAAATAAAATTAAAAAACAAAACAAAAAAAAAATAACAAAAATAAAATTCTTCGGTCTCCAGTATTCCAATGGTAATATGCTTACTTTTAAAGTTAATCCAGAATTGAAAGGTACCATTACGAAACGTAAAATCATATCCAAGCATGGCGTGTATTCGATCCTTTCGGATTATTACTTCCGCCCATCGTTTTATTGAAAATTTAATTTTGTTCCAGAAGTCTGGTTTTTGAAAATAAACTGGGTTGCAATACTGTAAAAGACCTTTGAAGAGGAAAACAAAAAAAATCGGAAACGAGTTCAAAGGTTTTGAAGAAGTCAAAATCTCGCTGTTCATGGATCATTACAGCGAGGTGTAGTTGCTTGCCTTTGCAGCAGAATGATACACAATTTTGCATGGACAGATTTATCGATTGTTTTGGCTTGGCCACATATTCGACCAAATGGAAGACGTTTGTAGTAAATCGCACCAGCCAAATTTTAGACAAGTTTCCGAGACAAGACTATGGCTCAAAAAAAGTATATCCAGCAAACCAAATGCGTTTAAATCAATTGTGATTCTGATTGGCTGAGGCAACAACATTCGAGCCAACCGTACTCATGTTGGGTCTTAGAATCGAACAAATCAAGTCTTGGCCGTTGGAATTTACGACATTTTCTACAACCACCAGACCGTTCAATGAATTTTCAATATATTGAACCAGCGAAATATTGTCAAAAAACACCCGCGCATGTTCAACCAAAAGTGGCATCTGGTTGAAGTGGGAACAACTAAACAGCTAGTATTTTTAACTCCTTGAAAAATGTCGAATCTTGAAAGTGCAGTGAAAACTTATCCTCCAACGAATAAATAAATAATGGTTTCGACGATTTAAAAATGATGATTTTGGCATTGCAGATAAAGTGCATGGAAAACCATCTCAAAATTTGAAGATTGGAAACAATGTTAGATCAATATTCTTCTCAAACACAATCAGAATTGGCTCTAGCCTTAAAAGTTGATCGATCAACTGTTACAAAACGTTTACAAATAATCGGAATGGTTCAAAGAGCTAGCAACTGGGTTCCACATAAAATAAAATAAAGAGATCTCGAATCTCAAAAAACCATTTGTGAAATACTGCTTCAAAGACAATAAAGAAATGAGAATCCCAAATGCAAATCTCAAAATCAAATCTTGGGTGAAGCCTATGGTGATTGCAATACATTGTGACAAATTTTTTAAAGGACAGGACTGAGAAGTTCCACCATACCCGCCGAATGCACCAGATATAGTGCCTTCAGCTTACTACTTATTCCGGTCGATGCAGTAGTCTATTTCTGGACACCGGTTCAGTTCCCGCGTAGAGGTCGAAAATTGGGTCACCGCAAAAAAATAGGATTTCTTCAGAAACGGAATCCGTAAATTGCCTGAAAGGTGGGGAAAAGTTGTAGCTGCAGATGGAGCATACTTTCAATAAATAATTCTTTCATTTTCTAAACAAGCAAATATGTTTTTTTTTAAAGGGCGGAGTCATATTCACACTTCATTTCAATTTGTGCCAACAAAATTATGGAGCATCAACTGGCGTCAATGGAGTAGGACGTTTATGTGGAATACCAGGCCATCCAATAAATTTTCAGTATATGCGAAATAATTCCAAAAAATAAACCTGGATAATATTGCAAATTAGATAAAGTCCTGAAAACCCTAATCCTGAAAAACCTAAGCTTAGAAAATTGATGATAATGTAAATTCAAATTGCCGAAAAATGTTGGCGTCATCATGTCAGTAAAAGTCATCTATTCCAATCACCAAACCATATTCATGCTTAATTGAGAAAAAGGTATGTGCTTCAGTCAATTCGACCGCCCTCAACACAACTCCGGGAAGTATTTCACCCTTCTGATTTTTAAATATTGAAAGAGTTTCTACAATTTTGTCCATATCGATCAAAATTTTAGAGAAGCGCTCAAATGCTAATTGCCAACATTTTATGAATGGCACTGTAAAACAGTTTTATGACTTATCCACGTTTGTTTCTTACTAGTAAAAAATTGATCCAAAAGAAAATTTGGGACGGACGAAAAACCCGCTAAGATGAAGAAACATTGCTAGTGCTGAAAAGATATATTGTTTGTTTAGTTAATAATTCAGAGAAACTACGATGAGGGATGATAATGAGCCAAACGATCCAAACGTTTGGTGGTTTCGTAGGATCGGCGGAATTTATTTGTATAAAAAATGGATCAGAGAATTTGTATTAAGTTTTGGTATATAAGTTTTGTCTTCATATACATTTACTAGCTGACCCGGCAAACTTCGGTTTGTTCAAAATAATTTTTTTAATTCAAATAATTTTGAGCCTTCACGATTCCACCCGAAATTTATTTTTTTCATCGAAAATTATCGATCGTTAACAGGTGACGCAATAATATAATTTCAATTAAAGATTGAATGAAACACTTTTCGTTCAATTGAATTCAATATCCTATGTTTATACGGAAAGCTGACTCGACGGACTTCGTTCCGTTCAATATTTGACGAAAATAGAATTAAATCAAGTAAATGAAGAGTGACAATGGTTTCCCAACTCGGGAAGATACCACATATAGCTCGCCGTGTGTAAAGGAAGAATAGTCCACCGTTTCCATCATCGACAGCCTTCATCAGTTGATCATACGCATTTTTTTTGCTGTTCATCCAACAGTGGAACATTTGTTTGTATACTTGTTGCAAAATTGTCATGTCGTAAGCACGCTCGCGTTCCAATTCACGATTCAGTACATCTTTAGTTTAATGATTTGGCGGTGGCACATGAATTTCAGTCAATAGTTTGCCACTCACAAGCAAACACAAATCTTCAATCAGCAGTAACGCTTCATTGTAGATGTCATCGTTCATTTGCAATTCGAAGTTCCCTGTCGCGACTCAAAAGCGATGCAAAATGTCAAACCGAAGTGGGATTGTGTAGTCCGCATGGTCCGTGGAGCATGTTGGTCTTCCCTACTTCGTGCAACTCTGGATCTATCTCAGGATCAGGAATTTCGAATGGTTCGGAATGGCTTGAGTTAGGAGATTTACCGTAAAGCAGCATGCGCAATGGCTCTGGTGGTGGAAATAACTCTGGCAATTTCACCTTGTCACCCACGCAACACAATCCAGACAATTCTCTCTCAAATTTAACTGCATTGCAATGCTGACAAGCGACAGACAACTGACCGAATTGAACTGATGCGTGTGCTCTGTATTGAATGTTTGGCTCATATCGAAAGGCTGCACGTTCAATGTTCATCGGAATTTGTTGTTGTCGACGTTGTCGTTCAATAGTCACACGTTCACAACATCTGTTCTTCTCAATGGTTGTTGCTCATTGTAAGCTTCGTTGATCTTTTCTGTGTCGCACACGGTTTTCAGTCATTTTGCTTCGAGCTGATTCCCTTTCAATAGCACGTTCGTCTTCCGCTCGACGTGCTGCGACATTTCGGTGTCGCGTTGAATTCTGAGAATGTGGACCAATGTTACCATGACATCTTCTTGGCATCGTAACAAATTTCGAACTGTAAAGAACCATCACTTTGTATAAATTGCACATAAATTTTTCACTAATCAATAATTTAGCTTTGAAATAGCCAAAATAAAGAAAGAAAACGAACGAAAAAGGTGCAATTTAAATTTTTGAAATCAACTGAAAAACAAAACAAATCGATCACCGATCTATTGCAATGGAAATGAGGTTAGGTTTTCACCGCCAAACAAAAACTATGAACCCACTTTTTTGTGATCGAAATATCAATAGTATCACTCAGAAATAGATAATCCACAGATTCGCAACGATATATTTCGTGAATGTAACCTTTTTTACTCCAAAAATCAATGAAAATGATAAAAAGATCAGAACGTCATTTAACCGTGACCACACAGCTCAAATTATCAAATCAGAAAGAACAAACATGCTAAGCTGTCAAACGGAATGACCGCCTACAGCGTTAAACTACCTATTGAACAGTAATTGAATGGAACTGAAAACAAAATGTGCGCCAACAGCGCCACCTGTTGAGAATTTTTCGACTTTTATTTTTCCTAAACTTTTGCGTAGCAATTACGAACAAACCCACAGAAGGAAATATCCAATTTTGTCCAGTCCTTTTCAGGTTTTAAGCATCCGAACAAACCACGATCCATTTTTATATACAGGGTGTCCACGATTGGGATGCTAATCCGTTAAGGGGTGATTCCTTGGTTCATTTCATGAAAAAAATCGTAAGGTAGGGAGGGTGGTCAATTTTTGATATCCTTTGAGATACAAGGTGTTTAAAAAATTTAGTTCGGGAAAAAATTACAAACGAATATTAAACTGTAACATTTTTACAAAATATTTATCGGACGGCAACCAACAAAGCCTCATTTGCCGGACAATTGAATAGGCTATATTTAAGATCTAATTGGCTATCTTGCATCTGTATCCATTTAAGAGCAATGACGTTTTAAAGTTAAAAAAAATAAAAAAAAATGATTTTTTTTATAAAATTGAGTTTTTCTCAAAAAAATCCCCTAATAAAATTTTTGACCTAATTTTAATCCGCTATGATCTCCTCTACAATCTCCCAATCCGTTACTTGTACCCACGTGCTATAGTTTTTTACTTATGAGATGAAGAATGAAAACACTACACTCAAATTGTAGTGTAAAAATTGCAACGATCAGTATAATAATAGGCGACGAAATTGTGTAGTGTTTTCATTCTTCATCTCATAAGTAAAAAATTATAGCACGTGGGTACAAATAACGGATTGGGGAATTGTAGAGGAGATCATAACGGATTAAAATTAGGTCAACAATTTTATTAGGGGATTTTTTGAGAAAAACTCAATTTTATAAAAAAATAAATCATTTTTTTTTAACTTTAAAACGTCATAGCTCTTAAATGGATATAGATGCAAGATAGCCAATAAGATCTTAAATATAGCCTATTCAATTGTCCGGCAAATGAGGCTTTGTTGGTTGCCATGATAAATATTTTGTAAGTTACAGTTTAATATTCGCTTGTAATTTTTTCCCGAACCAAATTTTTTAAACACCCTGTATCTCAAAGGATATCAAAAATTTACCCCCCCTCCCCTACTATACGATCTTTTCATGAAATGAACCAAGGAATCACCCCTTAACGGATTAGCATCCCAATCGGGGACACCCTGTATATAGATTTAGAAATAGTGGCCAAGCCTTTATCCGTGGTAGCACAGTATCTCTAAATCACGAAATTTTTACATCCGGACTGCGAACTCGGTAGTCAGCTTACCTGTAAAGAGACAAAATAATAATTTAATTGAAATTTTGTACCAAAAACTAATAATTTTAATGTAAAATTTATTGAAACCCAAATAAACTCCGGAGCTACAAAAAATATGTACCCAAGTATAAGTAGTTGGTACTGATAAAATCATAAATCGAATAATCGTGTTTCACATAACATCGATTAACACAAAAATTATTTTAATGTAACTAAAAGCGTTTATACCGTAATAAATCCTATCTCATTTTTCGACGAAAGCCATTAATGGCCGACGAATAAGAAAATAATAAATTGGTATACAACTTTATTACATAAAGCAAATACCAACAAAAAAAAAATAATAAAAAATTGCCAGAATTAAGGTAATATCCATGTTTTTCGGATAATCTCATAAATTTCATGCACGAAAACCTTTTATAAACCTACATCGTATTTCAATCCACCTTGTAAATTACTAAAACCATAAATTAGATCAAGATCTCTTAGGCTAATTAAAAATTTGTGTTTGGTCTTTTGTATTGTGTATACAAAATTCTAATTGTTCAATCCACACTACATGCGTTCATATTACATTCGTATATAATAATGAATTCGAAATGCAATTAGTTTAAATTAATTTTGTTTAATTAGACCAAACCGCAAAATACATAGAATTTAGCCATTTATTATTATTTTTATATGCTCTATGTATACAAATTGTTCAGAATTTATAAGATACTTATTTAGTTTGGTTCAATATGCACATATTACTCGTATACACTACATTACAATCAAAAATGTTTTGAAAATACAAAAAACCACTCAACCACAGAAAACATTTATAACAATAGTCTCAAGCTCCAACAATGTGTACAGAATCAAACAATGCAAACAAAAATATAAACCGTAAAATGCTAACCACAGATGTATAAAAAAAAATATACCAAAAATATAAAATGCTTTGTGTGTCTCCATTATTTCAGTACCTCATTATGCTAAAATAATAATTCGTGTACGATTAGTATAAATAAACAAATAAAATATTTTTATTATTTGTATGGAAGTGATGACCAAACAGTCATTTGCAATTTTGACAATTTTTAAGATTAATATGAAAACACCACAAACATAATGTTATGATTTACAAACTACGTCGTGAAACCTCGCCGCGTAATTATCACTCAAATTCTCCAAAAACGATGTTATCAAACATCGATCAATATAATTCATTTGAACCCTACTTTGCACCGTTAAAAAATTAGAGCTTTTTCCCGAGTATTTATATGGACCGGTAACATAGAGCGCTTAGAAGGCCCTAATTTAGCGATCGAATTGATGCCCATGACCCACAATAGATCAAATTGAGCATCAGTTTACCAAATTTTCCGGCAAAAATTTTCGAATATCTTTTTTCTGGTTAAAAAATTTTTTTTCTTAAATTTAAGTCCACCGTACACAAATGTGTAAGTAATTAACCATAGTTTATAAATTCTGTAGAAAAGTAAAGAACTATACAGTACAAACACCCGAACTTGCTCAATCATATATTAAATACTTAGTATCAATATACGACATGCCTCATAAAATCGTGTTCCAAAATTTTTTTTTCTATAGGACAAGAACAAAGTTAGCTGTTTTAGTTCGAAAACAATTCGAAAATGAACACAGCTAGTGAAAAAGTAAAGCTAAATGTAACTGTGTAGCTTAGTTGACAAAATAAAAAAAAATGAGTGAGTCCATTAGTACTCTCAAGGAGATGTTAAAACATGGCGTGTGTATAGTACGTGGGTACAGTTTACTTTGAAGGAAGAAGGAATGTAATTTTACTAACCAGAGTTTTTCATTTGTTTATTATCGTTAAATTGGTCTATTACTCTTTCGGTATAATCGACGCAATTGGATTTTGGTAGCTAAAATAAGATATATTATATACTGTCGACTCTAACTTTAAAAATTTTCATTAAAAAACTGCACAATATGGTCGTCCCATATCTAGTAGTAATTATATTTCGATCTGAGTTCATGTGCAAATCGAATTCGTCTCGCAGGAAGTTTATAAGTGGTTCAGCTTGAGGAACAGCAACATTAATATTGAAATCCCCGCTCATAATCACCGGCAAAAGATGATAGTCTCCTTGGAGAATTTTTGAAATTCTTTAGGATATGGGGCAAGGACGAAATGTATGAACTTCATTATGTCTTCGAAAAATTTATTCGGTGAGGTTAATACAACTACAGAAAGCATCTTATTCCCATGGTAGACGACATGATCATCGATAGCCGACGTATGAACAGTCCTTCGAGACTCGTTACTCGTGCTAAAGCAATATACACAATTTGTTAACTGTGTCTTTTATCGTAAGAGTATATACTGACTATCTCGTTGTAGGTACCACCGTGTGATGCAAGAATTGTGGTGGCACATGAAGGTACGACGCTTTACATTAATTGTTATTTATGCTTTGTAATTGTTGTTTCGATTAATAGTTGATCTTTTTCTAGAAATGGGCACCAAACATCGGTCGATATTCGTTTTCTGCGCCCATCCAGCTTCAAGCCACCTGACCTTCTTGCCAACTTGTGAATTTGAACCGAAATCCATCCAGAGTCGTTTGACATTTTTTACTGTCGACGTTTTCATCGTTCTCGTTGTCCTGGTTAGGATGCCTATGCATTCGATATACTTTAGACAGCCCATAGTTTCATTCGCCAGTCCATTTGTTACGTCAATATTGGTTTTGAAAAAGTACGGCAAATTATTTGTGTCCACTATGCTCATTTTATGGATCTTTTGACGGAATTGCTACTCCGGCAGCCCACTGACCATCTCTATTAAACTGAAAACAGCATTCAAACGTAGGAATATTAACAAGTTCGTCATTGCGCAGCCAGGTCTCGAAAACCAAATGAATTGAGCATACCTGCGTGACTGTGGCCTGAGACTCTGGCAGTTCAATGTTAAAAACGAGATGTCATTATAACCCCATTCAGTAGAAGACATGATCATTGATAGCCGACGTGATGAACAGCGCCTAGAGGCTCGTCACTCATGATAAAGCAATATACAGCAGTTGTTGACTGTGTTTTTAATCGTATTAGTATGCAATTTCGTAATCGTAATTCGTATTTCGTATCGTAATTTTTTTTTTTTTTGATTTTTCTGATCGATGGAAATGTCGATGGTTTCTATTTCATTCATTAAATTAATTTTTTCATTTCCCTACTATTATACATATACATAAAAGCATGCCATGTATAGTAAAAATTGTTTTTGTTGAGTTTCTTGCTTTTTTTCAAACGAAGTAGGTATACGTCATTTCCGTTCGTTTCATTTACAAGTTTACTCTAATACAAAAAATTTTGGTAGGCGCGCGTAAAGATGTTTACACATCAAAAAGTAAATATGGCAAGCCATAAAAATTTATAAATTTTTATTTAAATTTAATACTATTTAATATTTGTTAAAATTTAATATAAACGCCGAATTGAACTCAACCGTTTCGTACTGAAATGCGGGGTACTGTATGATGTGATTTTGTGATATGTATTAAGGAACAGCACTCGATATAGTACGAACATGTGACCAATTCTTAAAAATTATCACTCATTCTGCTATTAAAAATTTAACGTATGCTGATCTGCAGAAAATAAAGTTGAGAAACCAATGATGCATTTCCAAAGTTTTATATTGACTGGACAATTTGAGACGGAATTTTTATCTCACACAATGATCCAAATTATTCCATACAAAGCTACTTAGTTTCGCAAAACAAAATTTGGTTGCAGCGCAACACCAAAACCAGTCAGAAACGCCATTGATATATCCCTTTTCCGGCCCGTGATCACAATTGTGGTAGTAAAAATCGTGTATGGAAGAGAATCATGAAAGAAACAAAACGCCACTACAAACTGGTTATTTGCATGCACATTTGTGAAGGGTGGACTTAAATTGAAGCAACAATTTTTTTTCTTTTCGGAAAAGGGATATAACAAAACTAACTTGAATTTGTTGGTCAAATTACTTCCACCGAGATGCAACCCTCTTTTGCGTTCATTTGTTGAACTTAACGATTTGCTGTAATTTTTCGCGCATGTGCTTTAGGTGTTAAGACATTTGCTATGGATACATCATTTGATTTCGTCGATGTTTAAATGCGTAATAAATCTCAACCATCTTTGTAATGCCCATCTTAGCCGGAAATCAATCCTTTCAAATCTGGTTTCGTGCTATCCCCGACATACATGTATTTGATGTGATAAATCAGATCACATACATATTTGATCTAAGTACAACCATTGGCATAGCTATCGCGAACTCTACTCGATTGTTTTCAAAAAAACGCAGCTATTAATTTTAAAAAAATAATGGAAAACATTTTTTTTAAATTTATTTAACCCGATTACCGATAATTTGTATAGTTACCATTGGTCCACATTAAATCCTATTCAGTGGAAATAACCTTTTTTAAATTTGTTTGTTAAACTCGAATAATTTGTGTAGTTACTATGGGTTCACATTAAATTCTATACCGCAATACCTACGAGATAAAGACACCAAGCGGCATAAATAGACAGACAGGCCACTATAGCCAACATGTAAAAGCTGCTCTAAGTCCATATCAGGTGGAAATAACCTTTTTTTATTCAACCCGAATAGCGATCATTTGTGTAGTTACTATGGGTCCACATTAAATTCTACTCGGCAATACCTGTAGATAAAGCCCCAAGCAGCTTGTAAATATAACCAGACAGCCATGAATTTAATGTTAATAGGGTTAATAAATGAAGTTATTTCCACCTGATATTGACTTAGGGTAGCTTGCGCATCTTAGTTAGTATCGCGGCCTGTCTGGCTATATATCCCACTTGGTGCCTTTATCACCATTCAACTTATCGCTCTTCGGGTTAAATAAATTTAAAAAAATGTGTTCCAGTAATGTGTTTACATTAATATTATTTTTCTACATTTTTTGTTTTTCTCGTGCATAAATGGTTTTTCGGGATGGTGTTAAATTTTTAATGTATTTACACTTTTTCGGGATGGTTACACTAATCCAAGAAATCCATCAAAAAATTCGGGCTCGGGCTCGAGCTAACATCATCAACTTCAATTCCGCTCCTTTAAAAAATCTTAATGCATATGCAATTGGTTGACATTATTGGTTTACTCATCCCTTAAGGTAGCAGAACCGCTACAACAGAACATTACAAGATACTATGGATAATTATAGGCTAATAATAGAATAATTAAATGCTCTATTAAAAAAATTTGGGTTCCATCCCTTTCAACCAAAACACGGGTTCCGCTAGCGTAGTTAGCAGAACCCATATCAAAAAACGATTTAAAACAATTGGAAAGTTAAAGGTTAATTTTAGGCTAGTTAAGTGCCCTATTTAATTTTTTTTATTCTGCTCGTTCTAAAAAGGCATAAGGCTTTATCACTTTTTAACTGGCAGAACAGAACCCAAATCGAAAATCGGACCAAAACCGAAATTAGAACGTAAAACAAGATCAATGGACAAGCAAATAATTTTAGGCTCCATATGGCCTAATCAAATGCCACATTAAATAATTTTGGGCTCCACAAGTTTAGTCGACACTGAAGCTTGCAAACTTTTAATTTTGATTAGGCTTGATGATGATGGTCAATTTGATTGATCTTGTTTTGCGTTTTAATTTCGGTTTTGGTCCGATTTTCGATTTGGGTTCTGCTAGCTTTAGATAAAATGACTTTATCTTTGATCAAGAACGAGTGGAGCCCAAAAATTTTAATGGGGCATTTGATTAGGCCATAATGAGTCTAAAGTTATTTGTTTGTTCATTGATCTTGTTTTGCGATCTAATTTCGTTTTTCGTTCTATTTTCGTTTTGGGTTCTGCTAGCTTTAGATAAAATGATCTGAAGTTTGGTCAAGAACGAGTAGAGTCAAAATTACTTATTGAGGCATTTGATTAGGCCATAAAGAACCTAAAGTTGATCTTGTTTTGCGTTCTAATTTTATTTTCGGTCCGATTTGCAATTTGGGTTCTGCTAGCATTGAAGTGATAAAGCCTTATGATTTTCCTAGAACGAGCAGAATATGAAAATTTTAATAGGGCATTTAATTAGCCTAATCTTTCCAATTGTTTTGGATGGACTACAAAAATTTGTAATAGAGCGTTTAATTAGGCTATTATTAGCCTATAATTTTCCATACCACCTTGTAATGTTCTGCTAGCTTAAGGGACGTATTGGTTGCTCGTTCTGAAGCAATTTAGATCCTAATTTTTCGGCAGGGTTCTAAAATCTCAATACTGGTTGTTTCGTTTTTTAGTTGTACGAATTCTAATTGATGACTAATGATCATTACATTTTTGGTTTTCTCCGAAAAATTATTTATAAATTTTGAAATATATGTAAATAAAAATATATGCCAATTATCCTTTGTAATTCTTGTTTTTTGGCTCTTCTAATTGTAATACAGCTGATATTTTAGTTGGATCGCCTTTTGGACCATCATTCGTTATTATATGACCATAAAATTTAACTTTTGGCTGTGTGAATTTAGTTTTATTTCATGCAGACTTCACGTAGTCTAATTAATAATTCTAAACACTCGTCATGATCTCGCTTGGCTTCTTCATCTGTGTCACTTTTTCCAAACACTTGTCAGCTATTACTTCCACATTGTTTAGGCCATTTATCACTTCATGTTGTCGTTTTCGATATAATTCCATCGCTGGGCTAATACTCCATATGCTGGGCATTCCATCGCTGGGCTAATTCGCACTGAAACCACTAGACAGTCACTAATATACTCATTTCCCAATTCACCGTACCCACAATTTTTAGCTAATTCTCTCAATCTATTGACAACCGCATCAATTGTTTCCTTTTCATTTTGAGTAGTTGTGTTAAAAATTGCTCTCTCGTATCTCTTGTGATTCTCACCAACAAATTTTTTTCGATTTTTTTCTAGTAATTTTATACATGAAGTCTTCGTCATTTAATTTAAAATTATTGTATATTTTAACACAATCTTCGCCGATAGCAAACAAAAGGATACCTATTTTAGGATACGAAAGGATTAGGAAAGGATACGAACAGCGATCTTGTGAATAAAGATTTTTCGTGACAATAAAAATTAACGGAGCCTCTAAAATATTTAGTTGACTCTGAATCAACAGAATTAAACCAGCCGATTGTCACGTTCAGATTGCAGTCGTCGGAGCAAAGTTTTTGCAGTCAACTGGTTCGATGTATTCGGTTTTCAAATTTAGTGCATTGAAGCGGAGAAAGAGTATTTTTTTCTATTTCGTGCAATTGGGCAACCAAAGTCTATGATCTGTGTAAAAAATACTCGAGCATTTTCGAACCTGGTTTGGGTCACTGCAATCAACTCAAAGCACACATAACATGGAAAACTGATGTTACACCGGACACTCTCAGCTGGTCAAAGTTCATTGTGGGCATACGGATTGATTGTTCGGAATGAAATTCCATATTTAAGCTTTTTCTACAAGTTGGGAGATCTCAGTTGGCCAAAATCGGACTACTGATAAAAACGAAACTTCAGAATAAAGCTGTTCCACAGATTTAGAGATCCCAGTGATAATAGGCCAAAATTGACCCACCGGAAGTACCTTCTGACGTAAGTGTTTTTCCATTTTTCGGAAATATTTTAAAAAGTATTATCATTTTCGAAAGAAACGACTAAAATACTCGTATAGAGATTATAAATTAAATTTTAAACAAAATTAATGCAGGTCATATTTTTTATTTTACCGGAAAGGGTGAGTTTTCATAGAAAGCTTTATTCCACCAAAATTCGACATCTCTACGGGCCAGGCGGATTGACCATTGGGAATAAAACTTCATATTAAAAGATTTTTCTTTTGAAAATGAAAATGATCCAAGAGAAAAGTGGCAACTTTCGTAGTAGCTTTTTAAACTTTGCAATGAAGATTCAATTTTTTTAACAAATTTTGATTTGAAAATAAGGTAGACAGGTTTGAAATTAAGTGTGGTACAGTCATTATCTAAAAGATGAAAGGGGAAAATAGTCGGGACCCGTCCATTTTTTTAACAATTTTAAAAATTTTCTGTTTGTTTGCTGATAGTATTTTAAGGCAGGTTTTAGGTTTACTTTCGGCAAATATTTCTTACTAAATGTAATTCTGGCATTTTCAACTGAGTTTAATAAATGTAGGTTTGAATGATAAAATACAAATTTCATTCGATTTTCTTGTTAACGCAACGTAATGAACCATTTGAATTATAACTCATTCGGTCAATAATTTGTTATGACTCGCTGGCCATAACGTTTAGTGTTTTTACTATTTCGTTTTCATTTTTTTAATTTCTCTCTGATTGTTTGAAAAATGCATTTTACTGAAGGCATTGCCATCTGTGTTATGTCATTGGTATTAAATTCTGTTGTGAATTGGGCATTAATGTTCTGTTTTAATTGTGTAATTAATATTCTGTATTACGTAAACGTCGAATGATTTTGAGAGCGAGACCAATGTGCACCTTGCACGTGTGTGCGACGGGAGAGGGTGAATATAGATGAATATTTTTTTTGTGTTTTCTTAAACACGAACTAACACAAAAAAAAATATTCTCTTCTAAATTTTTTGTTTGGTGGGAGAATTCTGTTTGCGTTTTTTCATTTTTTGATGTGGATAAGAAAATCTTCCTGCAACCCAACCGGGTGATCTTTACGACGTCCCAGGTACATTTTTTTTATTTTTATTTACAATAAATTTTTCTTCTTTTAATTTTCTTCTTTAAAAAAAATATTTGTCGAATTCAATTTAATATAAATTTATTCAAAATTATTCATATTCGGCGACCACATTTTAGTTTGATTTCCTTCAACCTTTTCCTCTTGATTTATTTTCTTCTTCTCTCTCTTCTTTCCCTCCTTTCGCTGCTGATTTTTCGTGATAATCCTTTAATTTGCGATTCCTTCGGTATTAGGACTACTATTATTCCGTATTAACCAGGTTACTTTATCTTTCGTGTGTTTAATAAGGATAAAATGAATTACTAAACTTTTCGGGTCGGTATGTTGGGAGGGAAGATTTTCAGGCTGGGCTTGTCACTCCTCATCATCTCCTTGGCAGGACATCCACAAGGTCGGAGTGGCAGGTCTAGCATATGTGTAGCCCATTCGGGAGCGACCGTAAAATCCACTCGGTCTCCCCGTGGCACTCCGATAGTATTAAGCTATCGGAGTGTGTAATGTGGGAGATTCGCTGGAGGTCTCTCCGGGTGAAGAGAGGCCTGGTCTGTTGAAGAGATGTTCCTACCCTCTAATGTTGTCTCGTTGTGGCTTGGCATTGGCCTCTTGAGATCGATGGGTCCTTCGGACACATCCGGTTATCATTATTTATCCATTGTTTCTCAAGTTTCGTGCGACGAACTATGAGATCCCTTAATTTAAATTCAAGTTTTTTTATTTTGATTTTGTTGTTTATTGTTATTCTGTTCCACGGTAGGCCAAGAGCAAGCAAGCCTCTATTTCCTCACGACCCATGCCATTACCCTGAGACCTAGCCGGCAAAACATCACCGTGCTTAGTGAAATCTGCGGATTGGCTGTGAGCCATTCGTAACAAGTTCACATGAATTAAACATAGGCTAGGAAACCCAATATTTTCTAAATCATTAATTTTCGAATTTGCATCCTTAACTCTCGTCAGGCGGCATAGGTTATATTTTAGAAAAATATCCCCAGCCTCTTCAGAGATCGAGTAGATTTTAGCGTTGTAATAGACTTTTAGCGTTGTAAAATTATGCCGCCGGGCGACGGTTAACGACTAAGGAATGGGTGAGGTAAGGGTGAGGGATAATTTAGTTGGGTAAGAGCGCGGGCTCTTTATAAAGGGAGATTCCAATTAATACATTTCACTTGGAATCATTAAACATGAAAAACGGAAAATTTTGCAGTGAAACTAAAAACCGAAATTGAAAAAATCCCTAAAAAGTATTACAAAGACGTAGGAACGTCGAAACTTATCGGGAGAAACAAAAACTAAGTTTCTCAGGATATTCATTTTGTGACCGGAGTGAAGGTCTTAACATTTATCAAAAGTGTAGCTACACAAATTAACAAATAACAAAAGTGTAGTTACACAATAAAATAAAAAGTGTAGCTATATACATACAAAAAATATGGCTGGGTTGATTTTTCAATTTTTCTTATAAAAAACCAATTTTTACAAATAAATAAAAACGATTACACAAATATACCACACTCGGGGAATTTTTTTTATCGAATTTACAAGAAAATAAAATTATGAAAAGTGTACGTACAGTCTTGAAGATGTTTGATGGCCCTTAACAACATATATTTCTTGAGATGTCTACGCAAATCTGGTTATACAGACATTTTGGGGATACTTTTGAGAATTTTTAATGATATGCGGTACATCAATTCGACCCTCGGGCAATTTTTTATCGAATTTATTTCGACTTTTTTCGAATTTTGATTCGAAGTGATGGTACAACATACCGCCATAGATTTTCTATTACAAAAAACAAAAAATATAAAACCATATTCGCATTTAGTATATAAAGAAAAATTTTCTTAATTCCGCTTCAGTATTTTTTCAGATTTTGTTCTATACGTATCGTTGTGTGATTTTTGAAATTTTTCTGTGTAATAATTAGTTTTTTTTAAACTACGACCATCGCTCTCTCTCTCTCTCTCTCCCTCTCTCTCTCTTGGATTATTCTTTAACACCGATTTTATTTGTTGATTACCGTTAGTGCTTGTTTTGTTATTGACCACAGCTAATTTAAAACTGTACGTACACTTTTCATAATTTTATTGTCTTGTAAATTCGATAAAAAGGCCCCGAGGGCCGCATCGATGTACCGCATATAATTAAAAGATCACAAAAGTATCCCCAAAATGTCTGAATAACCAGATTTGTGTAGACATCCCCAGAATTATTTGTTAATGGCCATGAAACATCTACAAGATTGTACGTACACTTTTCATAATTTTATTTTCTTGTAAATTCCCCGAGTGTGGTTTATTTGTGTAATTGTTTTTATTTATTTGTAAAAATTGGTTTTTTATAAGAAAAATTGAAAAATCAACCCAGCCGTATTTTTTGTATGTATAGCTACACTTTTTATTTTATTGTGTAACTACACTGTTCTAATTTGTGTAGCTACACTTTTGATAAATGTTAAAAACTTCACACTGGTCATTTTGTGGTGTTCTACAATTTCGTTGTTCTTACGAATTATGATGGTACCCAGGCGGAATGAATGTATGAATTCAAAGCATCGTTCAAAAATTCTTAAATAAAAATTCGAAAAAATTATAAAGTGCATCCGGACATTTAGAAATGATCTCTCTTGATTACTTGGACCAAACCACTATTTATATAAGATTAAAAATTTGGTAAACCAACATAATATAAGTAAGCAATTTCGTATTAAAAAATAATAAAGTAATTTTATAATGTTGTCCAATTAAGTTTAATGCGGCGGATGTGATTGTATCATACTTTTAAATTTGAAAATGAATCCGATTAATTGATTCTGCAGTTTATTATTCGATAACCTTCAATTTGTCTTTTGGTGTTGTTGAACTTGTTTCTTGTGTTAACGATTTTATCACCATAGATAAAAATGCCCAATACAGTCACAACATGACCAGGACTTCTTTGCTCATGCAAAAGCTGATCCCATTCTCAAATAATTCTATTCGTTATATATTGGAATTTAAAACACCCCATCGCACATTTTCATTACTTAATTGAATTGATGCTTAGTGATATTTTCACCATAAACTTTTTTGTGCTGGTTATAAAAACTTTATTGCGCGAAAAATAAAATTATGGATTTTCATTGTATTATCATCAGAAAGTACTTCAAAACGTTTATAATTTTTATCGTCCAGTAAAACATTTATACGAGGAGTATGTTAAACGGAAACATACTTGTCGAAATCAACTGTATATTATAATATTTCCCGCAAGTCATTACATGATTAGCTTTCGTTCGAAGGCCTAAAATTACCGCACCATCCACGTACAATAAAATAAAATGATTTTTGTGTTATCACGTAGACGGCCTAAAGCAAAGATAATTATCATCACCGTATCTCAAAACTTTTTATTTTGTGTGTGTGTGTGTGTATTATTCTTTTCCAAATTCATCATCAATATTCCATCAGTGCTTTTTCCGAATTAAAAAATCTTAGTAAAATTGCAAAATAGCACAGTGAAACCAAACCAAAAAAGCTCATTATTATGTACTTAATACATCTTGTTTTTAAGGTTGCGGAGAACATTTTGTTGTAGCTTTCATTTAAATAACAACCTTTTTTGGAATCATAAAATTTATATTCATATACATACAGACAATTCACATACACATACTTACACAGAAATAAAACTTTTGCGATATAAGATATAAAACTTTAAAGACATAAAAAAAATAAAAATTTGCTTAATTAAAAAGCTCTTCTGCTTTACATTAGAATTTATATTGTTATGTACTGCATTAGATGGGTTTCAATGATTTTTAGTTGTATTTTATATAAAATTTATAAAAAAAAAAGTTTTCCTTTTATTGTGTTTCATTAAATCCGATTTTGTTGCTGTAAGTTTAAGAATTTTAAAATTGAGTTTTTAAATGTAATAAAAATTGTTTGCAGTTTAATAATGATTTAATCGTACAAAAGACGAGTACGACTACGTAATATCATGAATTTTATTAAGGTCTTTACTCCTTTGATTGTATAATATGCGATTAGCATATCGGTTCAAATGGCACGGACAAAGCGTTTGTTGCCAAATCAATGAAATATTTCTTAATTTCATATAATTGTTTACAAATTCGAAGAAATAAAATAATCCAACAGAAAGCACTCTTGTTGGTCATGTAATTGATTTTGAGTTTAGTAGAAAACAAATTTATAAAATCACAAAAGAAATGCATTTTCAAAATAAAGCTTATTGACTTTTAGATTTTTCGATTTAAAAAAAATAAATATTTTTAAAAAGCAGGGTGTCCTCCAACTGTCATGATGTCCCCCAACTGAATGGCACAAATTGTATGGTTTGATTGCTTTATGAAAACCCGTTTTCCACCAAAGTACTCTGTACTTAAGTAAATCGTTTCCTTACTTAACTCAGCTAAGAGAGTCCGTATAGAAAAAAATGGAAAGATGAATATGTTGTGGCATACACTCGACTTTCTGTTGTTAAATTTACATAGCTCTCCAATACACCACTCTGATTTCTAATGCGAAAAATTAAACTTACCGGAATTTTGGTAAGACTGTCTTGTACTCGTATAATCAATAATCGTTATTCCTTCCTAAATTTCAGAAAACCAACCAAAGTTGATAATTTAATATTTAAAGTACTTCTATTTAATCCTTTAATTATTTGTCGTTTTTTGTAAATGCTAAACTTTTCAACATCATTGCAAACATTAAAAAGAGAATCTTTGGTCCATTGAAGTAGCTACTTCCAGTATAAAGATTTCTACTAAACTTCATACGGATCTCCCAAAAACTGCTTAATTTTAGTGAAATAACGTGTTTTTCGTGCAACGGACTGATCCAGTAACAGAATATTCGGGTGGAGATTTCTAGGCGGTGATATGTAGCTCATCTAAAGCTCAGGGTGTTGATCGTGGGAAATTCTAAAAACATACCCCAAATCTGAAATACACCGCATATTGAAGGAATGCAGCGAACTTTCTAAACGTGGCAGAACAACTTATCATCCCAAATTGGGGTTTTTACACTAACACATTTCGAACGTTTGTATTTCAAGAAGTTATGTAAAATTTTAGAAAACACCAAAACAAATCACACTAAATTAATCTGAATTAAATCAAAAAAAAAAAATAAGCCTAAAAGGTATAGCTAATTTTTTATAATTTAAATTATTCAATTTGCAAAATATGAAATATTCAACAAAAAATATTAACAATAGAAATTTAGACAAATTAATTTACTTACATTGTATGGTTAAATAATTTAAATGAAAAAAAAAAATTATGAAAAAAATACTTAAATAAATTATAAACGCATCCATCCTTGATTAATTGAGCTCATACCATTCGCCGACTAGGTGTGATATATACGGGAACATCAGCATTGAAATCGTAGATAACGTTCATCGTATGAATATAATTATTACTCAGCAACATGTAATTTCGGGTTTACAGAAATGTATAGTACTTTCAGATTGAAGTGAAAATTTACAACAACAACCATTTGGGTATACAATTTTGTTTTGTAACTAGACCCGTAAACAAGCATCAAGCATAAACAGTACGCCTCCGATTGACGTAGACTTTCTTGTTTTGGTACACACTTAAATTTTAGAATTTATCTTTATGAGTGTTATTTACTAAAATAAAATTTAATTTTGAAACTAACCTAAAAACTAATTTTGCTACGATTCCTATCCTTTACTTATACATTCGTACCTAATAAATCATTTAACATTGTATGTATTTGTTACCAAGTACCATTTAAAAATTGTATATGTAATGTTGGTATTATGGTTTTAAATTTCTCTCGGAAGAGATTAATAAAAATTTGGAATAGCTATGTAGAATCAATCTTATTATAAATTAATATTATTATATCCCTTTTTCAACCAAAAAAAGGCTCTATTAAAGTCCAAACCACACAAATGTGTGAGTAAAAAATCATAGTATGTAATGGCGTTTTTGATAAAAAATTTGGCTTGATTTGAAGCACAAACAACACAATTGTGTTTTTTTTGGGCGAAAGTAAGTTTGAAATTAATGCACAAATCTGTAAGGCTGGTTGAAAACACATACAAAAAGAAATTTTTGAAGGGATATTGGTGGAGCACAGTCGACTATGAATGTAATGCCCGAAATGGCGGCCTCTAATGACTGTGCCTTTTCCACGTTTATGTATAGTTGGCTGTATCTTTTGTGCTCGTTTTTCTGTAGGCGTATATTTATATTACGCAAAATTACTATTAAAAAGCACTCGTTACACACTAATTATATTTATTTTTATATATTTATTTATTTAATATTTTATTTGTAATTTTAGGTGTTAAGCTTACAAAGATTTTTCTTATAATACATTTTTTTAATTTAGTTTTGTGTTCTTTTGGATCATGGAAATGAACTTGACAGTTTACTTCCAAAAAAAACGATTTTGAAAAGTAAGTTCAGTGGGTTGCCCTGTTTGGTAATGCAGTTTTGGTTTCCATTTTATACATCTATTATATTTTGTGTTAATGAACACGTAGATGTCAAAATGGAAAATGTCAACAAAACAATTTCTACAAAATCAGCTAAGTATATTTGATTTATAATATAAAACTAATTGCTAATTAAATACTACATTTTTTCAGGTTTCCCCGATTTTGACAAGATTATATGATAGTGAAATTGTAAGTAAATTTATAATTGAGTTGAATGCATATTTACTAATAAAATTTTTTTTCTTCCAGCTGTACAAGTATGTCATCGATTTTTATGTGTTGCAGGCTTATTTATGTTTTCTAGGTTTGAGAGTTGACGATCCGTTAGGTACCAACAGATATGCTCGCGCAATAAATACTATATTTTTCTGAGTAAAAGAGCGTATTTTTTTTGTCTGTTTTGCTACGATATTTTGTGATCTACATTATCTAGCACGAGCGAGTACAAAAACGTTCGATCAGCTACTGGTGGTCATAATTTTTTGAAGTAATTTATTTTTCGGTAGGTGATATGTTCCTGTGTGGAATACAGAATTTTTTTAAATACAGAGTTTCTTTGATTTCAATTAGTTAAAATTTATTTATTTCATAGATTTTATATTATTATCTGTATATTATTGCATGTAATTGAATTGATTTATAGTAATTTATTACTATATACAGTATTAAGATTAACCCGATTTACCGAAAGGCACGTAAAATTTTGCATTTGTAAAATGGGACATTCGTTAAATCGGATATTTTTTAAAAAGAATTTTCGAATCTCAAATTTCTAAGAAAGATCTATCATTAATTTCGAATTTATTAAAATAAAACTAAAAATCTAAGTACATAATTAAACAAATTATTATTAGGTGTTTGACTTAATTTTTACAGATTTTTCAGCAAATTTATTTTATATAAAAAAAATACATAACGAATATAATCTTGGAAATATTGTCCCTCGTTTTTATGCCCTTCCGCCATCTCTTAGGTAATATACGAATCCCGTCGCGAAACTAACATGCAGACTTCGACGCGATAAAATCATTGACTTTATCCACTAAAACGTGCTGCATTGAATGGAACAAATGGTCGAGCGTTGTCTTGCAGCAATATGAATTGCCTGCCAGTTTGTTCAATTGTCGGCTGTAGCGTTCCTCAGTCACTGACTGACCAGTTTCGTTCTCGTAAATAAATTTACTTTTCATCACCAGTCACAATTTTCCACAAGTCCTTTTTTTTTAGCCGAGCAAGCAGTGAAAGACACGTGTTCCAAGTTTTAAATTTTTCCCAATTGGTGCAAACGCTTGGTAATAGCTGTTTGGGTGGTTCCTTTCTGAACTGCACCAAGAACGGCACCAAGAACACTACAACTATCCCGTGCTTTAGAAGCATTTTTTTCATGTAGAAATTCGTTTAGAATGCAGTGCCGAATGTGCTATTTATCAGTTGTCATCATGAACTCTGCTATTCTGACGAGTTATGTAACTCATGGTGACTTGACACGCAATAAATTTTCAAGTTTTTTTAGCTTTCTTAAAATCGGATATTTTTCTTTCGTACAATAGGATGTGGTAAAATCGTATATCGTCTAATCGGAGATTCATTAAATCGGGTTAGACCTATAATTATCTTTTATTTCCATTATTTTATTATAAAAATCAAAAATTATTTTGTAATGGGGAGTACAAAAAACGTGGTGATTTGCGTTTGGTAGAAAAAGAAGTTTTTTGTTGAGAAGGAATCGCCAGACGCTGTTACAAGTATTAGTCGAATTCTCAAAAAGAAAATGTAAACGATGTTACCTCTCAGCATACCGAATTTGAGAGGTGTACTGAATAAGTTATTTTAAACCCGGAATTCGTAAAAGGAAATAATTCCCCAGACAATTCACCTTCATTTTTCCAACTCGAAGGTAACAGAATAATTTCGGTGCATAGTTTTTTTGAAAAATTAAAAAACATGAGCGTGCAATCGGGCTTCTTATTTAATTGTAATTTTTAAAATTTAGTAATTTTGGGAGCACCTCTGTCTTTACGTGATTTAGTGTCGAAATTGTTTATCAAATGTAACATGTGCAACGAACAATTTTCATTAGATACTAGTTTAACAGAACATTCAGAAACAAAAACAAATTTAAATTATGTGTCCGTTGTCGGTGGCATTGCAATTGGGACTGGTTTTATGCAGACAGAAGAGTTTCTTGCGGTGTTAAATATTCCCTTTCAACTGCT